>JBAIAA010000087.1:1052500-1652500 GCA_037893245.1 Crossaster papposus | reverse complement strand
TTCAGAGGACTGTGTTGAACCTTCAAGTGCTTTGAAAAAATCACTGGGATTGACAACAAAGTTTCGTTTGAAGCCTGGATCGATCCCCACATTGAAAGCGCCAAACATCGAGAGAATTCGTACTAGTACTACCACCAGGCCTACTGCTTCTACGTCGGCCAAGTCATCGGCAACCGCCGGGTCTGCCGTGGCCGCAGAGTCATCAGCAGGTGAGCTCCCCTCGTCTGGTGAGCTCCCCTCATCGCTAGAGCTGCCATCACTGTCCTCAGAAGTACCTCCACGAAATGCCTCTTCCTCATCTATACTGTGGTTTTCCCAATACTCGCTGCTATCGGACATTTTTCGCTGTTTTTCGGTCGAAAATTCGAAAATAGTTGTACCAAAATATAGCCTATGCTTGTCCGCTGTTATTCCGCATTGCATTGTACGGTAAAAATGCACGCACACGATCGACCCGAGTAAATCGTCGTGGGTAGTACGTCACACACAAAGTATGAATTATTCATGAGTTAAGGGCTTTTGCTGAAACTGAGTTTTTCTGGGTCGTAGAACGCCGATCAATTTTGGTTTTTTTTTGCATGAAGGAACAAGTTTTATTGAATACTAATGATATATTAGTAATCATTATACATTTCTCGAACAAAAACAGCAACACAGCCTTTATCATTATTCCGTTGTAGTCCATCTTTAAGGGGGCGAGTTGACCTGACACCCTTCATAATGGTTATGCATCGAGCAATAAACTAGTTTATTGCTCCATGGGTGGATCCTGCCTGGCAGTAGGGGTTCTTGCAGGGCAAATGATAGAGAAAGGTGGGCAAACAAAGATACCAATAACTCACAGCTTATCTCTCTGGACACAATAGATACAGTTTATGTTGAAGTTTATGTTTAGGTATATGTCAAAGTTGTGGTTTCTATTGTACCTCATGCTGGCTCTCTGGAGTTAATCCCCTGGGGTATACATATATTTTGTAGTTGGCTTGATTTTTAATGACCCTATGGGCCAGGCTGGATGCATCTCTTGCATATGGCTCATTCCTGTCTTTATGGCTCATCCTTTAAAAAAAGCTCAGACACTGGAAAACTGCTGCTGCTGCAGTTACCTGCTGGTTGGAAGTGTCTTTCCTAAGTGACTGTGACCTTATTCTACCAGTATACGGAAATCATTGACTGTCCACCAACTGTCAAAGATTGTAGGTCAACTCGCCCCCTGACCGACTCGCTCCTACTCGCCCCTTACCAACTCGCCCCCTGACCGACTCGCCCCTTACTAACTCGCCCCCTCGTTTGATTTATGGACCTTGTACGATCGATGTACATAACATCATATTCGTTACCATAAAATTCGTCATTTTGAGGAATAAAAACGAACTCTCAACTTAGACATTTTGCGGACTGATCAGAGGAAGCAACTGGAAATAGGCTGCAAGAATGCGACTTCCAAGAAATCAATGGAAACGGACATCTTTCTAATATTCTTCCTCAAGTAAAGTTGTGTACAATTTATTTACATTAGGCATAGGCCTACAAAGAAATGATTCAAATATTATAATTAAGGAGATAAATGTGATAGACTGGACTGGACTCCCGCGAACAATAAATGACGACTGGACGATTCCGAACCCCCGCGCATGTTTGTTTGGCGAACTATTGGAAACTTAAAAATACGAATGTTGACTTTGCCATTTTTTTGGCATTCGCATCCTTCGCAAATCGTTCGCGTGCCCCGAAAAAAACCCACCCTAAAGCATGCATAAAAACGGTTTATGGATGTGTCTTTAGAAACTTCGTGCTTTTTATGTTCTGAATATTCTCAGGTCTAACACGACATACCAAACGTCTTATAAAATGTGAAAATCACATTTAACACCATCGGACATACAAAATACCAAAAACAGTCCCCCCTTCTCCAAAAGTAGCAACCTCATTGGTCAAATTAGCGACTTTATTGTATTCACTGTCAGCTCTTTGATCTTGGTTGGTCACCATCTTTCACCCCGTTTAGTTTGGCGGACTGATCAGAGGGAGAGCGTTGGTTCAGTTCGCATGGAGGTTTTTCTACTCCATGGTTTTCGTAACAAAGAATGGTGGAGTGATTGACAGATTCCCTATTCCTTGAAAAGCCATATTGGGTTGGAAAGCAGTAAACAAAATCGCATCAAATTATGCGATCAACTTGTCCCCCCGCGCTCCGAAAAAAACCCTCATAAAAACAAGAACCAAACATGATTATCCCCCCCCCCCAATTTTCTTTAAATATATAAATGTATAAATAAATTGAGTTAAACTTTTTTGGCTTCGAGGATTTAGGCCTACTGCTTTGTCATTAATTTCCACCACCGAAACGAACATCAAAAGGTATTTTCTAAAACTTAGATAAAAATAATCGAGATTAGGGCCTATGCAAGAGAATAATCAAGGAAAAAGTTGACCCACATCGTCTTTTCAGTTGTTCTACGAGGGCAAATGATACAAATTATAGAATTAAAAATACATGTAAATCAAACCAGGGGGCGAGTCGGTCAGGGGGCGAGTCGGTCAGGAGGCGAGTCGGCCATGGGGCGAGTCGGTCAGGGGGCGAGTTAGTAAGGGGCGAGTCGGTCAGGGGGCGAGTTGGAAAGGGGCGATATGACTGTTCTTGACACGCGAACTCTACTCGGTTCTCGCTTGAATGGAAATGCGACTCGTGAATATTGCACTCGAAACAAGAACACACATGCACCTACTATCCATCAGGGTTTTGCAAGAACAAGTTACGCGTCAAGAACAGACTGTCCGAACCCAACCTAGATCGGGATTGGACATCCAATATGAAAGTTGATGAGGTGTACCCAACAGATTGATGGTGATAGGCAAGATTGCATGACTCCTGACTGCTGTATTGAAGGTAATCATAGAAATTTACCCATAAATTTTAGATGATAAACCTTGCTCCAAGTCATTTTAGGAGTGCCCCCAATACCCTGTGAAAATAATTCTGCCAAAAAAGTTTTAAAAAACTATTGCACATACTAGTACAGTAATATTTTTTCAGACCCCCAAATATGAGTAAAGAATCTAGTAATAAAATCAACGTGTTATTTTGTATGCTTCTAGAGATTTTGAGCATTTTGTTGCTTCAAATAAAAGAAAATCTCAAGGAGTTCTAAATGACCATCTTAACACTAATAACAGACTCCCGTCTCTAGATATTCATGTAGATGGCCATTCTTCTCTCATTGATTTGGTTGCATTCTTGTATCATCGCACTATGACCGTCTGAAACTTGGAGTTGGAGGAAAGCATGATACCGGTACTTCTTTGGTTGTGTAAAAAGCATATCATGGAGATTCAAATGTATTTTCAAGGAATTTTCTGACAAAATTACAAATATTTCCTACTCCCAGATTACATTTTTTTTTAAAGACTTGCCACCAAGAAAATATATGATAACAAAGTAGCCTTTTTTTAAAGGAGAGGGAGGGAAGGAAGGGAGGTGAGCCTTTCTTTAACAAAAACCTCTTGATTAGATTGAGGGACAGATAATGGGGTCGCCCTATGGGTTCGTTCCTTATTTTCCTATTGAGTCTGCCTGCAATTTTATTAGCTTGCCTTGAATCCCATCTCTGTAAAATAATGCCCCTTCTATTGAAATTGGAAAACTTAACATAACCTCTTGGTGGACAGAACTTTCCAACATTCTCTGCCTTTTTGCCAGAGATCCTAGCTGTCCTTTTCTATTCATTGCCTCTTGAAGTTGCTTTGTTGTTCCAGCTACAGGTGCATGTACATGCATTCAAATTCCAGCTACAGTGTAAATTCAACCAAGCATGAATAATGCCAGAGTGAATCCCTGGTACCTACTTATAAAGCAAGATATAAATTTAGGACTGAGCACCCCTTCTCTTTGTGGCGGTCATTGTGCTTGCATAATGTTGTGGTTTTCTCAGGAATTCTTTTTAGGGGGTTGTTAATAGGTAACAATAGTCTAGAGAGTGTACAGAAGGGGAGTCCTTGGGTCCCATATATCTTGCTGGGTATAGGAGCCATGTGCATAGCCATTGTCTTCTAATGAGCTCATTGTTGGGCTGTTTCCTCATTGATAAGACTGTGTTGGGTTTAGCCTTGGTCAAGGCGAGTTCGTCGTTATCCGTCCGTCGTTATCCCTCCAGAAATGCACTGTGCGCGCGCCCCGCATGCTGCTAGCGCAAACCCCGTGCAAAGATACAGCGCGAACAGCGACCTCATATGGCCACTATTTATGCAAATCAACTGAGGCTACTTTTTCGCCTTGGATCATTGGGTTTTTGAAATCTTATGTTTTTCCTATATTTTGCGCCACATTTCTGGCGCATGACCTCGTATGCGAATACAGATAAGTATAGGCGGGGCTAAGATGTGAAGTGTCCAATCACAACGCGGTTGAATCCCGACGTCATCAAATTTGATGCAGCATGACATTTAAGACAAAATGGCAGATATTCAGCGTCGTCTGTCGTCCGAAGATGCATGTTGTTTGAATTTTGCAGCGAAAATAGTATCCCTCGAAGATTTTAGACCCGAGCAGCGAAAGGCCATTAGAATCCTTTCTTCGTGGTCACGGTGTTTTTGTGAATTTGCCGACAGGTTATGGGAAATCCGTCATTTTCAGGCAGCCCTGAGCCCCATTTTGCTCGGAGCTTGCACGTACATCAGTGTACAGGTACTCAGCGTCAGTTTTCAGCGTGTTCGGTCAGTTTCTTATCGCCGCATAATCGGCATTAACCCAGGCATGCTGGTCTGCGTTATCGCCACATTGTATGGTCCAAGCATGGTCCAACGCTGTGGGGAGGGGGCATGTTTACGGCTGCAGAACCAACCTTCAAAGTGACCGCAATATCGTAAGTTCCGCGTTTTACCAAGCCACGGTTTTCAGATCAGCTGGATTATATATAGATGCGTGTGATATAATGTAGAGCCGAGTTCGACACGTTTCAATAGAGTCGCGGCCTTCTCCAGTCACCGCGCTTGAAAACTCAAAACTAAGCAGCTAAACACAACTAGTTTTGACCATAACATTGTCAACATTCAAGAAAATACCCAGCAAAACTAGCGAAAATAACTGCGACCCTCTCCAATCAAGCAAGACAGTTCAAATCTTCATGTGTAATTCCTACAAGCCTTCGTAAAAATCACTCGACTTTCTCCGATAAAATATGTCAACGATGGCGGTGTTCGTAAATACTTGCGAGCTAGCTATGACCTTTCACCGCTAGCTCAAATTATGCAGTTTCTACGCAACGATCGACCAATAAGAAAACGACTATAAAGGTCAGCTTAATCTATTAGCATAATGAGCACCGCCCCCAAAACCCTCAACTTAACCAATGATCCAACAAGTATCTTCAGTTACTTTGAATATAATAGTGGCCGCGTGAGGTCGTTGTTTGAGCTCCGATTATCGCTGCGCTGTACGTACGTACGGACGGGTTACGATGAACGCCTTGATGACCAAGGCGTTGAGCTTTCCGTGAAGCAGCCCTGCCGTGAAGATTAGCATAGTGTTGTACATGTACAGAGTAAGGTTTCAGGTCAACTCGGTCCGTGACCAACTCGGTCCGTCACCGACTCGGTCTGTGACCAACTCGGTCCGTGACCAGCTCGGTCCGTGATCTCGGTCCCTATGGGAGATTGTACACAAAAAGATCGCATTTCCTTGTAACTGGCGATCTCGAGCGCGTGTTTTTGTACTTGAGATTTTCGTAGGTACGCACTTAAAAGTTTCTGTTGCCTCAATTTCTAGGCAGCATGTGGACGGCTCGGGCCTGGGAGAGCTTGTGGAGCTTAAATAAAAATAAGACTGAACTTTGAAATAAAAGTTTCACGCACGACCCAGTGTACGTGTGCCGAGGCTAGGTACAGGCTGCGCTGCGCTGCCGCGCCGGGTCACGACCCGGAATATAGCATGCAGCTGGGTGCGCGCAGTGCGGCGCGGTACGGTGCGGACTTTGTGAAGAAAATGGCCGGCGTTGCGATGGCTAGATCATCTTTCATCAGAAGTCGACATGAGACACGAATGTGCCATGAAATAATGAATACACAGACTCAACAAGTGTCGTTTGCAACATAGAATGGTCAGGCAAGTTCTAGTCTTACAGTTTTATTTCAGATAAATTTGCGTATAATCGTTTAACAGTTAACTCATCCAAAATCGGTAGTATTATTGCATGTACATTATGCAGGCCTCGCCCTCGGCCTTAAGCTTTTTTGTTACTAGCCCACCGGGCAAGTTACCCAAGTTTTTTACTAGCCCGCAGGAATTTTTACTAGCCCACTGGATATTAAAACTAACTTATATTAATTTTGCTTTATTATATTTTGTTTTTCTTTAAACCTTGCTCCCTAGTACTGTGTACAAAATCATATTAAAATTAGAGGATTCAATTAAGTTAAGAGGGCCTAATATTTTTATCCTAACAAGATCTTCTTCCGAGACAAAATTAGAGGATGCAAGACTGTTACGATTACGAATAAATAAAATGATTTTCAAACTGAAAAAAGGCTGTATTGCGCGAAATATAATACAGCGCTAGTATAGTATGTATAATTTATGAAAAATGATCAAACAAACAACATTCATTCAAAATTCACAACGTCTTTATTTATATCTTTACAAATACAAAACATGTAGGTAAACATGCCCATTTCTTTACTAGCCCACCGGGCAAGTTAATGACTGCTTTTTACTAGCCTTTTTACTTGAATTAAACAAGAATAATTTATTGGGCATAAGTTAAATCAGGTTAAAAAATGGTGGTCCACCAGTTTTGTGATGGATTATTTAAAAATCAACTACATGTATATTATGATCGCTGTCACTATTGTCAGGAACTGGTTCCCAAAATGAGATCGGGTACCCGTAATGGCTACCATGTGACAGATGACACATTTTCGAATATCACAGTTTACACCCTGAAATATATGTAGGCTAATTCAAAATTAGTACATAAAGGCGGTCAAATTACATGGTATTTGTATTTATCATGCGGGGTATAACACCACTTACTAGTCTAATTTGTTTACAAGTAAACACCACTGAATCTTTTAAATGAAACCCAAATTAGGAAAAATGACCTACAGACGTTCTGGTAGTTGTCATCTGAGTTGAAGCTATATAGCAGTGTTTTCTAAAAATGGTAAATAATTAAGTTGTGCATAATTTAAAAATCAACTTGCATAAGTTTTCCTTTGAGAAGTCACCCACAGATAAATAATGTATTCAAACCTATCTAATTTCCAAAACCTTGAAAGCATACTTGATTGCATAAGGGGCACACTGAGTTACCTGTTTTTTGTAAACTGTTAATAAGTAAATACATGTATTGGCACTACCCAGCCACCCTGCCCATCCACAAATACCAAGTTCTAACGTCCAGTCGGGACTGTTCCACACAGGTGGCTACATGCCCGCAGAACTTGCTTTGGGGTCTTCACCTCTGCTTCCAGCGCGTCCCAAAGCTTGTGAAGTTTGCCATGTACCCGCTTGAACTTCTTCCGCTGGTGTCTGGCGAGCTTATACTCGCTGACGAGTCGTATCTGGACAGTTACCAGCTTGGCCTGCTTGGCAAGCAGACACACGAGCTTGTAGAACTCCAGAGTGGCGGTCCTGGCGGCGTTGTTGAGGGCGCGGTGCCAGCCCTCAACATCGTTGTTCGTACGGATGGATTGTCGGTAGGCTGTCCAGCTTGCAGGGCTCCATACGTCTGACGTTATCCACGTCTTCTCTACATACTGGAAAACCTTTATTTAAAAAAGTGAGAGTACACATCTGTAAAACACTGCATTTGAGAAGGTGTTTAACGTTTGCTGTATTTTGAAATACAAATCAGCGCAACTTGTACATTCGACTGACAAAAATAATGTCTGTTTGAAAAGTGTTAACAATATGCTGTAGAGAAAAACGTACAAAATTGGGACTTTACAATGTACGTTGTAGTTGGCTTGAAGAAGTCACACAAGTTAAAAGAACAATTAAACACTGCAGTTAGACACTTAACATACCCTATTCAGTGACTCATTGCATTCTGCCTTCTGCTTCAGGTCCTGAAACAAGATGGGGATGTGCTCGCTGGGCATGTATGGCAGAGACAGTAGCTTGGAGACCAGTTTGAAGATGTTGTCCCTCTGCTGGTAAGCCGCCTGAAGACCTGCTCCCTGCACGTGCCGCCATACTGCCTGCTTCCAGTGAAACACACAGCCGTGCAGTGTTACGCGAGGGAAAACCTCAGCTAATGCACGCCAGCATGCAGATTCAAAGTCCAGCAGACACTGCTGCACCTGGAGATCCTAAGAGAAAAGAAGTTCAATGAGTATTGGAGTAAAAAAATACATGTTCCAAGTAAAATGGCATTAAAATGCAACCATCATTTCACAAAAGAGATAAGTAGTTAAATTTAAGCATCTCGTGTCACAATACCGAAATCAGAATGCTCAATAAACAGGTCGGGTAAAGAACAAGATGAGTAGGACCTCAAAGATATAGTACATATTGCAATGCAAAAAGGTTTGGTTGCAGATACCTACTGCATCTGGGATGGATTAAGGTCAATACTAATGTTCAACTTAATTTCATGAATAAACAAGTCCTCTGTGCTATTATTCTTACCCCTCCCTCTTCTAGGACACACTCTTGTATTGCCTCGAAGACTTTCTTGTAATCCTTCTTCCTCCTCGAACTCATCAAGATGAAGCACAGTGGGACCTGCTTGATGTCGTCATCGCACTTCACGAAGGCATGGATGGAAAATAATTGGGTGAATGGTTTTTTTCACCACCTTAAAAGTACCATCAACATACCACCTCTTGGCTGTTGCGAGGGTGCGGAGTTGGTGAGATGTTGCGAAGAGCAGATGTCGCTGACGTCCTCGATGAATATCTCTTCTCAGAAAACCTGAGAAAAGAAATAAAATCAAAGGAAAGACACTATGACGTGACGTATCTTGTGCACAGGTCATATTGATCCACCCAATGACATGTAGCAGACATTTCGAGGCGGGCTAGAAAGTCGTCATCGAGATCGATCGGCCATCGGGTTGCATTCACTGTGTGGTGGCCAATGGTTTAGGCAATGGAGGGGAAGTTATTTTTCTGTTACAGTAGTGTTTCAGCTTTTTCACAATTTTAAAAAACATCATCACTTACCATCGGGTAGGAAATCATTGTCAACTTCAAACTGCAGGTCCACAGGATCCTTCGGCCTCATTCGCTGCCTCTTCCGATTTGCCTGGCGAGACAGGCAAACGGGTCTGGGGAGGCCTGGAAGTGGTTGGTCACCGACGACATCGATGAGAGCCTCGTTGACGATGGCTGGAGCTGGCCTGAAGATGTCTGCTGCAGCCTTGTCTTTGATGTCGGCAATCAGCCTGGCGATCACATCGTCTCCAGGCCTTCCTGGATGCTCGTGTTGGTGTGGTCCCTTATGGAAAAGATCCCCTTTCTGTATTACAGAGGTGCCACAGGTGAGTTGTCTGTTGCGTACAGCACATCTGTATGTTTTAAAGAAAACAAAATTAAGAATACAAGAAAAACAATTTTTATATAGGTGTTACATTGTAGTTTTTAAAAACAATTCAAACTTTTTTGATTTTCTATATTCTTTTCGAACGGAAAGGCGTGTGCTATTTGGTTACCCTGCTATTTTACTACTATGAATCAAAGAGAAACACGTCAATTCGTTATCATTTTAAACACATCTATTCGTTCATGAAAATGAATGAGGCATATAATAATAATAATGTTAGTTCTTATATGTTCAGATCACTTAATTAAAACAAAATTGGACGCTATAAAATAAAGCAAAATAAACATTTCTTCATGGTCACCACACTGTATATCAAGACAGCAAAAAATACAACATTCCCGTCGGTTTGCACCATGCGAACCGAATCACGGCCAGCGGAACATTCAGTCACTCTGCGGGCAAAAAAATGTGGGGCACCCGGGGGGGGGGGGGGGGAGGGGGAGGGGGGCAGGACTTTTACGCCACTGCTATTAAAATCCAATCGGGATGGGATCGTTACAAGAAAATTGTTTTGTGTACAATTTCCCATAGGGACCGAGTCGGTGACGGACCGAGTCGGTGACGGACCGAGTCGGTGACGGACCGTTTATATACGTCATCCGGCGCGGACTGGCTAAAAGTGTACATCATGTCTTATTTTGTCTCTTTTTGTTGTATTTCTACAGTTCCCATTGATATTCCTGGTATAATGAAACAGCCTTCTCACCCTAAGACTCTCTTCAGGTTTGGTACCATGACTCTCCCAACCCCCTACCCCTGTGTACTGGTCCTTGCTTCGAGGTAGGTAAGTCTGGCTTTGATCTTTCATGTACCAAGTTCCATCACCCAGTTCCTGTTGTAATGAAGCAGCCTTCCCAGGTAGCAAGACAACATTGGACCAACGTTGGACCATCGTTGTCAAAAATGGATGACAACGTTTGTCCAACGTTGTCTGGCAACGTTGGACCAACGTCATTTTGCACATTGGAACAACGTTGCAGCAACGTTGGATCCAAGCTGCTGCCACGTTGGAGCAACGTTGGATCCAAGCTGCATTTCCAACAAATATCCAACATTGCCCCAACGTAACATTTCTACACTATCCAAACTGCAACCAACCAGAAACAACAAATTCTGGCAAACCAATTTATTCCAAAAATGCCTGAGTATGACAAAAACTGTAGTCATTGTTATTATGATCTTTATAGCATAAATTATAGAGGTACATGTACTAACAAAAAATGCAGTGCTATTTTTGCTCCAATGTATGGCTGACCATACAAACTTCTGACGACGTGTACGATAAAACACGTTTCCAAAAATAAACTAGACATGTGTTTGTGGACAAACACAGAGCTGTTTCGATTGTCTAACGTTACTTTCAATATGTATGTGTAGGGGTCTATGTGTGTGCCAAGTCTGAAGTCGATTGGATTTACACAAGTGCCAAAGATATATTAGTTGAAAAAAACGTGTACAAATCCTATGGGGAAAATTGAACCTTTAATGTGACGTCACATGATACCCGATGATGTCATCATGATGTCATCTTAATTTTCGTCTGTAACACATCCTGGAATACTTGCATACCAAGTTTGACCCCAATCGGACATGTACTTCTAGAGATAGAGGGTCCTTAAAACTGAACATTTAATGTGACGTCACATGACCCACGATGACGTCATTATTACGATTTTTCCCTTGGCCCTCCTGGGGATGGTGGTCGAGGTATGTGCTAAGTCTGAAGTCGATCAAATTTACGAAAGTGTCAAAGTCAATAGTCTAAACAAAAACGTGCACAAACCCTATGGGGAAAAATATTGCACCTTTAACGTGACGTCACGTGACCTCGAATGACGCAATCGTGCTGAATTTCTTTCAGGAACATCTGGTGGTAGTGTTCTGAGTGTATGGCAAGTTTCAAGTTGGTCGGATTTACTAAAGTGTCAAAATCAATAGTCTGAAGAAAAACGTGTACAAACCCTATGGGGAAAAAATTCACTTCAACGTGACGTGACCTTGAATTACGTAATCGAGACGAATTTCTTCTAGGACCGTCTGTGGGTGGTGGTCTAAGTGTGTGCTAAGTCCGAAGTCGATCCGATTTACCAAAGTGTCAAAGTGTATGGTCTGAATAAACGTGTGCAAATCCTATGGAGAAAAGTCTGAAAAAGGAGAAAAAAAAACAAAAACTAGAACTACGTCTGTTCAAGGAACAGAACATAGGGCTTTTTCGTATTCCCATTTTTTTTAGAGTATTTGTTTTCAAAAAAACCGAATTTAAGTTAATTTAAACAGATTAAAATAAACTCAAACTGATTAAAACGATGACGTCACACGTTTCTGAACTTTTTGTGCAACTATCTATCACCTAACAATACAAACGTATGTTATGTTAGCACGTTCCGTTGCTGAGATATGACTTAAAGGTCGAAAAACGTAATAATTCAAATATAATCGTAATATGACGTAACATTTGTCAACATGCCGCTAGAGGGCGCTATAACATTTTATGAAGTCAACGTTAACTTTGTTTTTACTTATAACCTAGCCAGCGCCTAACCTCGTTTTAAATAAGTTTACATCGTTTTCCACTTTTAAATTATAATGCACTTCTGGTTTGGACCGGAAGGAAGGGTCAGGTCTTTTTGCATGTAATACAAATTATGAAGACCATGGATTAATCTATCAATTCTCCTAAAAATCTAAATCAGATCTCTTACAGTTGATTTTATATTGATTTTCAAAGATTAAATTTAGAAATATTTGGTTGCTTGTAATCTGACACTTGATGACGTCATCGTGACGTAATTAACAGAAAAGGTTTTAAGGTCTTTTCATTGTAACTTCCGGTTTGGTGACGTCATCAATAAATCTCTTTCTCAATATGTTCTTAGCACGAAGCTGATTATATATACACCGGTTATAAAGTAATTTCAGCAAACTTCGCCACACACATCAACAGATTATTCATTTTAACCATTTGTCAACCTGCCGCTAGAGGGCGCTATAACGTGTTATGATGTCGCCGGTAATTATTTTGAAAAGTTTATTCTAGCCAGACACTAACATCGTTGAAAGTAAGTTCATATCATTTTTCAGTTTTAAATTATAAGGCACTTCCGGTTTGGACCGGAAGGAAGGGTCACGTGATTTCACGCACATGAGTTGAAATGAAGATCTTTAATTATTCTATCTATTGCCACAAAAATCAAGTTTAGGCCTTTTGCGGTTGATTTGTTATTGATTTTCAAAGATTAAAGCAATTGCACCTTTAAGATGACGTCACGTGACCCCTGATGACGTCACCATGACGTATGTCTGCGAGACACGATTTTTCTATAGGGTCTTCACCTGGGTTAAGTTTTATGAAAATACGACTTTGTTTTCTGGTAAAAGTACTTGTGCAAAAAAACGTGTACAAAGTCTAAGCGACGTTTTAAGGTGTTAAGGTCTTTTCATTGTAACTTCCGGTTTGGTGACGTCATCAATAAATCTCTTTCTCAATATGTTCTTAGCACGAAGCTGATTATATACACCGGTTATGAAGTGATTTCAGCAAACTTCGCCACACACACCAACAAATTATGCATTTTAACCATTTTTCAACCTGCCGCTAGAGGGCGCTATAACGTGTTATGACGTCGCCGGTAATTTTTTGAAAAGTTTATTCTAGCCAGACACTAACATCGTTGAAATTAAGTTCATATCATTTTCCAGTTTTAAATTATAAGGCACTTCCGGTTTGGACCGGAAGGAAGGGTCACGTGATTTCACGCACATGAGATGAAATGAAGATCCTTAATTATTCTATCTATTGCCACAAAAATCAAGTTTAGGTCTTTTGCGGTTGATTTGTTATTGATTTTCAAAGATTAAATCAATTGCACCTTTAAGATGACGTCACGTGATCCCTGATGACGTCACCATGACGTATGTTTGCTAGGCACGAGCTTACTATGGGGTCTTCACTTGGGTTAAGTTTTATGGAAATATGACTTTGTTTTCTGGCAAAAGTACTTGTGCAAAAAAACGTGTACAAAGTCTATGGAGTTTAGGTTACTAAAAGAAAAAAAAAAAAAAAAAAAAAAAAAAAGAAAAAAAAAAATCAGAACAAAAACAAAGGCTTTTTCGCAAAATTGCGAAAAAGCCAAAAAAAAAAAAAAAAAAAAAAAAAAACTTTAACGATTACAAAAGCTGTTTCGGTGAAAAACCGAAACAGCTAAAAAATAAAATGTGACCTACTGAAACTCAATGAGTAATGTCCCCAAAAACCTTGTTTCAAGTAATAGGCACCTAAATTGGTTAAAGATAATGTACACGTACTGTACGCGCCAGGCTATCACACGCATGGGTGGCCGACGCGTATAATACACTGCATGCAATGTGTATGTTGCTGATACAGCGCTAGCGCTGCCTTGCATTAAAGGCTAATATACAGGGTGAGTCAAAAACAAGTAGACTAACAATTAGATGCTTTTTCATATTATTTAAGTTGAGGGAACTTCTTTTTGACTCGCCATGTATATCTAAAAATAAATATCAAACTTACTGATTATCACGCGAACAATATTTGAAAGGGCACTGAAAGGCTTTTTCGGCCCTTTCTGCCCTCTCCAGTTACACTGTCTGGCTAAGGCGGTGGACACCAGTTCAATCATGATGACCTGAACCACCTTTGCAATGTTTGCCCCACCGATCATTGATAGGCGGTGAATCTGAATAAAATACAAATGAAAATAAATGTTTTTGTTAGTCATTTTCAGCAGAGTAGGGGTGGTGCTAAGGTTGGCTGAAAATGCAATCACTTGTTACAGTATCAAACAATTCTTAAGCAATTCCTGCCCCAAAAGCACGATTGATTTATTAATATTCAGGATCACTAGTTTAAAAAAGCCAAGGTATTCTCAAAAGCCTCAGCTGTCACTTTTAGTGCACAGCTTAATAGCACAGGGTGTTGGGATAAGCAAGGATGATAAGCAAGTAAGCCACCAAAAGGAGTTAGCTTTAATAGGCCCTACTGGAGGTATTATTTTGAAATTTGTATGTACAGTGTACAAGTCAAAATTTACCATAAGAAATACTGTAGTTGATTAATTGCAAAGGAGTGGATATAGAATAAGCCTATCACATATGGCTAAAAAGAAGTTATGCTTTTGATTACATGCCTTTCAAAAATACGGTCGGTAGGTCAGAATTACATTGTTTATTTGGCCATTTTGTTATGTTTTGTTATGTGAAATTACAGATTATCAGTTTGTAGCACGTACATGTAGCATTTACAACTGTAAAAGGCCTGCCCATGCAAACAATCTAATTTATTCATTAGAGTACAATATGGGCCCTAGCTATTCGTTCAAATTTTAAAAAAGCACGGACATACAAACTTTAAATACACACCACCTACCAATGAATTTTTCAGAGCTTGGTTTTTAGCAAGCTGTGTGTCAAAGTCCACAGCAGTGTCGTAGTCAGGCAATGGAAGTTTAAAGTCATCTGCCGGATCTTGGCTGTCTTCCACAGCTTGCGCTTGCGCTTGCTTGTTGGAAACTAGCATCTGCAGCATCCTCAAGTTTTTTTCAACCTGCAGCAAAACTGCTTCAAGAGTTTGCAGGATTTTGGCCTCAGTTTCTGTAGTGAAAACATATTTATAAATATCAGTTGCTGTTACCTATAATGCCAAATTTCCCTTTGTATTACAACTAGTGATTTTTCTGTGCAGAACATATAGTAGTTGCAGGCATGTCGGATAATGGATGCCATTACCAAAAAACCTTGCATGCTGTGACGTCATCTGACCAGTTTGCATCAAAGGTTTTCAAAGCTTGTTACATTGACGTATATGTAATTGTGCAGATGGTTTTGCAGAATATAGCAGAAACCAGTAGAAAAACATGTAAAAGATTATTCTGTTTAAATTCTAGTTTTTTTCACCACTCATATCTCAAGGTTTGGATATAAGGGTACATCTACATGTACCAGTATCTTACCTGAAATTCTCAGGCTGGCAGCTTTCTCTAACGTTATGTTAGAATTTCCATGGGATGATGCTGCTGCTAGTCTCAGCGATGCTACTGCTGGTCTGGGTGATGCCGATGCTGGTCTGGGTGATGCCAATGCTGGTCTGGGTGATGCCAATGCTGGTCTGGGTGATGCTGCTAGTGGTCTGGGTGATGCCAATGCTGGTCTGGGTGATGCCGATGCTGTTCTAGAGGTTCCAGATGTTGTTAGTCTGGGGGGCGCAGCTGGTGGGCTGATTGATGGTGTCGGTGGGCTGATGAATGGCGTCAGTAGGCTGGCTGATGGTGTCGGTGGTCTGGCAGATGATGAGGGTGGTCTTGTAGATTGTATCTGTGGTTGTGTAGCTGTACAACTTTAAGATTCGATGCATGGTAGGGGTAATGAAACAATACTACATTTGTACCACGTACTGCTGGCCAAGACTACTCACTGGTATACCAAGAAAGCCCTCGGCTTAAAACTGTTAGCTATGTAATCCATGTCATTGGCCACAACGATCTTGAGGGCTTTTGGGCTTTGCGTATACAATATGAAATTTTTCCCACTCCCAAATTTATATCTTTAGCTTTTTTAAGCCATTTTTAAACAAAAACTCTTGATTAAATTGAGGGACAGACAAGGGGGCTGCTATACAATGGAGTCGCATTCTTTTTTCTGCCTACAATTTTATTTGCTTGCCTTCAATCCCATCTCTGTAATGTCTCTTTAATTACTTCATTAATCCATCTATTAAAATTTCAAAACTGTAAATAACCTCTTGATGGGCAGAACTTTCCAACACTCTCTGCCTTCTTGCCAGAGATCCCAGCTGTCCTTTCTATACACTGCCTTCTGTTCTTTTCTTCTAAAGTTGCTTCATCATTCTAGGTATTCAAATTACACAACCACCTTTACACTTAGTACAAATTACAAATTCAAATACACACACACAGTTTGAGAAGTTGTGCCGAGGTGTTAGTTTTATCCCCTTTTGGACATTTCATATGAACAAAGTGGATGGAGATGTTTTAAGACTGTTTTGATTCTTTTAAACAAAAACCTTTCGTTTTGGATACATGTATGAAAATGCCGTCTTGGTCTTCTACCTTTTACCGTGGCCATGCTGCCTCAAATGTTTTATCTTGTGGTGTGGCACCATCTTGTGGTTCACCATCTTCCCCATCCAGTGGCACCATCTTGTGGTTCAACATCTTCTCCATCCAGTGGCACCATCTTGTGGTTCAACATCTTCTCCATCAAGTGATTCATCTTCTTCTCTTAGTGCTTCAGCATCTTCAAGCTTCTTTGTGCAGTGCTTTGGTCTCTTTGATTTCCTTGTCTTTTTCTTTTTGAGAAGAACACTGTGCTTCTTTTGCATCTCGGACTTCTCTACAAGTAGCTGGTGCAACTTGGATCTTAACTCCTCTGCTTCTTCTTCAAATGCAGCTGCCTGTCCATACAAGTGCGAACCAGCTGCTCTTTTTTGCATTTTGCATTCAGTGTGGGTGGCAGGTGCGAGCGAGGCACCCTCTCCTGAGAATAGTTCGCACAGCAGTGAAATGTCTGCCTGGGAGTTATCGTCGGATTTGCAGAGTCTGTATAATACATCGTAGATCACGGGAGATAGAAGGAAACCCTTATCTTCCGAAAGTTTCTTAAATAGGCCCGATGGGGTGGCCCGCTCAATAATGAACGAAATCATGTCCTTGTCCTCGATGAGTTGAAGGAGGCCAGAGTAAGCGCCAACCTTAATCGCTTGGGATTTACCGGTTGAAGGCGGGCCAACGAAGACGGAGTACAGGTTTGGCACAATTTGGATTCTATTGAAGATCGTGAGTTTGGACGGCAGACTTGGGATGAATATAGTAGTCGTGAGCAAAGCAGCAACAAGATAGACAGTGTTGCTGTTGATGGATGCAGCCAAGTTGACTACGAACTGCTGGGCTGGATATTTATTAGACGGCTCATGTTCTTGGATTTTGCTTGGATATCTTCGTAAATTTCGACATGGTGGCATGGACGTGTTGCAGTGGAATGGTCAACTTGTTTTAATAATTATAGTGCGCATGTGTGTACATGTACACAGAGACTTTGGTGTATTTGGAGAAGTCGAAGAACACAATACATTTAGATGCATTTAAGTTTGAGGGAGGCGAGAGGATATACGCAAAATTACTGGATTACTGGACAGCGGTGACCGACATGTCCAAAAGGGTGGCTTTATGTGTGCCTTATGTGTCCTTTATGGCTCAAAGGGCGGCAGTTTGAATATTATTATCATAAGTACATGTATAAGCCTGAAACTTAGCTATACGTTTTTCTTGGACACTTTATAACAGTTTTCTGGTGCAGAGCCCGATGCATCATGCACTTTGGTTCTTCTTGGCGTTGAGTATCATCTTCATCCGAATTGCACTGGAAAAACATTTTTTGTACATTATACAAAGACAAGTCTCAAAATTATTTTTAAGATGTTGGGGTTACAAATACAAAAATTTACACGTATCAAAATTATATTTAAAGTGTTGGAACTCTTAAATTCAAAGCCATTCTTTGTGCAAATTACAAATTCAAATATGTATTAAACGCCCGTCTTCAAACACCATTTGTTTTGAGTACATGTATGAAAATGCTGTCTTGGTAAAGATATCCCCACCCCTCATGTAAAATCCCTGATTGACTCGGGAACCTTAAGATAAGTTTACACTCGTTGACTCTCGGGTTGATGTCTTGTGGGATTTAGAACCAAGTCCCTGTCTTTTCATTGTACAGTACCTACACCCAAATCTTGACGAAGCTTCTGTTAGTTTTCCACTTTCTTTACTCTTTCCTGTTTCAATTTTATGTTGTCTTGGAAACCTCAATCTTATCTTACTTTATTTTCCACATAACAAGAGGCAAATCATACAAAAGCTAGGCAGATTACAATAATGTGGATGGGGGTCTCTAAAAAGCAAAGCTTGTCGAGTAGTGACCCCACCGACATTAATTTAGGTACAACAATCAGATCACATAAACGACACACAAATTACCACAAGTAACCAAACTTAACCAGTAAACCTGTATACAAAATAAATTTAGGTACAACAATTGAATCAGTGTACACCCACATAAACAACCAATAAATTACTACATGAACAGAGGACGTGAACATGGCCAGCAACCCCATAGATAATTATTAAGTGAGTCTTATGTATTTGTATTTAAAAAATGATGGCAGTGAATTCCATAATTTGGGACACTCGTGTTCTACGGTATTTGCTGGAAGTTTGCCAACAAACTTTCTTCATTTTAGCTTGGACACTTTAATTTTAGTCATACTTTCAACCTTGTCTTGCCTTTGCCACTTTGCCGATTGAGAAATTGATCCTTTAACTTGTGTCAAATTGCTCAATTCTTTTAGCATTCAGTTGACAAAACATATTCTTTGCAATGTACCGTAGTTAGCTCATTTGCAACATTGCCAGTTTTATACTAAAGTAATCAATGAAGCGACGGCCAATCTCTGGAATTTCAAATTTGTCTTTTATTAGCGACATTAAAATGAACAGATGGCAGACTCAATGGAAATGCTTAAGTTTCAAGAAGATGGAATGTGTCTCACACAGTTCACTTGCTTTATCATTCAAGTGTACTTGTCCAATTTGTTGTATTGCCTCAGTTTTTTACAATCACTAGCAGGATTTCTGCATCATACTCGTACTCAATTCAGCGTAGCACCCACAACTTGTGGTGATCTGCACACCCATATCATTTGGTCCTTTTCCATAATTAGTACTGCTTGGTGTTGTGTATCATGATCAATTATACAACATTTGTATATATATCGCACATTTTTACTACTAAATTAATAAGAAATATCTTAATTATTTGAAAGTAAATATTGATTCTAGGCATCCAGCAAAATGATTGCGCTAGTAATTGTTCCGATCACAAAAAAAGAACATGCAATAAGAACTACTAGCTGCGCCTGTTGAAAGAGAACGCCGTTTTATTCTGCTTTTTTCAGCATCCATGATTGTACCGGTACAAGTCAGTTAAAATAATATTTACTATAAAAAAAAATCTTACCAAATCCACCCATTCCTGATAATTCAAACAATTACCAATGATATACTTGGAAACTTACATGTAGTACATGTATACACAATTTGTTTTGTCTATAATATTTCAAAATGATGTGTTAGAGGGTTTATTTATAGACATTAGGAAACCTGACTAGTTGGCTTGCACCCATTAACGATGTATTTCATAATTGACAAGATCATTTGTTTGCAAATAGTGTATACCAACTTTAAAGATTCTAAATAGATGCTTTTCTTCTAGTGTATTTATCAATTTACATTTTTAAAAGTAAACCTGCTATTTTGTATAATTTGTGTTAGTGTTGGTTGGCGGCAAACGTGAAGTAGTTTTTTCAAAGTGAAACTACTGCAATTGCTGCAGTATTCAATGTCAGTATGGCTTGCAAATCTATGTTTTGATAAAGTCTTCACTATACATGTAGCCTGATGTAGGTTACAAATTTAAGAAAAATGCATTTAGCAGTATTATTATAACTTACCACAAAAGTCCATTGTTTATTTAAAAATAATAAGCATAATGTGCTAAGCACTAACGGTTTCTGCTGTAACAGAGAAATTAGCCTCCCTTGCTGAACCATGGAGTATTCTAATTTCCAACAGCTTTGCCTGAAGGAAATAACGGTACAATGCTCCATGGATCACCTCCGGAAGTTAGTTTGACTTTTAAATAAAACTGAAAGGGAGGTTTTTTTTCACCCTAACATCATTAATTTGGGGTACAGCACATTGTTCTAAAGAATACTAAATTGCCAGTGTAGTATGAGTACTGCGTAGTGCAGTTTGCTCAAGTATTTTGTACATTTTAATACGGTAACACTTTTAGTGTTTAGTATACTACTGAATACATGTACTTCTTGCTTTGTGGAGTGCTGTGGCCTTGTGGTCTGGAGCATTGAATTCGCTGTCTGTTGGTAAAGCTGCAGGTTGTGGGTTCGAGTCCGGCCTGGGTCAATGGTGCGTGTGCCCTTGGGCAAGGCACTTTGTAATTTATTGCTTCTCACCACCCATGAGTAACTGGGTACTTGTGAGGGCAGAGATGGTTGTTTTTAGCGCCGAAATGGCAGCATTGAGCTGTGTACTCCCCAGGGAGTACCAGTCTTGGTAGATGCAGATAAAAACTGCTAAAACTCCCTTTCAGTTGATATTACACATTCTGCAATTTAAATAAATTGGTAGAATGACAAGGTTAGGAACGAGTTTGTATCCAGCCACATATACAATGGTTTTTTTAAATCATCCAAGATTGAATTAAGCCATACATGTACCTTGGACACACAAATTATTTAGAAGTCCGATGGGGTTTAAACCGAGTTTAATTACTTCATCTGCAGGAGTATACATCATAATGTACCGGTACATACATGTACTGTATGCTGTTTAACCAGATCGTGCCGGGATTATTTTAACATCAACCTGATGGTACCGGGAAGCACACCCACGCATTTCCGGCCTTGCTCGCTGCTGACAGACATTTCCAGCCTTGCTCATGACGTGTTTAATCGTCATCCGTTTTTAATCTGGGAAAAAGTTTGTGTGTATACGTCCTCCGGCGCAAACTGGTTAAAGTTCATGTGGTAGTTAATATAGGAATTTTCCTAAGGAAACCCAAAACTTCATATATTTTCAAGGAACCGTATTTTCTGCAGTCTGATCTTTTCCCAAAAAAATAAAGGAATGCGGGCTCAAGTGATTGCTGTCAACTTGGTGCTAATTAGCAATTAGTGATAGTTCTCCATAATGGTGGCTATCCATGGAAACCTGTGATAAGTTGGCACAGTGATATGTACATATATTTTCATTTGGGGTCATCCAGTGACAATTTGTGACATTCAGTAACAACCAGGAGCCAATAGAGGCTTGTTACTTTGTTTGTGTCATTACACGGTCCTTACAGCAAGCTGTCAATGAAGATTTGTGAGTTATGCATTTAAGTGTATGCAAATCATGGAATATGATGCAGTACGTCAAACTGCATTTTTATAGTTTGTATTTTGACATTTAAGACTTACTACTCGCTACAAGTTTGTTCTGTGCAAACGATTCACATGTATTATTAATGTGATGAACCTAAGCTTGTCACCAAGCAAGTTGAGTTCTTGGCAACGCCACTCAGTTTTGGAGGAAGATATGGACACTATGGAGCAAATGGACACTTTGACATGTAACACTACATTGTAGTTGACCCAGCAGAAAATTGCAGGTCATTAATTAACACGATGACCTCCACGATAGCATCCACTAGCTGACCCAGCAGAAAATTGCAGGTCATCAGTAAACACGATGACCTCCACGATAGCATCCACTAGTTGACCCAGCAGAAAATTGCAGGTCATCAGTAAACACATTGGCATCCAAGATGACATGCACACAGTATCAACTATTGCACTAAAGAATGTTTCCTATACAATGTTTAAACGTTTGTTTTGGTTTACATAAAACTGACACAAATATGGTTCCTTTAATTCCTAATTGATGTAAATTATGTGACTAACTAATGTTCCAATAGTCAGATTATGTACAGTAGGTGTCATGTACTGTACCTGTACATGTATGTAAGCTGTTGGTTTCTACCGCTTGTAATACATGTAGCTACACAAAGATTGGGGTCGGGGTTGAACAACGAGTTTGATTTCAATTTCTATTTGGCTGAAGGGGAACGTGTACTTATGCACTGGCTCCCCGGACTGGCCTCACTTCAGGGTGTCGGTTGGAGACTAGTCTCTAACTGACGGAGACAGTGTACCGTACACTTTGCCCCAGTGAACAATTCAATGTCATTAGGCCACAAAAAACAGTTGTGCTTCCGGCTACCCAACCAACGCTATTTTAAAACGGCATCGACAGTACACACTAAACAAAATTCTTGAAAAAAAGGATAAACACACCTTGACTACATGTAAGGTACATGTACCTACATGATGTGCACAAAAAGTGCCCTTCCAAAAATTAAAAAAATATATACAAATCTCAACCTCCATGTACAACTACTGTTTTCAAGTGAGGTTTGGAAACTCTACGTTAACACTTTTGCGTCAACCCTAAACTTAGAATCATAACGTATTTTAACTCCAACTTCCTAAGGTGTGCGAAATAAATTGATTTGGGAGGGTTAGGGTTAAAGAATAATGCCAAACACAAACAAGTGTGTTTACGGTATTCACTTAATGTATATGGAATTGTTTTATTTTGTGTTATTTGTGCATGCACAATTATCAACTATCGATTAACAATTTGGCCAGGTCTTTTGGGTTACCGTAAACACACCATTTTTTTGTTTGGACTAACTTTTACAATTTTCATTTGAAGTTAGGATACACGATTAATAATTGCTTGAATTATTATGAATAGGTGGATTTGGGAGGTTGTATAGTAAAATTTGTTTAACTGACCTGTCGGAAGTTTTAAAATCACGAATGCCGAGAACAGCAAGAAAAACGGAGTTAATTTTCAACCGGCGTCGAGCAGTTATTCTTATATTGTTTTTTCGTGGTTTTACAGGATATCTACCGGTAGCTCAATCATTTTGCTGGCTGCCTACAATCATTATTTACTTTCAAATATGTAAGATATTTCTTACTGATTGGGAAGTAACATTTGTTGATATCTGCAATATATATGCAACACCAAGCAGAATTAATTTTCTACATGTAGTTCATTACAATTTCTCCTATAGCCCAATTTCAACTAAGGCACAGCGAAATGACAAACTTAAGTTCTTAAATGCATCTAAACTACAATAATAATCCAGCGTCTGCCATTTTTTCTTGGCATTGCAGATATTGGAAAGTCATTGATTGTTATTTAATACGATTGTTATGATCTTTCTGGCATATAATGCAGGGATTAGTCCCGGATTACTCTAGTTAATAAAAAACAAACTGGCATGAATCAGATGACATACTGTACATGTAGTATTGCTTGTTGGCTATCTACATGTATGTACATGCACACAAACATGTACATTTACTGTTAACCACCACGTTACTTGAGTGGATCGATACAGACTGAAATCTTTATTATAATCGCCTTTTGGTTTTGGGGTCGCAACCTCTGCTGGTTCCGTAATATTGAAAATAAGAGAATCGATTCAATGCTTCCATATTTCATTTTTTGAAGAAAAAAAATTCTCAGTTACTATTTCAGTAGAAATATCTTATTGAAACATTTATTGCACGACAAGCTCACCTGCTCCATTCACAATTTTCTCCGAGACCTTCTTCTTGGGTGCTGTATTCATATATTATTTTGTTCAGTCGGCTGTACATGGTCAACTGAATATAACCAAAGCAATTTTCCATGTTAAGAACAATAAGTCTAACTTCCTATTGTGTCTTATGACTCTCCATTCCCAGCTTTACTTCTCTGATCTCCTTACTTAAAACGGTTCTTTCTTCTGCCTCAGGCCAGATGTACATGTATCTGCTTAAGTTTTTTTTTTTGTTACTTTAGTATCCCACT
Source organism: Crossaster papposus (assembly GCA_037893245.1). NCBI lineage: Eukaryota > Metazoa > Echinodermata > Asteroidea > Velatida > Solasteridae > Crossaster > Crossaster papposus. Next base: position 1,628,437 of record JBAIAA010000087.1, on the reverse strand, counting down.
CTTCGTCACTGACCTCTTCCACAGTTTCAGCCTCGGGAAAAAAATCTTTATCCTGAGGCTCGTATCATAAAGAGTTGGGAAATGAGATACAATGCAACAGTTTTTACTGATGCATATCTTGAACTTTCATTTCTGCATGTACAAGTACGTATGTAAAGGGAGTTAATTACCTTCAAAGTTAGGAACACATTAGGTGTTGATTCTTTTCTTCCATTCCTCATACTAATTCTTCCTTGGGCAGGATCATTTACATGTACTTGCTGTCTAGGGCCTTGAGGTAGTCTAGGGAAGTGGCAGTTGGATGGTCGCGTCGAAGATAATTGATGTTGAGGGCAGGTGACCGCAGAGCCTCACGGATACGCTTTCTCATCACTGCGTCGTCCAAGTCCTGCCACTCATCCATCTGACCTTCAACGTGGTCAATCCAGGCTACATAGTCGTCTTCATCTTTCTGGGGAGAAGTGGAACCTGAAAGGCATCTAAGCTTACAGTAATTTGCCGTCAAGGTGCAGCGAGCAAATGATTTCGAGAAGTCAGAGGGTGGGGTTTGTTGAGAAAGACTAGAGAAGTCGAAGGAAAATAGATATAGAGGTCCTCTCTCTCAAATGCCATGCATTTAGAACACCACTTCTTCGCATGTTGCTAATAGTGACTTGCTGGTTCTTAGATGGGGAGTTGTCCAGCCGAATGACTTGACAAAGCGTCGATGACGCATAACAATTTAAGCGAATCTCAGTCCCTAGCCGAAGAGATGGGCACGGAAAAATCACATAGGAAAATAGCAGGGTTGTCTGCATCCTCTTTCTTAGAAAGGCCCTCTAGTGAAGGGAACATATCATGCAAAGAACAGGCTAAAATATCTGTCTCTGCCAATGGGCTAGACGATTGACTGGGCCTGAGATCATCCTTCTTACACCAATCCAGACCATTCTGTCGAAGTGCTGCGTCCCCCATTTGTGACAAGTGAAATTTGAGCAATTAACAATCGAAACATGCACAGAACGGGAAAAATTGCTAAAAAGGAAATTGCACAAATGTTGGCTCTCTTGGCAAGTATCAAAAATAATTCACAGGATAAATAATTATGTACCTTGGAGGAAAACAGGTTAACAAATCAATCAATACAACAGCAAATCACATATATCTGAAAGAAACCATTAGCATCAATCACTGAACAACAGAAAACAATAGATATTCTCAATTCAAACAAGATCAAGGTGTACACAAATCCCTTATAAGTAGAGTCAACAAATTAAAACGTTTTCCGGACAAGCCCCCAAATAAATAACAGGAACCAAATTTATCCCCCTTTTAAAAAAACTCTTGACCTCATACAATTTGCATACACAAAGAAAATAATCTCAAGCAATACATGTAGCAATACAAATGAAAATGCAATGGGTAAGGATGATTTACAGAAAACATAGGATCCTTTATGATTTAAAATACAAAATGTGAGCTCAGAAAAAAAGGGCGCCAAAACCTAAAAAAACCCAGTTACGCTCGGGATTCGTCCATCCTCAGTAGATCGGAATCACAGGGTAGGAGTTGAAGATTAAGTAGAGCACTTGAAGAAGAGTTCAATCGAAGATAGAAGTAGAAATGACGACTCTCGTTATTTGTTGCTACATGTGAAACCAAAGTATACTTGCGAGGTCTTGAAATATGAAGACATGAAGTGGCTGTGTCTAGGGCATTGCTGGGTTGTTCTTGGGTGCCTGGATCTCTTGGCGTTGGGCGTCGAGGATAGCAGTAGGTTTGGCGTACTGGACGTACTGGAGCATGGAATTTGAGGTCAGGTCAGGAACACGCAGACGGCCCGGTCTAAGTTTACCTAAAACCGGCTTGAGGTAAGACGTCGGATGAGTAGCTACATGTACATGTAGACTGAGAAACGTCACGGTCTGCAGACTCATGCTGAATGGGTCTGTGTTGGGCAGAGCTTGAGAGGCGAAGTGTGACGTAGGCTGTCAGATGGAGAATTGTCACAGTCTGCAGACTTATGCTGAATAGGTCTTGGCAATGGGTCTGTATTGGGCGGAGCTTGAGGCGATCACAGGTTAAAAGGAACAGTATTTGTTTGCTATTTAATGCGTGCTCTTTCCAATAATTGTGCACAAGTTGCTTTTCTTTACTCATGGTTATACATACATGTATGGTAATTAGTGGTATATGACATGATCTATGTGAAGTCACGTACATGTACATGTAATCGTTCTTATCAGAATTATTTTCCTGGTAACATATACATGTATGTGACAGTCCAACGTTCGTCAGAATCATAGAAAATATGAAACATAGAGATTTTCTTCCACACTTAGAATTAATTTCATGAAAATCTGTCGTCTGGAGGTGTCTACAGTATACCCTGCCTGCATCACCAATGTTTATAAACAAGAGTGAGCCAGTTTCTGAGTATTCTAGTACTGAGCTACAAACTAAGTTTAAAGATATGTGTTATTGTACACTAGTTTTTTGTTGTGTCGTAAGCTTACAAATGTCACATGGGCCACTGGTAATGATTAGATATGTATGAGTGCCCTTTGAATAAAAGTTGTAGGGCGTACTCTATTTTTCAGAAACTGCGTTTTGAACAGGGTTCACATCTATTTTCAAACTTGCATCATAAAATGAACTGCAACAACAATAATGTTATTTATTCCTGTGTTTTAGTTAGTCCTTTTTAAAATCCATTTAAAGTCCTGCCAGACGCAGCACATTGCATCAGGTACAAAAGTGTGGTGCACTTTGATGCATTTTGAATACCAGTGAACGACCACAGTCTATAGGGCTATTGAGAGCTAGTCCCCAGTCATTTGTTTGTGCACATCATAATGGTTGATATGTCTATCAGTAAATTATGGTGTTAGTATTTGTTTTCTCTCTATTAGGGTCAGGGCTGTCAAAATAAGGTTGGTTGGCTAACCCTAAGCAATTTTTAGGGGGCATAATTCATACTGTACACAAACTAAATTCTTACTGTTGTCATGATGGTGGAAATGTTTTTCCACGCCTGCAATTTATCCCCGATCACTTGCGTAGCTACATGTACGTAGTAGCTCCGTTGGGTGCTGGGGTCGTGGTCCATCAGTTGCGCCACACTGTCTGCTGATCTTTCATCGAGAGTTCTGACAGCCTATATTTGATATTAAATTGTTAAAACAATAGCCATACAATGTACATATACCAAAATATGTGTACCTCGGAACCCTATTTGACAGCAATATGGATACATGTATGTGCCATCAGTTTCATACATGTCTTATTCCGGTCAATTTACATTAAAATAGGGCCTGACCTAGAAGTAATTGCAATGGAATTTGTTGAATCGCTGTGAAATTAATAAAAAAATGATTTGTCATGCAGTAAAAAAATCCAATTACATTTGCATACACATGCACCTGTAAATGTCCAGTTTAGTGACGGCGTAATGAAGCTGTTGGTCTGCTCCTTTTGCACAGGTGCCCAACATTTAATGTTTAATAATGAATATCCCCATTTGTCTTTAAAGGTAGGATACACCATTGGTAATTGCTTGAATTATAACAAATGTGTAGATTTCGGGGATGGTATTTTTATAGTTAATATAGTTTAACTGACCTGTCCAAAGAGTTACAATCCTGGATGCCAGGGAAAGGAATAACAAACTATATTCGTTTTCAATTTGGCGTCGGGCAGTTGTTCTTATGTTGTTATTGTTTTTTTGCGATAGCCATCCGGCAATCCCAAATTTGTTTTCAAATAATGTTTCGGAACAATTATAGGATATCTAGCGCAGTCATTTTGCTGGATGCCTACAATCAATATTTCCTTTCAAATAAGTAAGATATTTTCTAATAATTCGGTAGTAAAATTGTTCGATATCTGCAAATAGTTTTACTTGCCTTTAAAAGTAGGACTATTTGCAGATATCGAAAAAAATTTACTACCGAATTATTAAGAAATATCTTGCTAATCTGAAAGTAAATATTGATTCTAGGCATCCAGCAAAATGATTGAGCTACAATGTAGATATTCTGAAAAATATAATTTTATAAAGAAAAATTCGCGATCAACGGGCGGCGATCGCGACAAAACACAAATAACATAAGAATAACTGCTCGACGCCGGTTGAAAACAAACGCTGTTTTTTGTGCTAGGTCAAGGCTACAGTTTACTTGCTATGTATTAGTATTTTGTAATATTGGGTCATGTTGGGTTTTAAATGTTACATATTTTAAGCCCTTTTTACACTGGACAAATCTTGGAGTTGACGCAGGGTTGAAAACATGATGTGTTTTCCACTGGAAAATGTCCAACCCTGCGGCAACCGGAGATTGATTACGGTTTGACCGTCCACGGAATGTTGATATTTTTGGGCTGTCGACCAGTAGGCCTGCAAAGACAAAACTTTGTAGGATTAAAATGTGTTCTGTAATAAGGAAACAGATGACAAAAATGTTTTACATTGACCAAGCACAAGCGCGGGAGTCTTTTCACAAAACTTGAAACATAAAATCGCGCTGCGAACCTGTTGCTGACAGATATGTTCGTTACGTGTTTATCCGTCATCCGTTTAGAATATCAGAATTATGTTTTTGTGTGTATGTCATCAGACGCGAACTGGTTCTAAAAGCTGAGATTTCCCATGCCTGGAATGACAACATTAACAATAAAATATAAATTCTAAACCCAATAACTTCTTTTAACCAGTTCTCGCCAGAGGACACGTACAGTTTTTCCATGATTTGAAACGGATGATGCATTTCACGTTTAATTATTTGAAACGCCAACTTTGTCTTTTGGTTGAAATGTGGGAAAAACATTCTTACCTTGAATTTTTCGTTTGTTTTGGTTCGCCCTGGCTAGGATGCCAGGACGAACACTTCTCATGAAGTGGTCAAGCAGCATTGTGGCTTTCTTTATTTCGTATGGCCGGATCTTAAAGGCCGATGCTGCCTCGTCCTGCAGTTCTAAGAACTGTACAAACTGCTTCAGTGCCAGCAGGTACTTATACATGTATGTGACCTGTCACCACGAAACCCGGACAAAGTTGACAAAATAAATTTCGGGTTTATGATATTTTCAAATTCTCCTGTTCATTAGCTTTTGAATGATATATAACTTATGTGGGTAGCCCTTCCCTGTAATCCCCTGCGAGGAGATTAAGACCCAGGATCAATCATAAGCCAAACAGAGAAAACGAGGTTTTTGTGCAGGAAGTGCTTTTGTAATTATATACAACCACCGTTCGGAAAAAGGGTTAAAATACGTCTTTATTGTGATCAGACTGTATTTGTTTTTTGGGATATGCTCCGTGAATATTTTAAGATAACAAAAACATGGAAACTTAAAAATCGATGATCCCATGCAAAAATGACTTTACACGCTGTTTATGTGGAATGCATGGTTGCTACTTTGTCCGGGTTTCGTGGTGACAGGTCACATATATGGTCTGATCTTGTTTCTGCTCATTCCTCAGCAGCGTTACTAATCTACAAGTAGGAAATGACAACAGTAATGTGAGTGGGCCCTCAGTTTTCGTTTAAGCTATGGTCACAAATCAAAGCAGCGACCGACCGATCAGTAGCCTGCTCGGTCGCCGCTGTAATTTAGGCATCGCCCAGCGATTTTTGGAGAAGTCGAGCAGGCTGTAGAGCCCCAGCGATGCCTGGGCGGTGACCTGTCGAAACTGGGCGAAATCGCGGAGCTTTTTCGCGCGGTGTCCCGGCAGTGACCGACCGGTGACCCTCCGATTGCCGGGCGGTCTCCCACCAGCCACCGGCTGATTTTAAAGACTGGCCGGTAATAGACGGGGCATCGGCGGGTGTCTCGTAGGCGTACTGGCGGCGGCCCACCAGGCTTTGCCGAAAATTTCTCAGACTGGTCATCATCAAAACCGCTTTTGCTTTGTCATTGCCATTGTCATTGTAATTGTCAGCATTATCGGCTAGACGTCGCGATAAATGGAGCTGGCGCTGCTGGACGCCGACCGATTTTGAACTCTCCTCCCAGTGACCGATTGATCTCCCAGCGGCGACCGGGCGGCGACCGCTCGGCAGCCTCGGACCTAGCGGCTTCGATTTTTGACTTAAATCGCTCAGCGGCAAACGCTCGATTAGGTCGGTGCCGGGCAGCGACCGCCCAGGCACCGAGCGTATTTTGGGCGGCAAGTGAAAAGTGAGCAGGCGCCGCTGAAGCTAAAACTTCAGCGGCGACCGAGCGATGCCCTAAAAACGAGCGGTGCCTGGGCGGTGCCTTTGGGTAATGTGACCGTAGCTTAAGTGAGGGTTTGAGTATACATGGTTTTGAAAGTTTATTTGAATAAATTAGACTGATGTTTAATATTTTGGGTCCAAACAATTGTCATGGTTTGATTAAATAGTCATTAATTCTGTGTCCAAAATGCAAGTATAGTATTAACTTCAAGGCGGCTCAATGTCGCATGATTCAGGTTCAAATTGAAACTTGAAAATGTCATTGTCAGTCAAATTGCTATGACATAAAAGTAAAGCAAAAATTTGATTGTTTCAAGATATTATCGTCAAAAAAAAAATATCAAAATAAGTATACATGACAAACAGGGAGTTATGGTCTTGCTTGTTATCCCACAATTCAAGCACCTCGTCATAAATGTTGGGACCCCACAAGGTTAACATGTACATTTTTAGAGAAACGAACTTGTTTGCTTTATATTAGTTTGTAACCTCATTATAATTTGGATTTCTGTTCTGTGAACATCATACATGTGAACTTACTTTTGCGGTACCTTTGGCGAAACAAGCTTGTTGATTGCCAGGCCAATTTTTTCTGCTATCAATATTAAAAGAGCTTTTGCCCAAGCATTTGCCCAAGCATTTGCTCATATCAGCGCAAAAATCCTGGCTTAGTAAAAACGGGTAACAAGTCAAAATTTTATGTATGTATTTAGCAAGTGACAGCTAAATATCAATCACAAACAATATACATAAATTTTGTTAATATAAATTCAGGTTGGTATCAATCTACAATGTACCAACCCTTACAGTTGATCATTTGTCACCTATGTATCGTGCCAAGTCGCTCCTAATCATTTCAGACATGGGACTAGTCTTGGTGCAAGACGTCCCTGCTATTACTCCACCAACCGCTATCACCCACGAACCGCTATCACAGGAACGTCTTGGGAATCTTGTGGTAAAAGAGGGCATGGTCTTACTAAACAAGAAATGCATAATTCAACAAACGGCAATAAAATATTAGCGCACGCGCACTAACAACAATAAGTGCATTGGCATAAGCTTTACAGAATGGTACCGTTCCGCTGAAGTCAACGCATACAACGTGAACTAAATCATGCAGACGTGAAGGTACTAGACTCATGACTTGAATGATTCATCGCACGCGCTCATCGGTTATACAAGCTACGTCATAATGTATGCGTACGCACACTGAATTCTGCTCGGAATTTCCCGAGCAGAATTCACAAGATTCCCAAGACGTTCCTGTGGTTGGTGGAGTGATGGCGCCCTCTATTAGCGGAAATTTGTGGAAATACAAAACAGGGACGTCTTGCACCAAGACTAACATGGGACTTGCGACAGACCGAATGCACTCATTTGGCTCGGCACGACTCTGGCACGCCTTTCTTAACCGTGTGTTACCTTTCTTTGGCTCGTCCGAGCTCAACATGCCTCTTGTATTTATTCCGAATACGGTGAGTGAGCTGAAGGTGTTGGGATAGGTATTTATACCTCCCATGACAAAGAGGGCAACTTCTTTTGGCTTGGTTTCCCTGTTGTGAGAAAGAGGAGTGTACTCTTAATGGCTGGTATACTACATACTGTAATGACATGTGATGAACGAATGTACCTTTAGTTTCTGTCTTCATCATGTCATCATTCACAGTGCATCAACTTCTCCTAATGCAGTCCAAAGTTGTATCTTCTGCATACATAAATACCAAAATAACCTAATCTGCCATATTTGTGAGATGTATCATTTCTTCAAACAAATAATTTGGCTTATTTAATAGTTTTAAAGACGTAAATCAGGTGTAGCATGTTTTCGCTTTTAAAAAGATGCATCATTTTAGCATGTTAAATTGCGGGGACATGTTCCAAAATGGAATGATGATCTTTAAATAATCCTATAATTTATCAAAAATAGTATGTTGAAGGAACTATTAATAGAATGGATCAATATTGGAGAAATTAAAAACAGTTTGAATTAAATTGGTTTTAAATTAATGCAAAATTACAATACCCAAAACGTATAATTTACACAATTACCAGATACACAATTTTACCAAATTTGGGCCAAGTGAATGAAGACGTGTTGAAGACAGAAAATAAAGTAAGAAGCTTCAGTGGACAAACCAGTTTTGGACATGCCATCTCTAATGGGCCATATATATCTTAATCCAGATCCAAATTAGCCACACCTATCATTTGTCAGGATTATTTCTAAACACCCTACTCATCAACACTAGATTATCACAAAGTCTCTCAAATTGTTGAAGGCAAATGGGCAATCTCCTCAAGCGTGGGTTAACGTTTTTTTGGTAAACACTTTAGCATGCACTAATTATGTAAGCTTACTGGTGTTCTGGTTCTGTTTTTCTTAGGAGGTACTACTTGTACATGCACTTCTTCTTCGTCATGAGCCGGGTCGGGGGACTGGTTCTAAATAGAAAAGTAAATAAGTTTGTGTTTATATACGTCATCCAGCGCGAACTGGTTAAATGTCCTAAGTCATGACCGTGCATTTTTTGTTACATTCATTTTGTTCGCAAACATGTAGACCAGGGAAGGAATTGAATCGTTCTGTTCTGTTGCATTATGTATTGATATTCTTTTACTGTCCCCATTGTCCTAATTTACCTCATCGTCTTCATCGGTTGATGAGTCCTCCCAGTCTGTATTACTGATTGTCTCCTGCAGAAAAACCACAGACTCAGGATTATTATCCTCCTTCCTCAATCTTCTTCAATTCTCTTTCAGTTTTGAAGGATTATTAAAGGTAGGATACACCATTTGCAGATATCAAAAAAAATTACTAACTTAGTTATTAAGAATATCTTTCTTTTTTGAAAGTAAATAATGATTCTAGGCATCCGGCAAAATTATTGCGATAGATATCCAGCAATTGTCAGAAAAATCTAATTGAAAAAAATCGCGATCGCCAACATAAAAACTCGCACTCCCTCACAGTGAATTTTTTTGTTTTTTTCCCCGTTTTTCTCCCCATTCATTTATATTTACCAAGGGAGAAGCAGTGATATTATGTATTGGTGTTATTTTTTTAATGTCCCATAATTGTTCCAAATTTACCTCTTCTTCATCGCAATGACTGGACGAGTCCCAATCGGGGGCACTTTCAAACTCCTGCATATAAACACATACAATATGAACTTGGGGTTAAGTTTGGGTTTCAACTGAAAGATGGGTTTCAAGTTTGCCAGTACTACAGAATACTTGCTCACAGGGGCATAGCCCCTGGGAAATTGTTGGGGGGGGGGGGGGCCAATGCTGAGACGAGCCGGCCTTGATAGACAAAGCGAAATAAAAAAAATTTAAAATCTCCATCTTTTCACAAAGTAATATTTGTAATTTGCTAACTTAATGTACGTATACATGTATACCGGTACAACAATATAGATCTAATATAGGATCTAATACTGGGCCGTCTTCTGTTGCAGTTGGATCAGTTGTTGCGTCAAGAATTTGTCATGAAAGGAGATCTGTTTATTTATCAGAGACACGGCAAGTTACCGCTCCATGGCATGTTACTCCTTCCCTCACAGCCTTCTTGCGCAAGCATACAAAGGCGTACCTGTGTATTTCCCACTCCTCAAAATCTGTGCGGTACACCCCGTTGTTATTTTGTTGACATTGTCAACAAAGGTCACTCATTGGTTTTGTTGTTAGGATGAATGGTGTGTTAAGGTGGATTACCTCGCAACCCTGTATTCTGGATCTCCTGTAAAAATAAACCATTTTTGTTATTAAACAATTTAATGAATTATTAACATCAGACCTTTAAAATCGTGGCGTGAATAACATCGATTACATACATGTATGTGTACAGGGTATATTTCTCAATTTTTTATTTTTTTTAAAAAAACCCTTACTCTCTAGAGTGTGTGCAAAATCTATCGATTTGAGGACTGTAGGGATAACAAATTAAATAAAACGAATATCAATGCAAATATTACAACAACAAAGAATACTACTTTCAGTACTGTACATAGTATGCAAGAGGTCTATAAAACCCCAAACAGAAATGAACAAAATTCTACCTGCTACATGACAGTCTTCATTTGTTGACTCGAGCTGCGATTTGTACTGCCGCATATTATGGATTTATTGTCCCGCGACATGAGTCTCACTCAGTATGCGACCTGGAATGACCAAGACATCCCTCTCTGCATAGTTCACGATGAATAGCAAGGGAAATTCGCTGCACAATGTCGGTTTGTTTCGACTTGGGTGGCAAGGATCCTGTTTTGATGGCACCGTTAAGTGCAATTACGAATTATGTGTCCAAGTCCTTAAGTAACTCTATAGCTTCTGTGTGGAATTCATATGTGTGGCCAGGCGTATGAAGGTCATGGAAAGCTGAGCAGTACTGTAGTTTACAAATGAAGAAAGTTCTTCTCTCCGACGTGCCATCGTACTATTTCTGGTAGTCGCTTCGCCGTAAAAAAGCAATAACATTTTCATCAAAGGTCAAAAAATCTCATGTTACATGTATTTCTAGTTCAAAGCATGCCGAATGACATGATGTATATGCCGCTATTAAACCGATAAAACCAAAACAGCTTGGGGGTATTACACGAAATATACAAGCGACTATGAAAATTATTACGGACGCAAGATAGTGTAATTCCAAGATGGCGCGATTTGCCACTGAAATTAGTTTATAGTCGCTTCACCGTAAAAAGCAATTAATATTTCATCAAAGGTCATTAGGTCAAACAATTATCATATTACATGTAATCCTAGTTCAAAGCCAGCCGAATAACATGGTAAGTGCCGCTTACCATAATACAAAACAGCTTGGGGGTATTGCACGAAATACAAGCAACTGAAAATAGTACGTCCGAACATCGGTGTATAAAAAAGATGGCGTCGCGTCGCAGAGTTAATTAAGAGGCCTCTTGTCTTTGGTCGGGTATCAGCAGGAGAAATCTGTCGAGTAAGTCTGTCCTTTATTAACAGTGAGAGAAGTGAAGCAGCTGGCTGCATTTGCACGTAGCCAACTATAGAAAATGGCAGGTCTGAAATTATGAATTTGTCTTCCTTTGTAGCATATGAGAATGTTACTTTTTCTCTGGAATATAGTTCACACAGAGTCAGAGTCCTCGTGTTTTAGCAATCTTGTGAGAGAGTCCGATATCTATCCGCTCTTGTTGTCAGCCAATTTTGTGCCCAGTCCTGAAGATGTACCTTTCTTTAGTAAACTTGCGGCTTTCAATGATACATGTACGTAGTTTAGCTATGATATTGGGAAGCATCTTGTTGATGTTAAACTCCATCAAAGTTAAACGGTGATTTAGATAACACCATGTTGCCTCCTGTTGTCGAGAATGCTTTGCATGAATTATATGATACCTTGGTTGATTGTCATCTCGTAGACTATTCTCGATAGCAAGAGATGTGTCTGGAAAGTCTTCATCATAATTCTCCTGAACTGAGTCTACCCTTGAACTGGCGTAGGTGTTGTATGCTATGCTTAAGGGCGGCCCCGATTGTTTGGCCAGCTTTGCTCGGACGGGTCCCGGGAGGTCCTGGGAAGCTACTGGGATCCGGACGACAAGTCTCAGCGGTACAGTTCCTGGTCCTGCAGATTTTTCGACTCCGACAGTTTTGGGGAGAGAAAGAAAATTGTCGTTCGGCGGAGTATAACAAACAAAGCAGACCAAACACTTGACATTTAGAAATTTTAGAGGGATTATAGAAAATTTGTCAGTGTAGGAAATGAAATTAGAATGTGCCTTAAAAGCTAAGAAGTAACGTCATTCATTCTGGTATACATTGTAAATGTGAAATAATACATAAACAACGCAGGAAACCTGGTACTTTTAGCACTTCAAAAGCTAACAATAGCACGATTCTGTCTGTGACTTTTAGCATTTCTTATATGCAACTAATTACCTTGTTCAAGTTGCTGACGCTGCTGTGAATTGAAGCAGGAATACGCCATCCAAACCCCATGTAGCAGGCCCAATTCTTGTGATGGTTGTGTGTTCAGCTTCCGCATTCAAGAACACCTGCATGCCCGTTTTGATGTTTTGGTCGGTTGCGAATCTCTGCAACTTACTCCAACGCTCTAGGAACGATGGTTAAAGTTTCACTGATCGATGTGTTCTTGGTGGCCTTATTTTGGTTTCTATGTATGGAGGTCTCTAGGTATCGGAACTAAGATTTGAATTGTCGAGTGGTGTGATCCTTAGCAGAAGTCAAAATTATATATATATCAGGATTCCCAAAATATATATATATATCAGCTGCAAACTATTTTGAAGACATTTTTTTCTTTGTCTTTTTCTCATTCAACCAAATTTAAACTTTTAATAACTACTTTTTCAATTCTTTTAGATTTTCTTCTAAATTAAGGTCATCATGTAAAAATGTCATGAAATAAAGAATGGCAACATCTTCAGAGCGATAGTACGACTGTATTCGAAACCGCTGGATCTGACTCTTTCAAGCCATTGATTTAAACAGAACGCACTATCGCTACGACAATCTTCTAATATTTGGTCTATGTACATATTGTAATGTATTTCACTTGTTTCCAACATGTACAGCTATGTTGGGTTTGAGATGGGTGGTCCACCTCGCACCTGTAACAATTGGAGATAACATACGATTGAAATATAATTCTAATCCATAAACCGAAATGTGAAAGCATGTTTCCTCTTCCCTCAAATTTAAACATAAATTAGAAGAAAATCTAGAAGAATTGAAGAGGTAAAAATAATTTTATGAAACTATTTTGTTTTCGTCCCACGAATGTGAAACATTTCTTATTTGTTTCATACATGACGTGAATAAATCCTTGTCATCTGATTGGTCAGAGCCAGATAATGCAATGGCAGAACTTTCTTTTAACCGTTGAATATAAACATACCATTGTTTTGTTTTCTCTTTGGTTTGGATGGGGATGGATCTGTTGGCTTGGCTTTGTCTAGCAGCCTTAATTCTGTACTGGTCTCCACCGAGCTGTAAATATAAATTGCCACAAACAAGAGTGCATATAGTATTACATTACGCTATTGAATATGTGTTTGCTGTAAGAGGCGGTGACATTTAGACGAGTAGCATTATCAGACTGAATAACACTTCAAAACACAGATTATTTAATTAGCTTTTTTTGCTTGATGTAACTGCATTTTATTTATAGGATGTTAACAAAACAGTAAACTCATTGTAAAAATCCTATCACAAAATTACTTAATATTTTAGAAATACAAATGTTTTTGGAAAGGGTATGTCTTTTGTCTGTTAAGTTGATGATGTCATTGTCATGGATGACTGAACAAACGACAGTTATGAAACGTAACAAAATTAGCACTGTGACAAAATGGGATGGGCAGGCAGTCAGGCATAGATTCCAGCTACAAGTAGGCATTAACAGAAAAGATGGCCATGTGGAGGGCACAGCACCTTAAACTTGCCATTTAAGTGTACCACAAAAAGGATCAGGAAAGAATTGATTCATCACCTCTGCCATCACTTTTTCAATGTGTTTAAACAGCAATTCATAAATACCTGGGACAGTTTAGGCATTCCTATTGGTCGAGAGCCCGTCACGTGGCCGGTTTTAAACGGACGATAAAGACATGGCTAGAAGTGTTTAAAACCAGTTGGCAACAAAAGTAGCCCCTGCACATGGACAACTCAATGGACATCCTTCTCCGGGCACTTCACTGCTGCGCAGACCATTGTTCTTATCTATTTTGAACCATTCGGGTGCAAAATCCTGTTTTCCTCCAACTATGACGAATTTAAGAAAAAAAGTCTTCCACTTTTTAAAAAAATTCCATAAGTCGTGCACAAACGCGGTCGCGTCACGTTCGTTCTTTTCCCTTTGAAAAAAACACGCGCGCGTACGCCATTTAGACGCGGAGGCCTATCCAGTCTATATAATGGAGATCAATGGTAAATACGCTTTATTGCATGTATTGTGACGTAGAGCGACAGAGGCGGAAACATGTCATTTGACAGTGGCCCGTGAACATGGATAGGGGAAAACACACAGAATGGCGAAACACCGAAATTTACTTGCGACAATTTGCCGTGATTTTCGGGGCTTTTTTGGCTGAATTTTACAAAAAAGGTATTTATGAATGGGAATAAATGTGTGTTCGGTCGGTATTAATCACTCTGTTTAATCCCGCTTGGAGTCTGGGTGCTGATAATTACCCTCGCCTTCGGCTCGGGTAATTATCAGCACCCAGACTCCAAGCGGTATTAAACAGAGTGGTTAAAACCTCCCGAACACACATTTATTCCCTTAATAATATTTTTGTTAAAAACACCTGTCTGAGCTTTATCATCCAACTTGTCACAGTGCTGATTTCAGTACCTTCCATAACTGTCTTGTTTGTGTCCAGTCATCCAAGACAATGACAAATTTACTTACAATTTTAAATTTTTACCATGTTAACATTTTTTTATTTGACAATAGAAGCAAGCATACATGTACATACATGTACTTGGATACAGTTCATTTATTTATGTCGGGAAAAAAACAAAAACATTTTTATATTTATTTATTTCCACTTAATCAAAAACAAATAATTTACAGACGGTATAAATAAACGTATACGATTAAGCGTTGGGCTTCTCCAAAAAGCAAGCTTGTCAAGTGGAAAGGCCCTTGATGTGTAGAAAGAAAGTAATTATGTCATGATAAATAGATATTATACGGGTTCCATTTTAACTACACAGAAATAAACTTATGTTGCACATAAAATGACAAGGACCAACACAAATTTGTATACATGTACGTGTACAAGTTCATGCGTATATTTATGGATATTAAAGTGTATTTCATTTTAGCAAAGAGAAAAGCAAACATACCTTCAGCCCGTGGACTCGTCTCAGGTGGTGGTCCACACGAAGTAAGCTCACACTCCCGCAGCCTTTAATCGGGCAATCTCTTCTATTTCTCTCAGAGGCTCCTTGCAGACTGTTAATTAAACATAATCACAGCTTTTATATTAAATAATTTACACATACAAAGTTTGCTCTTCAGATTCTGTTCAATCATTCAGATTTCAGTACTACAAAAGAATATTCAAAACTTTGATGTGCATCGCGTGTTGTGCATGTATTTAATACATCATATCAACTTCCAGCAACTTACTCCAAAATTGTCTGCCGCAACTGGGTTTTCCGCTGTACAGCATCCTCAAATTTGTGACGGCGTCTTAGATGCTGACTCACGTATACAGTCCATTTTCTGCACATCGGACACTTGCAGAGTTTTCTTGGCTGTATGCAAAGAAGGACATTATTCATGAAAAGAGAAAAAGAAGACGAGTAAAGTATAAGTTTGCCTGGGATACAGTTTAGCATTGCCTGTTTTACATTTTTTTATTTTAATTGAATTGGGAGAGGGTGGCCGGGGAGGGGAAAGGGAAAGGGGTGGGGGAGGGGGGGGGGGGGGGAGGGGCGTGGGGGAGGGGAAGGGGAAACATATACACCAATACAGACACCATAATGGCACAACAAAACATTACATCCCTTAAAAAAACAAGGTTCAACGAAAGCACCACACACTAACGGATCAAAGTATTCGTATGTTCCGAAATACCACCCATAATGGCACAACAAAACATTACATCCCTTAAAAAAACAAGGTTCAACGAAAGCACCACACACTAACGGATCAAAGTATTCGTATGTTCCGAAATACCACCCACAGACTTGTTCCGAAATACCACAAACACCAAAAGTACCAACAAAGCTCCAAAAGTACATTGTGACATCTCAAATTGACTCACAAAAACACCAGCGGCCGATTTCACCAATGTTAGGATTAATCCTAGGAAGAGTAACTCCTCCTAACTTGCAATAGATCCAATGCAAGTTAGGATGAGTTACTCATCCTAACTCGAGATAGGATTAATCCTAGCGTTTCGTGAAATCGGCCGCTGCGCACACTCGCGTCTTAAAGCACACAAACAGAAAACAAATATTGTATGAATTGCATAAATCATGAAATAAATGTCTGATATAAGCGGACAATTATTAGAAACCAAAATAGATAGTGGACTTACTCAGATTGCAGTACTTGACATGATATGTGTTTGCCAATAAAAGAAAAGTGAGCAAGATCCGAAAAATACCCACTTGCAAAAAAATAATCATCGAAAGCACCATCGTTTGTACAAGGTTACATTATAAGTTCTTGCATAATAGAAATGACAAATTTTCACCCTTAAATCACCGTGAAATCTCTGTGAAATTTAATGGTGTAACTTTTAAGGGTGAAACTGCTTTTTCATTGTTCAATAATAGAGTGTAATGTTAAAAAAATACCAACCGCTTGTACCAAAATCCCCCCCCCCCCCCCCCCCCCCCCTCACAGGTTTACTTTAGATATCCAGCTGAATCAAACGAAATCCATCAATTTGTTATTTACAATTGTTTTTTTGGTGAAAGTCCCCCCCAACAAAATGACTACTGTTGGATACTGATAAATTGAGCATTGTTAGGGTAAAATTAGGAAGAAAACCATTTTGACACTTACCTTGGAAGCCCCTTTTACAGAGGGCTGATTTACGGGGGGCCGAGGCTGCTTCTGTGACTTCTGTTTGTGAAAGGAAATGTATACACCGTATTAGATTTGTTTTAAACTAAATCCTGATCTATGAAAACAAAAATTGTTTTTTGTATTATTTTGGAACATGGAGCAGTAAACACAAAGGTACATGTGTAATATGTGACCCGCTCCAGGAAAAGGTGACATAAGTCGCGCTATGCATTTATGAGTAATAGTCTGTTAAAGTTAATAGGGTAAAAAAATTGTCAAAATTTGTTTTTCATTTTTTGTCTTAAATGACATCTTTAATATTGTGACGTTTGTCGTTAGCGTACCAGTCCTCCTGCGTCTGACTGGTTGTTTGGTAGCGTGTCGCCTCGACGGTGTAGTATCCCAGCGGTGTTGGACCACAGCACCAGGCTATCTTCTTTGCTTGGAGGACAGGACCAGTAGACTGGTGAAGCAGAGCCAGTGGGAATGGGGCGTCGGAATGTGGGTGGAGTCGGAATGTGGAAAGTGGGAATGGGGTGGAATGTGGGAATAGGGTGGAGTCGGAATGGGAATAGGGTGGAGTCGGAATGGGAATAGGGTGGAGTCGGAATGGGAATAGGGTGGAGTAGGAAGGTGGGTGGAGTCGGAAGGTGGGAGGAGTCGGAATGGGAATAGGGTGGAGTCGGAAGGTGGGAGGGGTAATAATTGGTAATCGGAGGATTATCATCAAGAACAGTGGTCATTGCCTTTAATCAGTCATCATCCGTCATGTCATTAGAGGATCAAGCAATCAACTGCCTAAATCTTAGCCGTGCATCGCCTTTTATAAACGTTGAGCCCCATAGGCCAAGTACAACTTCTCTTTGCCATACAACAGTGCATAAACGCAATTGACCAATCTGATATCAGGATTCCCTAATATGCAATGTGTAGGTGACTTGCAAGGCCTTTTTAAAACATACAGTTGGTGACTTTATAATTCTTATTCTGTCACATAGCCCCCCTCCAAAAGTTTTCAGTCCCTGGAAACTATTAGAATATTCTTCTCACTCCAAATAATCTTTTTTTTCTTTGTAACTTGACAATATAAGATTAACACGTTATAATAGATGTACCTTTTTCAGAGTTAACTCTTGCATAACAATTGGCAAGTTTATTAAAAAACTCAAGTTTAGATCCTCAAACGGGTAACTTTCTCAAAAATATAACAAGTCCTCAACAAGTTTTACTTTATACAAAAATAGAAAAAGTCCTTAACTCCCAACAACTTAAAATTTAAAACTAGGTTTAACAAGGAGACAATTAACTTAGTTATGTAAAGCCTATCGTATAGTTATATGTCATTCATGTTGAAGCTCCGCTTTATCTCTTCTTGGTGGACCACCATGTCATTCTTGTAGAAGGTCGTGGTGATAACCATGTCAATTCTGTCGGCATTGCTACTGGTTTTTGGGTGCCGGTCTACCTCCGTGTCACTCTCAGATGTGGTGGAATCCACAACCATTGGAGCCCTGGACTGGTATTCCCTTAGGAGAGTCTTGAGGCTTTTCCCCCTTTCCTTGGATGTTCCCCCTCGGTTGCTGTGGTGGATAGTGGGGTACCGGGCTGAGAAAGAGGCGGGGCCAGCAGCTCAATCGTTGGCTCAGGTGGGAGAGGGGTCAGCGGAGATGAAGAGTGCGGGTTTCGGTGGGTTGCCGGCGGCGGAGGGTGCGATAGAGCTCCAGAGCGCTGGGGTTTACCGCCACGGTGAATCCTGGCGACGTGCCTGTCTCGGGTATCTCCTCTTGTGAAGCGCTCTCCACAGGTCTCGCAGAGGAACCCGGAGGTTTTAGCCCGATGACATTCCCGTACGTGCCTCACCATGTTGGACTTCTGCATGGACAGTGGTGTGGTGTAGCCCGAGGTTCTTTCCGCCGGTCCTTGTCTGTTGGTCGGTCACGGTGTCCGTGATCTCTCTTCCCTTCCCGCTTATCGCTTGGCATTTCCGATGAAATGATCTGTCGGAATCCCGGTGGAATACGGCTTGTCGGAATAAGTTGTCGGAATCACGGTGGAATACGGCTTGTCGGAAGTAAGTTGTCGGAATCACGGTGGAATAATTAGTCGGAATAAGCTCGAGAGGCTGAATGCGTGCGTGTTTACTGATGCTGGCTGAGGTACGAACTGTACCATTTACAGTACTACGCTGTGGCGCTAGCATGGCAACGGTCAAGTGCGCGCTACGTGACGTCACCGCACCAGCGCCATTCACTCCTGCCGATTGAGGGCGCCTCTCGCATATTATTTCTAATCACCCTGATCGATCTTTTTTCCGTTAAAAATCAAAGTTATTCGTAATCGCTTAGTCGAACCGGGCGTCTCCGTTGCCTCGTAGGATTTCGTCGTTGTTTTGGAAGCTCGATAGGAAACTCTTGTGTTGACTTTGAGGCCTCTGCAGGTATATCACAAGTTACTCCATCCTCCAAATCTTGACTTGACTCCGTAACCCCCCCATCAGTTTGCCGAGGCGGTTGGTTAATTTCCGAGCCATCCTGCTTCTCCTCTGCCTGGGTTGTATCTTCAAAGAACTTGTCTACTTCTTCGGTGGTTTGCAATTCTAGTGGTTCTCCCGCGGGCTCCTCCTGACAAGGTTTTGGCTTTAGTCCGCCAGTCCTCTAGAGTAGGCCCTGTATACAGCTTCAGCTTGTCGTAATGCACTACCTTAGGCTTGGCTCTTGGCTTGTCTTGAACACGAAAGGTCACATCTGACAATTTATCTGTAACCAGATAGGGGCCCTTCCACTTGAACTGCAGCTTCGGTGAAAGCCCCTTTTTCCTTGCCGAGTTGTGTAGCCACACAAACATGCCACTCCTGATGGCTCTCCCCGCCACATGCCTATCATAGTTCCGCTTCTGTCGCTGTTGGCTTGCCTTGATGTTCTCTCTTGCTTTGTCATGGGCTTCACTCAATTTTCCCCGAAGGTTTTGAGCGTAGTCTGTGGTCAGTGGATCCTCTTCCTCGTCCGGTACTTCCGTCAGGGCATCCAGGGGAAGGGTAATTTCTCGTCCCATTAACATGAAGTAAGGAGACTCTGACGTGCTTTCTTGTGCCGCACTGCGGTAGGCCATCATGGCGTAGGACAGCTGCTCGTCCCAGTCCTTCTGATCTGGTCTCAGCATGACACTCACCATGTCTACCAAAGTTTTGTTAAACCTTTCGATAAACCCGTCGGATTTTGGGTTAAAGGGACATGTGCGGGTCTGGTGAATTTCCAGAAGCTTGCAAACCTCTCGGAACACTGTGAAAGTTGGTTCCTTGGTCGCCGTGGATTTCCTTGGGGCACCCGTATCTACAGATGAACTCCTCCACCAGAGTCTTAGCTACAGTTGTTGCCTTCTGGTTGGGAAGTGCATATGCCTCTATCCATTTTGTAAATGGATCGCCAATGACTAGCACGTATGCATTCCCTCGCTCGCTCCTTGGGAGGGGCCCCATCACATCCAATGCGATCCTTTTGGTGCCCCCACCACGTATTGCTTCAGTGGTGCCCGAGCCTTTTTACCAGGTGATTTTCTTCGGGCACAGATGACGCACCGTCTTATCTTTGCCCGCACATCCGCTGACATACCCGACCAGTAGTAGTGCCGGCGCACTTTCTGCAATGTTTTGTAGACTCCTTGGTGTCTTGATGTCTTACTGTCATGTAGTTCGGTCATGACATCTTCATGAAAAGAAGCTGGCAATACTATTTGCCACTGTCTGTATCTTCCGTTTTCTGTTTCCCATCTACGTGACAGCACCCCGTTACGTATCTTCAACTGCTGCCATTGAGCCCAGTATGTCTTCAACGCCGTTGACTCCATCGAGATGGCCTCCCATGTCGGCCTTTCGCCCTTTGCTACTGCTCGCATAATTGGTCCAATCGAAGGATCGGACAACTGCGTGTCCCTTAATTCCTTCAGCGTCCATATCGACTGTAGTGTCAGTGCATTTGTACTCTTCTGTCGTATGCCCGTCTGGTTTCCTGCTTCCAATTGTCGCTCCAGCCAACCCTTTCTCCGGTCCCTCCACTTTCATCGGTGTGGAAGCCTTTTGTAGCTGCGGTTGACTCGACCCCATCTTGGTAGCCAAATCTGGATCCCACGTGCTCGTCCGCCCACTCGAAATCGGCACATACTCGCTTCCACCTCTCCATTGGGCTACCTCATCATAAGGTCTCCCTTGAGTAAAAGCCATGCTCGTGCTTGCTCCTCCTGAAGACTGGCCGGCTGCTGCTGCATACCCCGGGGATGTCCGCATTCCTGCCGTCGTGGCACGTACGGGTCGTACCCCGGTGGTGCTTGGACTGCTCCACTGACGGTAGTAATTCCTGTTGGTCCAGAAGCTCCAACATTCACATCTCTTGTTGAATGTTCCCTTGCTCCTCTTCCCTCCGGGTACCAGTCTTCGGTCGTCCCGATCATTGCTAGTGGCCTGGGTGCTTGCTCTACCTTGGCTCCTAACACCTGCATGTTGCTCACCGGAGTAGAGGTGCTCCATGGATTCAACATTGGTAATCCGCCGTCTGGTTCCCCCAGCTCGCCAATCCATCCACGTTGCGGTGTCCTCTGTTGAGCCTCCTCAAGATGCGCAGTGTTGCTTGCCATTTTCTGCCTCCTCCACTCTTCTTCATCAGTTGTCCACTCAGACAATCCGCCCTGAGCCACTCCGGGGTTCGATGTGGATGCCATTGAAGACAACTGAATATTTGATGCTTCCTTGGCGCTTGTTCCGCTGGTCGCAACACTTCCTTCAGCAACTTGGAAGGGGTTATCTCTTCAATACCGGAATTCAACTCCCGAGTCGACTTCTTCCACCCGATGTCTCCCCGGTATCAGCCCCGCCTGCTCCATCTGCTCCATTTCGTTGCCTCCGTATTCCAGCTTCTGCTGAAGTTTCTCTTCTGGTGGATCCCACCGCTGCCACCAATGTGACGTTCGTCGTTAGCGTACCAGTCCTCCTGCGTCTGACTGGTTTGTTTGGTAGCGTGTCCCAGCGGTGTTGGACCACAGCACCAGGCTATCTTCTTTGCTTGGAGGACAGGACCAGTAGACTGGTGAAGCAGAGCCAGTGGGAATGGGGCGTCAAAATGTGGAAAGTGGGAATGGGGTGGAATGTGGGAATAGGGTGGAGTCGGAAGGTGGGAGGGGTAATAATTGGTAATCGGAGGATTATCATCAAGAACAGTGGTCATTGCCTTTAATCAGTCATCATCCGTCATGTCATTCCATTATAATCAAGAGCCTTAGTAATTATTCTAGTCATTAGAGGATCAAGCAATCAACTGCCTAAATCTTAGCCGTGCATCGCCTTTTATAAACGTTGAGCCCCATAGGCCAAGTACAACTTCTCTTTGCCATACAACAGTGCATAAACGCAATTGACCAATCAGATACCAGGATTCCCTAATATGCAATGTGTAGGTGACTTGCAAGGCCTTTAAAACATACAGTTGGTGACTTTATAATTCTTATTCCGTCACAATATCCCAAGTTTCAGATTTAATTAACAAAAAGCTGGAAGTCAATAAACAAAGTGAAACAAAATCTTTTAAGAGTGCATGGTTCCAATGTATTGTCTTAGTTTTGTTGTGTTTTGAAGCCTGTTTTCTCAGTTGCGTATTTTGAATTCAATTGAACCAGTTATATGCCAAAACATCATATCACTGTAATGGGAGGGGCTATGGAGCTGTACTATGTACCAAATGAAAGCTTATATCCTGGACCTTTTTATTCATGTACATAACTCTATTTTTATTTTTTGCGACTTATGTCGACTTTTCCTGGAGCGGGTCACATATGTTTTAATAATACTTCAATGCAGAAACTAACAAAGTGACCTAAAATATGAAATCAACAATGTACCGATAAATGAAACATACCGGTACTGTGGATGTTGTCGCCGTCGGCAATCTTTTGGACTTCTCCAGCTGTCTCGTCTTAAAGCAAACAAATCTTAAATGTTAATATCTGATATAAGCGGACAATTAATAGAATCAAAATTATATTGTGGACTTGCTAATTTTGCAGTACTTGACATGATATGTTCAAGTTATGTTAAAAAACTACCCACCGCTTGTACCAAAATACCCCCCCCCCCCCCCCCCCCCCTCCCACAGGTTTACTTAAGATATTCAGCTGAATCCAACATAATCCATATATTTTTTATTTAAAAATTGTTTTTGGTGAAAGTCCCCCCAACAAAATGACCACTGTTGGATACTGATAAATTGAGCATTGTTAGGGTAAAATTAGGAAGAAAACCATTTTGACACTTACATGTACCTTGGAAGCCCCTTTTACAGAGGGCTGATTTACGGGGGGCCGAGGCTGCTTCTGTGACTTCTGTTTGTGAAAGGAAATGTATACACCGTATTAGATTTGTTTTAAACTAAATCCTGATGTATGAAAACTAAAATATTGTTTTTGTATTATTTTGGAACATAGAGCGAGCAGTCAAATAAAAAGGTAATATGTTTTAATAATACTTCAATGCAGAAACTAACGAAGTAACCTAAAATATGAAATCAACAATGTAAATGAAACATACCGGTACTCTTGATGTTGTCGATGTCGGCAATCTTTTGGACTTTTCCTGTCTCGTCTTAAAGCAAACAAACAGAAAACAAATGTTACATGTATATGAATGCAGATATCATGAAATAAATGTCTGATATAAGCGGACATTTATTAGAAACAAAATTATATTGTGGACTTGTTCATTTTGCAGTACATGTACTTGACATGATATGTATTTGCCAATAGATGACTTTTTGACACTTACCTTGGAAGCCCCTTTCACAGAGGGCTGATTTACGGGGGGCCGAGGCTGCAAATTCGAAAATAAAATGAGCCAACAAAAACAGTTCAAAAAAGCAATGCAAATTATACAACATGTATATCCTTGTCATGTTTGGTGGAACTCGTATCATTCATTATTGCTCGCATTGATGTCTGGGCTCAAAAACGTCCCATTCGCCCCGATAGTGAATTGGATTCGATTACTATTCAAAAGTTTGGATCATCCTGTTCCCACGGCTTTTAAACAGCATAGCGCTGCAGACAACAACTTGGAGAGAAGGTTGTGACTCAATTTGTGCAACCACACACAATAAATCTTAATTGAATACTGTCATCTAAGCCAACGACTCATGTCAACTTGGCTAAAAGCCAACATTAAAAATTGTCTTGCATTTTAAAGACGGTTCATACTTTTACGTCATTTTACGTCATGGGCAATCTCTGAAAAAATACGCCAGAGTTGAACGGTGTTTAACTTTTGCGATTTTGCAGCGAAATGTACGTTGATGCTACAAATTTGTGTTCACAATAGCTTTTATGTCGAGTTTAAACAGGCCTTTACTGGTACCTTTGATGACTTTTCAAACAGCCTCTTGCCGACACGACTCGTCTGAAAGAATACCAAACAAAATGAATTCATAAAAATGTCACCATTACTTCTTTTTTTGAAGATGGATGGCCCACCATCCTGTGCATTGATATGTCAATACTCAAATTATTGGATAAACAAAATACTGTTCTGTTACAGTAACAATTTAAGTAAAACTGATGACTTATCTACTATGTATTGTGTTTAAAATAATACAATTATTTTGTGGATCTGTACTAATTACCCTGTGTGATAATTATACCACTTACATTTTGGCGGCTGCTGCTTGCACCTTCATTGACCTATAGAGAAAGTAGCAATAAAACAAAATTAGTATTTAACACGAAAAAGGTTAATATTATTTTTTTCAAATATATATTTTTAGCAATTATTAAAAACTTGTTTGAATTGTTTTTTCGGATATTAGCCAAATTATTCTGAAAGGGTTGCATTAATGCAAATTGTGTATAAAGTTCTTTATCAATTTTTTTGGTTTTAGTTTTGACATGTTTCAAAAAAAATGGGCGTTATTTCTGGTTAGGTAACATCCATGTTACACTGCTCTCTGCACACAATGTTTTTTGTGTGTTCTACATGTAGTTTCATTCTCCTTGGTTCAAGGCAGTAAGCAAGAGAACAATCACTTCTTACAAATGTCTTCAATGAGCACATTTTTGGTTTTGAATTTGTAAGGAAACCAAACAAACGGAATATCTTCTCTAAAATACATCAAAACAATAGCTCCCTCGGTTATCAAGAAACGCATGAAAATACACTTTCAATGCAATTAACAAAAAATATGTTTTCATACATTGATGGGGACTAGAAATGTGCACAAAATGTACATCTAACAAAAATAGAGACTTTAATTTAAATCATTAATTGTGGTCTTGTCTGCTTATCAGCCATCTTGTTAGAAGATATGGGATTAGTTTTTATAAACGCATAAGGACCTTGACAAATAATTTAAAAAAACTGGGGAAAAAAATAGAATAAATGTAACCAGCAATAAAGTTTACAAGGGCCAGATGTTTTGATTCTTGAAGAATTTATTTGAAAGAGTAAATATGTGATTTGATCTTAGCAAACCAAATTTACTAGCAACAATACTTTGGGTATAACTTAGATACAGCTATGAAATCTGACATAGTAACAGGTAGTACATATATAGCTGTCAATATGAATTTTAAAAAAAATCAATGACTTAATTAAAATGAAGGATTGCCAAATTTCGACTGATTTTGCCTGATCGCATCACATATCATACTTACATCTCCCCCAAAGTTTAGCCCGTCAATGAGATCAAAGGCAGTGACAGCACTAGTGGCAGATGCTGCTGCCTTGTAGTATGCGGATTGGGTCGACAGCTCATGTCTCATGTGGTCTGCCACCATTGATCTGTCAGTGTCACCCAGTGTCTCCCATGACTGTATAAATAATGATAATAAAACATGAATGAGAAAAACAAATATTACAAGACGCCGCACTTGTAAATAATCAAGGCATTACAGCTTTTTATTTTTACTTGTCTTATTTCTGTTAACCAAATATCATTTTAAAAATCAGGAACTTGCACTTTTTGACATGGAAATGATAAAAACTCCCAATTCAGTTTAGTAGTTTTTGAATCAAGCGCTTATTTTTGTGAATCACAGTCAAGGGGCCCGTATTACACAAAGTGAACATTCAAGACCAAATGACTGCTGACCTCATTGCAGTAGAATCAAAATTACTGAACCGAATCAGGAGTTCTTGGTATCATTTGTGACCGGCTCTACAAAAAAGGTGTATTATGTCGCAACAAAGTGAAATTGAGTTATATGCATTGTTGAAAAGCCCACAATGCAAGCTTTCAATTGGTATACAATAGAGCTCCACAGCCCCTCTCATTTTGGAGATATAACGTGTTTACATATTGATTACTTTCTTGGAGTTCAAATTACACAACTGAGAAAACAGGCTTTGAAATAGCCGGCTCTGTTGTACTACAACAGAATGATGCACACAAAATGGTAGTTTTTTCCACTTAATTCATCAAAATCAACATTTCTTGGAATGAAACCTAAAATTGTAGGCATTAAAGATGTCATTCGCGACCCAAAAAATAAAAATCATATTTTGATTTTGATTTTGCACAGTGCGGCTGAAATGTTTACCCTCTCAAACGTTGAGCGGGCCATTACATGATAGTGCACAGCGCGACTTAATTAATACACCTTTTTGTAGAGCCGGTCACATTTTCCTTTTAACACAATTTCCTAGCCACACATATCTATCGTGTTTTCTTTTGATCGACCCTCATGTATAAAATAATCCATACCTTTGTCGCTATTGTCTTCCGAATGACAGTCGGAGTCACTTTCCGTTGAACCCCAGTCACCTGCTGCCAGTGTCTTGACAGTTCCTGGGCTACTCGTACTCTATATGTCCCATGTTCGTCACAAAGAAAGGCCATGATGGGTGTACATTGTCTGGCGTGTTTGTACGGATAGAGTCGGCATATAATCTGAGTAGTCTGTATACCTCCTCCGTCATCACAACTTCAGCCGGGCCAGTGCTGTCTGCTGTCTTGTGTTTGTTTACCTATTTTTACATTCCCAGAAATTTTTTAAATCTACTGCCCGGTCTGAAATCAAATTCTTTATAAAACATTACGTACAATTATGTGACGCCCTAAAAAAACACTTGTGAATTTACACAAGTGTTTCAACGATTACGGTAAAACAAATAATAGGTATCTACACAATCTGTTTACACTAAGGGAAAAATTTAGATTTATAACTTATATTTTACTCTCACATCACCTGTCTCTTATTTATATCACGTTAAACATGAGTAAATAACTTGCTACCTTATTTGATAGCACATAATTGTCATCATCAATACGGGACTATACCCCTTGCACCCAAATGAAGCAGGAGAGTATGGCAGAGAGCTAACACCTCTCACTCCCTTTATGTGTTGTTCATTGTATTCCTGGAATCTCCGGAAATATTTTGAGGCAACTAGGGGGCATATGTTAGGTAATATTAGTCTGGGGAAAGGGTATGGAAACAAGAAGGGCTTCTACATAAATCGTCAAAGGTGGATCCAGGTCTGCATGCCCACCCATGACTGTCGGAAAGATTTTGATGATAAATACATGTACCGGTATATGTAGTGCTTTTTAGTGACAAAGTCAGTAAGCTTTGAGATAAACTTCAAGTTGCGGCTGCCTACATGTAGCATTTTAGCAAAAACTTGTCGGATTTATACCACACTGTACAATGCACAAGAAATCTGAAAACAGCCCAAAACAGTCAGAGAAAAAAGTTTATACGATACTGATTTCAGTTAATAACAATAACAACTAGAATCTTCATATGCCAAGTTCTTCATTCTTATTTTTTTTCTTTCTAAATAATGTTTACGGGGGAGTTAACTTTGTAAAAAAGTCAATGGGTCAATTTTCATGATATAAGATTCATACTTACATTTATAACTCATCGGCCATTATGAAATTTGGCCTGGCCAAACTCCTGGTTTTCCATATTTGAGACTACCCCTGCTCTGGCACCATTTGTGAGTAGCAGTAGGAACAGCAAATACGCTCTCACAAAGCTATCGTCCTTCGAACTTAGCTTCACTTTGGATGCCAGTTGTTCTGAAATAATCAAAATTTCGCTTTGCTTGTATTTTTGTCATCATTTTGTATTTGTATTGGTCTAGAACAATCACGTGTCCGGTGTAAAACCAATGCATACCCCCTCCCCATGTGATATCACATCAGTGTGAGGGCGTGATATCACACGGCTGCTGTTCTGTGAGCTGTATATCAATGGTACCCGCGCCATTTTCACCTACAAATTATTGCCAGTAGTAAACTATAGTGGAGCAGCGAACGAGCAGACGATCATTCATTTAAAGCGAGATGATAAGTTCAGTTCATTTAATTTGCGTTGTAAAATGTTTACTTGTAAAATGTTTGCTTGAACGTTTTGTACAATGTAGGTCTGCATTCATCAATATGCTTAGCTTCACCTCTAGTGATGTGTCCCTCGGGTGTTCACAACGTCATATCCCAAACTATACAGCAGTCAGTAATTGCTATTATGTGGGATCTATCAAACATCTCATGTTATGATGCATTTCTTGAATCAGGTTTCGTCCTCTTCAAAATTCATTATCATGATGAGGATATAACAAACCACACAAACTTACCCATTATTACTTTCAAGGTTTTTGTTGCCTGCTCCTTGTATTTTTGTATTTCCTCCTTTGTGAGGATCTCTTCTGCAAAACATAAATAAATAAAACATTTTTGAATTAATATTACTGAATCTATGGTTTTTACAACACATCAATAACATAACCATTGACAGTATCAACCAAGTACAGTGCAAAGAGGTAGAATAGCACCTCTACTCAAGGATATCAGTTAAAAACAATTTCTCATGCAATTTGTCTACCAAACGGGTGAAAAGAGAAAAGCTATGTAAGCAAATCAAAATTGGTCTACACTGTTTAAGTATATTGCTGCAATTGCCATGAACAAACCTTGCCATTGCATGGCAAAGTTTAAATATCAAGGCAATCTATGATGTTTGTGTCATACATGTATATTGGTACATTGTAAATAATGTGCAAATAATCCAAGTGATCACCAAATTTGTGTCATTTAGTAGCGTGGGGTTTTCTCTTAATATCGTTGGTCCCTCACATAATGTGGCTGACTGCACACCTGCGCTGCACTCAAGACAGTCAACATATTACTCGATATTCCACACCAACTTGAACACAGACATTTTGTCCTGGAATTGCATAAACATAGTATTTTATTCTGATACTCTGATACAACTTAAGATACATCGTCTTAAATAATTTTTGGATATCGGTATATTTGGGGTTCAGCTTGGATTCTTTTAGACTTGCCCTGTCTCCTCAGTGTGCATGTACTTTACCTGATATTTTGGCCTTAACAGTACACCTCCTCAGCCTCAATGCCTTGCCTACAGTGCTTGTTGAGGTGTTTCACACACCTCTTGGCCTCTTGGAGGTGTTTTGATGTGACCTTTAGTTCCTTACGGGACGAGGGGTTGATCTCTAGAAAAACTAGGAATTTTTGTAGGCTATTGCCGTAGTGGCGAATTGTCCCGGGCTGAAGGGATGACGCCCTGAATCGCTTCATAGTACATGTACTGCAAAACATAAATTGAAACAAATATACATATCTTCAACTTTCTGGCACAAAAATTAAAAGCAGCTGCTGAAAAACTAATACAAGCTCTTAAATATACACAGGTAGAAAAACTGTCTCACTTAACTGCACTGGAAGATACTATCAAGCTTTGGTACTGATCAAAATGCAATTGGTTAGTTTCAGCCTGTAGGTTCAATGTTTATATTGTTTAATACTGACAAGTCTTCTGCCAAAAAAATCAAATTGAAATGATATTTTGTAGAATAGTAATGCACTTCGATATGGAACATTATAACAAAAGTTATCGCAATAGCAAAATGCAAGAAATCACTGTAAAACATTTTTTTGTTATGTTTTCTTAAAAAAGGAGGAATTAATTGCCTTCTAACATACGCTGTAGACCACACCATGCCCTTTGAATAGGTCGTCTTGGCTAACTCACTTTTTCGAGCAGAATTGTGACGCATTCGCATGCGCGTGTAAGAGCTTGAAGTCAAGTCATTGACTGGAACCTTTACAATTTAAAATTGTTCTTCCCCCATCGGTGTAAAGCAATAGTATCGCACCACCACAGCGTGTACTAACATTTTAGTTCCTAGATAACTTTATGCACGTGTAACAAGCGATTCTTACTCCGTCAAATTGGGGACACGAAGTGCCGATCTGATCGACATTCCTGCCGCATCCAGCCACTTGCTCAATTCCTGGACGTGTTGCCTGGCGTTTTTGGGGGGTTAACCCTTCCAGGCCAGTCATGTACCGGTATGATGTACTGGTAGAAGGATGACATCACAGGCTCTATGGATAGATAAATAATGCGTAGCAGCATTAATTGGTGAATTTAATAACATTTGTGAATATGATATTTTGTTAAATGGAATCTTTTCCTACATTGTAAATGCCTCGGAAACCTTGACAATAGTCGGGACTCATATCAGTAGTTCATGTGGAAGTTATTATCCTAACTGTCCACACCATTTCTGTCTTGTGCACCCCTCAGTACCATAGTACAAACAGACACACTACCACAGTACCAGCTCAAACCCACACCTAAATTGGTCAATTTCCTTGCATACTGCCCTCTACAGTTTGCATTGGTCTAGTGCTCCAGCCTTGGAGTGTATGCAAATGTATAAAGCAACATTTCCACTAGTGAAAGGAAGTATACTTGAAACACTACAGTTAACAATTACGGAAAGAATTCCATATCTCACTGCCACTTTGTTGTCCTTAATATTACTTGACAACTACCAAGAAGTGTAAATCTGAAGAAACGCCAAATGAGGAGTGAGACAATTTCAAGTTTGTATAAGAAAATACTTGGACATTTTCTGTCATGGCCTATAGATTTTACACAAGGTCTAAGGTGGCGGTGAGATATGGAATTCTTTCCCACAAGTACAACAAACTTTCAAAAACTACATGCAATTGGAAAAATGTGTAAATTATCTTCTTTTTTTTCACTCGGTTGACAATAAATTATGGAACATTCTCCCTTTGTCCAAATATAAATGCTTTTGTGCCCCCCCCCCCCCCCCCCCCCCGCTTCAGTGTTGGCACACGACCATCGCGCGCCGACCTTCAACACAATGTTGAACTGGGGGGGGGGGGGGGGGGGGGGGTCAGAGTAGGATTTTTTCGGTTGCATTAAATAAGTTGTAATAGTATTTAATGTGACCAATAACTCTTGAGATTAGCAGTATTTTACCTTGTCAAGTCAAATCTGGATACTACAACAGGTCCCAAGTAATGTACTTAGTTCTCATTCCTGATAATACAAGGTTTCTGTTTTCATTAACTTTGAAATATGGAATTCTTTCCTAATTTCTCAGCTTTAGACACGTGTGACCAGGCAAATTCAATGAATTCAAGGGGAGTAAAATTTCTCAAAACACCCAATGACACACATGGGCTTATTACACTGTTTGCAAATCGTGCAGGTTTGCCTTCTCTGAGCTTTTGTGCTACAAACAATGCAGTCGCGCTTCTTCCCAGTTACATTTTTGCCAGGGAAATGTTGTACACCTTCTGAAACACATGGATTGCTCATTTGGACATGTGTGACAGGGCCGTTTTTCCAGGTCAACAGCAGACCTTGGATCAAATACATCCTAAAGTCCACATTTGACAGTGTGCGGTTTGTGTGAATGCTATTATACAGTATTCTGGCATTTAGTACACATATGTCTAGAATGGCCAAAAATACCCTTTTCCAACACTTGACCGATCTGTGTGCATGTGCATAGTACACGCATTGCTGTCCTGCAAGATCAGTTCCTCCCATGTGCTTGTTGTACTCAATGACACCATTGGGTCTCTTCTTACAACGAATTTGCTTACTTGTAACACTACAGTCCCCATAGTTTGACAAGAGTGTCACGCGCTTCTTGTCCTGCCAGGTAACACACAATTGTCCGGACTTGTCATAAAAGCGAGGAGTCTGTCCTTTAGCCATGGGAAACTTGTTTGGGTTAGCAAATTTGGAAACTCCTTGAGTGGTATACCGCACAGTTCCGCAAAAGCCAAATCCACGCTGTGTCAACTTGTTGACAAGAGCAGGGCTGGTGTACCAATTGTCTGCAAAGATGCAATGACCCCGATTGTCCAATCCGTTCAAAAGTTCCAAGGCAACTTGGCCGGGTAGAGGTACTCTAGCGGGATGGTCTGCTTCACTTTGTCTCTCCGAGTCTGCAGTTGTTGCTATCTGTGATTGTGACCCTGTGTAAATCTGCCATGCACACGTGTACCCCGTGTCAGACTCGTTCAGAGAGAAACATTTGATGCCCCATTTGGTGGGCTTTTTTGGCATATACTGTTTGAACAATAGTCTTCCCTTGAATTTTATCATAGTTTCGTCTGGAGAAAGGTTTTGGCCAGGTTTGTAATGACAAAGAAAAGAGGGTACTATCATCTGAATGAATTTGCGAACCTTGACCAGCTTGTCAGGAGAGCTGTCCTTACTTTTTTGAGCTTCTTCGTTGTTGGCCAATTTGGCTCAGTGGGAGTGAAAGGGTTAACAAAACAGTAAACTCATTGTAAAAATCCTATCACAAAATTACTTAATATTTTAGAAATACAAATGTTTTTGGAAAGGGTATGTCTTTTGTCTGTTAAGTTGATGATGTCATTGCCATGGATGACTGAACAAACGACAGTTATGAAAAGTAACAAAATTAGCACTGTGACAAAATGGGATGGGCAGGCAGTTAGGGACATCAGGCATAGATTCCAGCTACAAGTAGGCATTAACAGAAAAGATGGCCATGTGGAGGGCACAGCACCTTAAACTTGCCAATTAAGTGTACCACAAAAAGGATCAGGAACGAATTGATTCATCACCTCTGCCATCCCTTTTTCAATGTGTTTAAACAGCAAATAATTGCTTTGTTAAAAACACCGGTCTGAACTTTATCATCCAACTTGTCACAGTGCTGATTTCAGTACCTTCCATAACTCACCTGTGGCTCACCTGTGGTAATTGATAACAATGGTATTCCACCCACCTATGCCGAAATAACCGCTGTTAATAGAGACACACCACATATTGATAATAGAACTGTTGTAACTATGCGCAAGCAGGACTTTCGTCAGCAGGACTTTCGTCAGCAGGATTTCCGTCAGCGGGATTGGAAAAGCCGCAAGAGAAACACAGACCAAGCTGCAACCCGTTTTCAAGGCACTCACCCAACAGTTCATCGTGTTCCCTTGCTATCCCAAGAGGAAGTATGGCGCAGGTATCAGAGGGTCACAACACAGAACAACCGCCATTGGTAAGCTGTAAAAACGCCGGGCAGCCATGCCCCACAAACAATGAAACTATAAATAAAAGTAGCAGTGTAAAGCAATACATGTATACGCATAAACAGAAATCAAAATGTACCGGTACTGAGATACACGGGCTTGAAAAGTTGCACAAGATGAGGGGATTAAAGATAGCACATTTAAATATACAAAGCCTGCGACCTAAAATTGAAGAGGTTCGTCTTCTTTTGGCCGAACATGAAATTCATCTTCTCGCCCTGGGCGAAACCTGGCTACATGACGGTATCAATGATGCTGAAATCAGTATTGCAAATTTTACATTGATACGTAGCGATCGAAAGGGTAATGACAATCATGGAGGGGTTGCTTTTTATGTTTTAAATGAAATAACCCACCGTGATATAACCGACATTAATTGTAACTCTGAGTCCTGCTGGCTTGAAATAAACTTGAAACAAAGTAGGCCAATTGTAGTGGTTATTGCGTATTTACCAAACAAAAAGACCGAGCATCTGCTGAAATTTAAAAATGAAGTTGGTCAGTTTGATTGTGGTAACCGTGAAATTATCATTGTTGGTGACTTTAATTTAAATATGTTTGATAAGGTGGACCGTGCAAAAATAGATGACTTCTGTTGTGAATTCCAGTTGACCCAACTAGTTGATAATCCGACTAGAATCACACCTACGTCCAGCACATGTATTGATCTTGTCATGACATCCCACCCTGAATCTATCAGTATCACTGATGTTATCCATATTGGTATTAGCGATCATTCTCTGGTTTTTTGTAATAGGAAAATTAATTCTTCCTTTAAAGTTCCTCCCCGGGTCTCAAATGTCAGAAATTTTAAAAATTTTAATGAAAATCTGTTTCTGAATGATATGTTTCATATGCCTTGGCAGCTGATTGAAAATGAACCAAATATTGATAATGCTTGGAACACATGGGAACATATGTTTAATGATGTTTGTAACAGGCATGCTCCTTTCAGACAAATGCGGCAGAAACGAAATAGAATGGCTCCATGGGTGACTAAAGATATGCTGGAACTGCGACGAAAGCGTGACTTCATGCGAGGTAAAGCTCAAAAGTCGGGCAATCCTAGTGACTGGCTTGCCGCTAAACAGGTACGAAATCAAGCTAATAATATGGCCAAATACCTAAAAAAGAAATACTATGAAAATGCCATCTCCGATAACATGACTAACACAAGAAAGATATGGTCTATTGCTAAAGAAGCTAGCTCTATTAAGACCAACTCTATCTTGCCAGCCTGTGCAAACACTGGTAAACAGAACCTGGCTGATAACTTTAACAAGTTCTTTGTTAATGTAGGTGCTGATCTGGCTGCTATCTTTGAACATAACATCTCAGGTAAAGACAATCAATGTTTTAGCCAGCATAATACTCCTTCGTTTCAGTTTACCCCAGTTACAGGTAGTTCTGTAGAAAAGCAAATCAAGAAAATGGATCCCTCAGTGGCAACAGGTGTTGACGGGATATCCAGTAAACTTCTTAAAATAGCATGTCCCGCTATCTGTAGCTCATTGGCGTACCTAATAAACAAATCTCTCTCTACAGGTATTGTGCCAGAGGGCTGGAAGATGGCCAAGGTAACTCCAGTATTTAAGGGTGGTAACCGTGAAGAACTCTCTAATTATAGACCTATCTCAGTTCTCCCCCTGGTCTCAAAACTTCTCGAAAGAGCTGTCAATAACCAACTGATAACCTTTCTTAACTGTAAAGATTTTCTCTCTGCAGAGCAGTCTGGTTTTAGATCTAACCATTCCACCCAAACTGCCATTTTAGATGTCACTGACCACATCCTCAAAAATATGGATGGTGGTAAAGTAACAGGTGCCATATTTTTAGACCTAAAGAAAGCGTTTGATACAGTTGATCATAACATTCTCCTGTCCAAACTATACGATAGTGGAGTGAAAGATATGGAATACAAATGGTTTGAATCATATCTTTCAGGTAGATAAACAGGCCACAAAGATTGACGGTGCAACTTCTGACTTTGAAAAACTGAGTGTTGGGGTTCCACAAGGGTCAATTCTTGGCCCACTTCTTTTTATCATTTTTATTAACAGCCTACCTTTATGTTTAGCATCAATTCCTCGAACGAAAGTGAGCATGTATGCTGACGATACCATGATAATGTTTGAAGGCACAAGCCCTGGTGGTATTGAATCTGATATGGTGAATGGCCTTAGCAAAGTCACTCATTGGTTGATGAACCATAAACTTACGCTGAATGTGAGTAAAACTAAATTCATGATATTTGGTTCTCGTCCAAGGATACCCGCCTTCTCTCAGGTGCAGATCTCATTAAATGATATATCAATAGAACGAGTTCATGTGTATAAGTATCTCGGGGTTATTCTAGATGAACATATTTCTTGGTCCGATCATATTGAATATATGGCCAAGAAAATCTCTATGAAAATGGGATTTCTTCGGCGATCTGCTAAACCCTGCCTTCCCGACTCAACGTTTCAAATGTTAAGCTGTGCCATGATCGTGCCCTTGTTTGACTACTGTGATGTTACCTGGTCAAGTTGTGCACACTGTCACTCTGACAAACTAATTAAATTGCACAACCGTTTGGCCAGATTAATTCTTAATGCCCATCCAAGAACACATATCACTGATTTACAAGGGGCACTTTCATGGTCACCTTTACCAGCACGTTGGGATAAGCACCGTTTATGTGAGGTTTATAAGTGCATGAATAACCGCAGTCCAGCATATCTGAAATCACGCTTCGATAAACTATGCCACTCTGCCAATACTCGTGCCAAGTCAAACGGATTATTGCATCAGTTCTCTGTGCCCAAGACAAATGCAGCCAGGCGCACTTTTCAGTACCTTGGGACCCTGGGGTGGAACAAACTTACTACTGCCCAGAGACAGGCAAAGTCACTGCAACAATTTTAATCACTTCTTGACTGACTTATTGACGTTTTTAATTGATATCACAACTTGTTTTTGAAGTATTTGAGTTGTTTTTTACAGGTTTTAATTTTTTTATTTTTTATATATTTTACTTTTCATTTGTATTATTTGTTTGGTTATATTTGTGTGTAAATGTTGTGTCTCGATAACGTGTTGCTATACTTTTAATGTAATCATTTTACTGTCCTATTAATTAATTTATTAATTTTCTAAGTTTTCTATATTTTGACTTTTTATGGTTTTTGTCTTTTTTTCCCGTTCTTTTATATGTCTTATTTAATTTGATTTGTATTAATATATATGTTTCTGATTTTGTTTTAATTCAATGTATTTTACTAATCATGTACATGTAATACACAGGGCCCTTATGGAAAGCAGTTGTTTAACTGATAAGGCCACCCTGTTAAAATAAGACAGCAAATAAACTGTGCATGTATTTAATACATCATATCAACTTCCAGCAACTTACTCCAAAATTGTCTGCCGCAACTGAGTTTTCCGCTGTACAGCATCCTCAAATTTGTGACGGCGTCTTAGATGCTGACTCACGTATACAGTCCATTTTCTGCACATCGGACACTTGCGGAGTTTTCTTGGCTGTATGCAAAGAGGGACATTATTCATGAAAAGAGAAAAAGAAGGCGAGTAAAGTATAAGTTTGCCTGGGATACAGTTTAGCATTGCCTGTTTTACATTTTTTTATTTTAATTGAATTGGGAGAGGGTGGCCGGGGAGGGGAAAGGGAAAGGGGGTTGGGGGGGGGGGGGGGGGGGGCGTTGGGGAGTGGAAGGGGAAACATATACACCAATACAGACACCATAATGGCACAACAAAACATTACCTCCCTTAAAAAAACAAGGTTCACGAAAGCACCACACACTTACGGATCAAAGTATTCGTATGTTCTGAAATACCACCCACAGACTTGTT
Organism: Crossaster papposus; assembly: GCA_037893245.1. Lineage (NCBI taxonomy): Eukaryota > Metazoa > Echinodermata > Asteroidea > Velatida > Solasteridae > Crossaster > Crossaster papposus. Next base: position 1,591,466 of record JBAIAA010000087.1, on the reverse strand, counting down.
TCGAAATACCACAAATGCACAAAACTAACACCAAAAGTACCAACAAAGCTCCAAAAGTACATTGTGTATCTCAAATTGACTCGCAAAAACACCAGCGCACACTCGCCGATATGATGATACAAATTGTCTGCAAAACTCTCTCTCGTATTGTAATATCGGAAAGAACTGTAACAATCTTAATACAATTAAAAACACAGAAAAATAACATTCGGAACAATGGTACTAGAACTGGAGAAAGGCGGCTGGCTGGACTTGCTCTTGCTGAGTTTAGACATCTTGGGCTGGGGGGCTTTCACCGGGAGGTCCGATGGTAGCATGGAAATAAAAATGCCGCGTACCAGTGTCGCCGGTGATTCGGATCTGCAGGTTTCCCGCGACAGTTAGTTTTTTGTTTGAAAACACGTTTAAACATTCGGTCGTTGTTGATGGGCCTTTGGAAGGCGTATTGTCGTTGTTAGGCCAGTGATAAAAGCAACGGTAGTGAGGATAGTTGCTAGCACGTAGCCACAAACTTGCGGCTTTCATTGATACGTAGTTTAGCTATGATATTGGGAAGCATCTTGTCGATGTCAAACTCCATCAAAGTTAAACGGTGATGTAGATAACACCATGTTGTCGAGAAAGCTTTGCATAAGTTATATGATACCTTGGTTGATTGTCATCTCGTAGACTATTCTCGATAGCAAGAGATGTGTCTGGAAAGTCTTCATCATAGTTCTCCTGGTCTGAGTCGACCCATAAACTGGCGTAGGTGTTGTATGCCATGCTGCAGTAAAAGAGCAACACAGAAGTCAACGTCTATAAATAAATTCTGGAGAAGGATCTATGCACAGTGTATTTAAAAATATTAAATAATTAATTAAATAATAATAAGCGGTAACGTCGTCTTATACCATTACGGAGCGTCAGTTTTATACAATCGATACGTGGGTTTCGGACTGCGCGGTAGATAACAGATAGGAAATAATGTTACTTACCAACTCGGCGATGTGCTATTTTATACCTGTGAATGGCTACAGTGCTGCTTCGGTTGTATGTTCAGGAAAATGTTGCTCTGCCTCCTTCCACGTCTTCACCGGTAGTTGGTTGACCAGCTCCTTCTGGACAGCCAGTATCTTCCTTTGCGTAACACTCTCCTTTGACATATCCCCCAGGGATAGTGTGCCACTAAACCACTTCAGAGAGCATTCTGAACTTCACTGGCTCCGGTAGTCCCTGTAGTTTCATGCCGACTGGAGCAGGGCCGACTGGAGCAGTAGATACAGGCGTCTCGCTGCCTTCGCACGGCGATCTTGAGCATTGGACAGATGTACAGCTGCAGCAGAGCGAACTGGAGCAGTAGACGGACGTCCAGATGTAATTAGCCGTATCCTGATGGTGTTCCAATTTACCCTGGAGATGCGGGAAAGTTCATCTTCGGGTTCGGCGCGCACTTTGGGAAAATCCGAAGGGTCCTCGAAAAGTCTGTCTGCATCATCGTTTGGCTCTCGTTGCGATGACGCTTTTTTGTGGGTCAGACTCTCAGTTTAACATGCATGTCAATATACCTATCGAAATTACGGTTTGTGTCAAAAATGGTCAGAAATTAAGTAGTGATGTTTTTGTCTCTACTGGTGGTAACATTCCACTCGGATATGTCGATAGGGCAATGGATAAAATAATCGATATGGATTTAGAGAAATGCCATCTACTTTGTCAGCTGTAGACGGCATCATGCAATCATGATTCGTCTCCGTTACATCCTCAACTATCACGAGTTGACAACCGTAACATGTCTCCCTGATAATTTTGAACACCTTATTTAAAAGACGCGGAACAAATGGTAAATCAAATTAAATAAAAGTTTCTCACAAACGTCTTTGCCCTTGCTGCTTCCTGCTGGTTGTTTAGGGCCTGACGGGCTCGGTGACAGGTTGATCCTCCTCCTCATACTTCTTTGAATCGACCATCGGGTCGGAATCGTACCTCTCTGAATCGATCACCAGGTCAGGATCTTTAGGTAGAGGGGGCGTACTCAAGCTAGGCTCATTGGTACATGATGGCACGTCATATCTTCTTGTTTTTGTGCTCGAGGTTTTCAGCCTGAAAAGGGTAAAATGACGTGTAAAATCACAAGTTACATCAAGATTACACCTCGTGACACTTTTCAACCATTTTTTTTTTCCGGACCCACCTCTGCTTCTTTAACACTCGGTGATTGCAGGCATCATTTCCACCAGTTTCTTCTATTCGTCAACTTTTAGAAGTCTTTTTTTCTTCTCTACATATTCACGCAAACTGATGCTCCTCTAAGACGCCTATAGTCTTGTGCGCCTAGTGATCTAAGCCCAGAGCAGCTCATCCATGATAAGGTTTTGCACATTGCAAAACCTTTATTCGTTGATGATGGATAGGATATAGATGAATTCAAATTGGACAGTCATCAATGTCTATTCTTTTTTTAAATATTGGGGCCCTTAAAACTAAAAGGACTGGTTGGCATGGTTGGTTTTGTGGAAGGATTCTCAATATAACTGAATATCCTTATTCAGCCACTGCCAGGTGGATCTAACACTAAGCACACCCCTTCAAAGGACTGGGGAAAATATTGACTGGTCCAAGTGTCATAGCTTCTGGGACTCTCGCAATAAATACAAATTTAGACTTCAAAATACAAATGGCTCTGCCAGCATGCACTCAAAACCACACTGTTCACTCTACACCATGGGCCAATTTCATAGAGCTGCTTAAGCACAACATGTTGCTTAAGCACAAACACTCTTGCTTGGTAAATCAAGTTACACATGTAGGAGCCAAAATTCCATGCGATTGTTATGCTAAGCTAGCAACAGCTAAGTACCAATCACAAACAATATACATCACATGAGGTTGTGGCTGGTAAGCTGGTTTTACTAAGCAAGAATGTTTTGTGCTTTTTTTCTGCTTAAGCAGCTCTATGAAATTGGCCCCAGCTTCTAGCAAAACTGGTTTCAATCCACTTAGTCCCACCTTTTATACACCACCGCCCATATTCACAGCATACCAGAAATGCCCTCAGGCACGCCCACTGAATTGCAGCAAAACAAACACCTACTTAAAGGTAGTATACACCATTTGCAGATATCGAAAAAAATTATTAAGAAATATCTTACTTATTTGAAAGTAAGTAATGATTGGAGGCATCCAGTAAAACGATTGCCCTAGATAGGCCTATCCTGTAATTGTTCCAACAAATTAAATTGTATAAACCAAAATTCATTATCGCCGGCCGGCGATTGCGAAAAAACAAAAACAACATAAGAAAAACTGCCCGATTCCTGTTGAAAACGAAAGTCGTTTTTCTTGCTTTTCTCAGCAACCATGATTGTAAAACTTCGGACAGGTCAGTTAAACGATATTTACTATGAAATATAACCCCCTAAATGATAATTGATAATTCATGATAATTCAAGCAGTTACCAATGGTGTATCCTACCTTTACATCCACCCATTCATGATAATTCAAGCAGTTACCAATGGTGTATCCTACCTTTACATCCACCCATTCCTGATAATTCAAGCAATTACCAATGGTGTATCCTACCTTTACATCCACCCATTCCTGATAATTCAAGCAATTACCAATGGTGTATCCTACCTTTACATCCACCCATTCCTGATAATTCAAGCAATTACCAATGGTGTATCCTACCTTTACATCCACCCATTCCTGATAATTCAAGCAATTACCAATGGTGTATCCTACCTTTAACTAAAGAGTTAACTGAATAATTAACTGAACTGAATAATTTAAGAAATATGCCTTCTGCTCAACTTCAGCTGTGACACTAAGGTGTGCACAGGGGATTGGGACAATTATCCCACTGCTTGTTACATGTTGACCAAATTGATGTTCACTCATATGGAAAGCAGAGGTGCAAGATGAATCCATGCAGCTTGAAGAACAGAGGGCCCATCACAATGTAAATATATCAATTCACAAACCTATGCATTCCTAAGCAAAAAAAAAGTTTCATTCCTACCAGCCTTTCTGAAGACGCGACTGCTGACTAAGTAGTTGAATGCGTGAAGACGCTTTGCATATTCGAATGGTCGAATTTGCATGAAAAATTCATGCCCCATTTAAGCAAGTTTGCAAAGACCACTGTGTGAGTTAGGGAGCTAAACTAATCGTGTTGATAGCACGTGTACTGTCGAATACAATGGTCTTTGGCAAAGACTATGTGATAGGTTGATCCTCTTAATACCTCAATGAATCAATCACCAGGGCTGCGTTCCACTTACGCGAACTGTTTGCGCGAACGTTTTGAGTTTGCGTTAGTTCCCACTGACAGTGACATCGTTTTGTTGGCTGTTTTTTGCCCAATTCATTATTTTTCTTTAAAAGATCCCTGTGACTGCTCAAAACAACCCACCGTTTATAACGAAAAGTATGAAACGTAAATCAAAACCATGAAAAGAAAACCGTCGGCTGCTAACTTCTCCGCCATCTTTAAAATACGTCACTGGCCAACAGCGCACAGCTCGAAATGTCGTTCGCCGTTTTCGCTAACGTTAGCCAACATAATTGGTGCACATTGCGTTCCACTCAAGCGAACAACGCTAACGTTGGCCAACGTTGGCAATGTTCGCGTGAGTGGAACGCACCCATGTCCAGATCCTCGGATAAGGCTGCAGTTTACTCCTATTGGTCCATTCCCTCATGCATATTGATGAGCACTATAACCACAGCACCCATTAATTTCCAGTTATTCCCCATTATTCCCATTTCCCCCTCCCTCCCTCCCCTAAGCATTTCTGCTGAGGATGTTTGCATCAACGTGAACATCACCTCCTACATAAAATACTTGAGATGGCTGCACCGATGAAGTTTTACACACCACTTAACTCCCCTTCGATATCATCTTACGACGCTACCAGTAGCAGCAGAGAAGTGTGAGAGTATAGACCATCTTACGCACCGCAGAAGCCCAAGTGGTTGGCCGAGACAGAGCACCAGAAGACTGTGCCTTTCTTGAAATCATCATTGATACCGGTTTAGAATTATCAGGTATACATGTTAGCTAACTTTTGTTATTTGTTGAATATGATACATTCGACTAATTTCTAAATTGGTATTAATTAAAAACCTGAAGATTTCTGCCGGATATTGTTGGAGGAAAAAGTAATAGTTTGTGACTGAATCCAAGTTTGAGTTTCACAAGCTTCAACATCTACTCTGTTACTTGTGCTTGCGTCTTTTTTTATGGAAATAATAAGCACATTTGTTTGATATATTTCTCACAAAGAATTTGTAAATTTGACAAGAACTTAAACAGCAAAGCAGTTCTTTGTTCCTTTGCATTTTCTAACAAGTAACATGTTCAATTTAAACCTAATTGTGAGGTGTTATGGCAAAATGAACTGGGCACAGGGCATAGTGGGAAAAATGCAAAAATTTGAAGGAGGGCGATTTTTTCTTCTTTTATTGATCGATTTATGTTACCTAGGGCTCCCAGGGAGAACAGTTCTGATGGGACTACCTTGGTTTAAATAAAACGAAATAAATAAATAAACAAATAAATAAAACAAATTGAAATTGTTGAGATGTCTACTACACATATTCCATCTTATTTTGCCAGAACGCCTCATAATTTACGGGTGCATTGTGCATTGTTCACATAGTATAAACTGCTGATGTTCCTAGTCGTTTTCCCAACAATGCAAATTATTCATTGGTATTCTTTTTAAAAATACATTTGTTTGTTTGAATGTCAGGTTGTGCTTTTTGACGACGCTGCTATTGAAGCTGAGGTGACCTGAAACTACAGCACTTGGTAATGTCATCGGACATCAGAGAAGCTATTATGAGACCTCGTTTGTCAACAACATACCAGGTTAATAGATAGGGGAAAAAAAATATGGACAATAAGTCAGTTTGGTATTCCCAATTGCACATGTGCACATGAAGAATTGACTATTTTTCTTTTGAGATAAACATTTCATCATATGCGTGCAAAAGCATAGCGGGTAGCAACAAATTTACAGATATCCAAATGTTGTTAACTTAGGAATCAAAACATTTTACAACCAAATTATTAGGAAATATCTTTCTTAATTGATGGTGTATTGTGAAAAAAACAAGAACATGAGAACTGCCCAACGCCGGCTAAAAACAAACGCAGTTTTTCTTGCTTTTCTCGGCATTCATGATTGTAAAACTTCGGACAGGTCAGTTGATCGATATTTACTATAAAATACAACCCCCTAAATCCACCCATTCATGATAATTAAAGGAATTACCAATGACATATCCTACCTTTAACACACATGCGCAGTTTGAATACTGAACTTGCTTATTAACCTATTTCTCGTTGGCATGTATCCACACCCCATAGATAACCCTATAAAATTGTGTAAAATAACTCTTTACCGTACGAATACGTCCCTTCCCAATAAACACGATGATACCCTACCCCGGACACCCGACCGGTGGTCGAAGGGGCGTGCATTCGTATCTTTAGAGTTGAACATTCGCTCTAAACGATACATGCAAGCTCACACACAACACGTCATCGAGTCACATGTATCATTTTTATTGGTCCAAGATCCACAACTCTCTGGCTGTGTACACTGACTTGGTTAGTTAAATACCAACCAAATGTCTTGTGCTTATCGTAGAATGTTGTATGCATGTTTGCTAATCCCTGACCAGGGGCTAGAAACACTCGAAAAAACAAGTATAAATACAGTAGCACTTGAGCTCCATTTCCAGATCTCCTAGTGATAAGAATGGATAACCAAAACGATATTCTTGAACTCATCTGCCCTCCCACCCCTGGTTCCGGCGTGGAAATGGACCAAGACCTGATGCTTTTCAGCGACGATAATTCCTTGTGGACAACGGCAGCCTCCCCCTCCACCCCGTCGGTCGTGCCAAGCCAAAGGTCGGACTCTATTTCTTAGGCCGGCCAGGTGGACAGAGACGGGCAAGCACATTAAAAGAAAGTCTCAGCCATGGTGAAGTTCCCGATTAGCTCTGAGTTAGAAAAAACACCCCCCCCCCCCCCCCACACCCTTCTTCTAGGTATCTCCTGTTCTTCATATGGAATAAAAAAGTAGCGGAGTGCTCCTTGGTATGGTGTTCCAAAGACGACGGACTCTATTTCTTAGGCCGGCCAGGTGGACGGAGACGGGCAAGCACATTAAAAGAAAGTCTCAGCCATGGTGAAGTTCCCGATTAGCTCTGAGTTAGGCAGCGTCGCTGTCGCCTCTGAATATGTTTGTTTGTGCACAAGTCTATGGGCTAAGGGCTAAGGGCGACGCTGCATTAGGATCGCCGTCGACGTCGCCTTTTCAGAGGCGACAGCGATCTGTCGTCTTTGGAACACCATACCTTGGAGTTATGCCAAATAACTCTGAGACGTTACAAATCGGAGCTTGCCTTGGTTGAGACTCAGATGGCAAAACCAAAAACGGAGTTGAACTAGAATCCAATCATCGGAAGGGGGTAATCATACATGCAGCTTGGTCATTTTTTGAGTCCGTATAATAACTAATGGATGAATTAATCTGTATTGTGTTATATTGCTTTTCAAGTTCAAAAATTACTTTCAATAATTTAATAAGCTTTTGTTGTACATGTCGGTGTACTGTAAACTGTTCTCATGTGAAGGTGAGCCCAAAAAACACAAATTAGTTTCATGTCCCAGCACGCATGTTTTTTTGCTACTGCATCAAAACATGCGTTTTCCCATTGAAAAAAATGACAAAAAAAAAAACTTGAGTCGTTTCCACATCAGCACCTTTCTCGTGAATGTAATTGTTGTAAAAGCTTAAAATAAATGATTTAGCACTGAAAAATTGACATTTGTAACATGTTTCTTGGTGTAACCCTAACTGAAATACACTTGGAAGGGGAGTAATAAATACTTTAAAATGTAATGAAGAACCAGAATTTTAAGCTTTTTTGTGGTTTCCTTGTAAATATTCATTTTTGTGATAAAATTCAAATAAGTTGAATTTGAATTGGGGGCCTATTGTTTTTTGTTTATATTGCGCAATCTAAACTTCAAATATTAGTTCCGAGACAATTTTTTTCGAAGAGGCCTGTGGCCTGGTGGTCTAGCTTGCTGATGCCAGGCTCGTGGGATCCCTGGTTCTAATCCTGGCCTGGGAACCTCGGGTAGAGAATTTTTCTTCAGTGCAGTGGTTACATTTTAAAAGTATATAAAACAGTAGCATAGGTGGGACTTGAACTGCGTACCTCTAGCATAGCAGTCCTACTCTTTTCTACTATGTAACTGCCCCCCGGGGACCCCTTGTTACAGGCCAACTGGCTATGGCGTGCGATCGAGCACAACGCATTTTATTCCAGACATTTCTTGAAATGCATATCGCTCAACACTTCTACATCAACGTATTCCTGGAAGCCTAGCGATGATACTACATGCAAACAACTTGTCACAATCGTAAATTGGTTTTTTTATGGCTTTTAAAATTGGTCACTTATTTCCTGTGGAGTCTAATCAGCCTCCATTGAGAACTGGTAACCAGGCAACTAAGTTGTTTTGAGAGGCAGAATAAAACTGTTGTCTACTTCTACTCCAGTTTGTGGTTGTATTCTTGGTGTTTGTACGAGTTGGACAATTAATTTAAGACGGTCACCCTGGATAACAGTTCTACAAGAGCCAATCGATGGCAATGAATATTAAGCACTTTTACCTTGTGCTAATCTTTTCACTTTTTTTGCCTGTGCCTGCATGTTTTGTCTGGTTGGGGTCAAGAGGGTATCTGAGAATTGATGCGCTTTTTAGCTTGTGCAGACCATTTTGGTGTTCCGTTCTTAACCTCGCGCCGGGATTATTTTGACATTGACTGGACTCACATTTTTTTTTTTAATTATCTATTATTAAACCAATGAAACTTTTTAAGAAGGGTTCAGGCCGACATCTGTGGGTAGCACACCCTGAAATTTCCGCCCTCGCTCATCACTGCGAGCTAGTCGCTAACGGATATTTCCGGCCTTGCTTATGACATGTCGTTTACATTTGTATACATGGCACCCGACACCAACTGGATAACGGACAACATTGAGATGCCTGTAAATAATGCAATCACAATTTAAAGGGAAACTCCACCCATAGTTTATAATTGCATAATGTTATAAGTGTAAATTGCCATTTTGACTTGATTTTATTTCATTTTTATCGGTTTCGGTAATCATATAAAACAGAGATTTTCTCGCACTTTGCTTACCGTCATGTGAGCCGCCATTGTGTTCTGGTTTATCAGTACATCCGAGATATTGTGACGTAGTGTCTGTACCATAAGTACGCGAAGCCCTATCGATAGCGGCCCTGCGCGCGCAAGGAATGCAAGTGAACCCTTTTGTGTACGGCATAGTGTATATAATGTGCGTGTACATGTAAAAGTGGGCTCAAAATCATACGGAGAAGGACCTGATGCCATAATTACTAGCTCACAGATTTTCTATTCTTCTCAGAAAATACAAAAATAAACGATAGTTTGTGGCGCGTCGACGTCAAGTCAATATTCTGCTCAGAAATGCAATACATGTACTCGCAATAGTCGGGCGCCGTACAACATACGTCTGCATAATGTAGTTGGCCGCGTCGAGGTTGGATACCAGTGCAAACAACAGGCAATAAAGCGATGTGCCTTGAGGTGCAGACACTACGTCATAATTTTCCAGGCGAGGCGGAAAATTTGAACAATATGGCCGTCCCCTTGTACTCCTGAATGGCAAGAAATCGTGAATATAATAAGAGCGTGTGTCGTTCTCGATTACAAATTAAAACAAATTTTCTGCGGAGTCAGTATGTTACCATTATATTCTTTTAGACTATGTAAAATATTATTGAGCCTAAAATTTCCCTTTAATGTCTGAAGATACCCTACACACATTATAAAGTCACTAAATATTAAATTGGATGCTCCCACAAAACACATTGTGGTATAGAGGTACTGATTTTGTGAGGTTTGCTCATGCCAAGACTAGTGGACTGTACCAGAGGTTATCTTTAAGTTTGGTTCCCTAACTTCCGTCAGGTTGTCGACCAGACTGCAAGAACAGCACTGTTTTCTTGGTTTTTCTAGCTTATATTGCAACAACACATTAAAAGCGGTATCCAATCCAATCCAATCCAACAGATATTTGATATAGCGCCTTTTCCTTGCAGTTACAAAGCGCTGCACACACGCTCCACAATGTTTGGGCCACTTAAAACAAAAGTTAGACACTTCTCAGAGATCAGTAAAGTATATGTAGGCTGGTAATAAGTAATTTCTAGCAGAATAGATGTGACTTGAGTAGTTTCTTGAACTGGTCAACAGATGAGGCCGTCTGCACAGCAGTAGGTAGTTGGTTCCACAGTTTTGCAGCAACCGATGGAAAAGACAATTCACCAGCACGTTTCTTAGAGAGACGCTGAGTGAGCCAGATGGATGATGATGAGCGGGTATGTCGGACTTGAGGACGACGAACCAAACAGTCAGCTATGTACGGGGGACATCGGTGGTTGAGAGACTTGTAGACCAGTAGTAGGATCTTAAAAGCTATTCTCTGTCGTACAGGCAGCCAATAGAGTTCAAGTCGAAGAGGTTGTATGTGAGTCCGAAGAGGAGCAGCGAAGACAAGTCTTGCTGCTGAGTTTTGGAGTCTCTGAAGGCGATCAAGGTCCCTCTGGCTGAGAACACTGAAGAGACTGTTGCAGTAGTCTAGTCTGGAAAGGACAAGAGCCCTTGCCGCAGCGTGGCATGTTGACTTATCAATAAACCGCCTCACCCTCCACAGGTTACGTAGGTGGTACTTGATGCTTCTGCTGAGAAGGTTGACATGAAGACTTAAGTTCACAGATGGTTCAAGTGTTACTCCCAGATTGCGGATGGACTTGCATGGTTGGAAGGATTTCTCACCAATCATCAGTTTGACATCGTTCATTAGATGGGATGACCGATGATGCGGTGAAGCAGAGACAAAGAATTCAGTCTTGCCATCGTTGAGTTTTGCAGCTTGGAAAGCGCTCAAATTCACATCGGTCTTGTGTTTTCCCCACCGCCTTTCACATCGGCGGCGTTCACGGCGTGAATCCCCTATTGTCGAGTTATACCACCTGGGCCTGCGACGAGCCTTGATGGTGACTGTCTTCATGGGAGCAGTAGAGTCAAGAGTCTCCTGGATGGCAGAGTCGAATTCCGATACGATCTTATTGAGAGGACATTCATCAGCAGTCCCATTATTAGCTTTAGGAACATCAAGTTTAGCCGCGAGCTCAGAGGCAAATTTAGAGTGATCCATGTCTTTGAAGTTCATGTATGATATTTTGGTTGATATCAACTCAGGATGAGACACTCTTAGAGAAGCACATACCACGTGGTGATCAGAGATATGATTGACGTGAACTTTGTAGTTCATCAAACTATCACCATCAACACGAGTGATGATAGGGTCAAGTGTATGTCCCAACCTGTGTGTTGGCCCCGAGATGTTCTGTACAAGACCATTTGCAGAGAGTGAAGATAGAACATGAGCCACGTCTGATTTCCCTGGAATATCAAAATGAATATTCATATCACCCATCAGCACAAAGATACCTGGCAGCAGACTTGCAGCATCAATAAAGTTGTCAAACTCTGATAAGAATGAGGAAGTACGTAAGCCATTTTTAGCTGAAGGAGGGGGTCTGTAGATAACGACAAAGTGAATGTCTCTTGTAGTGTTGGATACCAAAGCGTGTTCAAAGGTTAGTGTATCTGGAAGAATACCAGGAACAAGTTGCAGATTGAGTATAAAATGTAAAGTATAAAATGTAAAGCCCCTACTATAAAATGTAAAGCCCCTAACCCATTATTTTCAAAAAGTACAGCAAGAGCCTATAGTATACCGCCTTTAACAGCAGCAGGGTTTAGTAAGAAATGGTATCAAAAACGGTCAAGTATGATGTCGTTTTATGGGATTAGTATGTGCTACATGTAGTACCAAATAAGACAATTTTACCTAAATGGCTTCAATAGTTATTTTTTTCATTTGTCGTGACTTTATTTCCACAAGTGCATTGTGATCAAATTTAGAATGAGTGCTGCGCCAATAGAACATTGCCTTATATACATGATACAATCTTCTTTTTACGGTTTTTAAGATTTAGAGTTTTTTCCATCTTGTTCCCCCCTCCCCATACCCTTATGCCCCACCCCTTCCCTACAAACAATAGGATGTATAGGCCATAGGGGAACATTTTCAAATAATTTTCCTCAAATGATGCTATACAAAGTATAGTACGGTGCAATCCATTTTTCATTATTGGAAACCCAATTGCCAAACAATTACATAAAATGCCTAAAACAACGGTAACCGGCCTAGCTTACACATCTGCAAACTCTTCAAACTCGTATCAACGCAGCTAGTGTCGAGTGCATGCAAGAGTTACATTTACGCTATCGTGACTATACAATGAACTTATATATTCCTCCATGATACAATCAAACTGTGCTGTCATGTTCTAAACGGTTTCCGATCCCACACATTTGTGACAATGCAATGCAATATACCTTCATGTACTCAAATTTGAAATAATTATATATATTTGGGTGCAATATATTATGATACTTTTATCCTGGAGGTAGGCTACCCCCATGCTTTGATTATCGTAGAATATAGTGTGCCTACATAGTCGATCACTATCATCATATGCACGCAGCAGATGCGATAGATACATGTGTAAATACACACATTCGCATTTTTGTATCACTGTGGAGACATGGCTTTGTTGTCGTGTACAAAATGGTTAGAAAGTCGAGCACGTTTTTCAAAATGCTCCCATTTTAACCATATTTTTTTACATGGGTTGAAATTTCGACCCAATATACTCTATATTATACCCTAACCCAAACACTAACCCTAACCCACATCCTAATCCTAATTTTTGAGTAATTTAAGTAAAATCCAAAATCTAATTCGTGAAATTCCCAGTGGAGACCTATTCATCTATAGAAATTTACCCTCCGGAGACGTTTTGCCTCCATTGTACACATTGTGTTCATGTCTCCAGAGGGTACCGTATTTCGCACCATCAGAACGGCGACGAAAACTATATCTACGTGCAACATGTACAACAGCATAACAGCATAAATCTATGCCAGCACTCAGTTGGCTGTTGAATGAACATTGACAATACCCTGTGTACAATAACAGATTCCAGCTACCAGTTTTTACCATACATAATGGACAAATATTAATTAGATAATAGATGGTCTCTTCATTTCGCTATTAATCGCGGGTTTAGCGGATTCACCACGCGATATTATCCAGCCCAACCCATTGTGTGTTTTGCACTTGAAACTAGTTTTCATAAATACCTGGGACAGTTTAGGCATTCCTATTGGTCGAGAGCCCGTCACGTGGCCGGTATTAAACGGACGATAAAGACATGGCTGGAAGTGTTTAAACCCAGTTGGCAACAAAAGTGGCCTCCGCACATGGACAACATTATTCCTATCTCGGCGTTGCGCGACTGGTTGCGCGTCATTCCGTATTTGGAGTGACGTCACATTTTCGAAAAATATTTATTTTAATCAAATAAGCCAAATTGTTGCCCCGAAAGTGGGTGGGTTATGAAGCTCAGGGAAATTTGGGGTAAAGATAATAATTATGTTTAAACCCTTTTTTAAATGAGTTGTAATTTAAATCCATACAAGATGAATTAATAAATATAATCTTCTTGGCAAAGCCTGAAAAGTTGATGTAAAAATATCGTCTGCTTTCTCGGCGCTATTTTTGTTGTCACGTCATAATTTCTAGAGTTATTTACTTTTGAATAAGAAGATAAATTACATTCCCCCCAAAAAAATTTTTTAAAAATAATAATAAAAAATAAAAAGAGGTGGGTTTTGGAGATCAGGAAATCTGGGATGAGAAAATAATTATACTTCAAACCATTTTCAAATAAATTGTAATTTAAAACCATGAAAAAAACCCAATAAATGCAAACCTCTTGACCGAGCCTTCATGTTAAAATAGCGTACAGCTCTAGGAACGAGGTTGCCAATGCGGCGATGTCCATTTAGTCTGGTTCATAGTAAATACGCTTTATTGCATGTATTGTGTAGAGCGACAGAGGCGGAAACGTTATTTGACAGTGGCCCATGAACATGGATAGGGGAAAACACACAGAATGGCGAAACACCGAAATTTACTTGCGACAATTTTCCGCGATTTTGGGGGCTTTGGGCTGAATTTTACAAAAAAGGTATTTATGAATGGGAATAAATGTGTGTTCGGTCGGTATTAATCACTCTGTTTAATACCGCTTGGAGTCTGGGTGCTGATTATCAGCACCCAGACTCCAAGCGGTATTAAACAGAGTGATTAAAACCTCTCGAACACACATTTATTCCCTTAATAATTATTGACTGGCAGTATTATCTTCCGTGCACGTGCAAAGACTGTGCTAGTGCGCCATCATCGCTGGTAATTGCTGTGGAATATAACACCAACTTAAAGACCAGAGTAACTAAATCAAGTTTATAGAGCTGCAAGGCACTGATGTTAACAGTATCGTTTTGTTGAGCTTTTAAAACACACGTTAGCCAACATGCTGTGGATTTATGCAGAATAAAGGGAGACTAATTTGGAGGCGCTAGTATGGTGACAAGAACTAGTCATTAAAATTGTTTATCATTTTTAACATGCGCACGTTAGCTTTATTCTGACGTAAATAAGGCTGCGTCCGAATCTCTTGTCTGGGGCTATTGTCTAGGTGTTCATCCATTACAACTACGCGTGACATAGACGTAGCTGTAGCCCTAGCCGGCCGTTTTGTACACGTCAGTGAAGAGGACCGGTACGTGTGTTTGCTACACCACCAAGCACCTGAAAAGTCTCATTTAAATTACAAGTAATCGCCAGTGTGTAGCCAATTGTGTAATTTTGGGCTGTTTACCGTCACTCTACTATCCACCCCCCCCCCCCCCCCCCCCCCCCAAAAAAAGCCCCCCTTTTTCTCTTTCGTTTTTATGGCGCCCTCTATATATCGCTGCAATGTGTCATCAGGACATGGTTATCTACCAAAAACACGAAGCAAACAAAAACGCGAAGCAAGAAAGGAAAAGTTTATATTGTGGCTCTGAAAGGTCATCGCAAATCGTGAATATTGACGTCAATATTCACGATTTGCTATGTCCCTTCAGAACCACCATATGTTAAAGAATTTAAAGAATTAAAAATACATTTAAATATTCGTTTATATATATGAATAAATTATCTCACAATTAAGAAAGCCAATTGGAGACTTTTGAGATGATAGCGGGCGCCCCACCAACCGGTTCTTTTCTATTGTTCCTAGTGACGAGAACATTAGAAAAGGACCAGTTGATGGGCGCCCCCAATCGTCTCAAAAGTCTCCCATTATTGTTGGCGTTTTTACAATCACTTGACTTTCTGTCAACTAAAATATAATAATAATTATTTATGCAAAACATTTTGAAAGTGTTGCTAGTAAAACTATATTAATTAATTGTGCTAATTAGAGTAAAACGTGTAATAATGTATTGTGTGATATCACACTTTTTCACGCATGTCGGAGTAGACGAACCAGAATGTGTGGTTCCTCTCGTTGAACTGTATGGTGTTCTAAAACGGAACTACGACGCTTGTCTGTCCGTTGTAGAACACCATAGGTTTGCCGCCACTAAGAAGGTTCCCTGCTGTAGCTGGTATGCTGTTGTATAGGAACGTGTTATGGGTACCAGTCTGATGGAGCCCTCTATTCACTCCAGGATACGTGGATAGTCACGTAGTCAGCAATTCCAACACCTTCACCTGATGCATACATTAATTAAAACAAGTACGTGGCAACATGGTAATTACTCTGAAACTAACAAATGAGACAAACCGTTCGGGAAGGTCAAAAATACCCTGCCAAATATAATTCCGTCAGAAATAATTGTAATCGATAGAAAACAATTTAAGAGTTTAAACGCAAAAGCCGCTAAACCCCAGCCAAAAAAATAAATTATTATATACTAGAACTTTTACTTGATATCGTTAAAATCATTATTTATGGAAGTGGCGTTTGGCGGCTTTTCGGCCTATACTCCTCAATTATTCCCCCCCCCCCCCCCCCCACAGTAGTGTGGGTGGGGTCTACGAGCGAATACTTACCTGTAGAGCGAATTACTACATTTGCATATTTCCTAGACCGGCAGGTATAATCGCTAAGAGTTTGCCAACAGCGCCCTCCAGAGGCCACCCCATAGAGCCCGCACATGCGTGCCCCGTGAACGTCCTCTTTTCTCGAGCGCCACATAAGGATACGGACACCCAGAGTCATCGAGGATAGTGGGGAAGGAGGGCGGGACGCTCTACAGGTAGGTATTCGCTCGTAGACCCCACCCACAGTCTACTTCGTTCATACATTACCTGTAGACCGAATTACCACATTTGCATAGAATCGCACCGGATTATGGTGGAGGGTCTACGAGATGCAGCAATTAGCAGAGGGGCACGCCAACGTTAAACCCCAGGGCCTGGAGCAGCGCCCGCGGGCGCCGTCACGGCCCTAAACAAGCAGGACGCAGACCCCGTCAAGGGTGCGCGTGCACCAGACTGAGATAACATCGACCAAAAAACCCGCCGGAGCGCCGGAGCGAACGCGGGGGAAAAGAACATGTCAATGTTAATTAGTATATCATAACAATGAATACACATGCCAAAGCAGAAAAACGGGAGAAAACTCACCTATTGACGGAAAGGTCCCGGCTGAGGTGGGTCGTGCCGTTTGGTAGGAGCCTGGCTAGTCGTTGTCAGGACTGCCCTTCCAAACCTGCCCTCTGACTGAAGTACATCCCGAAGGTAGCAGTCAGTAAAAGTGTTTGGCGTCTTCCAACAGGCAGCAGCCTGGGTGATGTCACCTAGGGATATGCCGCGAAAAAACGCGAACGATGTCGCCACGGCCCGGATCTCGTGAGCACGAATAGGCGCCGTCGGCAAGACGCGAGCGTCCGAGCGAATCGCTGTAAGTAGCCAACGGCTAATCGTATCCCGCGACGCCGGCCCGTGAGGCGGGGTCGAAGTCACGAATAGGTGGGTACGAGCCGTACGGAGTGCCTCCGTGCGACTAATATACCATTTAAGGGCCCGGACCGGGCACCAAAAACGATCCTCCGCGACAGATGATTGCGACTTAATGTCTGGGACAAAGATGTCCGGAGGAACAAATGACTCGGACTGGTTCTTTACTAGGAACCCGGCCCAGGGAATGAGGCGGACCCCGTCAGGTTTCCACCTGATGATGTGGCCCGCCTCGGTTGACAATGCATGGAGCTCGCTACGTCGGCGCGACGTGGCGACCGCCAGCAGGAATGCCACCTTGATGGACAGGTGGAGCAAGGTCGAGCTGCCCATCGGCTCAAAAGGAGGCCCCGCTAGCGTAGATAGTACGCTAGGGAGGTCCTAAGCCGGTACCAGCCGACGCGTGGGGGGTCGAGCGACAAACATGCCCTTAAGGAGTTGGCTGAGGGCCGGGTTGTCCGACACGGAGGTACCATCAGGGAAACCCTTGTGGACCGCTCCAATTGCCGACCGGTAATTCCTTACCGTGCCGATCGAGAGCTCGCTCTCGAATAGATAGACAAGGAAGTCGGCCACATCCCCTAGAGATGAATCGGTGGGACGAACAGGCCGCCGTCTGCACCATCTAAAAAAGTGGCGTAGTCGGCTGTCGTACACCCGCCGCGTGGAGGCCCTTCGACTGCGGGCTGCGATTGGCGCAGCTCGCTCAGAAAGGCCTGCCGCGCGGAGGGATTGTGTGACAACACCCAGCACGTCAGGTGTAGATCCTGAGGAGCTGGGTGAAGAAAACCCGATCCCGGCTGGAGGAGGCAAGACCACCGGGCGGTGGACCAGCAGCCTGGTCAGCCGCGTGAACCACGGCTGACGAGGCCAAAATGGGGCGATGAGGAGGACTTTGCAGTCCTCCTCCTCCAGCTTTGCGAGTCCTCCTCCTCCAGCTTTGCGAGAACCCGAGGGACCAGCGAGAACGGGGGAAAAACGTACGCTAGTAACCCGTCCCACCGGAACGACAGGGCATCCGTCCGCCATGCGTCAGTCGGGTCGTGAGCCCTTGTGCAATAGGTGGGGAGCTGGTGGTTGAATCGTGAGGCGAACAGGTCCACATGTGGCCGGTCGATCAGTCGGAACAGCGACTGAACGATCTGCGGCCGGATGGTCCACTCCGTGGGGCGGATCCACCCCCTGGATAGGGCGTCCGCCTCCACGTTCTCGTCGCCGGGAAGGTACACCGCCGAGAGGTTGACCTCGTTTTGCATGCACCAGTGAAAAAGCTCCCACGTGTGCGCGCAAAGCCGGGGGGGGAGTGGGTGCCCCCCTGGCGGTTGATGTACGAGACCACCGTGGTGTTGTCGCACCGGATCTGCACCGCCCGTCCCGATACCAGGGACTGAAACTGTTCCAAGGCATTGGCCACGGCCAACAGCTCGAGGACGTTTATATGGGACGAGCGATGCTCGGGGCCCCAACAGCCCGCCGCCTGGCGGGGGTGGAGGGTGGCCCCCCAACCGGAAAGGGATGCATCGGTCGTGACCGTCAGGGATGGGCGGGGCCTGCGAAAGGCCTTGCCCCCCATCAGGTTGGCCCGGACCAGCCACCACCGCAGGTGAGGGACCAGCCAGGCCGTGACTGGCACGGGATGACTGATGTCGTGTCGGCTGGGCCGGTAAAACATGAGTAGGTGCAGCTGGATTGGCCGCATTCGCAGCCTGCAATAGCTGACCAAATCCACCAGGCTGGCCATCAGGCCCAGCAGCCTGAGCCAGGCCCGTGCCGGGGCCGTCTCGGCCGGTAGAAAAAGAGAGACGCACTGCCGAACATTCAGCAGGCGTTCCTCTGTAGGGCGTGCCAGCCTCGATCGGAGATCGAGGGCCGCGCCTAAGAAGGTGGGGGACTGGGTCGGCAGCGGGTGCGACTTCTCGGGATTTATCAAAAAACCGAGGTCGGCCGCCAGGCGCCAGGTGTGTTAAAGCGCCCCCGCTGCTGAGTGCCGCGACTGGCCCACCACGAGCCAGTCGTCGAGGTACATAAAGACCGAGACCCCTTGCTTCCGCAGCGCCGCCCCGACCGCCCGAGCCACCCGGGTGAATACCCAAGGGGAGGTCGAGAGGCCGAAGGGGAGCACTGTGAATTCGTAGCGTGTCCCGTCGTATTGGAACCGCAGGAATTCCCAGTGCTCCCATCTGACAGGGACATGCAAGTATGCGTCCTTCAGATCGAGGCTGGCCGCCCATGCTCCCGGTTGGAGGGACTCGAGGATGGTTCTGAGTGTCTCCATCCGGAAGCGCCTGGGGCGGATGAATTTGTTCAGCTGCTTGAGGTTAAGAATTGGACGCCATATGCCGGCGTCCTTCTTGGGGACCAAAAAGAACGTCGACATAAACCCCGACTGCGCCCGCTGGGCGGGAAGGACCCGCACTGCGCCCTTTTCGAGGAGGGAGGAGATCTCCCCCTCGAGGGACGCGCGTTGAGCCGGGTCGGTCAAGATTGGCGTAGGCCGAACTACCATGTCCGACGGGGGGGGGGGGGGGGGGGGTGCTCGTGAACTCGAGCGCGTAGCCGCGATCTATAGTCTCGAGCACCTACCGGTCGGACGTGACGTGAGTCCAGGACCCGATGAAGTCTTGCAGACGGCCCCCCACGGGTCCAAGGGTGGGAGGCCGCCACCAGTCTACAGAGTCACTTGCGCCAACCCCCGGGATAGCGGGGGGCAGGCGCACGGAAACCGCGACCGGCTTGTCTTTGCTGGCCAGAGAATGGTTGATGCTGGGGATGGGCGGGCCGCGCACCCGACGGGTTGTCGGCACGGCCACGAAAACTCCCTCTGTTCGCCTTCACAGGTCTGCGTCGGGGGAGTGAACGACGCTTTCTTAGGCTGGGAGGGAGGCTTCGCGGTTGAAGGTTTCTTGAGATTGATTTTCTCTGTCATCTTCAAACGCTTGGCCTCGGCCTGCATCAACTCTTCGAACTGGCCTGCGAAGAGATCCATGCCAACGAGTGGGAGCTCTTCAAAACGTCTGCGCGCCGCAGGGGAGGGCAGGAACAATGAGCCCAGCACATTCCCGCGACAGGGCCGATGTCATCAGGGCGGAGATGCGTGCAAATTGGTCGAGGACCACACGCAACCCCTGGTCCAAGCAGTGGAAAGCAGCCTGCAGCATGTCAGCTGGGACGCCTCCCTCCTCATCCAACCCCGAGACCAAATACTCCGAAGGAGTAGCAGGAACGAGGTGGAGCGCATACCGAAGCGGGAGGCGGTGTCAGATTTACGCAACGTCTCCTCAAACTTCTCTCGGACCTTGTCTGAGAAGATGCGTTTCCCTGTTGCAGCACCCGCATCAGCGGCGAGCTTGTCCTTCGCCGCATCGGGGACAGTAGGCACGGCAATTTTTTTTTCATATTCCGCCGGCGGGAACTGGTAGTAGTCCTTGGTCCGGCGGGTGACGGCGGACCACTTGTCTGCTTTCATGATCTTTTCCATATGTTCAACGCACACCTGGTCCAGCGGGAGGACGGGAAAAATTTTCTCCGAGCTCACCGCCGGCCCAGTGCGCCGCTTGAACGACCTATGGTCGGGCTTCGGTGCTGGCTCCACAAGGGGCAGTTGAAGCACGCGACACATGTCACGCTGGACCAGACGCAGCTCCGTTTTCGCGATGGAAAGGCGCTGCATCTGGACGACCTCATCCTCTGAGGCCGAGCCCCCCGAAGGCGTGGGCCGAGTTGACCCCTGAGACGGTGAGCTGGCCGGCCCCTGTGGCGGGGCAGGCAGCGCCATGTCACGGTCCGGTGGCTGGGCCGTATCCTCAGGCACAAGGGACATCGGTGGATGCAGGCTGAGGGCCGGTGGGGACGGCGGCGCACGGCTTTCCCTTTGTACTTGAGCCACCCAACCGTGACCGATAACGGACGGCTGGGAAGCGTATCCCAACGGTGCCACTGGGCCGTCCACCGCGGCCCTCTGCCGAGGGGCAGAGAGGGCCGCCAGTGAGGCCGAGATGGTTTGGAACGCCGTAAGGAACTCGGTCCGGGAGACGTTGTCGCCATGGTGTCGCTTTCCCCGGCGGCCCGAAGAGCTGCTCGAGCTGGACGAGGAAGGCGAGCGGCGGGAACGCTGGCCAGACTTCCCCTTTTTATGTTTGGAGCGGACCCGCCGGGAGGATTCCGAAAAATCGGATGACTCCTGGGGGACCACGACCCCCGAACACCGGGTGAAACCCGATGCGGTGGTCGGCCCTTCAGAGCGGGGGTCGGCCAGCAGTCCGGGGGCCCCCAGGAAAGACTGGTCCACACCCCCAAACCCCTGCCCGGGCGGCAGCGCCTCCAGCCCCACAGGGCGGAGGTCGGCTAGCAAGCCCGGGGGCCCGTAGGCCTGTCCACCCCGTGACTCTGTGGCGTACACTGCCAGTGAACTGGGGGGGGGGGGGGGGGCGCGGGGGGTTATGGCCCACCGAGCTGCGTGGGCTCGTCACAACAGACGGCCCCGAGCTCGGAGACGGGGCGGGTAAAGCGTGCGGGTCCTTGACAATGGACCCTGGCTTTTTATTCCCGCGCCCCTTCCCGGGCTTGGGTTTGGTTCCGACAGCGGAGTCCGCCTTGCGGCTCTTGCCGGAACTACCCCTACGTTTAGCCGTCCCACCGACGATGGCCGGGGGGGGGGGGGGGGGGGGGGGGACCGTAGCTTGTACTCCCCTGCCCGATCGGTGGGACTGGCAGCGCCCACAGCCGATTGTGGCTGTGAGTGCTGGCTGGGGGAAGAATTAGGAAACGGCGCAGCGTTCCCCGCATCAACCCCCGAGGCTCCCGGCTGTCCCGAGGGAGTACAAATTCCCTCGGTTATGACAGACGGAGCTCTCGCCAAACGTATCATACTGTAGCTTATCAAACAACACTCTACAATATCACCTTTTATTTTATTGAACTCTCTTGCGAAAAACGCAGTAATTTAAGTGTAAATGGGAGCTACCCAGAAAAACACGTCTTACCGCGACCACCGCTAAGAAAAGAGGACGTTCACGGGGCACGCATGTGCGGGCTCTATGGGGTGGCCTCTGGAGGGCGCTGTTGGCAAACTCTTAGCGATTATACCTGCCGGTCTAGGAAATATGCAAATGTAGTAATTCGCTCTACAGGTAATATATGAACGAAGTAGACTAGGTTGTTTACAATGTAAAGTATATCTTTTGCAGCTTTCAAAAAAATGTTTAGAAGTTTACTACATGTAGTTTTAAAGGTTATAATGACACAACTCCATGTAAAATTAACTCTTCTGACTTGCTGTCATTTTGAAGAAAATAATAAAAGAAGGTAATTTTCCAAAGTTATGTCTCAGAGACTTTTTTCCCCATTATAGTATTGGTTTATAATCCGTGAATGATGCGCAAAAACGTTGACACGACACATGTGCCTGTGTGGTGTCAATGTTTGTTGCTATTGTCGTTTATAATCCAAAAGAAAGATGCAGGATAATCCTGATTTATTTGCATCGTTACCTGGTGATGACATAGTGTGTCTCCATGTCGTGTAATATTTCGTGGTGCTATACATAATGGTGAACGGTTCAACCCAGAGACAATGTGGCTCCGGCCCAGCAAAGTAAAGCCATCCCCAAGAGTTTGCGCAGCTCGGGTAGTTATGTATATTTCCGTTGATGAGGAAGGGTCGCCCAGGCCTGCGAGAAACCATCGCAAATGCGTTACATGTAGTTCAAAGCCTTGGTGCTGGTGCGTGTTTGGGTTTTTGTGTGTTTTTTTTGTTTTTTGTTTTTTGTTTTTGTTTTTTTTTTGGGGGGGAGGGGGGTTGTTTGTTTGTTTGTTGGAGTTTTAGGGTGTTGTTGTTTTTGTTGGGTTGGGTTTGTTGATGTGTTTTGTGGGTGTTTTGTTTTTTTGAGGGGGGGGGGGGGCGCAGCCAGGTTGATCACCAAAACTAAACAATAAGGGCCAAATTCATAAACGGTGATTTTCCCTTGATCACGATTAACTAGGCTAAACTGTGTATAAACAGTTGATGATCGAACGTACAAATCTAGGCCCGAATTCATAACGAGTGCTTAGATCTGCTGCTGTTTATCAAACGTACATGGTTAGTGACATACGTCTAAGTAACAACATAAATTGTAATCGTCCCAAGGGGCTTGTTTATCTCGCGTACAAGTTACCATTTTTCTGTTGGCTTGCTTGTAGGACGGACGTATGGCCATGGACCTGCTGCGTATCATTGAAATAACACAGGAAGAACTGTTTTCCTAACCTTTATACACTTAATGAGACCCATTTTCTGGTCATGGGTAAAAATTATCAGTGCGTTTTTTTGGCGCCCCTCCCACTAGTGTCAACTGAGCTGATCAGCAGAGCGCAGCGATATGCGTGTTTTCGAAGATAGATGTGCCCTTTTATTCAACATATTACGTAATCCGCTGTGAATAGAATGATGTACGGCTATACCACTAAACATCGGCTAAGCAGGAACTTGTACACGGCTTGATAAACAGCCGATTATTTTCTTACTGAATTAAGATATTGTGGCGTGGTGGGGTGGGCCGACGCCAGTCTAATTCCCTTATTTGGTCATGTTGACTTGCAATTTCCAAGATACGGGGTCAGGTCGTATCGACGGACAATGCCTGGTGGATTGGCGGGAATGGCCGCCAATCGGAGCGCGCTCGCTGCCGCTGGGCGGAGCGAGGTAGGCCGTGACCGCGTGGAACTGTATGCGTGCTTGGGGTTACTGGGCAGAGGTGGGGGGTGGCGGCCAATCACGGCGTGGTTGGGCGTGGCCCCGCTGCCTAGCTAGCTCGGGCCGGCCGTACGTGGTACGAACATAGATATATGCGCGCGGTTGAGCCTAGGGCGGGCAGTCGTGTAGTTGCTTCGGAGTCGTAAAGTCGCTTCGGAGTTGTAGAGTGCTACGGACTCGTAAAATTGTTGCTGCCGAGACAAGGGCTATTCTAGCGGAACGAGTGGAGTAGCTAGCGGGTGCTTCGGTGAGTGCCATGTGTGGTGCATGTGTACCGGTGTTACGCTGTTCCGACCTGACTTCGTGTGCCGTGATTGAGCAACAGGATACGGGGCATAGAGTCCCGCGGTTTGGGGTGACCCAGTTCGTGGTGGTGCTAGTGGTGCGTACGTGCGTAGGACCGAAGGAATCGGACCGAATTAGTTCAGTGAGTAATTTGGTGCATATTTGATTGTTGCAGTTGAGAGTTTGACTTGCATAGTAGAGTGACTAAGGACAGGCATTAGGATTGTTGTCGTGGGTTTAGAGACTCGCGATAACAAAGAGGGTTGACCTAGAGGTTGACACAGAGGCCTGAAGAAATAGTCACATGTATAATTATAGTCAACAACTGTACACAGTCTAGTTAACTGGCACCGTCACGCGGGTTGTTGCAAATCCTGAATTGGAGGGGGGTCTCAGACTAATTTATTAGGAGTACTTCAACTATAAATAAAGAATAAATAACAGGGTTCCCAAATAAAGTCAGAATTGCCATGAGTCAATAAAACAATCGCTTCCTTTCCACAAAAAGAATTGTGTCGCTGTGTTTGTATTTCTGCAGTCTATTTGTCAAGTCGATCTGTTCTGTAATAGAGTAAGAGGGCCCATAGTCATCAGTATCCAACTGGGCGGTAGATTTCCACCAAAACGAGCTCGCATTCCCGGGCCTACTAGGCTGCTCGAAAACTCCCTCAGGTCCGAGGTAGACAACCGAAGTTTGGGGTTAGGGGAACTTTCATCATAGTCGGTGATTACCTCCCCTGACCTCTGGTTTAAATTGACCTCGGGAGAGTCCCGCCACAATATCCACACGCACACTTCTCTGTTTTAGCCACCGTACAATAGTTGTACGCGACTAAAATAATCCGGTGATCATCACCGTTTATGAATTTGGCCCTAAGTCCTTATTCGTCCCTAAGTCCTTATTCGTCCCACCGCCCAAAGATGGCGCTAGGAATGGCTAATTTCTTCACGCTGCATGACGTAATTTCTTTGAGCCCCCATTCGACAGAATTGGTTTCAACAATAGTATCCGTGTGCACGTAGCACGTGCGCGCTAAATGTACGCCTATTGGTCAATTCACTGGGCAACAAGCTACCCACATTGCTGTGAGATCTTGTGTTTCCTTTGTATAATGTGGTGAAGCAGGCTAGCCAGTCCCACCGCCCTACTTTGGGCGGTGAATACGAGACAAGTACGGAGCATTTACCAGTACTGGTAGCCTCCCATAGTGAAGTATGTGGCGATTTTAACGTCCAACCAGGGAGACGCCATGATACGGTCTTTACTGAACCAGTTCGTGATGTTGGAATTCACACCGTTGAAGATCAACTGAGCTGCGGGTTGTGCTTCATCAAAGTTGAACAAGGAAAGCTTCACCTTTTTGAGAAAAAAATGGAAGGTTATAGCCCATAGTTTCATACTCGGAGCTCTATGTATAAGACTGAGAGCACCGAAGACATCAAAGACGTAAATGGTTACCAGTTTTAGCTGGCTGCTGTTGTTGCGCCAAGCATCGTAGATAGACTTGTCGCGGTAATGGCCTTCAAGGGTAGAGTCCCAGCGATTGTCGGTCCATATCTCATACAGGCTACGGTTAGACGTAGTCTGGTCTCCCAGCCCCTTGAAGGCGAGTTGCCACTGCAAGCCTGCCAGAAATTAAAGTTATATGGTGACAGTTAATGTCATTCAGAATTTACCTTTCTTCTGAATAAAAACATACCTATAGCAAACCCCTAGTACCCAAACCTGTTGTTTTCTGGTTTGTAAAGACTTCGATTTTCACAGATGTCTACACCAGGGTACATTACACTACAAAATGTACACAAATTATTCTCATAAACTAGTGTAGTAAGATCTCTGCTATGTAGTATTTTGTGGTATTAGGTGACGTTATAATATGTTAATAGGCGGCGGATGTACAACAACGATGAAAACTACTAAAGCACGAAAATGGCTGGGCGTTTATTGAAGAACACATTGAAGAATTGGCTGCGCATTGCTGTTTCCAATTCTGTCCTTCCCCCAAAATGTAAAAATGTACTGATATGTGCACTAGTAGAAGGGCAGATAGGGGAAATATTTTGGAAAATTGTGCCTTTGATGATACAAGCACGAAATGTGGCACACATTCAGAGTATGTCATGAAAAATATTTTTTGC
Organism: Crossaster papposus; assembly: GCA_037893245.1. Classification (NCBI taxonomy): domain Eukaryota; kingdom Metazoa; phylum Echinodermata; class Asteroidea; order Velatida; family Solasteridae; genus Crossaster; species Crossaster papposus. Next base: position 1,565,263 of record JBAIAA010000087.1, on the reverse strand, counting down.
CATAGGGCCAAATATAAATAGAATAACAAGCAATGACAGTATTGTAACGAAAAGCGTTGTCTGGGGTCGACACACACACAGGAAGGAAACTGACACAAGTATTCTGTGGTTTCGGTGATTCTAAGGTCGTTTTAATGCACTCCTTCTCTGGTCACAAACACTGACATGACGCTTACCGCTATCGCGCGGCCCTGGAACTGGTCTAAACCAGTTCGGCGTATGCGCTATCCAGAACGGGTTTCCCTGGCGTACCGTCAGGGGATTACACCTAAAATCGCTCTAGTGCCCTCTATCGGCCAACCGGCACAAACGTTACACAGCCCCCCACGAAGACCTTGTTTGCCCCAAAACAAGACGGTGGGCTCTGCCGCCGCACACCCGGAAGACCCGCACCGGAAAGCGCACAACGCCAACATTTATACAACAATTTACATTACAACAATTTACATTACAACAATTTTTGGGGTAAGCCCCTGGCCCCGGCACACCCCTGGCCCCGGCACACCCCTGGCCCCGGCACACCCCTGGCCCCGGCACACCCCTGGCCCCGGCACACCCCTGGCCCCGGCACACCCCTGGCCCCGGCACACCCCTGGCCCCGGCACACCCCTGGCCCCGGCACACCCCTGGCCCCGGCACACCCCTGGCCCCGGCACACCCCTGGCCCCGGCACACCCCTGGCCCCGGCACACCCCTGGCCCCGGCACACCCCTGGCCCCGGCACACCCCTGGCCCCGGCACACCCCTGGCCCCGGCACACCCCTGGCCCCGGCACACCCCTGGCCCCGGCACACCCCTGGCCCCGGCACACCCCTGGCCCCGGCACACCCCTGGCCCCGGCACACCCCTGGCCCCGGCACACCCCTCTAATGTTAAGACTTGACTGCGACTGTGACTGCGACTGGCTCCTCTGACTGCGACTGGTGCCTTCGACTGCGGCTGGCTCTTGCGACTGCGACTGTGGTTCCTGCGACTGCGACTGCGGCTGGCTCCCGCGACAGCGACTGGCTCCTGCGACTGCGACTGGCTCCTGTATCTGGTGCCTGCGACTGCGACTGGCTCTTGCGACTGCGACTGTGGTTCCTCCGACTGCGACTGCGCCTGGCTCCTGCGACTGCGACTTGCTCCTGCGACTGCGACTGGCTCCTGTGGCCGCGACTGTGACTGCCTCTTGCGACTACGACTGGCTCAGAGAGCGTGGGCGTCCCGGCGAGGCCCCGCCCCCGCTGCGCCGACGGACCCGGCTCGGAATCGTTCCGAGTGGAACAAAACGTCTGCCGTGCCGCCGTTCACAGCATGGGCCGGGCCCCCCCCCCCCCCCCCCCCCCCCGGACTCGGTTTAATTCCTGCAGAAGATCCAGAGAATGTCTAGACGAGGCCCCGCCCCCCACTGCACAAACCTGGTAGCGGACCCGGACAAATATGGGGAAGGGCGCCCTCTCTCCAAATCGGAGTGGACGCACTGAAGCCCCCAGCCATAGGCGCATGTCCCGAAATTCCCCGCCATCCTTCTCTAACTCCTCCCCCAGGAAACATCCAGACTCCCAGGTCCCCATAACCTCCCTAGAGAAAGCCTCTAACTCCGCCAGCGTGATGTACGGAATGCACCGGCTCCTGGGCCCCGCTCCCCGGGCCCGCACTCCAGCTCGCCTCCCCGCCGCAGGGCGAGTCGGCCGCCACACCATCATGGTTTCGTGAAAACATGAAACAACTTCACCTGGTTTCCTTAGTCCTCCTGCATCCCACCGCTGCCACCAATGTAACGAAAAGCGTTGTCTGGGGTCGACACACACACAGGAAGGAAACTGACACAAGTATTCTGTGGTTTCGGTGATTCTAAGGTCGTTTTAATGCACTCCTTCTCTGGTCACAAACACTGACATGACGCTTACCGCTATCGCGCGGCCCTGGAACTGGTCTAAACCAGTTCGGCGTATGCGCTATCCAGAACGGGTTTCCCTGGCGTACCGTCAGGGGATTACACCATGGAATCGCTCTAGTGCCCTCTATCGGCCAACCGGCACAAACGTTACAGTATTTTAAAAACAAAAGAAAAATTGCTTGGATTTCACCTATATTTGTTTCAAAGGAAAAATAGCCAAATATCTTTCTCATGACATACTCTGGCTGTGTGCAAAAAATCCCATGCTTGTATTATCAAAATAATGCACAACCCCATCACCTATCTATAGACTGGTATTACGTACAAGGCGATGCAGAGCATGAGCGTTTGGTAGAACAGCAAAAGGCGTTAGCGGAGGTAGAATAACGAGGCGTATTGGGGATGAGGCTCTCGTCTGCGCTCCCATTTACGATGTAGTAACACTCGACGTTTGTCGCATAGCGACAAGGTGTCAACTTGGCGTATCTCCCTTCAACGTCGATCAAGCCCCATCCGTAACCGGCAAAGCCTGCTTGGTAGGCGTCATACAGCTGGGCTAACGTACATAGCTGCATGCCATACTGAGAGCAGGCGTGTCTGACTACAGACAAATAGTCACTAGTACGAGTATTGAATTTCTCAGTGGTTAGGATGATATTGAAAACATCTTGAAAAATAGAAAAAGGAGACAAAAGTTGTACATTATTAATACACAATGTGAGAACGCTGTTAATTATACCTTGTTCGTATTTGGTACACCACCTTTGTACGATGTTCTTTGGGTTATAATTTTATAGTATTTAATAGAGGGTGACAACGACATAGCAGAAAACAATCTTGTAAATTAATTCGGAGAAATATTCCATTATTTTACAGTCTTTTTGGCGTACATTTTGTATGTGCGATCTGAACCCCCCTTTTCGTGAAAAGATATCAGGGTAGATTCACCAGTCACCACCATTAGGCCCAATACTTTTGTGTTTATGATACTGATTTCCATACAAAATCACTTGAGGGTTGTGTACCTGCAACATGAATTTTAGAGTGGCATATTTTCATTAAAATGTGCAATTGGGAACAAAAAAAATGGTTGAAAAAAATCACCATTGGTGTCTAATAATATTGGTCATTTTAACCAAAATAACCAATATCAAGATCAAAATAACCAATATCATTGGTTATTTTGACCAATATGACTAACCAACGATGTTGGTTATTTTGACTAATATTTGGGTTAAAATGGCCAATGTCATAGCTGGACATATTTTTTCCAATCAAATGGTTATTTTCAACCAATCTGTTTTTACATTGATAATTATTAAGTCTACAAAGAGTTTATTTACCACTGGTGTTATTTTCCAAGCAGGGAGGTTCTTGGTTTTCAGGAGCGAACAATTCCAGTGAAACGTCGCTTGACTGCAAACAAAATTAAAGCAATAAGTTTTTACGTATATAATTTCTAAACCAAATTCAACAAGATGCTGGTTACTCTTCTAAATTCACGTTACTGTCGGTTGTTCGATTTCAGATTAGAGTTCACGCGCACATTACTTGCGTCGTTATCGTTTTAATGATACCGTTTTTTGGCTCTCAAGGTTGGATTCGAATCATTTTCAAGTTAAATATTTTCTGCCACCTGTTCAAACTCAATTTTCACGTTAAATTATAACGCATTGGCGGGATAATATTAAAAGTTCCTTTCTTTGTGTATGTTGTTTATATTGTACATGGGCTTGATAATATAAAAGCCATTATTTTGTTCAGCACCGTAGGTATAGCTCCACCATTCTTCATCTCGACTTAAATTTTACCTCAGGACTCGTTGACATGGTTGTAACTGACCAACTACCATGGTGAAAAATAAAAAATACTTAAAGATATAATTGCCTCTGCTTCTTATTTGAACGTTCGCAATCGTCTTAAATACATCTTGGTTTTGGTTGCTTTTGCATCAGAGATCCACTCTGCGAATAGACTGGTTCACGGACTCTACAGTATCGACTCTGATATGAGGCTGGACTCAGTCTACCTTGCGAGAACTCAATGTGCCCAAAACTAATTAAACAATTTGCGGTGAAAATATTTTATAACCAACGCGAAATCTTCGATGTCTAAGGGTCCTAGAAATGTGGTTTTTATTAGTTTAAATGAAAGATTATAACTAATTGAGTGATTTTTAGTTTATAAAAGTTTTATTTTTGGGTAATTAATATGAGAAAAATAATAATAAAGTGCTTTGTGGGACCGGCCCCGCCCCTAGAATGGTAGCTTAATAACATGTAAAATTTGCATAATTGTGACGTATGTTCGGGAAGACTTTGACGTCGCGACCAGCGTGCCCGTGCATGCATGCATCATGTGCCACGCGTATGTCGATGCAAAATCATTCAGTCGATGGTTGACTCAAGTTATTGTCAAAGGAATTGTTCCGAGTTTTCTTATTTAAAAGAAGAATGCCAGCCAGATGTGTTGCTGCAGGTTCAGATGTAGGACCTGATGATACTGCGGATATTTCGTCCGATTCTGTGGAATATGCGCTCCCCGGCCCCGAACTGTACATGTCGTCTTCACTCGCCATGTCTGAACAAAATCTGCTGCGTGCGTAATTAACTGCGTGCATGGCATCTCGCATGTGTACATGTACATGTATTTACGTACGCGGATCGCAAGCTGCACGCACGCCGTGTCCAGACGTATTGTCAGGTACCAGACTATAATTTTGTTTCTTTTGGGGGGTTGCCGAATGTTCGTCACGAACAGCGCCACCATTTGTCAGTGTTTGAACATATGAATGAGGGGGCCAATTACATTTACGGTGATTAACCCCAATTAATGTCATTTAATACCATGTTATCACCCCTGGTCTTGTTACTTATACACCAAGGCACATTTTAAATTATTAAACAGGAATTCTCCTCGAAAGGTCTGCGTAGAATCTTTAAGTGAATAATATTTGTAATGTTAGAACAAATCCAAATTAAATTTTACGGACAGTATACGTCTTCAATGAAGCACCTTCATCAATCGAAAGGGAGGTGTCATCTATTTGAATTGCCGCGCAAGGACACGCAGCGTACACATCAATTTGTAACCATGCTGGCTAAACACAAGTCATGCTCTACACAATATGTATTCGTGACAGAGTATAATTATATGCACAATGAGAAACATACGGAATGCCGTTAGGGCCAGGTACCTCCTTTTCTTTTCACGGAGATGTGTTTCTCTTCACGGTGGTTGCGTTTCTCTTTCATCATAGCTCAACTATCTTTCAGGAGTTTACAGTACCGTCAAGTTTAAATTAGATCCAAAGTCTCTGCAAGAGAATATAAGTCGGGGCACCGAGTGACTAAGTAGCGGCCGCCACTTAATCACAATAAAAGAGAAATAGAGAGAAACAAGTTCTGAAAGAGAGAGACGCTATCATAACAGAAAAACGCACTACCGCGAAAAAGAAACGCACCGCCGCGAAAGAGGCACGTACCGCCGCAAAAGAGAAACGGAAGGTTGCGAAAAAGAACCGTAAAGGGAAAGAGGTATACCTGCTAGTTTAATAGTATTTGTACAAATCCATAATCACTTCTTCATTATTGGATGACACCCACCGAACATGGATGGAATCGCTGAGTACATTACTCTTTAAAAGGAAGAAGAAAGATTTTTTTCAACGATGAATTTTGGCTTTAATTTTACAAACATGCACAGAATTAAGTTGGCTTAAGCCAAGGTGACCATGGCAACGTCAGCTTATTGCTATATATTCACATCAGTCAAGACAGATGCGTAACATCTAGAGAACCTTGTAATTCGGCAGGTGCCAGCACAATAATTAATTAAGCTTGGCTAATCGCAAGTCGTTTCGTGCTTCAATAATTAGGTACGGCACACCCTTTCCATAAACGAAAAACTCTGTCCGATGGCCTCGGTCTGGATGCTAAGCCAAATCTATCACTGTTATATAAAAGGGCAAAAGAGAACTGGGAAAACTCCATCAGCCAATTGTTGGTGGATTGTTGTTCACCTATTGAGTACATTTGGTAGTTGGGTAAGCAAACAAATCGACAACGTAGTTAGTCATATTAGCTGGGCCAACATTGCCCAACTATTTGGTATTATTATTTTCCTAGATCCAACCACGAATTGTTGGGTGAAAGTGAAGTAACAATGTCAACAAAAGGGCATTACGGCATGATGTTATCAAATTAATGGGAATGTTATCATCGTGCGCACGTGCACATACTCCGGGATGTGTTATAGGTACAAATTAAGGTGACGTCGTGATGACGTCAGCGGGTGTCATGTGGCGTCACATTAAAGGTGTAGTTTTTAGGACCATATAGGTCCGATTAGGGTCAAACTTGGTATGCAAGTATTCCAGGATAGACAAAAATTAAGGTGACGTCATTTGGTGCCATGTTACGTCACATTTAAGGTTCAGTTTTCCCCAATAGGATTTGTACATGTTTTCTTCAACCAATACACTTTGGCACTTTTGTACATCCGATCGACTTCATACTTGGAACACCTTTACTGTAGACCACCACCCACATATTGCACGTTATTTTAGCGAGCCGACGTCATCGGTTGTCATGTGACGTCACATTAAATGTACTTCATAAGATAGAGGGTCTTAAAAACTGGTCTGATTGGGGTCAAATATGGTTTGCAAGTATTTCGCGATGTGTTATAGGTATAAATTGAGGTGACATAATGATGACATCATCGGGTGTCATGTGACGTCACATTAAAGGTGCAATATTTCAGACCCTTTTTCTCTGGAAGTACAAGTCCGATTGGGGTCAAACTTAGTATGCAAGTATTCCAGGATATGTTATAGACACAAATTAAGATGACGTAACGATGACGTCATCGGGTGTCATGTGGCGTCACAATAAAGGTCCTGTTTTTCTAGGACCCTCTATTTCTGGAAGTACAAGTCTGATTGGGGTCAGACTTCGTTTGCAAGTATTTAGAAATGTGTTATAGGTATACATGTATATTGAGGTAACGTCATGATGACGTCATCGGGTGTAATGTGACGTCACATCAAAAGTGTTGTTTTTTTCTTCATATTTTGAGATAAATGTTTTTGTCATTTATGTTACATTTGTTATCAATGAAGGAGGAATGTTGACATAGTGGTGTCAGATAATCATTTAACACGGCCAAAACAACTAGTGTTTGTCCACAAACACCTCTAGTTGTTACTTGTATTCCTCAAATGCGTGCCAATACATGCACATTCCAACTACGTCGAGCCCAAGCATGAATTTATGTTAATTCAACACGACAAAGTAGCACGACAGAGTATAATTTAAATAAACGGTGTGCGCCAAACGTCATGCTGACTGTCGCACTACCGTCGTATTTCTTTTTTTCTGAGTAGTCCTCTTTCAATTTGACACGGCAGAAGCACGACGTTAGACACAGGCCCAAGTTTTAATTTAATGAGAGCAATGTTTATTACGAAAAAACGCAAATTTACACGTTTTAACTTGGTTAATTAATTATTCAGGTGTTTTGGCAGAGCCATGACAATGGGCCGAGTCCTTGAAGTGAAAATTGCTGCTTTGTATTAATGTTTTACCATACCTTTCCATCAAGTGCTCGAATGGTTTCAAACACCACGTTTGAAGGCTCAAGTCGTATTGTAATATTAGTTACGTGTGCAGCATTTAAATAAATAAATGACAGCGAGAAATAGAAGCCGGTCCATACTCTGCGCGAGGGGACAAGTTTTCGCGAATTTTCAAAAGTTTAACAGATTCAACTCTGGCGTATTTTGCAGGAAATGCTTCATGACGTTAAATTCGCATTGCATTTTAAAAATCCAACACCTTGGTGTAGAAATTGGTAGTTGCTTCTTGTCATTCGTTTTAATTCTTTGGTCACTTAAATTCATTTTCTAACCATAACGTTTCAGAATAAACGGAACGAAATTAAACGACAACTGCTTAAAATTGAAGGATGAAAAACAATTCAAACACCGAATTTGCTTTATGGGTTCAACACCGATCGTCCTATGAGACAATTTTCATAAACTTAGCACGAATTGAAATGAAACTCTTTGGTAACTTTTTTTAATTGAAAAAGGAGCTCGGCCGGCTATAAAAGAGAAAGACACCACCGCGAAAGAGACACGCACCACCGCGAAAGAGAACCGTAAAGAGAAAGAGGTACCTGCCCTAAACGGGCTTCCGTAGTAACGACGCCAAATAGACAATTTTATGCGGTTTTGTCTGGCCGGGGTTGTGCATTTATTTAAAGGAAAATATACACAATTTGATCTTTAGGCCTTACATGGTTAAATAAAAGTCAATACATTTCTAAAGTATCTATACACTGCAAATCTACCACACGTAGGTAACTCACAATAACACTGCACTGTATATGTATTGTACAAGTAAATTATATGACTTGCGGGCGATCAGTCGAAAGACTTTTTAAAACCGAACCCTATAAACTTTATTTTTTACGATTTGTTGTTATCCTATAGGAAGTCGCATATCACTCAAAGGTTTAGATATAATTTTATACTTTTGATAGACATGCCTTTGCTATCTCATAGTCAAATTCGAAAAAAATCTGATAAATGGCGCCGTAGAGAAAGGACGTGTTCCCACACAGGGCTCCGTGCCTCGTATTGTTCGAGGTTACCCTACCATGTACCAATAATTATGCCACCGAATCAACGCGGCGGGAGACGGCAAGGCCGTGCAACGGGCGTTGTTAGTTTTACCCCCTAAAGCATCGGGGATGAGGATAGTGAGCTTGGTGCTGACGACCAACAGCAGGGCTTTGAAGCTTTCGCCCGCTCTACATTGTCTAAGCTAAATGGAGGGCCAGAAACAACTTGAGGCTAAATTAGTCAGGTTTCTTATGTATTTTCGTTTACTTTATTGTAGATTTGCTAAGCTATACATTTTTGGAAACGTTAGGATATACTAAACATCATAACCAATGTTTACATTTGTTTTCAGGTTCTTTTGAAAAATATGGACCTTTAATGTGACGTGACACATGAAAAGTCATCGGGTGTCACATTAAAGGTCAATTTTGTTCAATGCCCTATATCCCTGGAAGTATAAGTCCGATTGGGTTCAAATTTGGTAGGCAGGTATGTCGGGATGTGTTATAGATATACATCGAAGTGACACCATGATGACGTCATCGTGAGATTTTTTATGATTTTGTGTTATTTTTAAACCTTTAGGCCTAAGCCATATCTCATAATCAATTTTAAAGTCTTTTTGTAATATGTTTATTGGGTCATATATGCACACAATTGTGAAAAATGTGCGACGTCATTATGACTTTTTGAAAATCCAAGATGGCCGCCATAAAGAACCTGAAAACAAATGTAAACATTGGTTTCCGTGTTAAGTATATCCTAACGTTTCCAAAAATGTATAGTTTAGCAAATCTACAAAGAAAGTGAACGAAACTTTCAATATATACATTATGAACCTGACTAAATTGGCAGCCTCGATCGAATTCAACAGCGAAAGGATTGTCGGCTTGGAGATGGGCGGGGCTGGTTTTCAGAAGTCCGTTGGTTCGCTCATAGAGAAAGGACCACATCTGTGGTCCTTTCTCTGTGGTTCGCTAGAGTCCGAGCTGGTGGTGTTGAAAGGGCAGCTGGCCAAGATACGATCCGACATCAATAAACAGGAGAGATTTACCAAACGAAACAACTTTCGAGTATTCGGTGTGCCCAGGTCAGTCAATGAAAATTGTTGAGACAAGATTTTGAATATTTTTTAATCCGGACACAGACCCCCCGCGAATTGAGCGTGCACACCGCGATAGACAGGACAAGAACGGTAGACCCGCCCACATCTTGGTCAAACTTCTACCGTACGAGGATAAGGTGAAAATAATGAAGGAACGCCGTCATGCCTTAGAGGGGACACAGCACTACATCGTGGACGACCTCACCGCTGAAGATTGGCAAGAAAAGAAGCGTTGGAAAAATGAGGTAACGACCCTATACGACCAGCGTATTATTTGTTTACACCGCAGCAAAGGGTTCACTCTATATTACGGCCTTGTAACAAGACTATGGATACGTTTAGTAGGCGGGCACTAGTTGCAGCGCTGAGGGCGCAATACGCTCGATATTATCATATTACACGTACATTTTTAATATTTAATATTTATTCGGCCATGAAACCACAACAAATACAAAAACAGTACAAAAAAAACAAATGAAAAAAACCCAAACATACTGAACAGTACGGAGCCCCTAAAGGGACATATGGCGAATAAAAAAAACCGTGACGAAATAATTTAATTTTTTTATTTCGTGCGCTCGAAATCATTTCGTGCCCACGAAATCATTTTGTGCGCTCGAAATCTTTTCTTGACCTGGAAATCATTTCGTGTGCTCGAAATCATTTCGTGCGCACGAAATGATTTCGAGCTCACGAAATAAGTTATTGCGAGTGCACGAAATGATTTCGTGGGCACGAAATGATTTCGAGCTCACGAAATAAGTTATTTCGAGTGCACGAAATGATTTCGTGGGCACGAAATGATTTCGAGCGCACGAAATTATTATTAATAAACTATTTCGTCACGGGTTTTTGTATTCGCCATATGTCCCTTTAGGGGCTCCGTACTCCGTAGTATGTGGATGTGCACGCGTAAACACGATCGTATATTTTCGTGCGCGCTGTATACCTGAGACTAAAATACCTAAAGAGATAGGAACACTGACCTCTATACATGGACAGATCATCATTGTTCTATTTTGAAGTCGGCATGCGGAGAAGTGCAACATGGCGGACCCACGACGTCACTCTGTGAGCCAATGAAATGTCTAGGTGTTGGTACGATACGTATTACGTAATGTTTATAAATACAAAACGTACAGAGTAAATCCACTAACCTCTACACCTGGACATTTCATTGGCTCACAGCAGTGACGTCTTGGGTCCGCCATGTTGCACTTCCAGTTCGCGCCGACTTCAAGTGTTAGCACAGCAGAATATGGACAATGATCCGTCCAGGTGTAGAGCTCAGTGGATAGGAAGCAACGATCGACTCCCATTGTCACGCCTTTGACCGTATCCTACAGAGTCTGCTGCGCCTGTGCATCTTTCGACGATAGCGGCGCTATTCGCGTCTTGACATCCAACATCGCGACAATAATCGAGAAATGCTAGCTTCGAAAACATGCAATATTTCGACGCATTTTTCACGACAAATAGTCAGCCAAGTTATAATTTTAATTGATGTAAGTTTCAATCCGATAATTCTTTACATAAATATGTGCTTTGGGTTATATTAAGTTACGTATAAAAGAGAAAATAAACCGATACCGCAACGATGTTTCGTCGTTTTACTTCCGTGTGTCTTTGTATACGAATTCATTAAAGTCCATTATTTTCGGCGATGTTGCCCTTAAAAATGACCCATTTGTGCTTCCATTAACGGAATACTGGTGATATATAATTTGTTTGTAGAAGCTGTTTCATAAAATTTGAACTTTGGACCGTGTCACGTACGTTTTTAAAACATTACCAGATTTTCAGGGAATCATCACAAAAAGTCCAGAAATCAGGAAAAAATACGATTCTGTTCATTTATGATCTATATTTCACATTTTAAGTAAAAACTGTGACTAGTTTGCATCAATTAAAGTTGCAATAATCATTAAAATATCAAAAATTTACACGGTAGATACATTTTAAATATTTTCCTGTGTGCACTCAATGCATTGAAAATAGAATATTATATTCCATATTTCTATAATTTAGGTCAACAAATTGTGTAATTTGGGGCAAAAATGGTTTCCAACATGTTTCCAATGTGTATAAAAAAGGGTCGTGATGTTATACAAATACCTGGTTATCATACTACATGTATTGCCTAGGTCTTATTATTACCTTATTTAAAATGGATTGAATGTATTTTATTGATGTCAGAGTAGCCTATGCACTGAATGCAATTTATAATGAGCCATGTTTTTGATTATCATACAAATTTGGTGCTTAAAAAAGCGTTTTTGTGATTTTTTTTTTACAAAAATAGACTGCCGAAGTAGTGAAAAGGCATAATTAAAGAGTTGCCAGACTCAAAAGCATGTAATAATATTAGAGGTTGCCAAAGGGTCATGTATGTACTAAACACATCTATCACATTTAATACAAACATGTAGATTGATTGATCTTGACGATCTTAATTTTGAGCTAAAATTTATATTTTTAATGATTTTCACAAACACAACATGACCCCGAAACCCCGATGTTGATGTATATTGTTTGTTACACAATGGACATTGGTAGTGTTTGCGTGATTTTTCTTTCGGTTTTGGGTCAAGATTTTCTTTGCCGTCATTTTCTGGTTCAACTTAAAGAATCCCATTGTTTTCGCTGCTTAGCCACTCGTTTTCTGATCCCAGAATCTCCGCTTGTTCGGTTTCAGTCCAGTTGCCTTCTCCTAGAACATTATTTAAATCAATTTCTTCCCAATTTACAAAGTCATTTAGATCTGCCATGTCGCTTTTTAATACGAAGAGTTTTTTAATCACGTTGTTTACAGTCAGCTGTCAAATTTCTGAATAGTCTGGGTCAGTAAAAGGTCGCCATAAAGTACTCTGAACATGCGCACAAACGCTCAACTCCTAATTTGGGCCGACGAAACAGAAGCGACTTGCTCGCCATCCAGTGGATCGCGTAATTAGCATAACAATACCTCATAGGACGCTGTGCACAGACAGAGCCGTCTGAAGTGCTTGCTTCCTATCTCTTTTAGTCCTGCAGATTACTACAATAATATTGCATTTAGTGATACAAGCACCAAAATTGGCACACATGCTTATTTTGGGTCACTTTACACAAAAACCCCGTTAGCCAAATAAAAATCCAAGATGGCCGCCATTTCTTAAGATGGCCGCCAATGAAGGCCAAATATCACCGAAATATTTATGTTACGGATGGATAGAATGGCAATACAAGCACAAAACTTGGCATTTAACATCTGTTTGGTCTCCCTGTTGTTGGCATATCCAAAACAGTATTATTAGGCACTTGAACATTCAAGATGGCCGCCATTTTCCAAAATGGTCGCCACTGAATGGCTAGTAGTAGTGTTACCAAGGATCAAACAGTAATACAAGGACCAAAATGGGCATTTAATCTCCATTTGAATCCAATATTATGCTAAAATTGTCAACCACTTGGTAATTCAAGATGGCTACAATTTATAAAGATGGCCGCCACAAGATGACTTAGCCTATATGTTACACAAAGTGACACATAAATCGTAACATATCTAGTACAAAGACATACAACACTAAACAAATCTGTTTCTCAGATTGTGTATTCCAATGCAAATTAATCTTCCTGCGTGGACTGACCGCTCCAGATTTTTGGCAATATCTCAAAATCGCTACAGCCTTTTGAAATGAGATTTGTACAGGTTTGTTTTATGGTATATATCTATAACTATAATAAGATTGAAACAAACACACTCTCAAAAAGACAAGTACAAAAATATTAGGTAAAAATAATATAAGTAAAAATCAACATAATTTCGGTAAAACTTGCCGGAAAATAAGTACTTCGCAGATACGTAAATCGTTTATTACATGTTGAATGAGTAAAGAAGCCAATTGACATAAATTATGTAAAAACGTACTAAATTAGGTACACAATTACTAAAGTTAGGTAAAAACGTAGGCCAACACGCGCGCAGCGCAGAGAAGCAAGATGGACAACATAAACACCAGACGTTTGTTAGAACGACATAACGGGGCATGCCACAACTTGCAGTCTTTGAAGGTAACGTTTTTTTCTAAACCTCTTGTGATTGTTATACTCTTCCCAATAACGAGAAATGCCTGGACCACAAGATACTACAGGATATTGCTATTTGTGTAGTGAAGGCCACACAATTACCTCATTATGATTGCATTGTGTTAGGCATAATGTGTGCACATGACTAGATGCGCGTAGTACAAATGAGTGCATATACCTACATGTATGCATGTAAACGTGTAGGCCTACGTTGATTTTTGGTTGTACACACAACCTGTAGGCCTATGTAAAACCTTTCCGATTTAAATTTAGATTCCGACTTTTTTCCAAAATTATGCAGACGATGTTGTCTTCCTGGACGAAAAAAACCCCAAGCATGGAGTGAACCACCTCCGTCTAGCCAGTAGCAGCAGATAAACTATAAGTCGACGCAGACTGAGTTTATTCTTGAACCACGGAGACAGACTCGCATAATATATTTAGGTATTTTGCTGTATACACTGTACGTATTTTGTGAGTCTCCTTTCAAGAGTTATTAACAATCACGTATGCTAAAATGCACGTTTTGTGGTTTGAGGCCTTACATTGGCACTTTTTAACAATAAAGCACTGCGGCACCTGTATGACAAATCATATACATTTTATATTAAAGAACAAGTGTTTATGATTTTGAAAATTTGGTAACAGCAAATTATCTTAGTTTTTTTTGTTAAATGGAACCACAAAAAAAAAATTGTGAAACTAAATTGGCACACAGGGCGCTATGATTGCCATACGTGCCAACAAAACCTACTAAATAATATATAAACAAAATTGAATGGAAATTGTTTAAAACCTTTTCTGAACTGATACACGTGACCATTGTTGTTATTATAATATTAATATTAAAATATAATATTAACATTTTAATAAACCTCTACTTGTTTTAAAGATAACCATTTTTTTGTAAAAAAAAACAAGCTTATAATTAAAAATAGAAGGCCATTAGAAGTCAAAATGGGTATAGTTGCAGAAAGAAACCATATATGTCAGCCAACTACATGTACATGTAGTATGTTTTTTAAAAACATACATATTCGAGATGTGATAAATTGGTTAGCACTGAAGAATTTGTTCACAGCTTCACAGAGGACATGTACATTGTAAATATCAAAAAATAACAAAGGTTTTAAAGAGTGGTTTTTCATAATGTGACTAGCATTAGTGTGAATAAGCTTTTAATTCAGCCAAATTACAGAATGTACCCAGTTTTAATAGCGATGCATAGGGCCACAAGGAAATAAAAATATACAACACAAAAAAACAACTAATAAACAGACAGATTTTGCCGGACTTTGTTCTGAAGGCCGGGTGTAGTGTCGTCATATACATGTTTACTAAGTCCATCAACCAAGAGGCAAGACTTCGGTGGCGATTACATTAGCCCATGAATAAAAAGAAAATCAACTAATAGATTTTGGCAGATTTGGTCCAGTACCCAGGTGAGACAGTAAAGAGATACGGTTAAATACTAACACAAATTGGTGAAAAAACGATTAACTCGCAAGTAGTTTTTAAAATTCACCATCCAAGCCTGCATCTACAACATCGACTTCTTCTCTGAAGTTGCTGCAATGTGTGCATTTGCACAGATCTGTACAAGGTAGTTCGGCATTTAGACAATAACATCGCCATTTACAACATTTCCCAACTACAGCTAATACACTGAAGAAGAACATCTGATGCAGATGGTTTCGTCATCCATGTGATTGTTAGTTTACCATCCTCCATTTTTCATCCATTTCCATCTGGAGATGGTGCATTAATCTGTTGCTGTAGTGATCGCCGCTGAATTGCAGCCTGATAATTACAGCGCTTTGTATGCTGGGTCATCAGCGCATCTCGGGTTGGTGGTAGACTGCTCAGACGATGGAGATGGAGAACAAAAGGCCTTATATCTGGCGTCATCAACACTCTCTGTTGTTTGGCTGTACAGCAAGCATACCCCTAGAACTATGGGGCACCCGACGCCCGAAGGGCGGAGCCCTATAGATAGAGAGGGTTTTTACAGGTTAACCGCCGTTAAACAATAGAAACCATGCGCAAACAAAATTAAATTACCCTCTCCATCTATGGGGCTCCGCCCTTCGAGCGTCTAGGGGTACAGCAAGCAGACAAACTTCTCTAGAGATGACAGAGTGCCTTCTTGCAATTGGAATTTGCTCCCTAGATCTGTGAATGTTTCTTGAAACTCTGGGTGCTCTTCTATTTCTAACACTTTCACTATCATTTTACTATCTACGAACCGCAGATAACAGGTGCCGTGAAATCCCAGATCGGACTGCCTTCACGTGCTTCTTCATAATGCAGATCAAGAAGAATGTCAGACAAGTCGACCGTTGAGACAACTCGACTCGAGACAAGTCGACCGTTGAGACAACTCGGCTCGGGACAAATAACAAAATTATGAAATAATATTAATGCAACAAAAGGCATTGCCCAATGTACCTCTTAAAATGGTGGTTTACCTTGTAAACTAAGAGACAGTCTTAGTTTACAAGGTAAACTACCATTTTCCTAAACTAAAGCAGCTAAACCTATCATCTCGCCCAGCGGCAACCCAAGCCGTATATCAACCCGGCCCGAACAAACAAAAACCTCGTGTATCATAACTCCCAAACGGCGATCAGCCGCCGTCAAAATCCCCGCTACTATCCCAAAAGCAGGCGAGTCGACTTGTCTCAACGGTCGACTTGTCTTTCCATTTATCGGACATACGGTCGAGTTGTCTCAACGGGCGAATTGTCTCAACGGTCGACTTGTCCCGAGTCGAGTTGTCTCAACGGTCGACTTGTCTGACCCCCATCAAGAAGGCCCACACGTTGGGCAGTTTCGGCAATTTCGCGATCTCTGCCGCTGAACTTAAGCCACTCTTTGGAACTGGAAGTATATCTATCCCATCTGAGACTTGTGAGGGTCTTAACTTTTTCTAATTTTACAGATTCAACCTGCATATAACACTTCAAACTAGCCACATTCTTTTGTTTTACGTCGGTCGGCGACGTTGACGCACCGCCTGCAGTAGACGTCGCCATGTTTGATGAAAAATGTAGGTCATGTCATGACCGTCGACCCCGCACGGACAAACTCGTGTAGGATTAGACAATTATGCCAATTGCGCTGATCTACGGAGTTAGAACTTGGTTGCCACTATAATGTGGAGCCGGATAGGAATTTCCCCTTCTTATTTTTCACCTAAAAGGTTTTTTATTTGGCGGGTTTTCGCCTATCTCGTAAATCAGAATTAGTATTAATGTTTAGAATTCCTGTAATATCCTTGTATTTATAATATGTACTGTTTTTTATTTTGATGATGTATGCAGGGCCCCAATGAAAACCAGTTTTAAACTGTTTGGGCACACCCTGGGTAAAGAAATGGAATAAATAAAATTCGTAACACGTGATGCGATTGCGTCATTCGCGAACGGATTTTGTAACATGGCGCATTACGTCTTTGAACTTCCCTGATGCCAAAATAGTTCGCTCTTTGCAGCAGGATTATTAAATAACTGCAGGATGATATATGGGGAGAACTATTTTTCTAGTAATCTAGAGTCATTTATTTATTCGGAACTGTTCAGAAAATTTACACCCACTCTTGCTGGATCGAAACAAACGAATTTAAGCACTCAGCTGAAGGCCTATTAAATGGGCATTTTGGGGTTTTGGGGTAGGGTTTCTAAACAAATTGCGCCACCAACGTTGAAATGTATCTCATTCATTCCCCCACGCTCATGAGTCGCACATCTCACACAGTAAATACGTATAGATCGCTACCTAAACTTCATTACCTGATGACTGTAACCACTGCGACCAGAAATACTGACAATTTAGAAGCTTGCTAACATAGGGCAATACAGCTCAGTTGGTAGAGCACCGGTCCAGTATTCCGGAGGTTGCTGTTCGAGTCCCGCCTTGCCACTTTCTTTGTTTACCCTTAAATGTATGCAAATTTACCTAGTCAATTTTTTCTTGTGGTTTATTTATGTACTAAAGGAAAATTACAGGCTCAATAATATTTTACCTAGTCTAAAAGAATATGGTAACATGCTGACTCCGCAGATAATTTGTTTTGATTTGTTATCGAGAACGACTCACGCGCTTATTATATTCAGGATTTCTTGCCATTCAGGAGTACAAGGGCGCATCCATATTGTTTAAATTTCCCGCCTCACCCGGGACATTATGACGTAGTGTCTGCAGCACCTCAATGTACATGCCTTATTGCATGTTGTTCGCACTGGTATCCCACCTTGACGCGGCCAACTACATTATACAGACGTATGTTGTACGGCGCCCGACTATTGCGAGTACGTGTATTGCATTTCTGTGCAGAATATCGACTTGACGCGCCAAAAAACTATCGTTTATTTTTTGTATTTGCTGAGAAGAATAGAAAATATGTGAGCTACATGTACAGTGCATGTATACACTATGCCGTATCACAAAAGGGTTCACTTGCTTTCCTTGCGCGTGCAGGGCCGCTATCGATCTGGCTTCGCGTATACTGATGGTGCAGACGTATGTACCTATCACAGACATCTAAATAATAGGAGAGGGGGGTTGTATTGTATAGTAAATATCGTTCAAATGACCTGCCCAAAATTTTACAATCATAAATGCTAAGAAAAGCAAGAAAAGCCAAAACAAAAAATACATTCGTTTTCAACCGGCGTTGGGCAGTATGTTGTTCTTGTGTTTTTTTCGCGATCGCCGTCCAATTACAAGATATATAGTGCAATCTTTTTGCTGAATGCTTACAATCATTATTTACTTTTAAATAAGTAAGATATTTCTTAATAATTAGGTAGTAAGTTTTTTCGATATCTGCAAATGGTGTATCCTACCTGTAGAGCAAAAATTATCGATATTGAAAACATTCTCATTTATACATTAAACCCGTGTGAATTAATTTCACCAGAAATGGTTTGGAACCATGCGTCAGCAAAGAAAACTCACAAGACCCCAAAATGTGCATTATGTTTTCTGTTTTCTCCTAAACAGAAAACGTAATATCAATTGAGAAAAACTTCAACACAGTAGGCCTTCTTGTTAAACATCCTATTTAACACTTTGACAAATTTTGTAGCATCAAAATAAATGAAAGTATATTTACTTCTATTTTATTTTCCCCCGAAAACACAATACACTTACACAGTAATTGCGGTCTTTGTACTATTCGTATGCAGGCGCAATTATTGTAAGATTTATTGTAAACATTTGACGTGGCGATCATTATCAAAATCCCCATAGTAACTAAATGAAATATTTACTGTATTCGTTCCTAGATCAATCCAGCTAAAAGCCACTAATGAAACCGTTACATTTCCGCTTCGTTTGTGTTCCAAGTTGTGAATATTGTAGTAGCAATCATTCACCCAAATGACGATTAGGCTCTCGGTATTGAGGCAGGGAGCTTTGCTTTCATCAAACACAAATGAATGAAAATGTCTATGCATGGTATATCCTTACAGCAACGCTGACTACTTAAATTCCCCGCTGACTGCAACGGGCATGATATTACAAGGCATAGAAATTGAACAAAGATGACAAATTCCACAACTAAATGAGCATATTATATCCCCCGGTGGGAGGGACGTATTGCTTTGCACGGCTTTTGATTGAATAAGAGACGTACACGTCTACTATGTCGTATGAAACCGTCTAAAACGAAAGAACACTAATAATAGGACGTGGTTGCAGACAAGGGGACGTAATATCAATTGAGAAAAACTTCAACACAGTAGGCCTTCTTGTTAAACATCCTATTTAACACTTTGACAAATTTTGTAGCATCAAAATAAATGAAAGTATATTTACTTCTATTTTATTTTCCCCCGAAAACACAATACACTTACACAGTAATTGCGGTCTTTGTACTATTCGTATGCAGGCGCAATTATTGTAAGATTTATTGTAAACATTTGACGTGGCGATCATTATCAAAATCCCCATAGTAACTAAATGAAATATTTACTGTATTCGTTCCTAGATCAATCCAGCTAAAAGCCACTAATGAAACCGTTACATTTCCGCTTCGTTTGTGTTCCAAGTTGTGAATATTGTAGTAGCAATCATTCACCCAAATGACGATTAGGCTCTCGGTATTGAGGCAGGGAGCTTTGTTGAAAAATGATTAATAAAACATAAGTGTTCGCTTATAATAATTTAAGTAGCCCTACAGCCTCAAAATGAGCGGTTGGAGTTGGCTTATTTACATTACAACAATAAAGATGCGAGAAATATATTAAGCCTTTGCGCCTACCGTCGAGCTTGGAAGCAAGTTGAGTGGTTATTTGTTATTCACTATTAATAAATACCAAGGAGAGTTCAAAGCTTCTGATTGGTCGAGACTCGATCACGTGGAGGGCATTACCACGCAGTAATTGACCGGGCTTTCAAAAACTCACTGTTTTCCCCTAAAACAAAAGGTATTTATTAAAGGAAATAACAGGGTGAGTACCCGGTCATTACTGCGTGATAATTGACCGGGTTGGGCGATGACCGCTGGTAATAGACCTCGCCTTTGGCTCGGTCTATTACCATTGGTCATCGCCCAACCCGGTCTATTATCACGCAGTAATGACCGGGTACTCACCCTGTTATTTCATATGTAGTAGCACCGCAAATTTACAATTTTGTCAACTATACATGTTGCAGTCATTAGGTAATGAAGTTTGATAAATCCTTCCCCCCCCCCCCCCCCCCACTTCCCTCCAGCGGCTTTCATCAAACACAAATGAATGAAAATGTCTATGCATGGTATATCCTTACAGCAACGCTGACTACTTAAATTCCCCGCTGACTGCAACGGGCATGATATTACAAGGCATAGAAATTGAACAAAGATGACAAATTCCACAACTAAATGAGCATATTAGCTATATCCCCCGGTGGGAGGGACGTATTGCTTTGCACGGCTTTTGATTGAATAAGAGACGTACACGTCTACTATGTCGTATGAAACCGTCTAAAACGAAAGAACACTAATAATAGGACGTGGTTGCAGACAAGGGGACGGTTTGAGTCCCCTTTTGTTTCTTTTATGTGCCGAAATTATTCGTATGATGGTTCGTTGTGATACAATTGTTAAAGGTATTCTGGTCGGTGACAAAGAATATAGACTTTCTCAGTATGCTGATGATATTCATTATTATTCTTAGATGGTTCAGAAAGTTCATTTGATAGAGCCTTTAAGATTCTGGGGGATTTTGAAAGTTTGTCTGGCCTCAGAGTGAATGTCGATAAAACTAATGCTGTATGGATTGGTGGTAATAAGGGTCGTCAGAAAGGAATCTGTGATATATTAAGGTGAACTGGGCTGGCCCTAACGATAATTGTAGAGCTCTTGGTATTGATTTCTCTACTAACCCCGATAGTATGACGATCATGAATTATAACAAGATACTAGAAGCCACCAGTAGATTAATTGCACAATGGTCCAGAAGAAATTTAACTGTTCTTGGCCGTGTCACAATAGTGAAATCACTTATTTTATCAAAATTTTACCCTTTTTAATATTGTCACTTCCAGACCCACAGTTGGACATTGTAAAACATTTGAACGGTTTGTTGTATACATTTATAATGGTGGCGATAGAGTTGGCAGGAATCAGTCGATTCACAAAAACAGCCATGGAGGCGTTAAGATGGTAGATTTACGTTTGTATATTAGTGATCTTAAGTGTACATGGATCCGTAGAATATTAAATACCAAAGACACAGGTTGGCCTACTTTGTTTTTCACTAATATTCAGAATGTGCTTTTGGTGGAAGGTGGCCATTCTAGCAATGCGGATTTTCGCTTATCCAAACCAGTTATATATTGCTGTTCTTAGTGCCTGGAGCGTTTTTGTACAGTGAAATTTGCCAGCAAACCAAGAGGATCTTCTAAAAATGTTTTGTGGTGAAATCATAGAATCCTGGCTGGTAATGAATAATGAATATCAAATAGTTATCATGGCGAAGAAAGAAAGCTGCAAATTGAGTTTTAAAGTTACGGAATTCAATCAGTGATTTGGCAGCCTATTTATTGTTGATTTTGTTAATATAATGAAATTAATATACCTCCAAATAGGCACTTAGGGAGACAATCCCATAGAGATGTACATAAACTTAAAACAGTCCTAACTTGTTTATACCCTAACCCTTTTCTCTAAGATCTTCGAGATTTATGCTATTTAGACCAAAATCCGCGTTCTAGGACAAAAAAAGGTTCCAAAAATTGTTTTTTAGGGTAGCTAGACACTTAGGGAGACACTGAAATGTCTCCCTCAGTGCCACTGTCTCCTTATTACCTAAAAACGTACGCTAAAATACTTAGACATTAGTAATTGTAACTTAGGGCCTTTTTGAAGCCTTTGCTTTGACTTCGGCTTCGCCTCCAAAATCCGAATCACTGAGTGAGAAGCAAATAGAAATAGACGCAAAAATTGAACTTTCGATCTTTTGGGTTTACGTCAATCGATTGAAGGTTTCTGAAGCACAACAGGCATCAGAATGTGGCTGCAAATCTCGCAGTTGGGAATCTAAAATCGCTTTAAACCAAAAACGGAGACAAAAATCAATTGATAAAGTAAAACAAATTTGAACTTGACTTTGTTCAATTCAAATTATATTCGTTGTAAATTATAACAACAAAATTGAAATGGTTCCTCTTAGCCCCTACGTAGCATATGGAGGTAAAAAAGAGTAATACAGGGTAACATGTTGTTTACAATTTGTTGTTTGTTTGTTGTTTGTTTGTTTGTTTGTTTGTTTGGTTTATTTGTGTGTCCGCGCTTTTAGGGAGTTGAACCCTAAATAAATAAATTTTCAAATTGAATTGAAAATTTTTTGTTATGAGCTTTCGAATAAGACATCCCACGAAAACACTAGGCCAACGGCAAGTAAGTAATTAATTAAATTATAATTATGAATTAGGAGTGTCCCAGTATGCACAACTTAACTGGCAATTGGCGCAATGATAACGACCACTTTTAAACAATGTGTAAAGGCCTGCCAATGCGCACAAACAAATCGTCAACGTTTTCACGAAGAAACGAATTTGGCAAAAATCATTATTTATTTAATGTTTGTTTTGTGGATAGCAACGAACATTCTCGAGAGGATGATTTTGTCAAAATCAATTTCAATCATTAAGATTACGACAATCATGCAGGGGAAATTTCACCCAAATCGTATTTTCAGTTTTCACGAAAAGGCGAATTATAAGTGCGTAGATACAAAATAACGTTGCTTCGAGTGCAAAAACAACGCGCGTACATTATAGATTTTTGAGTTTCACGGGAAAGAGACGAATTCTGCGCACTATGGACACAAAATTACCACCGTAGATTTTAAATTTTCACGAACAGACGAATTTATATCTACATTAATTACTCGGCAATTAAGTTGTTTAATGTTCTTTAATTGGTACATTTTTTTAAGTTATTGCTTCAAAATAGGCCAAATCTTCTTTTTTCAAAGTGACCAACTTAAAACCTGATTTTCTCAAAAACAAAGTGTAAATCCAAACAAAATTGGGACAGAAAGAGATTATGTGGATAGCCACGAACATTCTGGCGAGGTTAGTTTCGTCAAAATTAGTTTGAATCATTAAGATCACGAAAATCAAATGGGGTTAAATTTTACCCAAATCGTATTTTCAGTTTTCACGAAGAGACGAATTATAGTTTGTCCCTGCGTACATAGAAACAACGTTGCTCTGAGGGGCAAAATATACGCGCGTATAAATGTATACATTTATGAGTTTACACGAAGAGACGAATATAATATCTGCATTAAATTCTCGTCAATTTTATTTTGAGTGTTCTTTAATAGGTACATTTTTTGAAGTTTGAGATCTTACCTTTCTGTACGTACCAAATATAAGTTAATATGTGCTTTAAAAATAGGCGAAATCTCTCTTTCAAAATGTGACTAACTTAAAACCTGATTTTTCTCAAAACCAATGTGCAACGCCCCTTGGCCAAATTCGTCTCTTCGTGAAAACGCTGACAAAATATTCGTATACAGTGCATGGTCTTCTTTCAAAATTTGAATATTTCTTATAACTTTGCACGTCACGGTATTTAACACTAAAACATGTTCTCAATGCAATACATAATTTGTATTTTGTATAACTCAAATCTTAGAAACATGGTTCGTAAACAATAAAAAAACAACTTTATTTTGGTGTTGTACTTGTAATAAAATAAAGTAGATTTACCTCTGTGTCGATGTAGGAGTAGAACCAGCCTGGACGTGGGACCAAACTATCGGGGACACTTTGGTGAGAGGCGTTATAAACGAGTTGGCATAGCCCGGTGCCCAACTCGTAGTTAACGGAGCGGCACCATAGCTCGGTCGTGCACGCCCTGTGGCACAGCCCCTGAGTCTCGATGCGACGCATGCTGTGGTTGAAACCAACCAGCGAAACACCCACCAAGCCGCACCATCCTCGCGGGCAAGTCGCTACCGTATCGCCAAAGCAACTCAAGACAATCCCAATAAACACGCTGGCTGTGAGAGCGGCATACGAACCGCCTCCTACGATGTCCATTGTTGGTAATAATGCGTAGAGCAATTGTCATCCCGTTTTAACAACGGACTATACAGGCGCAGGGCTACGGCATAGCAACAACAGACGCAAGGGAGACGCTTAGGGCGAGTCCGCCCACCACGTGATTTCCCACCACTACAGCCATTGGAGAAGGTTTCGATGATATAAATAGATTACACATGACATGATCTGCACGAGCAGGCTCAATTACAAGCTCATAAAGTTTTCTTCAAAACACCGTTTACATATCATGTAAGTAAACGTTCTTGGCATCAATAATAATTGTATAAACCCCAAGACATAAACAAAGATGGTTTTATAGTCCAGGGAAAATACTTAATTTTGTTTTGTTGACCTCACACAAATTGCAATAGAATATTTTTCACCAAAGTGCACTTCTATAAGGTCTCTAGATTGACATACTAAAAATCTCAAAAAATCCAAGTGGTGGAAATATGATTAAATTGCATAAATCGTTAATCCCTGCCGTTTAATATTTGTATTCTTATATTTGGGTATATTATTAGTATTATTTTTTTTGAAAAGTTTATTTTACTCCAATAACATTTTCTACAGCTTGTAAGTGACTGAATAATTATGAAAATATAGTAATGGTCCAAAATGACCAGGCATTTACCTTGTCTTCAGATATCATCAAGTAGTATTGACGAGCTACAAATTCACCAAGTTGCTTACTGGCACAGTTATTATAAAAACCTTATTGAAAATCATATGAACAATTATAGCATTGTAATATTTAGCCCAGCAAACAAAAACTGGGGGAAATGGTGTGTCCATAAACTGGGCTAAAAGATAGATGAAGGGTTGCCTAAGGTGAGAGACTTAAACAAGTTCAAGGAAACCCTCCAAAATAAAGATTTCTGTTGCTTACAATAATCATATCTACGTTAAAATGTATGATCGATGCTCAGGTAGCAAACATTTCAAGAACTGTCAAATTTCATCTCCGAAACCTAACCTTGATCAGGAAGTATCTTGATGAAAGTTCGACACATGCAGCAATTCGGGCACTCGTTTTTTCAAGGCTAGACTATTGTAAGAGCCTTCTCTATGGAACATCAACTAAGAACTTGCACGCCCTACAGCTCCTACAGAATCAAGCTGCCCGTCTAATCTATAGGAAACCTAAATATACGCATACATCACCTCTCATCCAGTCTCTGCATTGGCTACCGGTACCTCAAAGAATTGAATACAAGAATGCTGTACTTACATATAAATCCTTATATAACCTAGCTCCATCCTACCTTTAGCGCCGGTCACAACCCACCGTGCGTGTTCTTCAGTCCGTACGTTTTTTGGGGAGGCCACGGCCTCCACGTTTCTGAAAACGTGTGGAGGGAGTGGCAAGAGCAGGGAGGGAGTACGTCAACGCACGTGGCCGCACGCCACGCCTGGCCGTGAGCGGTTGCGTGCATCGTACGTTGAGATGGTACGTGAGATGTACGTGCTTACAACGTGCTTACAACGTACGATCTCCGTGCGATTGCCACGTTATCCAACTGACCGTGGGAAAACTTTAAAAGACTCACGGAGTGAGTGCGTTGTGCGCTCATTGAATGGAAGAGGGCACGCGCGTCACCCGTACTGGGGGTGAATCCGTAGCCCGAACGCAGCGAAAGTTCCTCGTGCACTAAAAGTGCTACGGCGTGTCTGCGTGCTCCCAAATCCGTACTGAGGCGGTACTCACCACGTACAGATCCCCAAATGTTGCCCACGTTTTTGCAAGTAAACAGCACGCACTTGCAAGTACGGCGGGTTGTGACCGGCGCTTTTGTAATTTACTCCACACCCGTCAGTCTATGTACAACTTAAGATCCACTTCTGCTGTAGTATTGATTACCTCACGATCTCGCACAAATATTGGCTATAAAGCTTTTGCAGTCACTGGATCATGGACCGAAATGCTGGAATCGTCTATCTAACTTTGTTTGATCAGTTAACACTCTCAGTACTTTTAAATCTCAACTTAAAGCCCACCTGTATCCTAAGTTATGTTAATATTATCTTGAATTATGTTTAAGTATTCAAGTGTTCAAGTATTCACTTTCTGTAGTTGGCCTCTTTATTGTTGTGAAGTTATTGTTTGTTTAATGTGTAGTTTGTAATTTGTGCTTAAGCGCTTTGTATCAACTTTTGTAAAAAACGCTATATAAATGTTATTATTATTATTATTATTATATGCATGGTCCGAGCCGGGAATCGAACCCGGGACACATTGGTGAGAGACGAGTGCTTTACACACTTGCCACCCTGATTGATTCTGCTGCAGTTTTATCTTTGAGCCAAATTGACATCATAGTGTTATGTATAGTATATGTTAAGTATAAACTGTGACGACTTGATTTAAAATTGGAAGGACACAAAATAAATTGAGTCTGGGATTCTTTCGTGTCCTTGCAGTGCATGAAGGAAGACGGAGTGGAGCGATTCCTGCCACCTTCAGTGGCCAATAAGATGAAAGCCAAGGAACTGAAGAGACTGATCAGCCAACATATCAAGCAAAGCCAGTGCCTGTGTACACCGGGCCAAAAGGTAGGTTGCTGTGGTTTCATCCATAGGGGTTCTGGCAGTTGGTGACCAGCCGGCACAAAAGCTATAAGAGAGGTAGTGGGGTGGTTTGTTGATAGTTTGTAACAGGTCAAAAAGGTCATGGAGCCAACATCAACCTGCGCTGAAGCAGGAGAAAAATAAGGTGGAATATTGCCACATCTGGAGCCAACGTCAACCTGCGCTGAAGCAGAAGGAGAAAAATAAGGTGGAATATTGCCACATCTGGAGGCCAACGTCAACCTGCGCTGAAGCAGAAGGAGAAAAATAAGGTGGAATATTGCCACATCTGGAGCCAACGTCAACCTGCGCTGAAGCAGAAGGAGAAGAATAAGGTGGAATATTGCCACATCTGGAGCCGACACCAACCTGCGCTGAAGCAGAAGGAGAAAAATAAGATGGAATATTGCCACATCTGGAGCCAACGTTAACCTGCGGTGAAGCAGAAAGAGAAGAATAAGGTGGAATATTGCCACATCTGGAGCCGACACCAACCTGTGCTGAAGCAGAAGGAGAAAAATAAGGTGGAATATTGCCACATCTGGAGCCAACGTCAACCTGCGCTGAAGCAGAAGGAGAAAAATAAGGGGGAATATTGCCACATCTGGAGCCGACACCAACCTGCGCTGAAGCAGAAGGAGAAAAATAAGGTGGAATATTGCCACATCTGGAGCCAACGTCAACCTGCGCTGAAGCAGAAGGAGAAAAATAAGGGGGAATATTGCCACATCTGAAGCCAACATCATCAACCTGCGCTGAAGCAGCAGGTTGGGACAGAACAGATGCAATATCGCCATGTTTTGGACTAAAAGCATATGCCTGTCCCGAAAAGGAAGAAAATGGAGTATCATCATGTTTAGGATTAATACCATGAACCTGGTCTGAAGCAGCAGTATGAGAAACCGATTGAATTTCAATCTCATTTGGGCCTAGACCCTCATGTAGATGAAGTGAGCTGTTTTGTTCAAACATGCATATTTCACTATATAAATTATGTGAAGCACATGTTTTATTTGTATTAAAATGATCGAAGCACAGATACTCTAAGCATCGATGACAGGCCGCCCATACTTCTCCTTTGCCCAGAAAATCTCCACATGTTGCTGGTCCTTGATTAGCTGTGATATAAGTCGTTGTTTTGTCAATGAGTCTTAGTCCACCTGCATAATTACAGAACAAACAAAAACAAAAACAAAAAACATTATGTAAACAACATTTGACAAAACAAAGGTGACATGCAGGAAATGACACATGGTAGCCCTAATTACTAAGCTTTCTTTTAGTGAAATAATCATTGAAATCGGTCATGTACTTTTGCCATTATGGTATTTTGAACACAAACACCGTTGTTTAACCTTGGCACTTATCATAACATTTTATGATGCTGATGCTTCCAATGTTAAAATAACAATGCCAATGCCAAGAGTTTATAGTCTTGCCTTGCCTTGTACTTGGTTTTCATGATACGACATGCTTTCATTTTTACTGAAATATTACGTATCTTAAAATTTAATGTGATCCGTGGAGAAGTTTTTCAAAAATGGTGGTCGTGCTTAAATTCCCGCCTCCCGTCTTGCTCCAAGACCGAGTTTTTCATTTGTCCGGGGCGCGCCGTCCGTCTATGCAGTTGTTCATCGATCATCCATACTCAGAAACAAATCTCGTGAACTGAACTTAAAGGTAGGATACACCATTTGCAGACATCAAAAATATTTACTACCGAATTATTAAGAAATATCTTACTTATTTGAAGGTAAATTATGATTCTAGGCTTCCAGCAAAATGATCGCGCTAGATATCCTGTAATTATTCCGAAAAATATAATTGTATACAAATAAATTCGCGATCGCCGGATGGCGATCGCCAAAAACACATAATAACATAAGAATATTCAACTGCCCGACGGCTGTTGAAAACAAATGCAGTTTTTCGTGATTTTCTCGCCATCCATAAATTATTGTAAAACGTCGGACAGGTCAGTTAAACGAGATTTACTATAAAATACAACCCCCAAATGCCACCCATTCATGATAATTCAAGCAATTACCAATGGTGTATCCTACCTTTACCTTTGAAACAAATCCACTGATCTCTCGTGACAATCGAGGGCGCCCTCAATAGGTCCGTTTTCGGAGTATTGATGGTTGATGAACTGCATGCATACTGTACTAGACTAGACGGACGGTGCGCGCCCCGGAACAAGACTAGCCAAAACCTAGCTTGTGGAAACAAATTCGCGTCAAAATATTTGCGACTTTGGGGGCAAGTCGCGAATATTGACGTCAAATTTGACGTCAATATTCGCGACTTTTTGGTAAAGTCGTGAATATTGACGGCAATATTGACGTCAATATTCGCGACTTTTTGGGAAAGTCGTGAATATTGACGTCAATATTGACGTCAATATTTGCGACTTTGAGGAAAGTCGTGAAATTTGACGCGAATATCGACGTCAAATTTGACGTCAATATTCGCGACTTTTTGGGAAAGTCGTGAATATTGACGTCAAATTTGACGTCAATATTCGCGACTTTGAGGAAATTTGTCGTGAATATTGACGTCAATATTCACGATCTGCGTAGTCCCTTCAGGCCCACCATACATTTCTGTGCAGAATATCGACTGAGAAGAATAGCAAATCTGTGAGCTAGTAATTAGTATGACATCAGGTCATGTCTCTGTATGATTTTGAGCCCACTTTCACAAGTAGCCTAAAGTACACATTATGTATACACTATGCCGTACACAAAAGGGTTCACTTGCATTCCTTGCGCGTGCATTCGTGGCCGCTGTCGATTGGGCTTCGCGTATACTGATGGTGCAGACACTACGTCACAATTGTCTCGGATGTACCGATAAACAAAATGGCGGCTCGCAAGACGGTAAGCGCAGTGCGAGAAAATCTCTGTTTTATATGATTACCGAAACCGATACAAATGAAATAAAAATCAAGTCACAATGGCAATTGGCACTCTTTAACATTTTGCAATTATAAACTATGGGTGGAGTTTCCCTTTAAAAGTACTGTAGGCTTACCTTTGGTTTTAGACGACAGAAGGTTTGATAAGGGGATATCATCATTGGAATTGGTATCATCAGTATTGGGGGGTGACTCCTCTATATCAAGCACTGTCCCCTCCATATCAAGCACTGTCCCCGTCCACTCAACATCATTCCAGACCATATAACTGATGATCCTTGACGCAGGACACCATGGAACTTTAAATCTGTGGTAGACACCACATTGTTTGACCCGTCCATGTCCCAAAGATCACACCCATGACTTCGCAACTCCTAAGATAAAACAACAATACAACTATTGCATGTCGCCATCCGCAAGGAGGATAACTTGATCTGTATTCTAAACCCACAGACACACACCAGTATATCCACTCCTCCAGCTGTCACCCTAGGCATTGTAAGGCTGGTATAGCATTTAGTCAGGCCCTCAGACTCAAAAGGATTTGTTCTAACGACTTATGATTTCTCCCGCCATTCACAGATACTGAAGAATAACTTGGTTGCCAGGGGTCACAGCTCCCGCCAAGTTCAACGTGCCATTGCCAGAGCCAAAGCTGTACCCAGAAATTTGGCTCTAAAGGTAAAGGCCCCCCTAGGCTGATGCCAAACCCAAGACCACCCCCCGGTGACTTCCCTTTCACCCTAGTCTCCCTTCCCTTCGCAAAATCACTAACGACAGCCATTACAATCTCCACACTTCAGATCGCCTTGTCCGTGCCATCCCCGACAGCCATGTATTGGCTTATAGACGCCCTCGTAATATACGAGACCTCTTAGTTCGAGCCTAAGTTCCCAGCTTGGATGCCCCTCCTCCCATCCAGCACGGAACTTTCAAGTGCAGATTCAGATGTGTGGTTTGCCAGATCCACATCCAGGAGTCTGACTTCTTTTCTGGCCACTCTTCTGGTACCACTCCTATAATTATTGGTAACATCACTTGTAGTACATCTAATGTCATACATCTCATCTCTTGCAAGTTTTGTGAAGTTCAGTATGTCGGAGAGACCAAAAATGCCCTAAAAGGCGTTTCTACGGTCATCGATCGACTGTCAACACCAAGAAACTGGGTACCCCCGTCGGTCATCACTTCAACCAGCCTAACCATTGCATTTGTATTTCTCCCGCCAACCATGATTTGCATCATGCTGTATGTTGCCCTATTATAGCACGTAAAGGCGCCTATGTGGCAGCCGGCCATATCGACTCATATATGACTACGGAGCACATTTTTCAAGAGGGAAGAAAACCGGACGACCCGGAGAAAAACCCTCGCGACACAGGAGAGAACCAACGCACAACTCTACTCACATTATGGTCTGGGCCGGGATATGTTCCATTCACCCGAACCGTGTATTCTGCTTCAATATTTTTTGTTTCTATAGTCCCCGTTTATGGAACTCTGTGTCTCTCTGGAAGTACAAGTCCGATTAGGGTTCAAACTTGGTATGCAAGTATTCCAGGATGTGTTATAGACGAAAACTAAGATGACGTCATGATTACGTTATCGGGGGTCATGTGACATCACATTTCTCCCATTTTCCTCACAGTATTTTGCACATTTTATTTCAACCAATAGGCCTATATCTTGGCACTTTGTCAAATCCGATCTACTTCAGACTTAAATTTAAACTCATTTTGCTGGATGCCTGCGATCATTATTTACTTTTGAATAAAAGTAAGATATTTATTAATATTTTGGTACATATTTGTGATGTTTGCAAAGAGGCTAGACTTTGTCTAGTAAATCAAAGTACTCTTTGTGGATTGGTCTTTGAAAATTAAGTTCCTTTGATGCACTTACGGTAGTATAAGCTTGGAAATTTCCTTGAAAATGCACACTTGCCTGTCACACTAAAAACAGCCTAGGAATGCCAACTAGAGCTCAGTGATTTGACTAATACAAAATAACGTACACACTTGCTTTAAAAAACATGAGGTAATGGGGCATTTTGTAAACAGACGTTTGGTATGTCGTGTTAGACCTGAGAATATTCAGAACATAAAAAGCACGAACTTTTTAAAGACACATCCATATAGTAACCCTAAATTAGCCATATATTGAGCCAATCTGTTAAAAAATTAAGAGAAGCTAATTTCAACTGATTTTGGTGGGTATGGGTATGGACATCTACCCAAAAAAAAGGAAAGAGGGATGGGGGTTGGGGATTTTGTTTATTAAAAGTCAAAGGTCATTGACCGCTGCTTAAATCACTAAAAATTATATTTCAGCAACAAAACATGGTATATAGATGACCTTGATGTCAAAATGCACAGAATTACAAAAGATGACATAAAATAATTATTGACCCTTGGGACCAAATCCTGACCTCCGAAAATGAGGTCAAAGGTCAAAAAACTATTTTAATACTAGAATGTCATATTTATCATTAAATAAAAATGAGCACAAACAAATCAAAGAGTCTAATTTCAACTTAAGTGGCGGGTATGTGAGTTATTTTTTATTTTAAGGTCGTTGACCCTGGACTAAAACACTATAAATTGTATCTCGGCAACAACATATGGTACTTGTATGATCTTGGTGTCAAAATGCTCATAGTTACACTGGTAGTAGAAAAATGTAAATTCTTGTGATATAGGATAACAAATTGACCGCCACATAAGACCTCAAAGGTCAAAGGCCATTATTCGAAGCCCCTTTTAAATCTACGAACAACCACCCCAGAGATATACATGTACATATAACATAAAACAACATGACTGATGTCTTTGTTTAAGGAGTGATTTCTCATAAAACATAGTTAGCCTACATGTACCTTGACTAGCTACCCCAGTGAAGAGAGATGTCCCACAAGTTTCCTACTGTTAAGGAGAGGAGTTTGGTGCACTTTGCAGAAAGTCTTGTATACAGCAGAGAGATTCTGCACACCCTAAGTCGGTATCAATAAGTGACTAGATACAAACGTATATATGTACCCATTTAAAAGACTTTGAGGAGAGGGTTGAATTCTTCAAAGACAAACTTCAAAAGCGCGGATACATTAAATGAAGACCAAGCCCTTCTTCCTCAAAGGAGCGAGACTCCCGCGGACTCCAAGCGTGAACAAAAAAATCCCACTGGTGTTCGTCCTACCATAGGCCTACTATAAAAACAAAGTGTCAAAATCCGCTGCGTAAATGTGTTGGGTACAAAAGTTGAGTACTTTTTTACCCAATTACGGGTTAAGTGGCGATTTGACCAGTACCCTTCGAAAAGTGACTTTGACCTTTTGATTGAGCAACCGAAAATATTGAAGTTGTAACGTTAGTGTAAAACAGAACATTTGCCTAGCTACTAGGTCAAGTTGACCTTGCAGTGTACAACAAAACAGGCATTTTGCCCTCAAATAAGTAAATATTGCCTCGAAATTAGTAAATTTTGCCCATCTCAGTGTTGCCTTCTCGAAATGACATTAACATTCAAAATGGCGGACCGTGGAGTTGCGAACGTGCTGCGAATAATAAGATTCGAAATCGCCGATTCCTGGGTTTGAAGGTAATTACTTACTTTTTACAATGTACTGATCAATAAAATACGTTATTGTGAAAACGTGGGCTATGTTCTCCATTTGAAGTATGTTATATTTGTGGTAAAATAGGGTTGATGATTGGATTGCAGTGTCACGTTGTCAACAACGTGCGTGCGTTTGTTTTTGATTGAAATAGGGGACGTATGACAAAGGGAACAATGGGGTCCCCTATTCCGCAAAGGTCCCCGATTCAGACTCGTGTGCAAATCCTATGGCGATCATCCGAAAA
Organism: Crossaster papposus; assembly: GCA_037893245.1. NCBI lineage: Eukaryota > Metazoa > Echinodermata > Asteroidea > Velatida > Solasteridae > Crossaster > Crossaster papposus. The sequence continues at coordinate 1,531,690 of JBAIAA010000087.1, read as the reverse complement.
CGTTAGAGTACAAACAAAAGAGGGAAGACGGTCGGACAATGCCCCGTCCCCTATTGACGGCATTTACCCACTTCCATGCGTTTGTGTGTACACACACACACATGCGTTGTAACATTGAAAGTGTTCAAACCGCAGTATAAATTTGGCCTGAACAACATCACTCCCTATCAACAGAGTATCAAGCTGACGTGGGTCGACAGTCCCCCGGTCAGTTTAATCCACACATGGAGCTATAAACACATACTGATAGCTCCATGGTTTAAGTAACTTCAATATTGCATGTATAAACTAAGAAAGATTTGTCAAGTTACATATTGCATTTCCCTTTTATTTTTCTTTCGCAGAAATGACACTGACACCGGGTATTCCAACCACTGATGATGTACACCATACAAGATTTGATTTCGAAGGTTGGATAAAGGATTTAATTCAAGAATTAATACAAAATCATCACTAGCACATTATTCAGTTGCTGTTGTAGAGGAAGAACACTAAATGTTATTTATAATAATACTTTGATTACAAGAGACAAATTTATATCTACATGTGTTGCACACAAGGCTATACAACTTGCAAATTGATAGTTTCTTTTGTAGAATTTTGCATCTTTTTATGAGAAGTTAAATCTTATTTTGTAGCCATTTTAAATTGAATCAATACACAACATAAAACAAAATACGATGTGTCAAGATACACAAAAGTAGGTTTGAGTCAATGTACATGTATAATTCACACAACAGCTGTTGTTTTGTGTGTTTTTTCCTTAATTGGTTGTAATTTTTGTTTGCTATGATATTAAAATAATTAAATTAACTTTAGGTTTGAACTTACAAAATGTATGTGGAAAATATTTAAACATAACACTGGTAGGTTATTTGCATTGATGATTGTTTGAGTGGTGGTGAGTGTTAGGATTTTGCTTTTAAAAGCATGACATTTAGTTTGTCTTGAGAAAGATATTTGGCCATAGGACCACCACAGATTTATCCTTTGAATACAAGCAATAAAAGCACAATTTTAAAAATTTAAAAGTAGTGTTCATTGTTAAACACTTCTGTTAATATAAACGTGTTTATGTGTTTAAAAAAGGGTTTACAGGCCATATACACGTCAACACGTGTAACCCTTAAACACATAAACACGTTTATATAACAAGAAGTGTTTAGATTATAAACGACATTGTTAAACACGTCAGTGTGTTTATTATATAAACGCATGTGTTTAAAGAATAAACGCTGTGTTCAGTTATAAACATGTCGTCAAGTGTTTATTCATAAACGTGTTCAAGTGTTTAAAAAGTGTTACAAATTTGCGTTTAACTAGTGTTTAGAAGTTAAACACCTGGTTTTACAGTGGTATATGCTGTAAAAAGATTGTGTTATTTTTACTTGACACAACTGTTGGGGGAAAAGTGCTCAATAGCTGAGTAAAAAGCAGGATACAAACACAGGGGTTGGGTAACATTGAACCAACTGAGTATCAAAAGGGTAGACATTTATTGGGTATAATTTTGACGCAACGAAATTGGGTAAGAAATTTGACGCGCTGTTGGGTAAACGTTTTACACAGAAGTTGAGTAAATTTTGACACAACCCCTGTTGCGTAGCGTTTTACCCCGCAAACGACCATGTTCCCTTTTTACCACCACAAAGAGTAAGATTTTACGCAACATTGTGTACTTTTTGTTTAGAGTGTTATACCCACGAGTCGCGCACCCAGCCCTCAAACGGGCCCTCCTCAAACACTGGCACTGGATTAGTGAAAACAAATACCTAAATAGGCTATTTGATACCCAACCCACTTGGCATACAAACGGCACAAAAACATAAAAGATGAACTTGTTCGATCTAGGACTAAAGCATCTCCACAATCCAACCAAGAGGAAAACAATCTTGATGAGGAGAATGTGCAAATCCCATTGGAACTATTGGAATAACAAAACAACGATAAAAGAAATGGATGTCAAGACTAAAACAAAATAAATAAGTCAAGATACCCTCCTTTCGATCAACCCCCCCCCCCCCCCCCCCCCCCCACCCTCCAAAACCGGTATTTGGAACAAGAAAAGTAAACTGAAAGAATGGTGACTGATGAAGGGCATGAAATAGCACAGAAAATATGCCTTGCTCTCCTTCAAAAAAAAATTAGAAAAAAAGAAGACGGCATATTATCACCGGTAATAATCAATCACTGAGTGAACTAAAAACAAAGGACCACTGTTGCAATACACAAACCAGTTATCGCGTCGCCAAAACTAGAGACAGGGTTTGAAACTCCCGCTTTTAGGGAATGTCTAACCCAATTAGCCTGCAGACGTTTGATGTGTTTGCCCGTCCACGAACGTCCATTGACTGTCATCTAGCAGAGATAATGTGGCTAGAACTGACCCCCTGATGCGTGTCTTACAGGCAAACAACCACTCTCTGGCATACCGACTAGATAACGTACAATTACAATTACAGATTTATCTCTGCAGACCAGTCACAAATACAATCCATATGATACTTGTCAGCAGAACCTTTTCCGCGTCTCAAAAGTACGAAAAACACGGAGGGGTTCTTTTAAAACTTGTACACGTAACCACCACCCCCCCCCCCCCCTATTCCTACCGACTGCAATTTCGCAGAAAAAAACTGTTGCCAGAACTGACCTCCCCGAAGCGTATATCACTAAGAACAAAACTTATATTAAGAATTACGCTCTGGGCAATATAGTTTACGCAACCACACTGCTGGCATACTAGCAAATCATAAATATACAGATTTATATCTGCAGACCAGCAACAAACATAAAACCCTATGATACTTCACGCAGCAGAACTATTGCAGCATCTCCAAAAACAATAACGAAAACGATGAGAAATAGTTCTGACTTGTGACAACTCACATAAACACCCTCCCCTTCCAATAGTAGAATGAGTTCTGATCCACTGCAGCTAACTCTGGGACTAATCAAACAAACACACACAAAATAAACTGATCATTCCTTGAAGTATGCCTGCATAAACCGGTTTCCCTCTTTGCTATTTTCTTGCAAAAGCACTACATCTCTAACTAAAAAAATAGTCTCACAGAAAATAAAAAAATCCACATAACCCAGCGTTAGATGTCCTTCAATTTAAAGTCCTTCTCATGTGACCGAGAATCGTTTTAATAATTAAAAAAAACGTAGGCCGCATGTATGATTACGCTCCTTTCCAATAAACACAAAACATGATTGTAAATTTTACATACTAAAACTATTTGACACTAATGAACTTACCCCCCCCCCCCCTCCCTTTTGCTCATTTTGACCTTTAACCTCATATTTTGGTGGTGAAGAATCCATTTCATATTGTGTTTGTCTCCTAGTATAATTCTGTGCATTTTGACACCAAGATCATCTATAGGCCTATGTAAAACATGCTGCTGCTGAGATACAATTTAAAGTGTTTTAGTGCAGGGTCAAAAACATTTGACCCTCAGAAAAGAAATTTTCCCCTCCCTCTTTGCTCTTGGAATTAATAATAACCCCCATACCCGCCACAATAGGTTGAAATTAGCCCCTTCGATTTGTTTGTGCTCATTATATATATATGGTAATATATTTATATAATATGGTAATTTTCCTGTTACTATATGACATTTTAGTGATAAAACGTCTATTTTTGACCTTTGACCTCTCTTTCGGAGGTCAGGATTTTATTCTAAGAGTCAGTAGTTATTCTATGTCATCTTCTTTCATAATCCTGTGCATTTTGACACCAAGATCATCTATATACCATATTTTGTTGCTGAAATATTTTGTTTTAGTGATTTAGGCATAGGTCAATGACCTTTGACCTACAATTAAAAAAATTCCCCAACCTCTTTTCCTCGTTCCTTTTTTTTGGGTGGTTGTCCATACCCATACCTACCCAAATCAGTTAAAATTAGCTTCTTTTAAAACATTTCATAGTTAGGGATAATAAATAAAACCAAAACGATTTTCTTGAACTCATCTGCCCTTCCACCCCTGGTTCCGGCGTGGAAATGGACCAAGACCTGATGCTTTTCAGCGACGATGAAATTACTTGTGGACAACGGCAGTCTCCCCCTCCACCCGGTCGAAGAAACCAACAAGAAAACAAACTCGTCATGCTCGAACCTTACGCCAGAAACGTAATTGGCCACGCCAAGCCAGAGGTTGTCCGCTTGGCCGGCCTAAGAAATCCGGTCCGGGGACCAGAGTTGTATGACTCGAGTCCAGGACTCGGACTCAAGTCCGTCTCGAGTCACAATTTCCGTGACTCGGACTTGACTCGAGTCACGTCGACAAAGGACTCGGACTCGGACTCGGACTCGGACTCGACTACCGTGATTCGGACTTGCCCCCGAGGACTCGTGACTCGCGAGTCACGTATTTTCACCAACATTACCTTTTTATTATTAAAAACAATTCCGATGATCTGATCGTCATGCACACGGAGGAATATTAACGTTTAGCACACGAATTATGTTCACTGTCGTATGGTGTTGCAAGTTTACATGTTCGTGATTATTGTGTAGATATGGCCATGTACAGTGCTTGTATGTTCAATAAGCATAATAACACAGGGATATATTTTTGTAAAAGCATTATTGTGCACGACACCAACATTAACGCTGGTATTCTGTCAACATTAACACTATAGCCACTGCTTGTGCTTGCTAATTGATGCATATGGGGGGAATTGAAATTCGTCTCTGGAATCCGAATGACGGCTTTTGCTGGCTGCGGGGATATAGCTACCTCTTTTGAATGTTAGAACCTAAAATAAAATTTAAATTGCAGTTACAAAACTTTGTTTAAATTAAATGTGTTGTATTTTGTCATTTCCAATTTTTTTTTTACGACATTTGGTTTGCATTCAATAGTGATCCAGTCAACTAAGTGAACTGGTTAAAATATTTTAACTATGTGATTATTTAAACAAGTGACTCGTGACTCGGACTCTAACCAAGTGACTCGTGACTCGGACTCGGACCAACTGACTCGGGACTCGGACTCGGACTCGACCCAAGTGACTTGAGACTCGGACTCGGACTCGACACAGGTGACTCGACTACAACTCTGCCGGAGACAGGCAAGCACGTTAAAAAAAGGTCTTAGCCGTGGTGACGTTTCCAATTGGCTCAATGTTAGAAAAAACACTTCCACCATCTTTGGAAAGCAGGAGATACCCAAAAGAAGGATCCTCTCAGGGATTAAAAAAGTAGCGGAGTGCTCCTTGGAGTTGGGATAAATAACTCTGAGACGTTACAAATCAGAGCTCGCCTCAGTTGAGACTCGGCCGACGAAAGCAACAACGGCGGGATTAAGCTTGATAGAAGCTGAGCTACACGACAGGGTGGAGAGAGGGCGAGCCCAACCAGTTCTACAAATTATCGTCGATGCTGCTGAACAGAAGATGGGCATCTACCTAAAAGTCTGACACAAAAACACAAAACCCAGCGTTACACGTCCCTTAAGTTGAATTTCCATCCCATGTGAACTAGAATCCAAAAAGAAGAAAAAATCGGAAGGGGGGTAATCATACATGCAGCCAAGTCATTTTTTGAGTTCGTATAATAACTAATGGACGAATTAATCTGTATTGTAAATGTTAAATTCATGAAACAAAATTATATTGCTTTTCATGCTTTAATTTAGAATTGGCTCAAAACATCCAACAAAAGTTTATTATTAAATTTAACATGTCGGTGTACTGTAAACTGTTCTCATGTGAAGGTAAGGCCAAATAAAAACAAATTAGTTTCATGTCCCAGCACGCATGTTTTTTTTGCTACTGCATCACAACATGCGTTTTCCCATTGAAAACAATGACCAAAACAACTTGAGTCGTTTCCACATCGGCACCTTTTTCGTGATTGTAATTGTTGTAAAAGCTTAAAATAAATGATTTAGCACTGAAAAAACTTTAGACATTTGTAACATGTTTATTGATGTAACCCTAACTGAAATGCATTTATAACTTGGAAAGGAGAGTAATAAATACTTTGTAATATGTAATGAAGAACCAGAATTTTAAGCTTTTTGTGGTTTCCTTGTGAATATTCATTTGTGTGATAAAAATTCAATTTTTTTTTAATTGCGCATTCTAAACTTAGTTACGATAATATTTTTGTCGAAGAGGCCTGTGGCCTGGTCTAAAATTTTAAAAGTATATAAAACAGTAGCATAGGTGGGACTTGAACCGCGTACCTCTAGCATAGCAGTCCTACTCGTTTCCACTATGTAACTGCCCCACCCGGGGCGGGGACCCCTTGTTACAGGCCAACTGGCCATGGCGTGCGATCGAGCAAAACGCATTTTATTCCAGAAATTTCTTGAAATGCATATCGCTCAACACTTCTACGTAAATTTGGTATATTTATGGCTTTTTAAAATTGGTCACTTATTTCCTGATATAATGAGCTCATTGGTCACTTTACAATCAGGCCTACTTCAGAGGGTTATGCAAGAATCTGCCTGGCAGTAAGGGTTCTTGCAGGGCAAACAAAGAGACCAGTTACTCCCAGCTTATCTCTCTGGTATGGATACAGTTTATGTCGAAGCTTATGTTTAGGTACAGTCTACTAAGTACTAGTTTATGAACACCGACCAACCTAAACTGTGGAGTCTAATCAGCCTCCATTGAGAACTGGTAACCAGGCAACTAAGTTGTTTTGAGAGGCAGAATAAAACCGTTGTCTACTTCTACTCCAGTTTGTGGTTGTATTCTTGGTGTTTGTACGAGTTGGACAATTAATTTAAGGCCCTGGATAACAGTTCTACAAGAGCCAATCGATGGCAATGAATATTAAGCACTTTGACCTTGTGCTAACCTTTTTCACTTTTTTGCCTGTGCCTGAATGTTTTGTCTGGTTGGGGTCAAGAGGGTATCTGGGAATTTATGCGCTTTTTAGCTTGTGCAGACCATGTTGGTGTTCAGTTCGCGCCGGGATTATTTTGACATTGACTGGACTCACAGGATTGTTTTTTATATTAACCATTATTAACTATTTTATTAAACCATTGACACTTATTACACTCTAAGAAACAAAGTGCTAAAAAGTGAGTGCTACGCAATGACCTGCCATTCACGTGCATAAACCAGCACCGTGACCAATGGAGCAAAATGTGTCCGAAGTGCTAAAAATAAAGTGCTGATGGTGCTGGCAAGCAAAACTATTTTGATTGGTCTATTGCGTCATGTGATTGTTTTGACAAGTCTGGGCTTGTTTGCGTTTACAAGTCTGTTGTCATCGTACATGTGGTGGTGTCTGCTGACAGGAAACCCATCCTTCGGAAGCGAAAAGGTAAGTAAATAAAAATGTGGCATGTGTTAATTGAGATGATATTACATGTAATAATACATAGACCTAGTTAACATTTGAGTAGCTTTGTTGAAGATGATTTAATAATAATACACTAACAAGTCTAACGTGCAATCACTGTCGTCATGGCCGTGTCACGGTGATGCACGCCAACGTCGAGTGTTGCGAATTATTTATCGATATAGAATAGGCCTATAACGACTGGGTTTTTCTTTATATTTGCCAACAAACAGTATTTCTTGCAAATGGAGTACTATTGTAATACATGATTAACTTATATCATGGATTAGCTGTTGCCATGGTTGCTATCGTACAACACAAAGACAGAAGGTCATGTCTCTCAGCATCAAGATGTAGACAAGCAGCTTGTGATTATGAGGTAGGTCCCAACCCTTTTTTAAATTTAAATTAATGATATACAATGATCGGATTACAGCAATGACTGCTGACAGTATGAGTAACTGACAGACAAGAAAGGAACCAGGAAAAAGAAGTCAACACGATAATAAGCTTAAGAATTGATGTTTTGCAATCTACCCCCCCCCCCCCCCCCCCTCCAGTAATTTATTGTGACAATGACAAGTATTATGATAGGTGCAGTTAGAGGTACATGTAGTATAATGTATAAATATCGATCATGCATGGTGATAATATGAGGAAGAGCATGGCACACCCTTGAAGTTTTCAACTCCAAGCTATCTTATTATAAGTGTTAAGGTCAGTTTTGGTGATGTATAAATAATTTTTAAAATGTTATTTTTTATTGTAATGATTAACACAATTCTGTTGTTTTTCTATTCTTCTTAAAAAGTCGGCAGTTCACTCCATCCGGGGTGCATTGAAGAATGAATCCACAAAGCAGCCTGCCCTTCTTGCATTCGGCTCTAGATCACCAGTAAAGCAGATCCTACGTGTTCAACCTCGAGTACTCAATATTCCTGACGAACTTCTTCATCTACCAGAAGTCTCAGGTTTATGGCCTTAAATACATAGGAAAGCTGCCACCTCGAGTAACTGAAGTTGCCATGACACTTAAGGCACAGTAAATAATTTGCCCTAAAATCGTGACCAAACAACGCCAGCTATAGGCTGGACTCCTTCATTGCAAACGGTATAAATGTTCCTTTCCAAAGCATACATTTGCTAAAATTGTAAAAAAGTCTAACACATACAATTAGATAAGCCAAGTGTGTTATCCAGTGACAAGTAATTTCCGATAAAAATCATTGAAGATTGCAATTTTGGATGCAAATATTTAAAGTTAAATTTTATGGTGTCACTAAGGAAAAAAATACTAAGGAAAATAGTCTAAACCTTGAAACATTGGACCAATTACACTTTTGGAGAGTGGATTTAGTTTTCAGGAGATACCTGTTCTTTTATTTTATTGGTAAAACCTTATTATCCATTAAATAATTAATTAAAAGAATGACTCATTACTAATGAATATGATTTTGGATAAATCAAGTTGTTTCACCTGTTTAATCATTTTTTAATTCTTTCCCGGTAATTTCCCCATTTGTATGTGACTGGTTTCCTGCTTAATTTAGGAAATTAAATTTTGTTTACAAATGTACATGTACATGTACATGTACTTGGAAATCTTGACTATTTTTTATGTTTCTATAACCACATTTATTCTGCACCGCAAAATGAGTGTAAAATCAGTATTTTCGGGGGGAAACTTAGTTAAAAGTTTGGTACATAATTTGAATAGTATAATTGACAATTTAAGTGTACTTCGTGCTTTGATGCCACATTCTGGATGGAATAAAATAACATTTGCGAGAGAAAAAAAAACCAACATCATGCAATTATAGAAAAGTGGCACCTATAGTGTTTATTTTAGCTCCCTGCAAGTGCACATATTGAATCAGCTCATTGCACCTAAAGTGTATTATTATACAAATATTGACTGCTTTGAGTGGTATAGTAAAACTATCCTCCCGAGGTGATCCATGGAGCATTCTATTTTCCCGAGGCGAAGCCGAGGGAAAATAAAATGCTCCATGGATCACCGAGGGAGGCTAGTTTTACTATACCGCGAAATAAAGCAGTCAATATTTGTTTTATAACACCTCACTCACATATTCTGCACAATTTAAGCTTCCTGAAAGTATAGTAATGACAAAAAATCTCCGAATTATACGTCTCTCGATCATACGTGTACTTTGTTGCCTTGATGAACGGGTGCGAAGGTGATAGAGCAATGTTTACGCAATGCACCGAAACACACGTCTGGGTTTCAGTCACGCTTTCAATGCTATGCGCATATTCGTGTGTTGCATGCTATGCGCATAGTCCTTTTTGCGTGGTATAGTCTTTTTGGATAGTCTTATTTCTCCATGGTACAAAATAGTAAAAATAGCAAGTGACACGTGCCGCGCTCTCGGCCAATCAAGACACAGAATCTGTGAGTGAGGTGTTATAAGAGTAGCTATTTTTGAGTGCTGTTGTTATAGCACTCATAAAGGTGCTGAATCAGCACAGAGCGTGCAGTCACTATACAAGCACCTAGAAGTGCAACTTTTTAGATCTTCAAGTGCTAAATTAGCACTTTGTTTTTTAGAGTGTAAGAAGGGTTTAGGCCGACATCTGTGGGTAGCAAAGTCTGAAATTTCCGCCTTCGCTCATCACTGCGAGCTAGTCGCTAACGGATATTTCCGGCCTTGCTTATGACATGTCGTTTCGAATTCCGGAGAAGAAAAAAAATTGTATACATTATGTGTACATGGCATCGACGCCAACTGGATAACCGACACCATTGATCAATGGTGTCGGTTATCCAGTTGGCGTCGATGCCATATATGAGGTGCCTGTAAATAATGCAATAATGTACTGATTTTGTGAGGTTTGTTCATGTCAAGTGCAAAGATGACTGTTTGTATAAGTGGACTGTACCAGAGGTTATCTTTAAGTTTGATTGACAACCTGAAGGAAGTTAGGGAACCAGACTGCAAGAACAGCTCTGTTTTCTTGGTTTTTCCAGCTTATATTGCCACAGCACATAAAGACTGGTATATTTACCATAAAATATAAAGCCCCTAGCCCTTCCATTTTCCAAAATTACAGCAAGAGCCTATAGAAAAGCACAAACAAACTTTAAACAATTGTTTACCGTGTAGTACTTTTTGTACCCCCCATAGGCTAGGACTAGGAGGAACTATTTCTATTTTGTTGTTATAATTTAAAACGGTTTTTTTATTTCCTCCAAATGGGCACTTAGGGAGACAATCCCATAGAGATGTACACAAACTTACAGTCTTAACTTGTTTACCCTAACCCTTTTCTCTAAGATCTTCGAGATTTATGCTATTTAGACCAAAATCTGTCGTTCTAAGACAAAACTAACTTCCAAATATTGTTTTTTTAGGGTAGCTAGACACTTAGGGAGACACTAAAATGTCTCCCTAAGTGCCACTGTCTCCTTATTACCTAAAAACTTACGCCAATGTGTCTCCCCAAGTGCCTATTTGTATAAATTCAAAGGGATCGTATACGTTTGGTAATTACTCCAAAAATTAATGGCAATGAAAACTTACTTGGTAAGAAGTACAGCAGCTTTGGATAGTATAATGCATTTTAGAAACTTTTCACTTCGAAGTACTGCGGTTATGGAAAAAGATATCACTTTGTATCCCAACAAAATTTGAATCTGAGAAGCGTTACTGCAGTGACGTTTCTCAGAGTGTGTATTCCAATGCAGATTATTCTTCCTGCGTGGACAAAACCGCTCCAGAATCTCGGCAATATTTCAAAATCGCTACCACCTTTTTAAGTGAAATTTTTAGAGGTTAGTTTTATGGTATATTTATATATATAACTATATAGAATTGAAACAAACAGTGGGTTCAAATTACCAAACGTATACGATCACTTTAAGAAAGAACAACGAATATAATTTGAATTGAACAAAGTCAAATTCAAATTAGTCTTACTTTATCAATTTATTCTTTAAAGGCCATTTCCCTATATTTCAGATAAACAAAACGGTAGCAAATCTAGACAATGGTAGCAACTCCCCCCACCCCTCCCACCCCACCCCCTTCCCACTCTATTTTAGCCACTGACTAATGTTATGAAAAGAGTAAATCGGCCCCATAAATGTAATGCTAAAGTTTCTACATTTTATTATCGAATTGCCTTTAGGAATGCATGAGAAATTATCCTATTATCCTTTTTGAATCTCTGCCTTCGTCTTCGTTTTTGGCTCAAGGTGATTTTAGACTCCCAACTGTGAGATTTTCAGCCACATTCTGATGCCTGTTGTGCTTCAGAAACATTCAATCGATTGATGTGAACCCAAAAGATCGAATATTTTTATTTGCCATTTCTCTTTGCTTCTCAGTGATTCGAAAGCGAAGCCGAAGACGAAACAAAGGTTTCGAAAAGGCCCTAAGTTACTTATTATGTCGTTAAAATCTCATTATATTTATTTATTTATTTATTTATTTATTTATTTATTTATTCCATTTCTTAACCCAGTAACCCATTTGTTGAACATTTTAAAATTGGTTTTCATTGGGGTCCGGCCTACATCATTAAATAAAATAACAGTACATATAAATACAACAACATTTACAGAAAGTTACAAACATAATATTAACAGACGTACAAGGATATTTACTGGAATCCAAAACATTCAAGTTCTGATTTACAAGATAGGCGAAAACCCGCAAACAATCTTTTTTTTTTTTTTTTTTGGGGGGGGGGGGGAGGGGGGGGGGGGGGGGAGAGAAGGGGAAATGTCCATCCGTCTCCACATTATAGTGGCAACGAAGTTATAACTCCGTAGATCAGCGCAATTGGCATAATATCTATCGGATGACATGTCGGAGCTCCGATTTAAATGTGCTTAATGAGTCCAATGTTCGCAATTGTTCGCAATTGGTCAAATATTTACACCACTCACAGCGAAACTTGTGGCGTAGCATTCTTTTTTCGCGAAAGGAACTTTCAGTGTCGTGTGGGTTGGATGCCTTGTTTCGCGAATAACTGTAGGCCTGTGGTGTGAAAATATTTGTCATGTACAAAGGAGTCATTTTGTTGAGACTTTTGAAGACAAGAATAAGGAGTCAAATTAAGACGAGCAAACATATCCTCTGAAGGGGTGAGGAAGGTACATTTGAGAATTATCCGCGCGGCTCTTTTAATTGAGACATTTTGTTTAACATTATCGTGAGATATGTACCATCCTCCCCACATGCACCGTACAACAATACCCCAATGTTGGCATAACTAAACTTACAAATAGTGTGGAGTAGGCTGTGTTGAGGAACACAATCACGGATTCTGCTTTAGTATACCTAATTTAGATACAACAGTTTTCCTTAGAAATTTCGACATGTGTGCACCAACTTAATGCTTCAATAACTAAACCAAAACATTTATAAGACTTCACGTTATTATTACGACTACCAGCGATGCATACATTTAAATCAATATTACATATTTTCTGCCTTGTACCAATAAGCATGCATTTGGTTTTGGTGGCATCTAATGCTAGCTTGTTTCTTACGCACCAGTTGTGAAAACTTGTAAGAGCTGTATGTGAAATCCAGGCGTGACGTAATCCTATTGTTCCTGCATGACATTACTAGCCGATAATGGCTTGTCAGACAGAAACTCATCATTACCAACACAATATCTCATCGTTACCAACACAATATCTCATCATTACCAACACAATAACTCATCATTACCAATACAATGATATTAAACACAATCGCCTTGTATTATCAAGTAAACAAACAGTACTGTATCACTAGACTGTGCCAACCAAATGGAACATAATGTGTGTCATAGAATGGATACTCTATAGACGATGTGCCTCTGTTTACATCTGTATTAAAATGTGCCCGTCAATATGCGCACGCATCATGTTTTACATACATTTCGTTAAGAGATTACATCAGAGGTCATATAATTCAAAGGCGATCTGACCTGCGACGTCACTCTTTAAGCAAATTTTATGTAAAACACGATGGGTGCGCATCACTGCCGGGCATATTTGAATACAGATGTAAACACGTGACGTCAGAGGGCACATCGTCTATAGTTCACACTGCGGCACTGTGCGGTGCCGTCAATAAGCCACACTGTAGGCCCGTACGTAGGGGACGGGGAGGGGAGGGGAGGGGGGGGGGGGGGGGGGGGGTGCGACGGGTACGTACGCACCCCACAAATTACCCAACGGTCCACAATATCCGGGGTTAATAATGGTATTTTGATGTAAAAATAACGGTATTGGCACACAAAAATGGACTTGGCTTAGGCGATAATGTCAACTCAAAAATGCACACCCCCCCCCCCCCCCCCCCCCCCCATAAAACAATCCCGGGTACGGGCCTGTGTGACTGGCAGTGCAATTGCATTCTAGCCTCATTGTACTCGGACTTTGTTGTTCACATTCCCATCAACAATGGGAGTCTGGATTTTACATAGGCTAATAGCTTCGGAAAACGCCAATACCAGCGATTATCATGCTGGTATTGGCGTGTTTCTCAGCCATTACCATTTATTCAAGCTACTTTCTATTATATTAATACCAAATGGAAGATCACTAGTATGAACAATGAATAAAAGTGGACTTAGTATCGACCCCTGCGGAACACCAGTGTTTAGGGACAGTACCTTTGATATGGTGCTGCCAATATTCACAGACTGACTCCGATCACTTGCTTGCTATTATGTAGAAAAAAACCACAACACTTGCTTGATAAAAGGTTTCTTGACAGTTGTGTAAAATGTTACCTGGTACTTTTAGGTAATTATACTTTACACATGTATTATGTAATGACAGTTGTGTACAATGTTACCTAACTCTGATAATATATTTACACATTAATTACGTAAAAACTAGAAAAACATTGGGTGTACACAACCTTTGGGTAAGAATTATATTTCACCCCCATGTTAAATAATACTTCAGTCCATTTATTTCATGTATTTTCATGTTCATTTATGTCTCTCTCAACTGATTTATCTTGTTGACTCCTTACTATCAATTAAGCGGGATCTTGGTTCGTAGACTCCAGGGTTTCTCTAACGTATGAAATGTTACGTTGTCTTGAATGCAGCAACCTATGTCTGAAAGCCTGCATAGCAAGGAGCCTATTGATGGTGTCTTGTTATTACGCATGAATAAACTCAGTCTCCGTCGACTTTCAGTTTCTCTGCTGCTACTTTCTAGAGGTGGTTCACTCTTGGTTTTTTTTTTTTTTTTTTCGTCCAGAAAGACAACATCGTCTGCATAATTTTGGAAAAAACTCGGAATCTAAATTCAAATCGGAAAAGTTTCACATAGACCTACAGGTTTTGTGTGCAACCAAAGGTCAACGTACTTGTACATGTACATGTGGGTATTATGCACTCATTTGTACTACGCACATCTAGTCTTGTGCACAGTTAATATGCTCATATGCCTAACATAATACAATCATAATGAGTTAATTGTGTGGCCTTCACTACACAAATAGCAATATCCTGTAGTATCTCCAGGCATTTCTCGGTATTGGGAAGAGTATAAAAATCACAAGAGGTTTGAAAAAAACGTTACCTTCAAAGACTGCAAGTTGTGGCATGCCCCATTGTTTTAACAAACGTCTGGTGTTTATGTTGTCCATCTTGCTTTCCTGCGCTGTGCGCGATTTGCCTACGTTTTTATCTAACTTTAGTAAATGTTTACCTATAGTACGTTTTTACATAAGTTATGCCAATTGGCTTCTTTACTTATTCAACATAAACGATTTACGTATCTGCGAGGTACTTATTTTCCGGTGATTTTTACCGAAATTATGTTGTTTTTTACATAATTATTGTCTTTTTGAGAGTGTAGACAGGTTAAAAATACGAGTTAAAGTTTTATTGATACAAGGTGAAGCAATTTTAATCATTTTAACACTAATTTCATCCAGACCTGTTGCTTTCCCAACCGACATGGTGATATTTGCTTTTGAACAAACTCTTCTGTAATGTACTACGCAATCTTTGTTAAAAGAATCAACGATAGAGGCGTCAGTATTGTCATCTGTTTCAAGTTCACGCAAAGGGTAATTTCAAGCAGTACACTTGCCGATTGTATAACAAGTGTTCATTTAATGTATCAGCAATGTCGGCGATATCGTCAATATTTCCCCATTTGGGGAAGTTATCGAATTTGGTACAGTGTTTTGTTTCTTATAGGAAGTACTTCCTTCAGAGTTTTCCACAGCATAGAAGAATTGCTTTTATTTTCTTCTATGGCGGATGTGTAGTATTTACTCTTTTCACTGCGGGTTTTATTAGTAACATTGTTCCGCAGGTTTTCGTATGAATCACAATGGATTTGTAAGCCTGTGTGCTTTGCAATTTTGTGTACACGATCGCGCTGCCGCATAAGTTTAAGAATTCAAGTTATAGGCCTTCTTCAAGCTCTTATGGAAAAACTTAGTGATATCCCTTCTAAGGCCTTATGTGAATGTAAAGAAATTATTACAACTGGGGACTTTAATTATGATGTTTCAGAGGAACACGATAGTATGCAATCAAATCCAATTATTTCTTGTTTTAGTTTGTTCCAAATGGCGCAACTTGTATACATGACCCACCACGTGTCACTGAATCCACTCAAACTACCATCGATCTCATGTTAGTTCCCACCCAGAGCTCATAAAGTACTGTGATGTCTTACTATTCCTAATCAGTGATCATTATCTTGTTTATCACTTCGAAAACACCAAAAGTGAAAGGTCGTTCAATAAACTTTCGATGTTAAAAAAATATAGACAGTGATGCATTTACGGACGATCTCATTAATGCACCATGGCAAGATGTTTTGGGTTGTTATGATGTGGATAATGCGTGGTGTATATGGTACTCCATATTTATGAGTACCGTACTATTATTAACGGCCATGCGCCAGTCAAAACCAAACGCATTCGGGGTGCCTCAGTACCGTGGCTCAATAGAACTGATAAGCACAGGCTGTCTTTGTTTACACTTAATTTCAACCCATATACACTCGATATCATCTATTTCGAGATCTTCACGACGAGAGAACATTAGGGTATCTATAATGTAAATTGCAACCCCGCCACCATGTCGGTTCCTATCTTTTCTGACAATAGAATAAGTTTGGTTGAGTTATCTCATCATCAGAGATTGAGGCGTCGCAAAAAGTTTGCTTTAAACAGATCATGTCGAATGGATTTCTAGACATTACAATCTTAAAATGGTCAAAGTTGTTTTATGAGGCTTACACCCCCGAAACTTTGATTGCAGATAATGCCATCTGTTATGTCTATTTTAGAACCTTGCCTTGGGGGTTGAGCAGCTCCCTGACCATTTTTAGATGTTGGTTCCACTCCTGGCCTCGATAATGTGTCGGGTGTGCTCTGGTCTGGGATACTGGCTGCCGTCGTTGATTGAGGTGGGTTTGGTGCTGTTTCTGATGGGGGTACGGGTAATAGTACTGGTTGGCCATTAGAAAACCCGCCGGAACATCACGGGTCACTGTAGTCCGATTCGTCAGGACACCAGAGTACAAACTCTAACCGAAAGGGGGGTTCTTTGATGTGGGGTGCGACTATCAAAGCTCTTTGGTGGTCCTGTGATATGTTGAGAAATGTTCGTGGCAAGTAGGCGCACTCCTGCTGAGTTGAGGTGCACTCCGTCCGACACAAGATGGTTTATTTGAGTTTATGTTACCGTTGTCAATGAAGCCCCAGTTATTTTGCTTTGCTATGAACTTAAGCAGATTATTGGAATCATCTACTCTCTTGCACTGTGGTACCGTTTCGTTTTTCACTGATCTTGGTTGTAGTGACTCGCCGAGGGAGGTGATCTGAGCGGCAATAGTCTCCGGGTGGTCGGGTGTATTGTTGGTTCCAACATGGAGAATTACCCGAGAGACGTCGTGCTTGGTCGACAGTTGTATGGATGGCGTGGGGAGCAAGATCTTCGATTTTTGCTCCACGCATGGTGTGGCACATCACTTTCTTTGGCCCGCTCAATCTCCGTGGGTTGAAGCCGTTTTATCATCGAGTCACCGATTATAGAAGCACATCTGTACAGGGGTGTTTCGTTGGTGTGGATGCTGATTGTTTCACTTTAGGTGCCGGTTTGTCCTTTGCAGTGGTCAGCTTCTTGTGCTTTTTCCGGTATTGATTCAGCTGCTCGTGAAACTGGAAGGAAATCTTAGTTTAGGAGACGGGGCAAATTGTATACATATATATGTATAAATAAATAGTGAGTTTAACTTTTTTTTGGCTTCGAGGATTTAGGCCTACTGCTTTGTCATTAATTTCCACCACCGAAATCGATTAAGTGGATTGAAACGAACATCAAAAGGTATTTTCTAAAACTCAGATAAAAAATAATCGAGATGATGCAAGAGAATTATTCAAGGGAAAAGTTTACCCACATCGTCTTTTCAGTTGTTCTACGAGGGCAAATGATACAAATTATAGAATTAAAAACACATGTAAGTAACTCAGTAACTCAAACTACAACGAGTTGATCGCATAATTTGATGCGATTTTGTTTACTGCTTTCCAACCCAATAGGGCTTTTTAAGGAAGCTATAGGGAATATGTCAATCACTCTATCATTCTTTGTTACGAAAACCAACGCTAATGAGGGATTGAACTGTGTGTTACGCCCGCGCAGCTCCATAAAACTGTCGGCTCCCTCTGATCAGTCCGCCAAACGGGGTGAAAGATGGTGAACAACCCAGATCAAAGAGCTGACAGTAAATACAATAAAGTCGCTAATTTGACCAATGATGTTGCTACTTTTGGAGAAGGGGGACTGCATGTTCGTTTTCCCGGGTATTTTGTATGTCCGATGGCGTTGATTTTCACATTTAATACATGTTGATTTCTAAGACGTTTGGTATGTCGTGTTAGACCTGAGAATATTCAGAACATAAAAAGCACGAACTTTTTTTTTCTGCATGCTGTAGGGTGGGTTTTCGCGGGGAACGCGAACGATTCGCGAACGATTCGCGAACGATTCGCGAAGGATGCGAATGCCGGAAAATGGCAAAGTCCAACATTCGTATTTAGAGGTTCCAAACGTTCGCCAAACATGCGCGGGGGTTCGGAATCGTCGTCAATTGTTCGCGGGAGTCCAGTCCAGTCCAGTCCATCACAGTTTACTTAATTATAATTAATTATAACATTTGAATCATTTCTTTGTATGCCTGATGTAAATAAATTGTACATAACTTTACTTGAGGAAGAATATTAGAAAGTTGTCCGTTTCCATTGATTTCTTGGAAGTTGGAAGTCGCATTCTTGCAGCCTATTTTTAGTTGTTATTGAAATATGTAAAACAAAATATTCTTGTTGCCGGGTGCATGGTAATACTTCAAGAAAAAAACATAGGCCTATTAAATAAACGTATTTGCACATGTAATTGATTTACACTGTAAAAAATTAAATCGTAATTTATATATTTTATATATAATGTATTTATTACATGTAGTAATATGGTCATGTCTAAGTTGAGAGTTCGTTTTTATTCCTCAAAATGACGAATTTTATGGTAACGAATATACATGTACATCGTACAAGGTCCATAAATCAAACGAGGGGGCGAGTCGGTCAGGGGGCGAGTCGGTCAGGGGGCGAGTCGGTCAGGGGGCGAGTTAGTAAGGGGCGAGTCGGTCAGGGGGCGAGTCGGTCAGGGGGCGAGTTGGTAAGGGGCGAGTAGGTAAGGGGCGAGTCGGTCAGGGGGCGAGTTGACCTACAATCACTGTACGAATCTGGCTTTGCGGACGTTGGATAAATCACTGAATTCGGGGAGCGATCACTGATCTCTATAACTGGATAGGTCGAGCGGCTCTGCACGTAGCCTTTAAACAAGGCCACATGTCTGATAGACGCCGAGCGACTAAAAAGAGACTAATCGCGAAAACCTGAGTGACGTCAGTGCGAATTGCCCAGACAAGTGGCCTTTATCAATCTGGTTTGGATTTCTTATGTTAACCTTTGTTTCCAACTTGAATCGCTACCTATATGGTAGCGTCCAATCAGCGAACGTATCTCTGCGTGACGTCAGCTTATATTTGAGTTGGATTAGTTCATTTTACAAACAGGGAATGTCCAATCATGTCACTTACAATATTTAGCTCAAATCATTAGTTGCTTCCTAATTTATTGAAATTTTGCATGTAAAATAGATTTAAATGTGATATCTTGTATTTATCGTTCATATATTCAACTCAGAAGCAACATTTATTTACGTTTTTTTTACCTTTTCTTACATGCTTTGATATTGAACGAATCACGAACGAAGCCAACTGGGAGATCGCCGTTCTGATTGGGCGTATTGACATGCTAATATGTACTATGAATAATTCATGCCGAGCAGTGAAACCTACATTGCAAAAGGCCTCGTGACATTCGTCACTCGGTCGCGCGGTTCACCCCGGGTATCTAGACTCATCTCAGCCGCTTAGCCAGAGTCACGAGGCCTTGTCAAAAGGCTACTCTGCACGTGAAGCCATCAGCGGCCATATTGGGATATTCAAAACATTGCAGGCGTACACACGTTTGTATAGCGCACGACCGAGAAAACTCATTTAATATCACAGGAAACGAAGTTAACGTCGCCAAAACGATCCAGTTTGATCAGGAAAATCAAGTTAAACATAATAACACCCAAGAATTACCTGTATACGCCAAGTTTCAATGTTAAATAGGCCTATTTTTTTGAAAAGATATGAGACATTCGTGTGAGACGATGCAATGCAGTGCAAAGTCTATGGGATATGTCGGACAAGTATTTTCAAGAATTTCCAACTTCTAAATTATTTTTTGTGTGTTTTTTTTGGGGGGGGGGGAGGTGGGGGGAAGAAATCCACATCATAACCTTATGCACAAACCGGAACAAGGAAAAGGCAAAACGAGTTTTTTTGGATTAAGGAAATTCTTGAAATTGTTGGTTTAATTTTATATCCAGACACTAAAAAGTGCATTTTATAATAAAATAAAAAAATGTTGAAAAAATTGAACAAATGTCAGTGTGTTTCAGGAAAATTTATTTGGCACATCACGGTTTGTTCGAGGGGTTTTAAGGCAGTGTCCAGATTTGGAATCAACCTAATGTTTAGTAAAATTTTTAGAAAGGGTCCCAAAAATTCTTGCTGGACAAGTGGACAGAAAAAATTAATTATGTGGTTTTGAGCTTAAACCATAGAGCTGTATAATAAAGATACACCTCTATGGCTTAAACTATGAACTTGAGAAACTTGAAATAAATCACAATTAAAAATATCAATCACATGTGTAAATAATGACATAAGTCACACAGTGGATTCAATTTTGCTTTATGCTTTTATTTTACATTGATACACTACATATAACATGTAATAACTACTGCCATAGTAACAATATGCTTATTATGTATTGTTTACTGATGTTATAAAACCAAATAAAAAACAATTAACCCCGGACTGTTTATGAATTTAAAACCAAAACAAAACTTGCGATGTCATTTTAGAATAATAATTGTTGATACTATGCAACGATACATTTGGCAGCATTCTTCACAGGCCAAATTTTAATAGGACACCCTTGTACGGCTTTAACTTTGAATTGTGAGTGTTTCTAGATTTGTGCGATATGAACACAATATTAAAGATTTGTACACCACAATTGTTGTTTTGTAAGAAAGCAAAATAAAACCATGATTGAAAAGCAAAATTTGACAGGGCGGCATAACATTTTAACAGGGCAGCATACAAATATGACAGAACAGCGTAACATGTACACAGGGCGGCCGCTACCCAGTGATTGTGGAGAACACTGACTGGGTAAATCCATGTCATTTTAACATCTGTATAATTTGCTTTGAATATTAACCCTAACTCCCTCACCATTGTTATTGAACAATACAATTCCTTCAAAATCCTCCAACTTCCTTTGTTGTGTAAGGAGTTAGGGTTAACAATACAATTTTAACCAGATTTGTCAGTTTTCATAAAACACATGTTCAATATATTTCCATGTTACAAATTTAGGTTTGTGACTGTTGCGACTGTTTTATTATCTGTACTTATATTGTTAAAAAATGAAATGCCAAGATGCGCAGAGTTCTGCAATATATTTGCAGCACATCTAAGAAATGTGGAACACCGAGATAGCTTATCTTGGAAAACGTAGTTGGTCAATTAAGCTACCGTATTTACTGATGGTTAAACAAAATAAGTTTTGACATTCGCTGTCATCTGTTGTCCCTCTGTCATAATGGGAGCAGTTCGTCCTATGACTTGTCCAGCCGTAATAAGCTGTACAGACTGACATCTTAGTAGCAAGAAGTGGACTTGGGTAAACCAATTAGCTGTAGTGTACAAAGAAAAAAAATATACAGGTATAAATTAAATGCCAAGGAAAGAATGTTGTAACATGACACTATTTTAAAAACACAAAATTCTCAATTTATTTGGCATACCCATTTCTTCAGAGAGTGAAATTTAATTTGAGCACTGCAAGGAATGTCATCAGGACTACGTTTTTAAGAGAGATTTGTGGGCGAAAATGAAATTGTTCTGAAGTATTGGAAATACGTGTCTACATCCTAAGTTCCACCATGATAGCCTTGGCCTACACCATGCATTTAATAATACTATTATTATTATTATATTAATAGGTGGCTCTACACTTCCAGAATTGTGAGAGAAAAAACTGTGATCATTGCGATATTGGGATAATTCTACAGAACATTAAATTTATGCACGTCAAATAGTTCATGACACAATATGTTGTGTACGAATGTGTACACAAATTACCACCATGAACTGTTTGACGTGCAAGTCAACGGGACAGTCTTCATAGAATGGGTACAAAATTGGTCTGAAAATACCTGTATTGTGGAATTCAATCATATTGTAAGGGTATCCTAGACCAACTGATTCTATAAATCTACTGTTCTTTCGAAATATCCCAGTTTTTCTTTCAGATAAAATGATGGATAGGACCACAATATGAAAAAATCCCGCTGGAATTCATGTGGAAACGAAAATATCGTTTTCGCCCAACAATGTTCTCCTAAATCTCTCTTAAAACCGTAGTCCTGACATTTTTTACAAAGATAGATACTGATCGCACAGTCTGCAAGTTTATTTAATAAATTTACTTATTTACAAAGGATTTTAATGCATTTTTACCCACCATCGCTGCTGCCACTGTCTCACTCTCGACGTGTCTACGCGTCTTTTGCATGCACGAAGGCAATGTTTTGAATATCCCATCATGGCCGCCGGTGACT
The DNA here is from genome assembly GCA_037893245.1 of Crossaster papposus. NCBI lineage: Eukaryota > Metazoa > Echinodermata > Asteroidea > Velatida > Solasteridae > Crossaster > Crossaster papposus. Next base: position 1,509,122 of record JBAIAA010000087.1, on the reverse strand, counting down.
TCACGGCTCGCTATCCCATCAATGTACGCTCGACCTATCCAGTTATAGAGATCAGTGGGAGCGATGCACGGAGCTCGTCGAGTGCAAATTTGTACGCGTTTCAATAGTGCGCTTCGAGGTAGCGATCTATACGTATTTACTGTATGAGCTGAGATGTGCGGCTCGTGAGCGTGGAAGAATGAATGAGATACATTTCAACGTTGGTGGCGCACTTTTGAGCCGCCGCGCCGCGCCGAGTCGAGTCATTTAAAAAAAAAAGTGACTCGATTTGGGTGAGGTACGAGTTGGTCTGGGGCGAGTCCGCTAAGGGCGACCCTGGCACGCCTAATTGTCGATCGAATAAGAAGGTCGATCGTATGCCCAATTGAAACTATGTCCGTGTTCTAAAACTCGGGTTCGTCTTTATTGGGGCTTTGTTTATGCGGTTTAGCAATAGTTATAGAGCCACAGGAGCCTAAGCTGGGTTTCAAAAAGGGCCTAGAACAACAGCCGCCGCGCGCCCCCCGGCGGCCGGTGTATACGTCATGCATGCGTGCTATTGTCGCGGGCCGGCCCGGCGCGGCAGCTGAGCGATATTTACAGCCCAAGTTGTAACTCAAAAATGATTGACAAGATACTGCTGTGACATTGTTTACTTTCCCGTTGAAACAAGATCACCTGATGATGAAAATCACTCGGTTTGGCGGTTTTTACAGCTTGAAAAATGAGGTGCAGTCCGTGCAGTGTAACTGTAAGTTAACGAAGTACATGTAACTTAATAATTATAACGTAGGCACGATCGACCATCAAGACATTGCAGGAATAAACGGTAAACCAGCCTTATCTTGTTAATGTTATGACTTATATGTATGGACATTTGTAATACATCATGCGATTGGATGACAAACCACATTGCCCCTAAATTTATGCACAAGTCTATAACTTAGACGCAGTACAGGAGTAAATATGTGGCTTTTTACATTTTTTCCTCTAAAATACCTGATAGAGTTTAGTGATGATATTATCGCAGAATATTCCTCAATGTGCAAGGAGAAGACTGACAGTTGCGATTATATTACTGCCCAGGTACTAGTACTACTACTAGCCCATACTAGTCTAAAACTATGGCCCCCCACTAGAGTAGACTATACAGCATATGGCCTACTCTAGTGTGGGGTCTACTCTAGACTAGGGCTAGTTTGATATTAACCTGTGAACGTGGCGGTATTTTTGTATAGCGCCACGTTAACGGGTCTAGTTTGACAATGGTTTGATCTACATGTACCCCTAGAACTATGGGGCTCCCGATGCCCGTAGGGTGGACCCCTACGGGCGTCGTCGGGAGCCCCATAGTTCTAGGGGTAGGTTTGATCATGGAGAAATAGTTTTTATTCTCGTTTCAAATGTTGGATTTAGCTTGTCGTACGAAACAACAAGCTAAATCCAAAAAAAGGAGTTCTAGGGCCCCAGTTATAGTGGGTCTGGGTTTGATAATAAAGTGAGTAAGTTCATCAGAAGAAATCGGTAGGGATTCCCTTTCTTGGATGATAAAATATTGCGATCAGGCGGCACGGAAAGATGTGACTTTTTCAAGTTTGTTCTCAAATACCTGATGGATTTCAATTACAATGAGTTTCAACTTAGGACCCCGTAACTCAATGGGATTAAAATTAAGATTTTTTTATTTGACGTAGATTTTTACTTTATCAAACATTAATCTTTTAAGAAAGCAAGTCAGGTTGATCTATAGTGATCTTAGACTCCTGGACGGGATTGACAATTTGAATGACAATTTGTTTTAATACTAGTTTTTACTCGCCAACAGAAGAGATACGACATCGATGTGTGATTAGTGCTAGCAGGATTAGTAGCACACACACATTGTTTAGTCTGGTTCCCTTGCCTGACAATTTTTGTTTAATGTCCATTCCATACATCTAGTCGAGCCCCGATGTCACAATTAGATGACCTTGCGTCACGTGACAGTCAGTCGTGTAGTTATAGCCATTGATCTCTGTGTCGCATCACGTCAGTTGGTGAGTAACAACAAATTGTCATTCAAATGGTCTATAAATCCTGTCCAGGAGAGCGCTGTAGATCAACATGACTTGCTTTCATAGGAAATTGAAGGTAGGATACACCATTTGTAGATATCAAAAAAAATTACTACCAAATTATTACAAAATATCTTACTCATTTGAAAGTAAAAAATGATTCTAGGCATCCAGCAAAATGATTGCGCTAGATATCGTGTAATTATTCCGAAAAGTAAAATTTTATAAAGAAAAATTTGTGATCGTCGGACGACGATCGCGAAAAAAAAGAATATAACATAAGAATAACTGCTCGACGCCGGTTGAAAACAAACGCTGTTTTTTGTGTTTTTCTCTGCATCCATGATTGTAAAACTTCAGACAGGTCAGTCAAACGATATTTACTATAAAATGAAATCCCCCAAATCTACCCATTCATGATAATTAAAGCAATTACCAATGGTGTGTCCTACCTTTAATAATTGATAAAATGAAATTCTAGGTCAAAGCAGCTACTCGTATGTGACCCAGCACAAGTAAATGAGACACTTTGAGGCAAAAATGAAAATTGAGATTTTGATTTGTTTAGCTTTAAATGATGAAATCAAAATCTCAATTTTCATTTTTGCCTCAAAGTGTCTCATTTACTCGTGCTGGGTCACATATTCCCACTACCTTTTTTGTACCACACTTAACCAGTTCGCGCCGGATGACGTATATAAACACGCCAAGTTCAAGTTCGGAAATGTATGTCAGCAGCGCGCGAGGCCGGAAATGCGTGGGTGTGCTTCCCGGCACTATCAGCCTGAACCCGCTTCGGATCGAGTTTCGTTAAAAATAATCCCGCTCGTCGGCTCGGCGATGTTAAAATAATCCCGGCGCGAACAGGTTAAAGGGATCATATACATGTACATGTACGTTTGGTAATTTGAACCCACTGTTTGTTTAAATCCTACATGTATATAGTTATCGATCTATACCATAAAACTAACCATGAAGAATAATCTGCATTGAAATACACAATCTGAGAAACGTCACTGCAGTAACGCTTCTCAGATTCAAATTTGGCTCACTTTGTGCAGGTGTATAGTAGGCACCATGCTATTGTGCAGCACGCAGAAGGACAGCCGGTTCTCCATAAAAATATAGCCACAGCGTCAATTATATTTAATTATTTATATTTTAAAATATATTAGAAAAATACATTCAGGATACGAGTTGAATTAACTTGTGGACAGACTGTTTCATACCATGTGGCACTCATCAGCAAAATAACAGAATACCATGTAGCATCTTCGTACACTTCAAATCAGGTTGCATTGCGCGTTGATAAAGTTATATGATGATGCGTGATAAGTTATTTTGAGGTTATCTGTTCTCAGGAATAATTAAACATAAATGTTCTAAATACGTTGTTATGAAATGTTCTGTGCTGTCTTCATGAATTATGTTTAAATTATGTTTAAAAATGCCCCCTTTGAAAAAGTCAAACAAATAGGGCGACCACAACTGCCGGTAAGCATTAAAATATCTGCTAATGGCCGAGGTTCGTTGCTTTTTAAGTCAGGCAGTTTTATTCACCCACTGTGATTATATCGGATGTCGTAGGCGTATGTCCCTTGCAATACAAAGGACACAATGAACCTGTTATTCATCTTACAACTTTATAATTTCCCCACACATGTCTGCCTTTAACGGTCATGGTGGGCTACATGTACATACGACTTTTGCTACATGTATCAGAAATTAATAGAAGTTTAAAGGTAGTATACACCATTTGCAGATATCAAAAAAAATTACTACTGAATTATTAAGAAATATCTTACTCATCTGAAAGTAATTAATGATTCTAGGCATCCAGCAAAATGATTGCGCTAGATATTCTGTAATTATTCTGAAAAATTGAATTCTATACAGATCGCGAAAAAACACAAATAACATAAGAATAATTGCTCGACGCCGGTTGAAAACAAACGCTGTTTTTTGTGCTTTTCTCGGCAACCACGATTGTAAAACTTCGGACAGGTCACTCAAATGATATTTACTATAAAATACAACCCCCCAAACCCACCCATTCGTGATAATTCAAGCAATTGGGTCATTCCAGCAGGTTGGGACACGTGCATATTTTGCCATTTCACCTATAAGATTTAGTTTTCTTGGGAAGAATGAACTATTTTTCTTGTCAATGATGGTTGAAACTAGAGAGTTACAAAAAGACCTATTGAATGATACCAAATTTGGTGACATTAGTTATTTTATTTTTTAGATATTTCATAAAACATGGTGGCGTGCAAGGCTAGTTAGGACGTAACATGTGTGACAAAAATTGAGTAGTTTTAAGTATGCAACTTGCACATTAATAAATACAGAATTTAACACCCCTTTGCTAATAAAGTAGCATAAAAGAACATGAGAAATAGTAATTGTAAGTCATATCTTTCTTGTTTACGTCATTTATTTTGTTAGAGCTCACCAAAAATGAGTAGTGTAGACGTAACACAAGGTGTCCACTTTTGTAACATTTTGTTTGGGGGTGTAGTATTTTCCCTTTGCTTCAAAGCAAATCTAAAATGACTTAAATTCATCACATCTGACTTGATTTATGAGAAAATTATTCATAAAGTTGGAAAATAGTTTCACTTTTTCAAATATGACGAGAAATCAGGTCATTTTGGGGTACGGTGTCCATGTTACGTCTGAACAATTTGAAACTATTTGTTTCTATAACTGGTAAATAAGCTCAATAGGATGTGTGGAACTAACGTTGTACCAAATAACTGGACACAACAGATACACAAAATACACAAACTAGACTTGCATTTCATTCATGTGTGAATTATTCCATTTTAGATTTGTGGTGTCCATGTTACGTCTGCACTGTGGTTTGGTAACAAATGTTGCAATTGAACACAATATGAAACATTTACCAACTTATAAACAATAAAAATAGAATATGGTGACATGCTTAGATATTTAAATATGAAAAGATTTTTGTTTTAACAATATGCATAACATTTATGAGTGATTTAATAATTATACACCCTGTCCATGTTACGTCTGCACTGTAAAATATGCTACTTTTGTTTGGCATTTTCTTGTATTAGGTTTTAGTTACCTGTTTTATGCATAATCATATCAAACAACTGACCACCTAAGTTTAGAGCCATGTAATTCATTGCTTTCATGATATCATAGGTGATTGTTCTCAATATTTGACACAGGATGTAACATGGGCACGGTGTCCATGTTACGTCTGCAACACACCATTTTAAGATGCAATTCCCAAGATTTAAGACAAATTGTACAACTCTACTAAAATTAAATTTATACTATCCAAGTCTATAAACTAAACTAATATAATGCTACTTATAGCACAGTATTTGTTGTTAATTCAAGTTTTGTATAAGTTTTCTTGTTTTAATTACACGATGAGAAAAGTAATTTGCTACGATTTTGTTGTTGTGATTTTCAACCCTTTGTAGAATTCATGTATAAGAAAGTTTACTTATTTGCAAAAAACTTAATGGTTTCTATCATTTTGATTAAGATATGGCAATATACAATGTGATCCAAGCTGATTATTAAACATCTAATCTCAAATTGGTGTCCATGTTACGTCTGCACAAAATTATTGACATTACTACCTTACGGTGCCATTATGAAAAAAATGATTAATTATATGGTAATAAAAATATTATATGTTGAATGTACATAAGTATATGATACCATAATGATAAAATAGTAATCTTGTAAGCAATTTGAAATTTTCACTCATACAATGTATACCAGTAATGTCACACTCTGTGTCCCAACCTGATGGAATGACCCAATTACCAATGGTGTATACCGGGTAGGGGTACCTTTAAGGTAACCAGAAAAAGTACTGGCAGCAACAGTTCATTCGCCATACTCCTACGTACTATACTGTCCCTTAAGAGGCAAAACAGATTCTGATCCCTGAAACCCCAGGATTGAGGTACAAGTACAGTATAGGCTACTTTGGCTACTTTGTAATACCTGTAGGCTACTGTTACATTGTACATGTACATGTACCGGTAGTTGGTGAACAATTCAGAATTGATTAACAAAATGTTTACACGTTAAACCTTTCATAAAAAGCATGATTGCACTACACTGTAAAAATTGTTCTTGCTTTAGACATTTTGATAAAATACATGTATGTACATGTACAACTGTATAAGCTTAAATTCCCCAACAAGTGCCAGCAGGGTCAACCGGTGGCCTGAATTGGGGGTTTGTAGAGTGACTGGTACACATACAAAAAAAGTACCATGTTTAGGTTCCCACCATACATCCGCTGAGAGTGTGATCACTGCAAAACTTTTTGGATGCACAGTCAAGTCCCCATATATTGAGAACAAAACTCATGAATACCAGTGCTTATGAGTCCTGTATGACCGTGAGCAAAAATCCTATACAAAATGTAAAATATGATTTTGCACTTTAGAAGTAGTATACACCATTGGTAATACCCAGTAGCTTGAATTATCAGGAATGGATGAATGCAGTGAGAGTAGCGATGTTTTGCTGTACTACTGTATACTACACATGTACCGTACATACCGGTATGTGTGTCCAATATTCTTAGCAGGGTCGAACCCATGCACCATGAGTCAAACTAGCCCAAATGTGGCTCAAATACTGGACTTCATGTGAGCCACACAGTGGCCAATATGTAAAAATGTTGAGAAAAACTCACTTTTCCCAAAAACAAACCGGATATTTTCGCGAAAGTGCACAATTGTCTCTGAAGTAGTGAAGTTACAAGATACCAGCTGGACATCTGAAGATTCAGAATTCTCAAGTTTTGGAACATTAACATTAAGGCCAGTAACTGTCTGGAATGATTTAAAGCCTAAATTGATTTTTTTGTAATTTTCTTTTGCTGGGACCTTCCCACCATTTTACTTTACCGGTACGGCCGCTGTGTGGCTTACAATACGAAGGAAGTTAAGTATTTAGAGCCACATTTATGGGGTCTAAAGTCAAGCACTAATACCACTTGACCGTGGCACTCTATGATACCGATATGTAATGTTTGTTGTTACCGGTACATGTAAATAGAAAATGAAACTACATACATATTGTGTACACATACTGGTAGTATTAGGAATTAATGCATGTTTTCTTTACTTTGGGTTGTAATTTTTGTTAACAATGTACCGATAGTTGTGTAAAGACAACACTTTTTCAAGATGCCTCAAAAACATTTGTGGAAAATGTTGGCTAAAGCGTACATGTACGTGTAAAGTTGGTCTAAAATTGTTTTGCATGCTTTTTAGCACTGGTCTCAGTCTGGCATTGATCCTGTGTTGTACAGGGTAGATTTAGAGTATAGCCGTACAGGTGTATTGAGGACATCACCCAATGTTTACTGTATGACATTGTAGTTTTTAGTGCGGGTCACTGCTGGACCCTCGCTATACTTTTACGTGCAAACAGGCCAAGTGCCAACATTTGATCGTTTTTTGTTTACCTAAAGACAGTCAAATCTGCAAGTTTCAGCCCTGTCGGTCATGAAAATTATAGAAGACTGAGAAAGATGAACACTGTGCATTGGATTTTCCTTCAGAGAGATCTACACATGTACTAAGTCAAAAAATGTGTGTGGAAAGTGCTGTACATCGTATTACTAGCAGGGTTGTAGTCGAGTCCCTGCAAGTCTGTTCACAAGTCTTTTCGTGAAGCCAGTCACAAGTCCCTTCATAAAGGCAGTCACAAGTAACTGGATGAACAATGACAAAGGAATGCCTTTGTCAAAGCTGATTTGAATAGCTTGTGATTTGAATTGGAACTGAAGGACTTGATGGACTTGTGATGGACTTGTGATGGACTTGTGATGGACTTGTGATGGACTTGTGATGGACTTGTGATGGACTTGTGATGGACTTGTGATGGACTTGTGATGGACTTGTGATGGACTTGTGATGGACTTGTGATGGACTTGTGATGGACTTGTGATGGACTTGCAGGGACTTGCAGGGACTTGCAGGGACTTGCAGGGACTTGCAGGGACTTGCAGGGACTTGCAGGGACTTGCAGGGACTTGCAGGGACTTGCAGGGACTTGCAGGGACTTGCAGGGACTTGCAGGGACTTGCAGGGACTTGCAGGGACTTGCAGGGACTTGCAGGGACTTGCAGGGACTTGCAGGGACTTGCAGGGACTTGACTACATCCCTGATTACTAGTGTATGTATTACGAGCTGCAGCGGTGACCGCCACTTTGTCCCATAATGCCCTCCGGTAAACAGTACCGTAAGGCATCATATGGCTATGTGCTCTGGACTAGGTCGATTGAGGGCGCTGTTTACATAGCAACCTTCGCTCATGCCCACCGCCCATACTGGTGCTGAGACACCGGATCCAACAGAAACAGAAAAAGATAAAAAAGACAGTTTGATCCAGTTGGATTTAAATATCAGGCAAGTTATTTGACGTTATGGTGAGTTGGACTGTGTTGGATTGAGCAGTAAAGTAATATGAGTCACAGTTGGGTTCTGTTGATTTAGCAGGCAAGTCCTGGGGAACCATAAGAGGGTTAGGGTTAAATCAAATACCATCCTAGGATTCCTTTAGCCTGCGATTGATTAAATTGCAGTTGAATTGCTTAGTGTGTCATGGCCCAATAGTCAGGACGTGTACAATGTACTGTATGTTACCAGTAGCTGTGAAAGCACCCCGTATCACTGTACTTTTTTCTTCTTTTCCCTTGTAGCAGAATTCACTACCGGGGTTCCACACACAGCTATGATTGCTGGTGGAGAGTACATGTATTCACTTTCACCTTCCCATTGTGACCTTCAGTCAAGCGAAGTGCGTCACCCCATCATTACCAGATCCAGTAGGCACAGTTGGTCAGCCATGACGGCCCCAGTAATGACTAGTCTACCCAGATAGTTGTTAGCCTACCAGCTCTCATCAGTTTTGCCTTGTTCTCTGGTAGTGAAGACTGGAACGTTGGTTGGCCGGATGCACACTGTACATGGCTCAGCTTCGTGTACAACAAACACCTGTGGAGTTGGAAGAGGCCCACACGATGGAGGCCTCAGCTCCGAGCAAGGGAGGGGCCGTGGCTGGCTCAACCCATGCGGGTGGGGGGCCATCAGTCTTAGCTGCCCCTGAAGAAGCTCCGAGAACGCTGGATACCATGGATACCATAGATACCATTGATACCATAGATACCACGGATACCAGCAAGCAAAATGGGCAGAATTCCAACGGTCTGTCTTCAAGATGGATAATGGCTTCTGATTTTATCGCTGGGTGTGCTGGAGGTAGGTTACCATAGTTACAGGCTGTTCTTGAGTTTGCGTCGTGGTATGGACCTAATTCACGAGGAAGCCATTTTGGTTGTGTTCCCTGAATCTTTTGTATATATTGTAAAATGTTGGATAGGATGGTGCCAGACTATTTTTATATTCTACAGTACCTTCACTTAGATTATTTTTTAAGTGGCTTAAAACATATTAATTTGTAATTAACTTCAGGTCATTACTATCCGCAAGTTTCTAAAATGAAGACTGTACACATGTACGGTACATGTACATGACTTTTAATTCAATATGGCTGACTTGTGAATAAAGCTCATTGCTGCAAAGGGAATCACTGTATGCCATACATGTAGACATTCTTATTCTAAAAAGAAAATGCCCCTTGTTATTAATAGCCCTATGTATTGATGATGTTACCACAGTGCATCATGGCGAAAGTGGGGTTCAAATAGGGAAAGTGTGGGTCTGTCTGCAACAGTCGGACATAAAAAAATAATCAGAAGGCCCGAGATTTGTTGGCAGCTTTCCAATGGAGAAAGGTAGGGATTTCCCCTATTGAAATAATGTGATGTGGCATCACATTACATGGTATTCGTTTTGATTCTACAAGAACGAATAGAATTGTATTCAAATTTTAAGTTTTTCAAGGTTATCATGGATATCAATTTTTATTTGTACCGGTACGGTACGACATTACATTTGGTAAGTGAAATGCCAGTAATGCACCTATTGTGACTTTTTTCAAGAACACAAAAATTGTACAGGGACTCCGGTATAAGACGACGCTCGCGATCCAAGGAGTTTGTTCACCTTTTCTGGGACACACACATGTACCGGTACCGTACGGTAGTCGGTACATGTACATGTAGTATACCCTCTGCTTCGCCTCATAAAAGCGCCATATCACACATCACAGCACTCAACAATTGTTAAATGTATTTGAAATGTTGCCTCTGGAAATGTCTGTTCTATTATCAGCTTTTCACCTTTTACTAATAGCAGAGTGCTGTACATGTAAATTGTGCATGATACCAGTATTGTACAGGTACACCCACCTGTTGATATCTGTCATTCTCACAACAGTTACCCACACACTTGCCTATTATGTGGAATTTACTCAGTAAGGTTTGTCAGATTTAGTCCTTATTACCGGGTACCAACAAGCTGGGTTACCATACGCATACTGTGTACCAGTACATTGTACTCTCAGTGAAACCAGTCTTCAGGCAGTTCAGGGCAAATAACTACAGTACACAGTACCAGTACCCAGGAACAAAATAAGATTAGCGTTTAGGAATTTTTGCTTTCTATGCCCCCTTGTTTGTTTATGTGGTTTTCTTGGGGGGAGAGGGGTTAAGTTTCAATGTAAAACTTCGGACAGGTCAGTTTTAACGATATATAAATTACAACCTTTCAAATCCACCCATTTCTGATAATTCAAGCAATTACCTATGTATACATATATACCTTTAAAGTCCACCAGTTGTGCAAACTCCGGGGCCTATTTAGCCATTCCAATTCCTCTGACAAGTGTACAAAGTTTTAGTTTTGTTTACCCTTTTTTATTCTTTTTAACCTTTTTTATTCTTTTTAACCTTTTTAACCTTTTTAAACCTTTTTAACCCTTTCTAAACCTTTTTAACCCTTTCAACCCTTTTTAACCCTTTTAAAACCAAATTGGAGAGTTCTTAGCTATTGACCTGTAACATGGCAAAAGTGCAAATTGTTGATTTTAGTATTCCATTACTGTATGGCTGCCAGCGTCAATAGTGGCACCTGTTATGTGATGGCAGGCTTAAAGGTAAATGTACCGTACATGTACATGTACGTGTTCAGTACATTGTACAGTAATATACTGGTATCCCGGTACATCATTTGCTTTTGCAGTATTTTTTTTCTCAAATTGATGGGTTTAGGGATTATATTTTATACATGTACATGTAGTAAATTCTTCTAAATAGGCACTTTGGGAGACAAATTAGCGATAGTTTTGATTCACTTGGTAGACAGTGGCACTTAGGGAGACATTTCAGTGTCTCCCTAAGTGTCTAGCTACCCCACAAAACGATATTTGGGAGTTATTTTTGCTCGGAGAAGACAGATTTGGGTCTAAATAGCATAAATATGAAATTTCGTGGAAAAAGCTCCAGGTAAAAACGGGTTAGGTTACAATAAAGATTGTGCACGACTCTATGGGATTGTCTCCCAAAGTGCCCATTTGGAGGTAATAAAATATTGTTATGTTGATCTGTTTAAAGTTTTGTGTTCATAGATGCTGATAAAAACAAGAACAAAATTGTTTCTCTTGTAGTCTGGTTCCTTGACTTCCTATAGACGAAACAAAGCAATTTAACCAAAATACTACTTGAGTAAACAGGAGTATACACTTTGTATGCACTATGCACTTTCTATGAGAATTTAGTAGTATTTTGTAGTACTGTTTACTGTACCCCAAATGATTGCCTTTAGCATTATAGGGTTAAACAAGTGAATTATCGGGTTAGGAAACCTGGCTTGCACCTGGCTCACGCATATACCTGTAACCGAAATGCAAATAAAATGTACATGTAGACTTAACTAAATCTAATAAATTGGGCTTAAAGACCGGATACACCATTTGTAGATACAGTCAAACCTTGATATAGCGGCCATCAACGGTGCCGGTTTTCGTGGCCACTATACGCAAGTGGCCACTATAGCAAGACGTACACACATGTACACACACCCATACATGTACATGTATGAAGTCCAGGAACCAAACAACAGGGGAGATTTCAAAGTCAACAGAGGGCGCACTTCATTTCTGCGGCCAGAGTACACAGGTTTCACGGCAATGTAATTGTACACATTTTATTTTATTTGCTGTGGGCTATTATGGGTTGGCCACTGGCCGCGTTACGCAGTGGCCGCATTAGCAGAAATGGTTATGGTATGTTTATGCAAGAATCAAACTGGGACCAAGCAAGGGTGGCCAGTTAAGCCAGGTGGCCTCTGTATCAAGGTGGCCGCAAAGGCAGGTTTGACTGTATATCGAACAAATTTACTAATGAATTATTAAGAAATATATTATTTATTAAGTATAAAGATTCTAGGCATCCAGCAAATCTATTGCCTAGATTACTGCGCTTGTATTTTGTTTTATTTTTTAAATCACAATCTCCGGACGGCAATGGAAAAAACAAAACAAAGAACAACATAAGAACCACTGCCCGACGACAGTTAAAAACGAACGCCGTTTTTCTTGCTTTTCTCAGCATCCATGAAACTTTAGAGATTTACCATGAAATACAACCAACCAAATTCACCCATTCATGATAATTCAAGGAATTACCAATGGTGTAACCTACATGTGTACATGTATCTCAGGCATCCCGTGAAATCAAGGCACCTGATGAGATGTGGTTTTCAAGACAAATTGAATTTGGTATCAATTTTAAACGATTGCCAGCAGGTAATTGTTGTAAAAACCTGACTATTTTCAAACACTGCATCTGATTTATTGGAACTTAACGAACCAGACCGCACGAATAGCATTTTTTTTTCTCATTTTTTTTAAAGCTTCTACCGGTATGAACACAAAAATTTAAAGAGGTCAGCGTCACAATTGTTACTAAAAAATATGATTCCCTTAACTAATCCATTTTCTTAAATTACAGCAAAAGCAAAGAGTACAACCTTTAAGCTTAGACTGTGCTTACTTATTTTCATTGTTCTTTTTTTTATTCCAAACTTCTCATGTTAAACTTCAGGTGCTGCAGGCGTGCTGGTTGGGCAACCCTTTGATACTGTGAAGGTACCGGTATTGTATTTGTTTTCTGTTCGTTTTGTTCTGTGCCACAGTGAAAAGTTGCTACGGTACATTTCTACGCATACACATGTACTGTACTGTACATGTACATGTTGACCCATTCGCGTTTTTGTATCACTGTGGAGACATGGCTTTTTTCTCGTGTACAAAATGGTTAGAAAGTCGAGCAAGTTTTTCAAAATGCTCCCATTTTAACCACAATTATTTTCCTGGGTTGAAATTTCGACTCAATATACCCTAACCCAAACACTAACCCTAACCAACATTCTTACCCTAGTTTTTGAGTAATTTAAGTACAATCCAAAAATCTAATTCGTGAAATTCCTAATGAAGACCTACCGGTATTCATCTATAGAAATTACCCTTTGGAGACCTTTTCACCCTCGTTGTCCCCATTGTGTTCAAGTCTCCAGAGGGTACCGTAATTCACACCATGTACATGTACATTGTATGCCATGTATCGACTAAATTATTTAAATATTTATTCCTGATATTTGTCTTAGATGTTGGACAGATTTGGGCAAGTTTTGTTCCATTCGACTAAATTACATGTAGTTTCCAGAGGAAATTTTCACATTTTACAAAACATTTAGGACTCGGATGTAAGGGGACACAGTGGATCTTTACATTTTGTTGTCATGTTGCAAGATTTAAAGTACAAACCTTGTATACTACTGACCACAAAATGAAACCATGTATATTTCTTCAAGGGATATAAAAAATTCCAGTGTCTCACTAGGGTACATCATGTTGAATGAATTCACTTGTATTTCAGGTCTGGGCAACAAACTGTTAACATTGGAGATTCATTATGTAAACATACACATGTACATAACATGTACATTGTACTGGTAGCAAGCAGAGAAAAACTGTGCAGTCATAGAGTACCCAAGTGTGAAGTCAGTGTCATACATGTAGTAGTGGCTCAAATGGTACATTGACTACAGTAGTCCACTGAAATTCCATTGCAAAATCATGTATAGGTAGTCGAGTTACTTTTGTGTGAAGCCAATGTCTTGGCAACAGACAAAAGATGATACACTGTACATGTATTGACATTGGTAGTCTACATGTATGTGACCTGCTCCAACGAAACCCGGACAAAGTTTTCTCAAATTCTCTAGGTTCTCAGTTTTAAAATGATGTATCATTTATGTACCCCCAGCCTATCTCTCCTGGAGCATGGATTTAGTAATAAAACCCTGACAACCAGGCTAGTTAAAGGTATAGTCCATGGGCTACCAGAACCCCCCCTCCCCCCCCCCCCCCCCCCCGGGGGATTTTTCCAGACAACTTTTTTCGGAAACCTTGACCATAGAGCTATTCAAATCAGGTTGTTTGCAAATTCCCTACTGGTGGGTGTGGCCGTGAGGGCGTATTTTCAAAATGGCCGCCAAAATCCCTGTTATTGAGCATGCCACGTGGGAGGACGGGTTACACTTTTGGTACCACCGCTAAAAATGCATTGTACATGTAAAATAGGTGTCCCCCCTCCTAACCCGAGACCATGCTCAATAGACTGGAAAAACATTTCTAACCCAAGAGGTCATTCAGAGGGTAGACCATCCTTTCAAAGTTTCAAGATAGTGCTTGAATTGCAGGGCAATACTGATTTCAATGTTTACATGCTTGCAATGAAACATTAAATAGCCAGAACGTTTAAATCTTTGGTATAAGTGTCCAGGGACCTTCTATCCATCTGTTCAGACCGTAAGAAAAAGATTTGTGCCCCCAAACACAGTTCATTACCCCCAACATAAAACGCCTCCCGATGGAGCCCCTTGGTGCGTCCGTATAAAAAAAAAAATCGGTGCCTCCCAAAGTTAAAATTAGAGAGACAATTGACCATTGCGTGTGGAATTTGAATAATATCTGGTACACTGACTTGTTCACACAGCTTGGCACAGTTTACATTTAAATTCTCCAGACCAAAGACACTGTTGCTATATCACGTGATTCGGGGCAAGCCTTGCGCTAGCAACCCCCGGCTCTGGAATGGTCTGGTGTCTTTGTACCATTCTCAACCATTGTGAACAATGTATTGGTGCGTAACTATGCAAGAGCTTGCCCCGAATCACGTGATATAGCAACAGTGTATTTGGTCTGGATAATTTAAAGTCAAACTGTGCCAAGCTGTGTGAACAAGTCAGTGTACCAGATATTATTCAAATTCCACACGCAAATGGTCAATTGCAACTCCCTCTCCCAAGCACAAAGGGTGTTCAACGGATTGCCCAGACCTTCCAGCCAAGGGACGGGACCTGCTGACCCCTTCGGTGTAGCGCGCGTGCGGTCCCGGACATCCAATGGCATCACATACATGTACCTGTTATTGCTCAATCTCGCGTGGCTGAACACCACTTGTCCCTCTAAGCAGTCAGCACCCTGCGCGGCGGCCGGCGTGACTATTTAGCAAGCCAGAGTCTCATTCGTTATCAGAATTAACCAGACAAATCGCTCCACCAACTAAGAACGGCCATGCACCACCACCCACAGAATCAAGAAAGAGCTCTCAATCTGTCGATCCTCACTGTGTCGGGGCCGGGTGAGTTTCCCCGTGTTGAGTCAAATTAAGCCGCAGGCTCCACTCCTGGTGGTGCCCTTCCGTCCATTCCTTTAAGTTTCAGCTTTAAGTTTCAACCATACTTCCCCCGGAACCTAAAGACTTTGGTTTCCCGCAGACTGCCTGCCGCGTCATTGGAGAAACGCCGGCGGATCGCCAGTCAGCTTCGTTTATGGTTAGAACTAGGGCGGTATCTGATCGCCTTCGAACCTCTAACTTTCGTTCTTGATTTATAATGAAAACATTCTTGGCAAATGCTTTCGCAGTCGGTCGTCTTGTGGCGACCCAAGAATTTCACCTCCCACATCGCAGTACGAATAATGCCCCCGTCAGTCCCTCTTAATCAGTACTTCGAGTTCCAAAAACCAACGCAATAGAACCGAGGTCCTATTCCATTATTCCATGCTCTGCTGTCCAAGCGGTCGGCCTGCTTTGAACACTTCAATTCTGTCAAAGTAAACGTTTGGGCCGCGCTCAGCTCAGTCAAGAGAACCGGGCGGAGAGACCGAGAGGAAGGCCAGGCGCGCAGTGGCGCGCCTTGCGGCGGACCGCCAGCCTGCGCCCAAGATCCAACTACGAGCTTTTCAACTGCAGCAATTTTAATATACGCTATTTGAGCTGGAATTACCGCGGCTGCTGGCACCAGACTTGCCCTCCAATAGATCCTCGTTACAGGATTTAAAGTGTACTCATTCCAATTACAGGGCCTCGAAAGAGTACGTCCTGTATTGCTATTTTTCGTCATCACCTCCCCGTGTCGGTAACCGTTTGGTAACCGTTTCTCAAGCTCCCTTTCCGGGATCGAACCCTTATTCTCCGTTACCCGTTACGACCATGGTAGGCTCATAACGTACCATCGAAAGTTGATAGGGCAGACATTCGAAGGATCCGTCGCCAGTGCGAGGACCGTGCGATCAAGAGTTATGGTTATCAAGCCAGGTTATCAAGAGTTAACCAACGGAGCCGGGACGAGCCCGGGTTGATCTTGTTCCTAATAAAAGCACGCCTCCCGCAAGGTCGGCGCTTGCTGGCATGTATTAGCTCTAGAATTACCACAGTTAGCCATGATGGGGGATGCGCTCCCAGGAAACATAACCGATTTAATGAGCCATCCGCAGTTTCGCTTGTGAAAGCTTTTACTTGGACATGCATGGCTTAATCTTTAAGACAAGCATATGACTACTGGCAGGATCAACCAGGTAGCCCTCGGGGCCTGGGTGGGCAGGCCCCGCGCGCTGGGGCGGGGGCCCGCCGATCTCCGGCTAGACGCGCCGCGGCGCTGGTGTCCTTTCTCAAAACTCTCTCTCTCTCTCTCTCTCTCTCCCTCTCTCTCGGAGGCATCTTGACCGGGCTAAGGGACCCGGGAGCCTCCTCCGCCGGCTCCTCTCATCTCAATCCTGCGGTCCGAGACAGAGGGCCGACCCTCTAGAGAGGATGGGCCGCCTCGGTCCGCTCCGGGGCGGGCTGCTGCCCGCCGCCCGTTCCGACGTGGCTCGGCGCCCCGCCTGGGAAACTTTCTGCCGCCCGCCGCGAAACTGCGGCGGGCATGTGGAACAGGTGCCGCTCGGCCGCTCTGATTGCCATTTGTTTCCGGGAGCCCGGCGGGATGTCGGGGCGGACTCGCCCCGTGCCGCACCATAAGGCGGTGCGGAAGGGGCCGGCCCCGGCGGCTTCCATCGCACTGTGCCGGGCCTGTCCGAGTGCCTCAGAGGGCACGACAGGTCGGCGGGGATGCGGAGTCGAGTAGGGGAATCATCCCCCACTCCGCCTCACTCTCCAGGGCCCGAGCACCGCAGCCACGGGCCAGGTCCGCTCTGACCAGCACAGGGGGGGGGGGGGGGGGGGGGCTGGTAGGCCAGAGTATCGAGAACGACTCCGGATGCACTCCACACCGATCCCGATAGGCGGGCGATGGGGGACAGTCCGAGTGGTGGTCGGCTCCATAGGTCGTGTACAACCTTGGCCTGAACACCTGCCCCCTTATATATAGCCACACCAACGCGATGGCCCCCATTCAGGCTCGTCTCATAGGGTTGTGTAAAAAAAACCAGCTGAATTAGGGCCGACCAAATCAGAGCTGAAGGAGCTCGTGGGGACGGCGTTGCGATTTCACCGATACCGGGACCCCGGCGCCCGTTCACACTGATTGTTAATTGAAACTTTTATGTAACGGTTTATAGTACACCTTGCAGGTTTTCCAGTAATTGACAAAAATAGTTTGAACTGATACAGTTATTTTAAAGAAGCCCTTTTCTGTACTGTTGGGTATTTTTAATGTTTTTAAAATGTATTTATTTTTTATTTTTTATTAATTAATTTAATTATTATTATTATTTGTTTGGGGGGGGGGGGGGAGAAGGGGGGGGGGGGGGGTAAGAAAGACCTTTAATACCAATATGTTATCCCCAGACCATTTGCCAGGGACTAAAACCACACCGGGGTCACCCGTAGAACCAAAATACATGGGGGGCGGGGCTGTGGTGGGGGGGGGGGGGGGGGGGGGGGGGGGTTTGTTGGGGGGTTTGTTGTGGGGGGGGGGGGGGGGGGGTAAGAAAGACTTTAAATACCAATATTTTATCCCCAGACCATTTGCCAGGTACTAAAACCACAATGGGGTGACACTTAGAACCAAAATACATACATGTGATGTAAGTCTGTGCTTGCATAACAGCACAAATAGGTTTTTAGTGATTTTAAGGGGGAAAATTTGACCCCCCCCCAAGTCCTTATTCCACCAGTATTGATTTGGCAAACAAGCAGATATTGCAATGGTACACTATCGGCTACCCAAAAAGAGTGGTCTCCGAAAATCCCCCGGGGGGGGGAGGGTTTCGGTCGGTAGCCCATGGACTAGTAGTATGTATACACCATTTGCAGTTATCGAAAATATTTACTACCAAATTATTAAGAAATATCTTACTCATTTGAAAGTAAATAAGGATTATAGGCATCTAGCAAAATGATTGCGCTAGATATACTGTAATTATTCGCGAAAAAACAAAGATAACATAAGAATAACTGCTGAAATACAACCCCCCAAATCTACTCATTAATGACAATTCAAGCAATTACCAATGGTGTATCCTACCTTTAAGAGATAAACAGCTTTAAGTTCAGAAAAGCGTATTATTTCTATACACAATTGTTTCACAAAATTGACAGAAAACAAGCTTCTGGGTGACGGATTATGTTCAAATTTTGTAAGATTGTACCTGTAGATTAATAGTTAGTGATTCAGTAAAACCCCAAACCTCAAAATGGTAAAATCCACCCCGAAATGACTTCACGAGTACATTGTAATAAACACATTGTGCGACTTTGTCCGGGTTTTGGTGGAACAGGTCTCATACATGTACATGTACCAGTAAGGAAATTGCATCACAACAGGTTCTGGGCATAATAGGGATGCCATGTTCCAACTTAATATTAATGACCCATGTATTTGTACATGTACACTGATGCAGTACATGTACTACTGTGATCACTCATGCAACATTACTTATTCCCTTGACATTCGAAATGTCTAGGTTGCAAGACTTCCTATTCTTGTTTCCGGAGTCATGTGCAAAAGTGATTTGTTGAAAGTGTTGTTTTGAAATGTTTCCAACTCTAAAGTAAAGCATATACCAGGCACGAACTGTTGATGTGCGCATGAACTACAGTACCATACTACCCCCACCCCAGGGGTCGATTTAGAAAGAAAAACAAATCACATGATGTCTGAAGATCAGTAGGATTATGCATACAATGATTTGTCCACAATGTGATTCTGGTTTATGGCTATAAAATCAGAAAGACCTCGATTCTAACCTCATTTACATACAGGTTATTTATAATGTATGGTGTTCCTGAAAGACCATTAGCAAAGTAAATGTGTAGACAGTACATGTACACATTCCTCTTCTGAATTTTTTCGTTCTTTTTTAAAATAACGTCCATGCCTTTATCATTTGATTGAACATTTTAGTCACCAACCTTGCCCTACTATAAAAAGCCATACCGTTTATACATGTAACGTGGCATGAAATAATTACTGGATGTTCATAAAAGATGATTGATTGTTATGTTTGTTACAGTATGTCTATGCTTTATTGTAAATCGTTCACAACTCAGCCATTGGGATGCGATGAATTGATAATAAAATCATTGAATTGAGTTGAAAGGACGGCATGCATATTCACGTGTTGGATTGATGCTCCAGTGTGCATTAGACTATAACCAGTAATGTCTGAAACGCTTTTGTAGTTTTGTTAAGTGTCGAAATGTCTGGAACGTGAACAATAGGCTAGTACATGTACATGTATGTTTACGTTCCAGACATTTTGACACAAAAGTGTTTCAGACATTCCTGGTTCATAGTGTTAGCAGGCACAGTGATTCCGCATTTATTGTACCACATACCGGTACATGTACATTTTCTGTTTTGGTTTATTTTGTTTTTTTCTATAAGATTGCTAAAACTACCTGACCCGACCCGAAAATTACAAGCACAAAACCGAAACCGACCTGACCCAACTGAAATGACTGAAAAACTGACCCGACTCGAGGAGTTTGTTGACCTTTTCAGGGAAACATCTTATAGGGCCTTTTCGAAACCTTTGCTTCGTCTTCGGCTTTGGCTTCGCCTCCGAAATCCGAATTACTGAGAAGCAAATAGAAAATAAAGCAAATATAAATAGTCTAACTTTTAGGTTCATATCAATCGATTAAATGTTTCTGAAGCAAAACATGCATCAAAATGTGGCAGGGGATCTCGCAGTTGGGAATCATAAAGTGCCTTAAGCCAAAGACGAAGACGAAGCCAGGGATTCGAAAAGGCCCATAGTACCCTCGGCTTCGCCTCAAGTGCTACATGTATCTAGTGACAAAAGTGCCAAATCTCACATCACAGCATTCAACAATTGTTAAATGTATTTGAAACGTTTCCTCCGGAAATGTTTGTTCTAATATCAGCAATTCACCCGTTACTTTAATAGCGGAGTGCCATAAGTGCCATTAAATGATGAAAAACTGACCTGACCCAGCCTAACTGAATTGATAGAAAAACCGACCTGACCCGACTGAAATAAAAGAAAAACTGAAACCGACCCGATCTGACGAAACCTGCATGATAGAAAATCCGACCCGACCCGACCCAACTGAAATGATAGAAAAACTGACCTGACCCGACCCAAATATTACAAGCACAAAATTGAAACCGACCCGACCCGACCCGACTAAAATGATAGAAAAACTGACCTGACCCGACCTGACTGAAATGATAGAAAAACTGACCTGACCCGACCCGTAGTCAGTTTCGGGTCGGTTTGCACATCATTAGTACATGTGAGGTATGTAATGTAGAGATGGTACCGGTGAACCTCCCAACATATTTATTTTTATATTTGATTTGTTCGATTACAGGTAAGACTTCAAGCTCAGACATTGGCCAACACGCGTTACCGTGGTGTCATTCATTGCTTCTACAAAATTGTCAAACAGGAAAGCGTGAGTATCATCATGGTTTGTGAAGGGGGGGGGGGGGGGGGGAAGACAGAGACAGAGACATTGTTGTTGGAAATATTGCTGTACACAGGATATATCCCATCCCCATAGATGCCAACCCTCCCGATTTCGCCGGGAGGCTCCCGGAAAATCAACTAAACTCCCGACCTTACGGGCACATACATGTAAGATATATCCTCCCGGACTGGTAATATTAATGCGCCTTTATTTTTTGGATCGGCATTTTTGCAGCGGCGTAACAATTATAATTTTGCTTTCCGCGCACGCGCTGCCGTTCAATGCATAACAGCATGCACAGTTACCGTAGCAAGCCTGCCGGTACACGGCTATAGCTGCAGCGATAGCAAGCCATTACTGTATGCATGGTGCACAGTGATTACAACCTACATACATGTGTGTACATGACATTGGGTACACGCAAGTCACAAGTCCGGCGGAAACACCATTTCGCGACTTGACTTTGCATGAAAATCGAATTTCTTTTCCCTATTGGTTAATCCCTCTTATGTGACCAGTCGTTGTCATAATTATCATACATACGCATGCGCAATACTATGAGTCCACATTTTTGGAGTCTGATATTTATGAATCAAATCTGAATTTGAGTGAATTTCTTTTCGTTTCCGCAGGTCTTTGGTTTATACAAAGGCATGGCGTCGCCATTGGCAGGGCTGGCTTTCATCAACACCATTGTCTTTGGAGTACAGGGTAACATGATGCGCCAGATAGAGAACCAGACTCCATTCAGCCACTTCTGCTGTGGTGCGGTCGCTGGCGGCATACAGACGGTCATAGCGGGACCCATGGAGCTAGCCAAGATTCGCATGCAAATGGAGGGCGTGGGCGAGGACAGGCAACACCAGACTAAGACCCATTACAAGGGCTCCCTGGATGCGCTGCGGAAGATCTACCACGACGAAGGATACCGAGGCTGTTACCGAGGATTCACGTTGACCGTACTGCGAGACACCCCCGGTTTTGCCATCTATTTCATGTCGTACGACGTACTGTGTCGGAAAATTGGCAATCTGAGCAAAGACAATGAGATTGGAATCGGGGGGCTCCTACTGGCCGGGGGGCTCAGCGGAATGATTTCATGGTGCGTGTCTTTCGCGGCCGACGTTATGAAGACGCGCATACAGGCGGATGGCGTAGAAGGTGCCGGATCCTGCCAGTACACGGGAACGCTAGACATGATCAAGAAGAGTTACCGCAGCGAAGGGATCATGGTGTTCACTAAAGGACTCGGGGCGTCACTGCTTCGTGCGTTTCCAGTCAATGCAGCCACCTTCACCGTTGTGACCCTCATGCTTTCGTTCATCCAGGGAGATGATCAGGCCGTTTGATGGAACGCACATCAAGCATTTTTGTACGTCACGGTCGAGCAAGAGTGATCACAGTAGGGGTTAGAAATAGGGGTGCACAATCGGGTACCTGAGTACCCGAGTGTTAACCCCTTGATGCCTGGGAGTGGCTGTGGCCACAACCCGCTAATCCGTTTGAAATGCTGTTGTCTATACCAAGCAAGATATTTGACCGACAGACTCCCCCTTAATTAGTCCCCCATACCTATACACTCTCCAGACTAAACTAACCCTCCCCCCCCCCCCCCCTAACAACCTAAAAAGAATTCCTGAGAAACCAAAACATTCCGCGAGCACAAAGACCACCACAAAGGAGGAGGGTTCTCTCCGTCCCATATCTTGCTTCATATGCTGTTGTCAGCTGTGCTATGCCGTAGAACACAGCCTGTATCACAGCTGCACGCTTGTGTCCACTGTGCAATCATGCGTAACGTCCAGTGAGTGAGGATTTAATACCGGTGTCATGGAGTTAATATCAGTAACCGGTTCTAGTTGAAGAAGCGAGTACCCATAACCAACTTTACAAATTTATGTAACCTCTCGGACAATGAAAAGGATAAAGGATGAGTAAAACTAAAATTGAATGTCTGTTTTATAACAATGAACTGAACAACGAACAGCTTGCTGCATGCTTGTTTAGAGTTCACAGCTTAATGGTAGATTTGGGGGTTTGTATTTTAGAGTAAATATCGTTTAACTGACCAGTTCAAAGTTAATACAATCATAGATACTGACGAAATTAAGGAAAATGGGGTTTGTTTTTTAACCTGCTTCTGGCCGTTCGGTGGTGTATCCTACCTTTAATACATTCCTTCCGGTGATTCTAATCTGTACAAATGAGATTTTGAAATAAATAACCCAAACTGCGCCAACCCACTCAAGAATGAATTCCATACCTACCGTACCTGTAGTTTGTTGGTATTATTTAGTATTTTATCTTACTACACCTCATAAGTATTCATGAGCAAATTGGAGCGCGTCATTGGCCCATTCCGCTGTGCGTCCCTGAAGTAAAAATGACACGCTGCCATGTGACGTCATCCCGGTGAGTATCTAGCTCGCTGCCGTGCGGTATTATTTTCTGGTAGCACGAACAATTTCCTCTGGAACCTGCCACGTAGACATGTACAGTAGTCTGTGGCATGTAATCTTAATGGAACCAGTCTCAGTAACATTACTAGATTTCTGTCATTGACTGAAGAAGAACTTGAATATCTTGTGCTGAATAAAGATGCTGAATAAAGATGCAAATCTACGAAGGCCATTATCGACAAGGCAGTCAATATTTATGAGGTGTAGTAAAACAAATACAGCGGGATTTATTTTGCGTCGGGAGGTAGTCGAGCTGACCTACATGTAAACCTCGGGACCAGTAATTCAAACCATGCTGTATTTGTATAATACTGTGACAAAACAAACGAGCAGCATCTTTCAAGATTTGAATTTGTGGGTTGGGTTTCATTGAAGGGTACCAGGTTCCTATACTACCCGTAAATACACACCCCTAGTTAGAATGAAGTATAAAACCTGTAGAGTTTGTCATGCAGAAATGTTAGTGCAGTAAATTGATTTTGAAATGGCTAGAAATCTGATATATTTTCGCAATGAACATGTGAATGTAACCAGTACATGTTCTCACTTGCTTAAATTTGCTTACAATACAATTAAGTCAAATTTGTAGTTGTACCCGGTCAATGTCAAAATAATCCTGCTGCGTACATAAATGAAAAGTTTTCCCCCCGATTCAAAACGGATGACGCAGAAACACGCCACGAGCAAGGCCGGAAATGTCTGTCGGCAGCGAGCAATCAAGGCCGGAAATGCGTGGGTGTGCTTCCCGGTACTATCGGCCTGAACCCGCCTCGGACCGAGTTTCCTTAAAAATAATCCAGCCCCTTGGCTCGGTGATGTTAAAATAATTCCGGCGCGAACTGGTTAAGGAGACAGATGACGTGTTATTTTTGCTACTCAACTGGAAATATGGTACAAAACATAATTCATGTATAACCAGATAAACGGGTAAATACCCAGTACAACTGGTTTGTAGCTCTGTTGCGGAAATATCTTAATAAATTATTATGTTGGTTTTTTTTTTTTTTATCATATGTCTGTGGGCACTTTTCGTTACTTTAGACAAAATGTGTTTCAAAAACTTCTAATCCCCTAGTGTGATCTACAAGTACATGTACTACGAACTTTACCCATCTTTGCTACACGTGTACTTTCAATATAATTACTGTGTGTGAACTCTACATGTAACTGTTGGACTCTGATTCTAACTCAATTTAACCAGTTCGCGTCGGATGCCGAGTAAATACACTCAAAGTTTTACCCGGATTTAAAACGGATGACGGATAAATGTCACCAGCATGGCCAGAAATATTCTATTAGCGACCGGCTCACAGCAAGCGAGGCCAGAAATATTAGGGTGTGCTTCCCACAGATCCCGGCCTGATCGCTACTCGGATCGAGGTTCGTGAAAAAAGAATCCCGCTTGGGCCCGGTCAATGTACAATTAATCCTGCGCGAACTGGTTAAACAAAAAAATGTGTCCACGTTCTGATCCTTTCGAAGCTCTGATCTCTATCTTGATGACAAGAAATACACTTTTTGGTTGTACTGTACGTGTTACAATTCAGTTCCTGTCATTTAAAAAAAAAAAAGATACATATATAGCCATAATTAAAATGCAGGCCTGCCTAACTTGAAATTTATTGAAGAGAGATTATAGGTGTTGAGGAGTAAAGCCTTTGGCAGATTATGCTGAAATATACAAAAAAATGCTCTGAAATGTTTTTGTTGTTAAAAGCATTAATAGCAATAAATAATGTCACATGCACAATTAAAACAAAAAAATATTTTTTTCATTGAGTGTACATGCTACTTGAGGACCACCTCCTATTATTTGGTGAAGTCAACATTTTTAATTAGAGTTTTCTGCTTATATACAATGTGTGAAATATAATAAAGGACGTTAAAATTTGGAATGTTTACTCGATTTGTTTTCACTTGTATCAAGTGGATAATGCTGTTTATAAAAAAGACATTTGTATTTGTAGTTTGCTCGTTGACAATGTCTACTCGATAAGGCCAATCATTAGGGGTCTGTGGGTTCACAGCATCTGTAGGGATAACAGCTGCTGTGAATGTATTCAAGGCACTAGCCAAGTTTAACACGTTGACTGCCGACTATGAGTATAGTCGAAGTAATGGGTGTACGGGATTCTGCCACTACGAGTATACTTGTATAAAAGGAAAGGTTTTTGTATTGTAAGTTAAATACACTGATAACGCAACAAATACGCTGCTGGCAGTGGTGAGGACATACATGTTTATGTTCAAATTATTTTTTATCCATGTTTTTTTTAAAAGTTCCTATTATTAAGTATGCGCATGCGTACAATGCTTGGCAAATAGGGGCGCCCTGTGAAATTATGCCCGGCAGTCAACGTGTTAAGGGCATACAATTCAGCTTCTATTTATTGATGAATAAAGAAAAATACGCAGAATTATCGGCCTTACCTTATATCGTAATTAGTGCCTTGTTATCTCAGGCTGAAGTCATGTGACTATTACCATGGCAACCATATGCAACACGGCAGCCATCTTTGCAGAAAAACAATTGTCACGTAACCAGTAATTTTACGAGATCAATATCTATATTTTGTTGTTGTACTGATAACATTTTACCAAATTTACATTCAGTTCAATGTCTATTTTTTTTGTTTTTTTGTTATTGCGCTAAAGTAGGATACACCATTTGCAGATATCGAAAAAAATTACTACCCAATTATTAAGAAATATTCAACTGATTTGAAATAATGATTCCAGTAAATAATATTCCAGGCATCCAGCAAAATGATTGCGCTATACATGTATATCATGTGATTGTTCTGAACATTGAATTTTTAATTTGTTTAATTGCAAAACAACAACTGCCCGATGCCGGCATCCATGATCGTAAAACTTCAGACATGTCAGTTAAACAATATTTACTATAAAATACAACTCCCAAATCCACCCATTCGTGATAATTCAAGCAATTACCAATGGTGTATCCTAACTTTAACGTGTGTACCAAATTACGTAAACCAGCTGGTATAAAAATACAACTTGATAATTAAATACATGTAGATATTTGTACATTATGTATTTACAGTGAGCTGCCTGTAGAAATTTCAAAATGTATATGGTGTATGAGGCTTTCTTCACTAATTACATGGGCGGGGAAGTTCATAATTCAGTTTCAACGTCCCATGTATCAAAATAGTTCAACACTGTACATTATTCAGTGTATAAATGCTAAATTAATTTGGAAAATTATTGACATCAAGAAATATTAAATGATTAGTTTCCAAGAGAACATTTCATTTTGCAATCTTTTTTTTGTTTACTTTGTGGTTTATCTGAAAAATGTGTTAGTTTTGCAAAATTTGCCTAGTTTCATTTCATTTTGCAATCTTTTTTTTGTTTACTTTGTGGTTTATCTGAAAAATGTGTTAGTTTTGCAAAATTTGCCAGTTTAACAAAAATTAAAACTGCTTGTAAGAATACTACCAGTATTTTGTTTGTGAACCATTTAAAAACCCAATTAATTTCTTGACATTCAAATTTCCAACTATTGTTTCTAAGTCTCCTTTGAAATTCTTGAAAAGGTGCTTTTCAGCTGGGCTTGCAAATATTTGTATATTATCACCGCGTACAATGTCCCCGGCCCCGAGTGTAGTTTCACGTATATTATACACGCGTTGGCTTTTATGGATGGTAGCGTTTGACGTAATATCACGCCCTGACTGCAGAGAGAAAAAATGCCCTAGGCAACAGAAGTTGCATTACTAAAAAAAAAGAGGATTTTTCGGTAACTTGAAAATAAACCCGGCGCGAACTGGTAAAAGGTAGTATACACCAATTTGCTAATTCTGTAAATATCCAAAATGGATGGGTTAGGGGATCCATATTTTTTAGTAAATATTGTGACACTGACCAGTTTATAGATGCTGAAAGAACAAATACTGTTCTTGAAGTCTGGTTCCTTAACTTCCTTTAAATGAAACACAGTAATTTATAGACATTGGGAAATTAGACTATTTGGCATGTTAACCGTATCGCAAATGAAATGTGGACGAACTAAATTTTCATAAATTTAGGGGCAGTGTTTGAAAAATTGATACAAAATTCCACTTTTCATAATATCCACAGTACAACTTCACAGGGTGCTTGAGATTTATTCACAATAATTAAGTAGTTTTATTTGCAAATGATGTAGATACATGTATCAATACTCAAATGTCTTTAGAAAAAGCTTTAAAACCATCTATTGGCATAAGTAATTGGTTGATTTTGCTAAAACCACAATTTGAATCCCAAACAAATACAAGCGTGTCGGAATATTCTGCAGTGCAGAACACATGACTTTTATACAGGGTGCCTGCCGCCGGCCCCCCCCCCCCCCCCCTCCCCCCAAAAAAACACAAAAAAAACACACAAAAAAACCAGTCAAGCATGTCATGTTAAATTCACATGCGCGGTTTAGTTATTTCTTTTCTAGGTGGTGAAAGGACCATTGACTGTGCTTGTCTGTTTTTTTTTTGTGGGCCACCCTGTATAGTAATCAACAACATTCATAATCAAAAGCACACAAGAGCATAAATGAAATATCATAAAGGTTAAGTTGCCCCATAACAAAAATAAAATTTAAGTTAACAGCTGTACTAAATGAATTGTCTCAAAGCAACGTCATTTAAAGGGAGAGAGGACATAACCTACATTTCACAGAATCACTAAAATGTTAAACTTGTTTGCTTGAAAACTTGTGCTTATTACAGCTAAAAATTAAATAAAATACAAACTTTAAGTATATTTTATTGCCAAATAATACCACGTCAATGAGATTCCTAGTTTTGCATTACTAGTTTCAGCAAATTCTACCTCCCATGACCTTTGCCATTTACTTAAACTTTACAACATTCTCAAAAAATCTGTTGGAAGAAATCAACTGCTTAGCAGTGCTTAACATATGACCATTGTAAAAGTCCTATTAATAGTATACTATTTGTCAACAAAACTTCTCAAGATCTAAAAAATGGTGCTTGACAACTAACCCGACAAAGTTTTAACTCTGCAGTCCGGTGCAATTCCAAATATGGTATTCTATTACATATTCATGGTCCTGTCACAAGGTACCACCAATCAGTAACAGCAAAAATGAACAGAGGTTTGGGGCGGTTGTTTGTGCAAGCACTGCATGACTGGAGTAATCTGTTGCATGCGCGCGATGTCATTTCTATAAAGTGCGCTGATTGGATGAATGACAGTATACACCATTTGCAGATATCGAAAAAATATTTACTACCGAATTATTAAGAAATATCTTATTCATCTGAAAGTAAATGTTGATTCTGGGCATCCAGCAAAATGATTGCGCTAGATATCCTGCAATTCTTCCGAAAAATAGAATTTTATAATGAAAAATTCGCGATCGCCAGACGGCGAGCGCGAATAAACAAAGATAACATAAGAATAACTGCTCGAAGCCGGTTGAAAAAAAAAAGCTGTTTTTCGTGCTTTTCTCGGCATCCATGATTCTAAAACTTCGGAGAGCTCAGTTAAACGATATTTACTATAAATACAACCCCCCAAATCTACTCATTCATAATAATTCAAGCAATGACCAATGATGTATACTACCTTTAATCAACGCCATGCAATTGGGCCTGGGGCCAATGTCATAAAACACGTAAGCACAAAAATGTGCTTAGCACAAAAAAGTCTTGCTCAGTAAAAACAGTTTACCAGCCAAAACTCCATGTGCTTTTCATACTATAAGAAAAAGAAAAAACAGCTGAAGACCAGTCACAAACGATAAACATTAACTGAAAATTTGGGTTGTAAGCCTGCTTTTGCCAATGAGGAATTAAGCAAATTGTTGTGCTTAAATGTTTTATCAAATTGACACCAGATGTTTAATTGATTACATTACAATAACATTTGCTGTTCCAGCAGTTTATATAAAATTTAGATTTAATATATTAAGTTGTCGTTATTTATACACCAGTGTACAAAGAGAAGAAGTATATGTATAAGAGTAAGACAGGATAAATAAGGAGAGGTTTCTTGTGGGCAAGACTGTCTTGAATGAGTAAGGATCCAGCACTGTAGGCAGCCCAGAGAACCCCGGAAAACTGCAGGAAAAAAACAAGAGGAAAGTATCACTCATATTTCTGCAAATTGCAGTGAATTATATCAACTCTTTTTTGTTATTTTATAAATACCTGGGACAGTTTAGGCATTCCTATCGATCGAGAGCCCGTCACGTGGCGATAAAGACATGGCTGGAAGTGTTTAAAACCAGCTGGCAACAAAATCTTGTCACGTGATGTCACAATATACCGTACCTCGTCTCCAATAGTAAGAGTGGGTAGTGTTGGGCGCGTACAGCTCGACACCCTGGGAACGAGGTTGCCAATGGCAGTAATAGTCTGGTTCATAGTAAATACGCTTTATTGCATGTATTGTGTAGAGCACCAGAGGCGGAAACATGTCATCTGACACACACAGAATGGCGAAACACCGAAATTTACTTGCGACAATTTTTCGGGACTTTCGGGCTAAATTTTACAAAAAAGGTATTTATGAATGGGAATAAATGTGTGTTCGGACGGTATTAATCAGTCTGTTTAATACCGCTTGGAGTCTGGGTGCTGATAATTACCCTCGCCTTCGGCTCGGGTAATTATCAGCCCCCAGACTCCAAGCGGTCTTAAACAGAGTGATTAAAACCTCTCGAACACACATTTATTCCCTTTAGTAATAGTGGTCTATTATCCACATCAACAACAGTGCACATGTCAGCATGAGGTCCACATCAGTAATGTATTGATGTTCATAGGAGAGATCATTTAAAAGTAGGATATAAACATTCACACGACCACCAAAACTGGGTGTTTTGGGATTATTCTAATGAAGAACGAGTTTCGGGGGTCACATAAGTGACCTCGGAAAACTTGAGCTGTTTGGATGTAGTCTGATTCCGGCTGAAAAATGTTCGTCTTTTGCGTAGTACGTGTGAGAAACCACATTTCTGCATCTTGGGACATAGTGCCCCTTTAATGCTGTGCAAACTCGACACTAAACCAAAACCGGCCCGATCTGAAACGGATATTCTACTAGCGCAGTTCACGCAATCAGCAAATTCCCTATTGTCACCATGCAAGGTAAATTCAAAGTAATACTTGGCCACGCCTGGAAACGGCACATGCCTATGGAAGCATCTGTAGCCACTTCCCACAGACTTGTGTGTTATTTCGAGATGTAGTCAAGTATTCCAACCTCAACCGTACTTGTTTCCCGAGTAGAAATCGGTTCTAACTTTAGTACAACAAGCATAAGTGCTTGTTTTGTGTCTGGGCGCGATAACCGTCAGATAACCATCGGATAACCGTCAGACAACCACATACACGTACATACATGTACACACACACTGACGTTAGACAACAATGTTATCTTTTGGATAATGCCAGCATTATTTTTTAAATGATTGGCTGATAAATGCCTATACATTTTTGGGCGCCTAGCGATTCTGACCAAATAGGATCAGAAGTCGGTATCGTACTTTTTTTCCCCCAAAAGTCAGACTTTAACATGGTACGTGCTTACCTTTACTACAAATCCTACGTAGGGAATGGTGCCCACTAACGGTAACGTGGTAGCTGTGATGATTAGAGGGAGTAATGAGTAACCGATCACACCCAGACACTGTGAATAGCTGACCTAGGGAAGCAAAAGTCAACCAAGACAATGACCAATGCAGAATAGTACCAGCAATGGCTGTAATGATGAGAGGGAGTAATGAGTTACCGATCACACCCAGACACTGTGAATAGCTGACCTAGGGAAACAAAAGTCAACCAAGACAATGACCAATGCAGAATAGTACCAGCAATGGCTGTAATGATGAGAGGGAGTAATGAGTTACCGATCACACCCAGACACTGTGAATAGCTGACCTAGGGAAACAAAAGTCAACCAAGACAATGACCAATGCAGAATAGTACCAGCAATGGCTGTAATGATGAGAGGGAGTAATGAGTTACCGATCACACCCAGACACTGTGAATAGCTGACCTAGGGAAGCAAAAGTCAACCAAGACAATGACCAATGTAGAATAGTACCAGCAATGGCTGTAATGATGAGAGGGAGTAATGAGTTACCGATCACACCCAGACACTGTGAATAGCTGACCTAGGGAAACAAAAGTCAACCAAGACAATGACCAATGCAGAATAGTACCAGCAATGGCTGTAATGATGAAAGAGAGTAACGAGTAACCGATCACACCCAGACACTGTGAATAGCTGACCTAGGGAAGCAAAAGTCAACCAAGACAATGACCAATGCAGAATAGTACCAGCAATGGCTGTAATGATGAGAGGGAGTAATGAGTAACCGATCACACCCAGACACTGTGAATAGCTGACCTAGGGAAACAAAAGTCAACCAAGACAATGACCAATGCAGAATAGTACCAGCAATGGCTGTAATGATGAGAGGGAGTAATGAGTTACCGATCACACCCAGACACTGTGAATAGCTGACCTAGGGAAACAAAAGTCAACCAAGACAATGACCAATGCAGAATAGTACCAGCAATGGCTGTAATGATGAGAGGGAGTAATGAGTAACCGATCACACCCAGACACTGTGAATAGCTGACCTAGGGAAACAAAAGTCAACCAAGACAATGACCAATGCAGAATAGTACCAGCAATGGCTGTAATGATGAGAGGGAGTAATGAGTAACCGATCACACCCAGACACTGTGAATAACTGACCTAGAGGAACAAAAGTCAACCAAGACAATGACCAATGTACAAGTGTACAAGTGTACAAGCTATTGTGATGCAGAACCCTGGAAAACAGGGCATTTGAGATGACAGCCACAGAAAATATGGTTGAGCTTTTTTTTACCGTTCGGGTACCAGGCCCGGCCTTTCCCCTGCTCAGTATTCAGCCAGAAGGCACCTGGTTACTAAAGTGTGAAACAATGATCAGTCTGAACAGATGACCCAGGGTATGAACAAAAGGCAGCTTAACCAGTTCGCGCCGGATGACGTATATAAACGCAAATATTTCCCCAGATTCAAAACGGATGACGCATAAACACGCCAAGTTCAAGTTCGGAAATGTCTGTCAGCAGCGAGCAAGGCCGGATATGCGTGGGTGTGCTTCCCGGCACTATCGGCCTGAACACGCTTCTGATTGAGTTTCGTTAAAAATAATCCCGCCCGTCGGCTCGGCGATGTTAAAATAATCACGGCGCGAACTGGTTAAGTTGAAATGTGGCCATTGTTAAAGGATTATTTTGCCACAATGGCAGGACTGGGGGGAAAAAGGCACTGCTTTTATTGAAGTAAAACACCATGTAAGCACACAAAAGCAATGGTCTGAAGGGATTGCCAGCAGCAATATCTAAGCTCAGAGTCATTGGGTCCTATTTTAAAAAAAAGCAAATGCTAGGAAGTACAAGCAAAAATGAAAAGCATTTATTTGGGAGTAAAAGCATTAATAAAAAGCAAATGCTTGAATTCGTATGAACACAAGTTAAGTTTTACTGTTTCATTTATTAACAGAAATAGTAGTAAATGCTTCTAGTAAGTTGCATTTGATTGCACAGCCGAGTGGTTCGTAACAATAGAGTGTCCATTCTGTGGACATTCCTTTGTATTCGTGAAGTTAGGAAAACTTTGGCTAAATACTTATTTTTCTCGCTTTCCCCCCCACAAATGTAACCTCCAATGTTGATTCTGGGCCTCTCAGCTGTTCCTCTTACCCTTTCTATATATAACCCTGACCCGTTTTTCCTCTAAAGCTTTTTTTCAGAGAGGGCAAAACAGACTGTGGACCTTTCCAAGTCCACAAACCGTAACCTTTTCCCGCATCCTGTTGACGGCAATTGTTCGAAGGTCCACAGTGGGTATGAAATACTAACTCACACGCACAACAGGTTTATGGCTCCAGTCAAGTAAATTTCATTGTACAATTCAAGTCAGTTTCCTTTTCTGGAATATTATTTTTGTTTGTAACTGGGGGGGGGGGGGGGGGGTGTAATTGGAGTAATTTGATACATACCTCTCCACCCAAGACTCTAGCTAGAAGGAAGATGATGAGAGAACCGAATATCCAGATAGTTATGATCCATGATACCACCTATAAATGGTTAAAACAAAGGCAACATACAAAAACCTGGCACCATTTGTATACTTTGACGATGCAGTACATGTACATACTTGAAGAATAAGAGTACTGATTAAATTTACTTGATCAACATGATCATCTTAATTCTCAATCTGGATTAATTTTAGTGGGGAAAAAATCAAAACTGCTGGCCAAGATCAGGAAGTTGTCCCAGCTCTAAATGGGGAATCGGCTATAAATGGGGAATCGGCTATAAATTGGGAATCGGTTCTAAATGGCGAATCGGTTCTAAATGGCGAATCGGTTCTAAATGGCGAATCGGTTTTAAATGGCGAATCGGCTCTAAAAGGCGAATCGGCTCTAAATGGCAAATCTACTATGCCATGTGGAGTGCCATGGCCTTGTGGTCTGGAGCATTGAATTCATGATCTGTGGGTAAAACTGCCAGTTGTAGGAGTCCAGCTTGGGCCATTGTGAGTGTGCTCCTGGGAAAGGCACTTTGTTGTGCATCAGAGCTGGGTATCAGAGCTGGGTACCTGAGTACTTGACTGTTGAAATCAAGTAACCCAAACAAACTTTGCAATTTACATCGTAACTTTTCGGACAATGAAAAAAGACTATGGAAAAGAAAGAATTTAAAAAACTTCCGTTCTGCAACGATTACCCTAACAACTGTAATACTTCTCCCCCACCTAGGTGTAAATGGTTACCCGAAAGGTTATTAGCTGCTTTGCGCCGAAACTGTTTGTAAATTGAAATGACAAATAATATTTATTTAAATGTTTTTATAAACCTTTTAGTAAACAGATTCCAAACAAAGTACGGTATTTCAAGAAAACTACTCGCTTTACATGCACGTTGAAGCTCATATTCAATGTGCCCAGAAGTTGGTTTCTCGTCAAGTCTTGTACGTTCTTGAGGTCAACTTACACGCTTTATAACGATAGCGCCTTGAGTACCAGTCTTAGTATTTATAATGCCACAAACCTAATGTCTATAGCAGTCCCTAGATGTACCTCACGATACGCTAGACCAGATCAGACGATCCCCGTGGAGAAAGGGGTTTAAACCGTTCGGAAAGTGGCTTTTAACGAGCTTGACGAACGGTTAACCCTAACTCCTTACACAACAAAGAAAGTTGGAGGATTTTGAAGGAATTGTATTGTTCAATAACAATGGTGAGGGAGTTAGGGTTAATGTTAATATTAGTATAAGTTTTTAAAGATGGGTTCCCAAGCTAGCTCAATTTTCACAAACATTAATGCCCGAATGTCAATCGAACGTATTAAAAAAACGTCAAGACATTTTCAGAAAGTAGAGGAATTCCGCTAGTTTTAGTCACACGACATTGGCGGCTACGACCGTACCGGACCTAGTGACGCATCAGAAATACAAATGTAGTTAGTATCTAGCAGCAAAGACAACTTACCCTGAACTGTCCATAGAGGGAGACTGCTGAGAAGAGAAGAACCACTAGTAGTGGGCCCCAGAAGTCAACGCTGTCCCTCAAGACGTGCCTCTTGAAGCCCAAGAAGGGGCAGGGGAACATCACACAGCGCACTTTGTAGTAAATATCCCTCAGGTCAATATCAAGCTCCTCTCTGGTATTAAATCAGACAATTATAAGAGATGCAAGAAAATAATAGAAAATAAGCAAAAAACCAGCTGATTATCAATGGAAAACAATAATTGGCCCCAGGTTCAAGGAGGCTCCCGAGAGCAAATGTGACCTTGGGATGAATTTTAGAGCAAATATAATCCATATTAAACACATAATGTAAAATGTAAACTGTTTTTTGTTAAATGTGGCATTTGAAAGTTAATGTGATTCCTTTTTAACCCTAACTACATGTTGCTATTGTGTGTGCAAATTCTTATTGATTTTGGAGGATTTGGGAGGGTTAGGGACATTTTTGGTTTTTAATCCTTCTTAGTTCTTATTTTTAGTGTCACCGTGTAGGGTAGTTAGATGCTCAATTACATACCGTAGGTAAGGTTATAGGTAAGGTCTGTCTCTGGGAAAGATCGAGACATCACCGATGCCAGCAGGGTAAGGCTCAAGTATTATATTCTCCCTGTTGGAGGGACAGACGTATCCCCATACTGTGACTTGGCTAAGGAAAATGACTTTTTATGCAAATCTGTCTTTTTGGTTTTTCTTTTAAGTATATGTAGTTAATGTAAATGTAAAGCGCTTTTGATCATTTGTATAGAAAAAATGCTTTATAAATTTTAAATTATTATTATTATACTTCTAGAACTAGAAGGGAACCTGTGTACCTTCATTTTTAGAAGCCAGTAGCTTTAATGGATTGAGAATTGAGTTAAATTATGATACTGGATGATCACCGAGGCATGTCAGTGTGAAAAAAGGGGGCGGAGGGGAAGGTATAGGCAACCCATAGGGTCCTTGGGTATAGGAGACCCTCTTGGAGGTGATGATAGGGCGCCAGATGTAGCTGATGTAGAAACCAATGTCTTGGGGAACCGCGTTGTACTTGATTATTCCAATGGCTTCTAGGTACCAGCGTTCAATGGTGGTGATTAGTTCAGCCTGGTTCCAGTTGATATGATGGTCTTCGATGTGCAAGTGCTTGACAATGGATGATTTGCCAAAGTCTCCCTTTTTGCCATGGGTTTTGTGTTCATCGAGTCTGGTGGGAAGGTCCCTGCCAGTCTCGTCGGCAGCAGACAAGATGGCGGCGGTGGGCTCGATGTGTTGGATGATCTCTTCAACAGGGGACGATTAGGGGACAAGGGCAAAGTTTATGCCCAACGACAGAACTTTGGTCTCATCCGGGGAGAGGGTATGGTACGCTGGCTCAGGTTGACTACGGTGTGCCGAGAAACAATTCTTGGGAGCGGAGGTTGGGCGTGGTGCCAAAATCTCTTAAAACAATAGCCCTAGCTAATCTAAATCTCATTAACAAAGTTACACTTTGTTTATAGTGCAACCTTTTTGGAGAAATTAGACATTTTGATTTGAACTGTGGCTGGTCCCTTGCTGAAGTGAATGCAAACCGTATACTACACGCAGGGGACCAGCCATAGTTTGCAACTTTGCATCAAGTTGTTGAACATGTTAGGCGCAATCAGTGGATCTGCGCTCGATCACTCAGAAATGCACTTCGGCAATTGATCGATCCGGTAGAAAATCTCTGACTTTACTTCCCTTTCACAAAACACTCCTCCACGATTGACCGACGACGAAGATCTACGGGAAGTAAAGTCAGAGATTTCCTACCGGATTGAACGATCGTGCAGGTGCATATCTGCATGATTGATCGAGTGAGCCACCGATCGTGCCCAACAAACATGCACTTGATTCAAACTATGGCTGCCACCTTGCATGTACATGTAGTATAGTCAATCCCATTGGGTTACGGGGGTTCCTAAAAATGACAATGTTAGAGGGCACAAGGATGCCTTCTAGCTCCTAGAATGAGCGCGCACACACACACACACAGTCATGTATAGACCGGCAATCGTGGACGGGGCATTGTCCGACCGTCTTACTATGATCTCCATAGGATTTGCGCACGAGTCGAGATCGTAGACCTTGTGTCAATCGTGGACAGCATTGTTTCCCCAAAAATTTGTTTGTCTCCCGTCCACGATCAACGGTGTTTACACACGCACAGACACACACAAAGAAGAAAGCTTCTTACAGCAAAGGTTTATGGTCATCCTCGACATCTTCCACCTCTAGCAGCCAACCGTAGCCCTTGTTCTGCAGGAACTTTGAGGCACTGTTTCCTGACTGTTCTTTGAAGTCTGTGGATGCAGCGTCAGTGTACTGCATGTCACCCAGGTCAAGCTGAACGTCGCCAGAATGTCCTGCTGTAGAAATATAAACGTGGAAGTACCCCGATTACACTAAACTTCTCTCGGTAGAATAATAGCGATATCAAACAGTTCAGTAACACCGTGCACGTGTTTTGTGTTCGATTTGACATGGAATGACCCAGGTCTGATTCTAATCTCATCAGGGTTGCTTGATTTAAATCACGTTGATTTAAATCATAATTGGTTGGGGTTTTTTTTTGGGGGGGGAGGAGTGATTTTTTTTTATTTGTAACATTACTTTTAAATATAACCAACTGGATCATATATACATTGAAGAGGTTTATAATATTTAAAAGAACGCCCATCACCCCTAAGTTTCACAAGTAGATGTTTATAGACCATGTGCCCTCTGTTTACATCTATATTCAAATGTGCCCGTCAATATGCGCACGCATCGTGTTTTACATAAATTTGGTTTAGGAGGCGACATCGGAGGTCACATAATTCAAAGGTGGTCTGACCTGTGCCGTCACTCCTCAACCAAATTTTATGCGCATATTGACAGGCACATTTGAATACAGGTGTAAACACGTGACGTCAGAGGGCACATCGTCTATACAGCATCATTAACCCTAACCATCCCAAATCCTTAAAATTCCTTATTGCAAAATGCAGGATTTTGCAGGATTGAGGTCACTTGGAAGTTGATGCATTACAGGATTTTGCAGAATTGAGGGCGTTGGGGGTTTTTGCCCGATAATGCAGGATCCAGGTCATAAGGACCAAACTACTGCTGGATGATTTTGCAGGATTGAGGTTACTCGGGTTTTTATCCAAATGAAGATTTTGGATGATTGAGGTTATTTACTTTGTACTTTAACACTGCTCAGACTCTATGTACATTCTCCACAGAGCTTCAATCACGGGGTAAAGTTATTTGCCAAGGATAGGAAACATTTACCTACCAAGGGTCATTGGTGCAGACCCTTGTTGTAATAGGGCACTTAGCAGCTGTTTGTTCCATGTTGGGCTGCTTAAATAGCTCAATGGTAAACCCACTGCAGGATTTTGCAGAATTCAGGCAGTGGTCAACAGTAATAAATATTGGAGAATTTTGCAGGATTGAGATTATGTGTAAGAAAAATAGTGCAGGGAGTTAGGGTTAAAGTCCCGGCTGGATGGTAACGTCTCTCTAACCATATAGACTAGGAGCAAAGTTGTGAAAGCCCTGTAAATAAGAATTTTGCTCAACACCTACTACATCCAAGGTTTGACTTCACAATATGGAAGAACATACCCTACTGAACACTGCTAGGTAGTATGTGGCTTCAAATTGTGGTATCACTTTTGAGAAAAACTTGGTTTTTGAGGGTAAAAAGTTGGCATTGTTATTAATTTGGCACCAATTGTTAGTCATATAGTCAACAGTCTAGTCATATATTTTTAAAAAAATGAAGCATTTTATTTTTTATATATCTTAATATCTTATATAAATTATCACAACTATCATTTAAATATTTTTTACATTTCATTTTTATAAAGTACATACTAAAATGTGAAATAATTTTGAAATAAGAAAAAAGAAAACTTGTACGAGGCTACTTCCCAAGATAGTCTAGTCTTTTTTTTATTTTATTTTTAAAGGTTATCTTTTAAAGGGGCGTGGCCACGCCCCTTTGTCTCCTTAGACCATAATTATTATTTTTTAGCCAATGAGGAACATTTGAGTCATGAACTCATTAAACAGCATCATTTGCATGAACAAAAGTGATGTTTATATGCTTTCATTGTGTCAAACTTTTCTTAATTTTTTTTTTTTTTATTATTTGTTATCAAATTAATTTTTTTGTAATATTTTTTGATAGCAGCGCTAAATTTATACCACAATTTGAGTCCACATACTACCTAGAGATGTTCTACTAGGTCTATTCCACCAGATAAAGCAATCGAACCTTAGATGTAGTGAGAGTTGAGCACCCACTTTTATTTTTTGGTCCGTGCTTCTAGTCTAATACTCTACCGCCAGATAATTAGTTTTTGAGAAATCCTGTTTTATTTAATTAAATTCACCCCATTCACTCCAGAGACTTAAAAATCACAGGTATAGTAGACAAGACAAGTAAACTTTATGTAAATGATAACACCTACAGTACCTCGATTTTTGAGGATTGCACCTCAAAAAAATGAGTTTATTTTTACTTTTTTCGTAACTTTCGTTCTAAATTGTTTATCGGGATGTAGTAACACTAACGTGTTCAGTACCCCTTCGGAATCAAAATGAAACCTGTTCAACTGTCACTCACTTTATACTAGGGGTTCGGAAAACGTGCCGAGTTGAAACTCCGTGATGTTTTTTGAAAAAATCTGGGGCCGAACGCGTGGACGCGTGGATCGGTTTTTCTCGGGAAAAGTTGGGCGGAGCAAAAGGGCTTCATTCACAAAAAAGTATAAGCTGTCGTACATCCACCCTACTGCTATTTTATGTGCATTATTTGATAACTGAAAGTCAGGGGTTTCAAATAAAGGTTTTACTTGCAGTTTCTGACATATAAAAGTCGTACAATTTTGGGGATAAACATTGGTTAGATTTTCGGCGCACGGACAGTCTGTGTGTGGATGTCTTCAGTCGCGGTGAGTGAAACTGAACACCCTAATAGTACCCCTAGAACTCTGGGGCTCCCGACGCCCGTAGGGCGGAGCCCCATAGATAGGGAGGGTTTTTACAGGTTAACCGCTGTTAAACAATAGAAACCGTGCACAAAATTCAGGCAATAACTCTCATACTGCCGCACGGTCTACCCCAACCAAAAATTTGTATGAGTAGTTGAGTACTTTATCAACTCACCTAGCTGCTGCCTACCAAAAACCGGTCGAATCTCGGCCAATTTCTGTAAAAAAGGTGAAAACTATACCCGTTCCGCAAACGCGACTGTTACAAGATGGCGGATAACGACGTTCAATGAACTGTTGGTACCGTGACCCCGGCCGGGGTCAGTGCGGACCAATCACATGGCTTCTCTGAACGATGACAGGGCTGTTTTCCAAACCCTGGCTTCGGTTCTGTTGGGCTCTGGCGCATTGCTAAACTATATAAATAAGGCATCTGCAAGATGAAGCTTGTGTT
Organism: Crossaster papposus; assembly: GCA_037893245.1. Classification (NCBI taxonomy): domain Eukaryota; kingdom Metazoa; phylum Echinodermata; class Asteroidea; order Velatida; family Solasteridae; genus Crossaster; species Crossaster papposus. The sequence goes on along the minus strand of JBAIAA010000087.1, from coordinate 1,468,470 downwards.
TGGAAAACGGCCAATGCGGCTACCAACAGTTCATTGAACGTCGTTACCTGCCATCTTGTAACAGTCGCGTTTGCGGAACGGGCATAGTTTTCACCTTTTTTACAGAAATTGGCCGAGATTCGACCGGTTTTTGGTAGGCAGCAGCTAGGTGAGTTGATAAAGTACTCATACAAATTTTTGGTTGGGGTAGACCGTGCGGCAGTATGGGAGTTATTGCCTGAATTTTGTGCACGGTTTCTATTGTTTAACGGCGGTTAACCTGTAAAAACCCTCTCGGCTCCGCCCTACGGGCGTCAGGAGCCCCAGAGTTCTAGGAGTACCGTAATATTAGTACTCTAGCTAGGACCTACTGGGCGCTGCTGATGAAGCAGAGGTAAGGTCTTCATCTGACACAAACTCAAAATCATTCTGCCACGTCTGCGAAGTCATGGAAATCGGTTCTGCTCCGCTTCTTGTCACTGGTGATGTTTCTGATGTCGTTGCCCACGTCATGGACGTTGGTGGCGCTATTAGGACAGCAGGCGCTGCTGCCGTCCCGACGCCGACGGCGACGTTAGCTTGAAAAGTTGTTGGAACGCCACCGTCACCAAAGGGGGAAATATATAAGGGGTTGGTTTTCTGCGTATCCATGATCAAATTTGGCTAAAACGTGTTCCACTAAACCATGACTAAACTAAAGAAAGCATTCAAAATAAGACGTAAGGAGGGCGACAAGAAAAGTTCCACTTGCTGGAGTGGAAGCCATTTTGAATGGTGCATCGTCACTGACCTCTATAGAGGTCAGTGTGCATCGTGGACCAATTGCCTCTTTCAATATTTGTTTTCCTTGTAAAAATTTTTTTTATATTTTTATAAGTATAAATAAATTAGGTATAAATTCTCATTGTGTAAATGTCACTGGCTGATACTGAGTGATAGTGTAACAGTCAAATTCGGTGACATTCTAATGCAATATCTGCATCTAGCCAGAGGAATTTATAGTCTTGCTTCAAGTCGTTGTACAGCATTTACGTACACCATTAGCCTCTGTCATGAAATGACGAAAATCAACCGAAGAGGGCGTTTTGCGGAAATTTGTCAATATGGCTTCCGAGCTCTCGCGTAAGACTAACGTAATTAGCTATACCATGGAGGAAAGACAACAGATAGTTAGTGATTTGCGGGAAATACTCAATAAAAAAATGGCCAATCATAAAACTAGATTTCCTTTCCTGCACTTGAAAAGACCCGCCGTGTATTTATGCTCCTTAGAACACCGGTTAGGCCCAACATTTTAACAATTTCTTTTTTTCAGTGGCACTGAACTGAAGCTTTATTTGAATACCATATATTTGAATGCCATACAATAAACAAATTCTGGGGCCAATTCATACAACTTGATACAAGCAATATTCTATTTTTTTATTTTTTTTATTTTTTTACATCTAGTATAAATTTGGGGCTTTACACACAAGCACTTTGTTCACATAATTACTATATGGACGTTAAACCTCAACATTCCTGATCCTGCAACGTTAATTTAAAAACCAACCAGTTTTAAATACTGTCACATTGAATGTAGACGCCTGTGAAATCTAGTAATATTTTACCCTTTTATCGACTGAAACCTTACATGGGTCATAAACGACATTTACTATTAAAAGAAGTTCGTAAATATTAAACTTGGATTTTCCAAGAATTATTTAATTGCGCCACGACTTAGGGAACACTCGGTCGATTGTGTGCCAAATTTCTGGACGCCACCGTTTTGGGGTTTTTTTCGGACTAAGCTTACACCTAAATTGTTAACAGAGGGTAAATAGCAAGCATTAATAACATTAACATGGTAAAGGTACAATGAATTTGCATTTTGTCAATAAAGAAGTTTGGCAACTTAACATTGCATAAGGAAAGTCGGCCCAACATTAACTGTTTATAAACAATGTAAACGTCGAAGTACAGCTTTAGCTACGCACGTACATGTACGTATATAGCGCAGCACACTTTCACAAACTGACAATTGTTTCAGTCGCTGTTTCTTTCTCTTTCGTAATTTTACGGTTTTGGGTGACATTCAGCCTTATGCCTACTACGGTTTATTCTTTCGAAATAGCCACAGCCTTTAGAGCTCCGTCGTAAGCCATAAAGTTCTGACATCGACGACACACGTGTTGCTGTTGGTAAGCGCCGCCATTTTGACAATTTTCCGCGCGTTGACCTTTTAGAAAGGTCATGACAGAGGCTAATGGTTCCATGCATACACAAAACCCCAAACACAGGATAGGATAATAAAGAAGTTCCCCTGGTAGGTTGGTCACTTATCTGCGTGTGCTAAATAACTTCTCCATCCAGACTGATTCAGCGGATAATTAAGCACAATCTCAGAATCTCAGAAAATTGACTGGACATCGCCGCTAGGCATCACCATCCAGTTTGAATTTACGCCGGTGCCGTGAAATTAGTAAGGTTGTGACGGATGCAAGATGTTTTTCTTGGGCTGATGAATAAATGGCCTAAGTGCGTGTGGAGTGCGACAGGAAAAAAATTAGGACGGCAGCCGCCCGAATTGAAATTTCGAATGGAAAGGGGGTAAAATCATTTTACAAAAATAATTGCATCACGGATGAGCAATTTAATGAGGAGTTTTTAAGTCGGCTGCCGTCTTAAATCTTGTATTTTCTTGAGCTGTTACAGCGGAAGGGCTCATAATAATCGTGAAATGGATAATATGAGCGAAAACAGAGCACGAAAAGAGTAAAAAGAGTAAAAAGAATTAAACAAGAGTAAAAAAGAGCACAAAAGAGTAAACAAGAGCACAAATGAGTAAAAAGAGCACAAATAAGTAAAAAGAGCACAAATAAGTAAAAAGAGCACAAAAAGGGTAACGAGAGTAAAAAGAGTAAATATATAGAGTAAAAAGAGCACAAAATGAGTAAAGCGGGTAGTTAATATTAAACGATTTACTACGTTTCTTGCCATTCGGAGATTAACCTCAAAAAGAGGAAAAAGTTATAACTATACATCTTATTCTGTTTTAATATTCATCGACATGGCAAATGTTATACACAACGGCCCTACCGTTTTCAGGTTCTTCGACCCTCTTGTTTACATGTATGTTGACATACATGTACTTGGTAAACAGACGATTTCTGGATTGATTAGTCGGATAGCTTAAACAATTCATTTGTTGTCTTTTGCGGTTAAGTCATGCACTCCGATCTATATTTCCCTAAACCAGTATTGAGAATGTCATCTACAGCGTCATCATCAAATTGCACCCCGTTTGACACAGTCGTGTCGCAAAAGTAACCCCTATAGAAATCCCTTCATCGATGTAATCATATCGTAGTGATCATACAGATAAATCGTGTGCCGTCGGCGGACGGGGCCCTTGAAAATGGAGGCGTTGAAATGATCGGCGGACAAAACCACAATACGATAATCGAGTAGGACATCCTAAAACTGTTGTATTTCTTCGAGACCGCACTGACATTCCTCCACACCCTCTTTTGCTCGCAAATCCCTGGCAAGGTATTCTTGGTCTTCGCGACTTTGCTTGATATTTCTTCATTTTGAATGGTTTTCATTGATAACTATTCCAGAGTGACTATTGCCCTGGCGCAACACAATTCCGTCTCGTTATCCTTAATCTGGACCTATTATATTAGTTTTATTGTCCCGTAACATGTCGTAAAATTTTACCACGCCGTGAGTCTTGTTAGTCTTTCCCGTCTGCGGCAACCGCAGATATACGAAATGAATGTCAACCCTGTCATCCAATCGAAAGCGTTGATACGACTGTAACACTTCAAGTTGTTCGACACGAGCCAGAAATCTCCCCATCGTTAATTCATCTACTCGTAAAAAAGGCAAGGCGATTGGATAATTCGAATAACTGGATTGAAGCACCAACCTTACTCTTTTTCTCCATCAGAGAGACCATCCATTAGCCTAACCTTTTCAAAATGTTCTCGAAAATGGAACCCAGGCGTGGTAAAAAAACCGCAACGACAAATCGCCCAAGTCCCTGAACGGAACTTCATAATCATACATAGTGGCTTGATATTTCTTTACAAATTTATCATTGACTTCTACAATATCGTAATAATCTTGCGGTCTGTCCACTCGAATCCTCTTTCTCGACGGTTGATTCTCCTCGTCCTCCTCGTCCTTTAGTAGTTCGTCACCGGCCCACCACCCCGTCCTCTTGAAAATCTTCCTCAAATTCGGCCCACGGATCATCATCGGAGTCGCCGTCGACGGATACCGTGCCCGTGTTGATACGGAACGTCTTCTTCGTCGCCGTCACTCCGGTGCCCGTGTCGATAAGCGGCACGTCTCCTTCATCTTGGTTCAAAGTCAAATCGTACAGCCTATGAAGAGTGTACGCCCTCTCGTCGTCGTTGAGTTCAACGGTGTCGTTGATAAGTTCAACGGTGTCGTTGCGAGTTCAACGGTGTCGTTAAGTTCAACGGTGTCGTTGAGTTCAACGGTGTCATTGAGTTCAACGGTGTCGCTGAGTTCAACGGTGTCGCTGAGTTCAACGGAAAATGGGTTAGCAGAGCCAAGAAATTGGGCCCAGTTCCAACCCCATTGATTGAAAGATTATTATAAGCCACTTCGGGAATTATCGATCGCTTCCAAACCACAATACTACCTGGCACGTGCGGCGCCGCCAATTACAGCCTATTGTCCGAGCGCTATGTATAACAGTTCCAACCCATTCTATCTTCCGGGGGATTACCCATCGATCGCTACTATACTATACCGGACCTCACAGACTGGTCATTTTAACTATACACTCGCATGCCGAGGGAATATCGCGCGTCAAACGCCGGCAGATTGACCTGTCAATCATTCCTAAGTTGCCTAGTACTGGCACCAAGGACGCTCCATTGTCCGAGGATTTTGTACCAGCCAATACCAAGACACGCAACACCATCACTCGCAAACCATCCATAACAAGGTCTATTTGGGCCATATTTTATATTAATCTTTCCCCATACATCAGGTCATACTGTTCGCAACCCTATATTCATTTCCATACATTAGGGCAAATTGGGCTATACATTTTTAACCCTATACCCTACTACATATTCATTACTTCAATATATATATATATTAATTATATGCATAATTACATATTAATATCATAAATACATATTCATGTGACCTTTATCATATTTCATACAAAAGGTCAAAGTGGGCCATACTAGCCTAGCCACCTACACATACTGCCGTGCCACTCATAAACAGTGCAGCTGGTAACAAGGTAATCAACATGCTGATGAGTTCATCTAAAATATTATTATAATTACTCAAGGAATGGTATTAGTTCTTGAACCTTTTATCTCTTAGTAGAGGGAGTCGGGTTGGTGTAGCGGTTCTTTCCTCGCCTTCCACCACTATGACCCGGGTTCGAATCCGGCCTGGGCCAATATGTGGATTGGGTTTTCAGTCCCTGCCTGACTCCGTGGGTTTTTCCCCAGGATATTCTTCTGGGGTTTTCCTCCCACCTCTAAAACTGTAACTTCTTCACATTAATTGTTGAATGAAATAAAAAATTGTTGAATGAAATTTGTTCCCGCCGTGAATATGGCCATTGATGCTGGTACGGCGTTAAACCCTAAAAACTCACTCACTCTCTTAGTAGAAGCTTTCAAAAGTTTTGTTGCAAGCAAATTTAGCACAATTATTGTTCGTCTTATAGGGCTTTATATTTCTGCAAGTAAGTTTTTTCAGTGTGTTTCAGTTTCAGTCGTCGAATACAGCAAATAAAACTGCGCATTAACGGTCAAATCCTCGGCTTGAGGCGGTGGAAAGGAGAACATTAATGATAAATCTCGTGCGGATCTGGAGAGATCGCCTGTCTTGAAAAGGGGTAAAGGTTTCCCTTTTGGTGTCAAGGAAAGCACAGGGAGTTAGTTGTGGCAGCGATACTGTCAGAGAAGCACTCACTATTGTGCCAGAATACCGACTCTTTGACTGGCTGTGATGTCGACAAAACAGAAGCAGAAGTGAAGCATACCAAAATAGGTAAGTGGGTAGGTCGAGGAGGCCCATTGTCGGAATCAGCCATACGAGGGAGTCGACCTATACCTTTTCGTTAACGCTGGACCAGGGATATTAAATGTTAAGACAGAGCGCCACACCTGTCTTCAACTCCGCACCGAAGCGAGTACGCTGGGTGAGCGGGGGCCAACTTAAACCGCGGACCTTGCGATCCACAGTTCGATGTTCCACAGTTCGATGTTCCACCGACTGAGCTGAACCGCCAATCCGACTACTAGGGGCACCAATGTAGAGATGGCGTTCATAAGCGGATTTATATCGGCAAGGCGAGACACTTTAGAATCTGGATCTCGGTTCTCGAGTAGTAATGTATACTCGAGGCAGAACTTTCCTCCCTCGCTTAATTTCTGTCTCTGACGATGAACAAGCAACGCACTAAACTTTCAATGTAAGCCTACCTTGTGTTCTATGACATGGTGTCGTCAAATGGGCAAAGCAAATACAATGATATATTCAATAGCGTCTCAGCACTTATCAAGACTTTACGGTTAATAAGCCAAGTTGCATGCATGAAAGGCATGGCCAGGCCATCGAACCTTTGGCAATATTCAGAACCAAGCGGCATTAAAAAACGAATGGAGTGAAGACTATACACGAGGTCGAGTGCATGCAATGATCGAGATTATTTTGGCTAATCTGTACGCGCGCAGGCCCCACGTGCATGTCATGCTAGAGCTCAGGCACCAGCGCACGGCCAAGCAAGTGCACGTGCTCGATCTTAGCTACCGTTTTATAAAATTTTACATCAACTTATCGGTTCGCGGTACACAAAATACATTGAAATGCTGTCTCAGGTCATGGAATATCTGCCAACAATTGCGGCCACTGCTCTTTTAGCAACATCAGGAATTGCCGCGTACTCGACATACAAGCTGCTTACAATAGACCATGAAAGAAAAGCCAAGGCTAACGTATACGAGACGGCTAAGCTCGTGAACGAGTACTTGGCGTTTCATTACGGGGCTCCCAGCGACGTTTTACGGTACGACTTCGGCCCAACGAGTTCGCTAGATTTTCCTCGGAGGGTCGCGGACGAGTGTCTGGAGGTGTGGGATAAAGTGAATAAGGTACATAAATGTTAATACATGTTAATCATGAACCGGGCTGCCGCAATTTTAAAAACAAACTAAATGAAAAATAATCCAAGTCATGGAAATAATGGAAACAGCCTAGTACAGGTCAACTCGTACGCGAACCAACCCGTACGCGGGACAACTCGTACGCAGATTGGTCAACTCGTACGCCAACCAACTCGTACGCCAGCCAACTCGTACGCGGTCCAACAGTCGTACGCGGTTACAGAATGTGGTTCACGGGTACGGGTGGCGTTGATCAATTAAAAAGGCAGATACTCTGGGCACCAAGGCGAATCTGTACGATGTTGGGCATTATTAACCTTTTTGGCATATAACCTTTATACGCTTTAGCCTACTTGTACTTGTATTTGTAATACATTTTCGTCAACAATTTTATTTCCACTATAGATCATGTGTAACGATGTACAAGTTGCATGAGATTCAGTAGTCTGTTCAGTCTCATCTCTTTCGGTTGTAAGAATATTATTATTGCTTAGCAATAGCATACACCATTGGTAATTGCTTGAATTATCATGAATGGGTGGATTTGGGGGGTTGTATTTTATAGTACATACCATTTAACTAACCTGTCCGAAGTTTTACAATCATGAATGCCGAGAAAAGCACGAAAAACAGAGTTTGTTTTCAACCGGCGTCGAGCAGTTATTCTTATGTTATTTGTGTTTTTTCGCGATCGCCGTCTGGCGATCGCAACATTTTCTTTATAAAATTCTATTTTTCAGAATAATTAAAGGATATCTAGCGCAATCATTTTGCTGGATGCCTAGAATCATTATTTACTTTCAGATGAGTAAGATATTTCCTAGTAATTCGGTAGTAATTTTTTTCGATATCTGCAAATGGTGTATCCTACCTTTAAGACTTTTCTTTTTACAAAGGCATTCATGTATATTGTACTAATTGTTTATACATCTTGGTTTTAATTTCATAATCATCGTTTGACATAACTTCTTTTAAATATATTTTTTTAGACAAATGAGTAATGTTTTCATTTGATTAGTATTTTTAAGAAAAGGTATTTGGTCTGCCTACGAGTTGGACCGCGTACGAGTTGGCCTGTATTCAAAAGATTGTTGTAACCTGATGCCAGTTTTTTTCCCCAATATTATCTCAATTACTAGTAGAAGTACATGTACTACTACTATTAGGCTAGTACTGTCACGGGATTAGGTTTACTTTACAGGTTCCGATGATAACTAAGATGACGCACAATTGAGACTAAGTGAGAGACATCACAAACTGGTTTAATCACAAACGTGGGGTCAATATTAAGTATGTAGTATGCATAATATGCCGCTACACAACCCCCCCCCCCCCCTTTGGGACCCTCAAGACTCAATTTACTGTGTATGAGCATTGTATGAGATACTTCCAGAACTGCAGCTGAAGGCCTTTGGCCTACAGTAGCAACATGCAAACAAAGGGATAATTGGCGAAAAATGACTTGAGAAAAACTCTGTAAGAATTAAGATATTAGAGAGGTTTCGTCTGCGAACGAATACGGTTAGCTTAACTGATACGTCATCAATTTTCGCTGACTTATGACGTCACAGTTTCTCACTATCCGCTAACCGTTTACAAGGCACGAATATCTTGCTCACTACACGCAAGTATAAAACGCGTACGGATAGCTAAACGGACGCATACGCGTATCCGTTCGTATGCGAAACCTCTATATTTTGACAGAGCTTACAGGTACATTGAGGGACTCAATTTATATCAGTGGGTCAGGGAGACCTATACATCTGATTGAATTCCACAATAAAGTGTATTTTTAGACCAATTTCTTACCCATTTCACTAGGGCTACAAATACATTCCACAAAGACTGTTCTGTTGAGTTGCATATCAAACAGTTCATATTTCATAATGGTAATTTTTGTACAAAACATATTACATGCATTGCCATCATGAACTGGATATACAATGTATGCAAGTCAATATGGCGCATATTTCTGTAGCCTGGGCCCGATGGTGGTACCGGTATTTGGATGGGTAGTGAAAACAAGTTCAAATTTGTATAGCTATCAGTCTTATCTCAAAATCATGAGAGGCAACCCATACCCTAAAAAGTGAGTATGTCTACATCAGATTCTTTCCAAATCTGAAATGTTTCTCAGTAAAAAATAATCTCGCACTTCGGCTCGGTGATGTAAAAAAATCCTAGCGCGAACTGGTTAAGTGTCATCCATTGACATACAGTGAGTACATACATGTACCGTACATGTTTATGTACGTGTACATAAACATGTACCGTACATGTTTATGTACGTGTACATAAACTATATGCTATGTTCTGAAAGTATCTGTACTGACATTTGTTTTCATGCGTTCGTATGTACAGTGTATTGCCTTTTTCTCCCATTTCATCTTGGTTTCTCTCTTTTGTTTACAGACGAAAGTACCTAACAGAGCTTTGGATATAGGATGTGCAGTTGGAAGAACATCTTTTGAACTTGCGCGTGACTTTGAGCAGGTCATAGGAATAGACTATAGCCAAGCATTCATTGATACCTGCTGTGCGTTGAGGAACCAGGGTTTGTTAGATTATTCTGTTCAAGATGAAGGAGATTTATCGACTCACCTAAAGGCAGTTGTGGATCCTGCGATCGTATGTAATCCATTTGTGTGAAGATCTGTTGATTTCACATCATTTTAGTTCTGTGTAGTTCTGTGTTGTTTTGTTTTTACTCAAATCACCTATCGCAAGGCCAAAGGCTGCTCAATGTGTAGGCTACAGAGGAACATGTGGAAAAACCAGCCCCTCACACTGAAACGAGACAATCTGAACTCTGCACAGTATGAATAGGGTTGGGATGGGTAACTAGTCCACTGCAAGGCATTATGATGCCTCTACCCATGCGTATTAAAACTGCCATAGCCCAAGCTGGGTTCGAACCTACAGTACTTCCAGAACTGTAAGGCCCTTGGCCTTACAGGATGAACATGCAAACGAAAGATCATTGGATACATGCAAAATAGCTTGAGAAGAACGGATCATTAGGTAAAGGAAATCCCTATATCAGTTGGTCAGGGATCCGGAGACCCTTTACATCCATAGATTGAATTCCACAATAAAGTGTACTAATTTCAGACCAATTTATTACCCATTCCACAAAGACTGTCTTGTTGAGTTGCATCAAAATCCATGATAGCATGTAGAGGTTATAACTTTACCTGAAACTTGTAGTCAAATTGTAGAATTTTTAAGACACTGTATGCAACATCCGGGCATAGAGAATCTGAACTGGAAAGTGTCCCCAAAAACTTTGTTTAATTAAGCGACACAAAAACTTTGATTAGGCAATAACAAATGGCATACTGTGATTTTCTTTGTCAATGTTTCTCTATCCAACTAGGATCGCGGCAGAGTGCACTTTCAGCAAGGGGATGCCTGCAATTTACCGTTGGACCTCGGCCTATTTGGCTGCATCGTTGCTGCTAATCTCACCTGCCGCTTAACAAACCCCTACGACTTTCTGAATCGACTGTCGAACCTCGTGGCTCCCGGCGGTATTCTCATGCTGACGACACCCTGCTCTTGGCTAGAACAGTTCACCCCCAAAGTAAGTGAACTTTGTGGTTACTTTTTTTTTTTAAGAAAAATTGATGAAGAAAAAGAACAGTCAGAACCCAGACAGGGACCAGGAGTGATGAAAATCATGCAAACAAGTTCAGGCCAACTTTACTCATTTACTTTTTAGCTGATAAATTTCTGCAATGATTCATGAGGCTATTATAGAAGTCCTCGGTATTTCACCAGCCAAGTTTGAAGTATCGAATAAATTTTTATAGAAGAGTTTTCTTTAACATTTTGCACCTGAGAGCATGCCACATATATTATGGTTTCATTTTAAAGACCAAGACTAGACTTGTGCATGTCCACCGTTTGTTCATCAGTTTGGCCAGGCTGATCTCTTCAGGGGTCTGATACATGGTTCCTTTGACACGGTTTACAGACTCGGCACTAAAGGCGTCTCGGGCCTTGAATTACATGTAGGCATTTTTTAGGGCAAGGCCACTTTGGCCTTGAACGGAGGGCACCAATATGGATTATTTTTCGATTATTTTCTAAATTTTGCCCACACATGTGCACATTGCCGGAATTCCGGCTTTTTTATATTTCTGGAAAAACCTTCGCATTTGTGGGCCGGAACCGGCGCAAATACGAAATACAACTTACTGAAAAAATTTGGAAATAATTTTGGAAAGAATCTGTTATAAATAACCCTAACTCCCTAAGGTATGTGCAAATCATCTTGATTTTTGAGGATTTGGGAGGGTTAGAGATTTAATAACGTTTTTTAAAAACATTTTTTGAAGAGCAATTGGCTCGGTGGCTACGAGGACAAGAATGGACAGCCAGTCACGACTTTCGACACGCTCCAGAAAGTCCTGGGTCCTGACTTTGATCTGTTAGCAGAGAAAAACATGCCTTTCTTCATTCGAGAAACAGCTCGTAAGAATCAGTGGTGTGTTACTCATGCCACAATATGGATACGTAAGGAATAATCACCTTTAAAGGTAGGATACACCATCGGTAATTGCTTGAATTATCATGATTGGGTGGATTTGGGGGTTTTATTTTATACTAAATATCGTTTAAAGGGAAACTCCACCCATAGTTTATAATGGCATAATGTTAAAGAGGGTCAATTGTAATTGTGACTGCGCTTACCGTCATGCGAGCTGCCATTTTGTTCTGGTTTATCGGTACATATGGGATATTGTGACGTAGTGTCTGCACCATCAGTACGCGAAGCCCGATCGATAGCGGCCCTGCACGCGCAAGGAATGCAAGTCAACCCTTTTGTGTACGGCATAGTGCAAACTGTACTGTACACATATACAATGTATGTGACGCGCTCCCACAAAACCAGACGTACATGTAAGTGGTTTTTTTTTAAGTGGGATATTGTTATTTCCATTTTTAGTACACATATTCAGCTTTCATTTGGTACTAAAACCACCTTTATACCATACATACTTCCAATTTTATGATGATTTTTGACTGCCTGTACACGCGATTCTATGGGAATCAAAAAATGAAAATAACAATATCTCACTTTTCAACAAAAACACTTACATGTATGTCTGGTTTTGTGGGAGCAGGTCACATATGTGAAACTAAGTGGGCTCAAAATCATACCGAGAAGGACCTGATGCCATAATTACTAGCTCACAGATTTTCTATTCTTCTCAGAAAATACAAAAATAAACGATAGTTTGTGGCGCGTCAAGTCAATATTCTGCACAGAAAGGCAATACATGTACATATACATGTACTCGCAATAGTCGGGCGCTGTACAACATCAGGGTTTCCCCTTAGCGGTCGCCCGCTCGCCAAATGCGACCCAAAACAGCCACGGACGACTCAAAACACTTCCCTCGGTCGTCCGGCCGGCGAGTTAAAATATTGAATACATTACATGTGATTTCCCAGATCAACTGTTTACCAGTACAGTACATGTACAGCAGTACCTTTACACAACAGTGCACGCGCACGTGCATTGCAGAGATATAGGATCGTGTCATTCCTGTACATACAGATTCGCGATGTTAATGGCCTGCGCGGCACACATACTGTATGTACATGTACTTCCCGTATGGTATGGTGCGGTACAGTACAGTGATGGTGCCAAAAAGCCATGTGCTCGCCCCATGCAAAGCATGCAAAATGCAGGCGCATTGTTGGATTGGTTTCCGCCGCACGCTTCAATGGACAAAGTTAAGGACCGAAACCAGTCCATGGCCGACATGCATGTATTTTTCCGTTATGCGAAATGGTCGAATTTGACATCGTAAGATTTAAAAATGCCGGCAAACAAACGTCGATGAAGAAAGTGATATCCTGCAGGTTAATTATCAGATCATGGTCGCCCTTTTCTGTTTTTGTATTTTCTGTTTTAATGTATTTCTTTCGAGGTAGTAACGCTCGTCCTTCTTGAGCGATGTAGCGTGTTTCTGCCAAATGTTCTACCGCGGCATGTTTTCTGCATTCAGTTTACGCTTGTGTGGTGTGTGTTGGTATGGTCAGCTCGGCGTTCATCGTGTGAAAGATTTCGGCCAACATTCTCCGGGTTTTTTTCCAAAAAGTTTTCAACCTTAAACATTTAATATGCTTTTACAATAACTCCGCCAGTTTTGCTGTCACAGGTGAGGTTTAGTTTTGATAGCTTTTGTGGCGGATGCAAATTAAATCTTCCCGCAAGATCAGCGATTACAACAAGCAGTGGACTGTAAAGTGCCGTGTAAACAAGCAGTGGACTGTACCGTGCTGTGCCGTGCCGTGCCGTGCCGTGCCGTGCCGTGCCGTGCCGTGCCGTGCCGTGTTACGGCAATTTTCCCGCACGCGCGCGCTTCGTAAACCGGAAGGTCGGACAATGCAGTGGGCCACTGAAAATGCACACTTGGGCGACTGAAAATGCTTGCGGGCCACTAACAACTGTAATTAGGTAGCCCGGCGGGCCACTGAAAAAAAAAGTTAAGGGAAACCCCTGAACATACGTATGCATAATGTAGTTGGCCGCGTCAAGGTACCGGTAGGATACCAGTGCGAACAACACGCAATAAGGCGATGTGCATTGAGGTGCAGACACTCGACATAATGTCCCGGATGAGGTGGGAAATTTGAACAATATGGACACGCCCTTGTACTCCTGAATGGCAAGAAATCATGAATATAATAGGCGCGTAAGTCGTTCTCGATAACAAATCAAAACAAATTCCCTGCGGAGTCAGTATGTTACCATATATTCTTTTAGACTAGGTAAAATATTATTGAGCCTGGAATTTCCCTTTAACTGGCCTAACCAGTTTCACAATCATGGATGCCAAGAAAAGCAGGAAAAACTGCATTCGTTTTCAACGTCGGGCAGCGTTTCTTATGTTCTTGTTTTTTTCGCAATTGCCGTCCAGCGATCATAAATTTGTTTTTATAAAATTAAATTTTCGAACCAATTACAAGATATCTACATGTAGCGCAATCCTTTTGTTGGATGCCTATAATCATTATTTATCTTTAAATAAGATATTTTTAAACAGACGGGTTAAACAAAACAGGAAAAAACAGTCAAATTCAAACCTTGTCATTTTAAGATAGCAGTGCATATAAAAATTGATCAATGGTGAATGGAAAGGATGAAAGAATACGGTCTTTTATTGTTTGATGTTTTTACATAATAGTGCACTGGGAGACTTTAACCAGTTCGCGCCGGGATTATTTTTTAAACGAAACTCGATCCGAAGAGGGTTCAAGCTGATAGTATCAGGATGCACACCCACGCATTTTCGGCCTTGCTCGTGGCGTGTTTATGCGTCATCCATTTTAAATCTGGGGAAAACTTTGCGTTTATATACGTCATCCGGCGCAAACTGGTTAAATAGCTCAATATTTTTGAACTTTTGAATATTATTAAGTTTTTCATTTTATCAATATCATAATCTTCCAAATCGTTGTTAATGACAGACTTTTCTTAAGTTATTGAAGTGTTTAATAATCATGGTTTATGACTAAATTATATAAGTGTGGGAAGTAATTGAAGTTTGTTAAAGTCAGCCATTTGCAATTGCCATTTAAAATAAGTACAACTGTTTGAATTCAGATTATGTGCAATTTCATAACAATTCCTGATTGAACGCGAAAGTATTACATGGCATTTGCTATTATCAGTCGTGTCAACTTGGATTAGTTAATTAAATGCACCTCGTATTTGTAAGGGGTTCTGGCAAATTAAGACTGGACTGGGCAGAGGTTGAAAGGAGGGTTCTCAGGTATTAGAAGAGGATACGATACAATTCTCCCTACAATGCTGTTTCTTGCACTTCAGTCGGACATCCAGACAGAACTGGGCATAGAGTTCTCATGTATTACTAGAAACAGAGGATAAAATTCTCCTTACAATGTTGTTTGTTGTACTTCAATCGGACACTCCATTGACAAGTTATGGCTGTTTAAATTTCGCATTTATTAACATTTTGCAAAAGTAAAATGTTGAGGGAAAAGGTCTTTAAAGTTTCGAGTTTTATACATGTGGTACATGCATGAACAAATGTCAATTGTTTTTCCTTAAAAAAATACTTTTATTCTACTGGTGCCATACTATTTCTTAACAAAATTACAAATATAAATTAAACAAAATCGTCTATTATAAATTATTTTGCATTGGCCTGTGCCCAGTTCTATCTCAATTTGTCAGAACGCCTCACATTTACGAATTCCTAGTCATGTGTTACTTCATATTACCAACGACAAGTTACATGTAAGTCCCCTGCATTTAGTCTTCATATTATTAGTCTTTATATTGTTTTCACGATGGCGATCAAATAATGTAATATAATGTAACACCGTATGGCAAACTGTACACATAAACTGTTGGAGTCTGATTCTGGTACAAATGTATGCTTACCCCAACCTCTTTACTATGGCTCTGATCTTGCTGCGCCATGTTGTCCCATCATGCCTTGCGCGATCTTAACCCTTGGAATTTTCTAATTTAAATGTGCCATATTGGCTAATTAGGACTGCAGTTGATGCGTTTAACACGCGACGCCATGTTTGTTATTTTGTAGAATCATTCCTTTCAAACATGATATTTTGACTTCGCATTATTTATATTAACTGTATGTACATTTAATTTGTCATCCCTCTACAACGTAAGATACAGGTTTCGGGGCGAAAAAAAAAGGCTTCTAAAATCCATAATGTACAGGTATTGCGCAGTCTTAAAAAAACCACCTGTTTGTACATGTACGTGACGTTCGGGAACGCGCAAGCGCATTACATGCAGGTATGCACATAGTGGCGAGGTTGGCCTAACCCAATCAGTTCAGGGGTCCAGTACACATCCTAACAGATTCCAACAAAACCTGGTGTTTGAGTTTAACTGGGTGGTAATGTTGGGGTTAGTGATTTATTTGACTGCATTATTATACATGTAGTATAAATGTGGAATGCTCGGCATGTTCAAATGCGTCGATCCATCAGAAATTGCATCAGAACGCAGGGAAAGGTTACCTATAGATACATGTACATGTACACGTACAGCCATCCAGTGCTACAATGTACCTTGTTAAACCATTAGTTTTGGTGAATGGTGAAGCATGCACAGACTTGCCCTAAAATGTGTGAATAAATAAAATAAAAATTGATGTAGCCCATTAACAATCATGTTTTTTTTGTTTATTTGTGTATACACAAGCGACCCACAAGTTTTTCCTTTTCTTGCAGTCCATCCCCATATGTTGTGCATTTTTAACTAATGACCTTAAATGACCCTTGACCTCTTATTTCTAAAGATTTCTGATGAGCCCTCGCCCATAGATCATCCAATACACACAGTCATGTATTGACCGGCAATCGTGGACAGGGCATTGTCCGACCGTCTTCCCTCTTTTGTTTGTACTCTAACGTTTTTGGATGATCGCCGTAGGATTTGTACACGAGTTGAGATCGTGGACCCATTGTTTGCCTCCCAATTCTTTTGTCCGACCACGATTGCCGGTCAATACAAACGCAGACATGTAGGGCTACGGTCGTACAAAATATTATAGGATAAGTCTGTCTCACTAAAGGAACACGAAACTAATTGGGTAATAACAGTGCAAGAACCCGGTTATTACTGCGTGATAATGAACGGGTTGGGGGATGACTGCTGGTAATGGATTGAGCCGAAGGCGAGGTCCATTACCAGCGGTCATCCCCCAACCCGGTCATTATCACGCAGTAATAACCGGGTCCTTGCACTGTTATTACCTTTAATAAATACCTTTTTAACAAGAAAAAATTGTGAAAATGCTCAAAATTTCGTGACTTTCCTTTCGGCGTTTTGTGTTCATGTTTAGGTACCCTGTCTCTTCAATATGTGTTGTTATTATAACCCAGACTAGATGCCCACCGTGCTAACAGACGACCTGCGCATTTAAAAAAAAAGGCCGGGCGTATAGATAAAAACGTTCTACGCGTACATTTATAGCACGCAGTATCAAGATTTGACGCGTCCTTGTTACCGTAGAACTGTTGTATTTGGCCAATCATAATGCTGGTTCAGGGAGCATTTATTCGCTTCTTCTTGAAAGCCGGGTTATTACTACTAAATAATCCACTCCACGTGATCGAGTCGCAACTCTCCTCGGTATTTATTAATATGCACGACAAAGAAAAAGTAGTTTTCTCTGATGGACAATACAAGTCGGAACATCAGAAAATTTCAAAGGTAGGATACACCATTGCTTGAATTATCAGGAATTGGTGGATTTTATAGTAAATATTATTTAACTGACCTCTTCGATGTTTTACAATCATGGATGCCGAGAAAATACCCACGAAAAACGGTGTCGGGCAGTTCTTGTTTTTTACGCGATCGCCATCCGGCAACAATTACAGCACATTCATTTTGCAGGATGCCTAGAATCATTATTTACTTTCAAATAAGTAAGATATTTCTTAATAATTTGGTATATCCTACGTTTAAGAGGGAATTTTTTTTTTATTATCAAGTATTGAAAATGAGTTTCAGCTTTCTGTATAACATAATATATTGTTTTGCAATTACCTGTACATCTGAACACTCCAATGTTTGGAGCAAACAATGGAAATTGTGAATGAAACTTGGCATAATACAGTACAACAAATAATTCACAGAATTTACATGTACATTTATTTCAATTTGGTTTAACTTTTACATATACCTCTTATGTACAAATTATACATAATACTCAATAAAATCAATGAGATAAATTATACAAGAGAACCAAATACTAAAAATTCATGTGCTCAAAGAATATCTTTGTCAACTATTTTCAATACAATTAGTTGTGTCAGAGATCCAGATTTAATGAGAAAATCCTTGCACAAAACTTGAGAAAGAACTGATACAAAATATCCTGTGAAATTATTCTGGAAATTAAATGGTAGCTTTCAGGAGCAAACATTTGTTAAAACTGATTAGCAACAAAATTTAGTGGGAATTGTGCGATAACATTTGTCACAAGAAAGATATTTGAGTACAGGACCATTGAAGAAATATATAGGTAGAATAAAAAGCAATTTCAAAATAGCTGCCATTGCTGTTTTTGGCTTTTTAACCAGTTCGCGCCGGGATTATTTTTAACGAAACTCGATCCGAAACGGGTTTAGTGCCGGGAAGCACACCCACACATTTCCGAACTTGAACTTGGCGTGTTTATGTGTCATCCGTTTTGAATTTGGGGAAAACTTTGCATTTATATACGTCATCCGGCGCGAACTGGTTAAGTTGTTCTTTTTCAACCAAAATGCCATAGACGTTTCATTCTATAAGTCACTTTTGCCATTAAACAAGCTTCGATCTTAAGCTACATGTAGGAGCACACGACACACAAACTTTGGCGTTGACTGGCGTTTTTTGCCGCAAGAGTTGGCGGCCAGCGGATCCTGGTCAGAGCACACGCTGCCAATGCGCGAGTCCATTCAAACGTCTCCTTGTTCATGGGGCTGCCATTTTAAAATCATGTGACATCAAGACGCAAGCTAATTGGCCAAAGCCTCGCCGCCATCCGCTTTTTTTGCATTCACTGGCGTTGAAGCGCGTCAAAAATCAAACATGTTAGATATCTGGCGTTGAGTTGCGGCAAGTCGCGTTCTCCAACGCGCGTTCAGGACTGTTGCGGCAAAAAATGCCATTCAACGCCAAAGTTTGCGTGTCGTGTGCTCCTAGCTTTAATAAAACTTTGCATAGGCTTACACCAAGTACTGAATACGTATAACAAAAGAATGTCATTGCAAAAGATGCGTAAGCGTTTGGACAAAGCATGACGCCAGGTGGGCACCTTTATTTGTCTGTTCAGTTGCATAGCTGCAATCAGTTGGATTAGAACGCGCCCTGAACGCAGATTGTGGTTGCACTTCAAATTGTGACTCGGCAATTTTTTTATTGAAATCGCAATCTTAGAATATTGTTTTCTTGTGAAATGCAGCATTTACAAAGCTAAAAACCTCATCACGTTGTTTGTCAAGCACCTTTATGTTTTAACCAGTTCGCACCGGGATTATTTTAACATCGCCGAGCCGACGGGCGGGATTATTTTTAACGAAACTTGATCCGAAGCGGGTTCAGGCTGATAGTGCCGGGAAGCACACCCACGCATTTCCGCTGCTGACATACATTTCCGAACTTGAACTTGGCGTGTTTATGCGTCATCCGTTTTGTATTTGGGAAAATGTTTGCGTTTATATACGTCATCCGGCGCGAATTGGTTAAGTACTTTTGCTGTTTCAGATGATAAAAATGCATAACTGACAAATGTGGCCCACTCCACAAAAATAGGTATGTCGCAAAAAAAGTGAATTTATGGTTGGAAAGCCTGCAATACATGCTTTTATTTGCTATTCAATAGAGCAGAGATTTTTAGATTTAGTATTAAAACAACTGAATAACCCCGGAAATATTGAGATCTTTAAAAGTATGCTACCTGTAATATCGTAAAATATTATTAGTGGATAAAATGTATGAACTAAATTGAATACAAACTTTATTTTACATTTTTTTTTAGGGCAAGTTAGTGCAACATTAATTATTAAGCACAATTTCCAAAAAGGTGTGGGAATGCAAATGCACATACATACAGTTGTGTTTTACATAACGACCGAGGATTCCCTATTGTGTTTCCCGTTGGTCCTGTACTATAACCTAACCTCGTTGACATATCGTACACCTGCAAAAGTCTCGTAGCCCAAACTACCACAAGCCCATCAAACTCCAACTGCAGGTTTTGCCAGGTTTGGTACCAAACATTAGCAACTTGTTGGACTTTGTTTGACTCGGTCCAAAAGGTCCAGGGAGACCCTGTTGAACTATGTGAGGTTCAGGACAGAAATGCATGAGACTTGAGAGCTAGGGGGAATGCACAGGCATTTATTGGTGAGTGAGCTCATCTGGTCACGACACAATTCCTGTTCAACTGTAAGTGTACATGTACATGTGTCCCCACTCAAACACACAGAACCAATGGCCAGTCATCCGCCCAGATCCTGAACAATGCATTGACTCAACTGTACCAAATCAATCAAACTTCAACAGTTGGAGTTTGGGAGGTTTAGTACCAATAATTACTGAACCTGTGTCACCGCTGTTTCTGCCATTGTGTATAGCGACATACAGTTGTGTGCATGTGCCATTTTCAAATCTAGATTAAATAAAATGCATTATTCATGAGCGGTGACCCGCGACAGAGGGACGATCAAAAAATGTAAATTACCGATGAATACTGACATTAGGGGCTTTTTTATTTTGATGAGTTCATTCATAAGAATATCCGTGAATTAATAAACCCCCAAAACCAAACAAAATTGGAATGACAAGCGCAAAATTTAAACTTAAATACAGACGCTCAGTTAGTCATTAAGGAAAGGATGGTTTTCAGGACAAATTTAACAGTGAAGATGACTTTTTCCAAACTCAAAAAATGGTTTGTATAAAAAAGCAGATTGTGATCTCTTTGAATCATGTGTTTTCGAAAGAGCAAACCCAGCAAGTGATAAACAAAACTAGGTTTGAATATTTATTTTTTTCGGATCTTGAACGGAGTTTTCCGCATTGCGACATTACGGTTTTAGCATGATACCCGTCCAAATGGGAATACGCGGTTCCAGATTTCGAATCCAAGTTGGCAAATCTTGGGCCGAATACGCGACAAATTAAAAATTGTAAACAGTATTCAGCCTGATATTTGCCCACTCTGGTTCGAAATCTAGAACCGCGTATTCCCAAACATGTCCTTAAACAATATGCGAGACTTATTTACACGGGTATCATACTAGGCCGCAATGTCGCGTTGCAGAAAACTCGGTTAAAGATAGAAAAAAATAAAGATTCAAACCTAGTTTTTTATCACTTGTTGGGTTTGCTCTTACAAAAACACATGATTCAAAGAGATCACAATCTGCTTTTTTATACAAACCATTTTTTGAGTTTGGAAAAAGTCATCTTCACTGTCAAATTTGTCCTGAAAACCATACTTTCCTTTAATGCCTAACGAAACGGAGAGTCTGTATTTCAGTTTACATTTTGCGCTTGTCATACCAATTGTGTTTGGTTTTGGGGGTTTATTAATTCACGAATATTCTTATGAATAAACTGATGAAAATTGAAAAGCCCCTAATGTTAGTATTCATTGGTAATTTCCGTTTTTTTATCTTCCCTCTGTCGCGGGTCACCGCTCATGAATAATGCATTTTATTTGATCTAGATTTGAAAATGACACAAGCGCACAACTGTATGTCGCTTAAGAAACGGCGGTGGTGTGCAGTTGTTAAAGTTTGTCAAGTTGACATTCACATGACTCAGGGTTTCAACACTCAAGGCCTGCCTCTGTCTACCCTCCCCATGCTGTTTGTAAAATAAGCCTGTTAGGTATTCCAACTGCACAATAAGATTTGACAATTTTTCCCTCAAGATTTATAAACATTTCATCGTATGCGTGCAAAAGCATAGCAGGTACCAGCAAATTTAAATAGATCGTCGTGCTCTGAAGTACGGTAACATTAAAAAAAAACCACCGTTTGGACAGTGAAGCTTTTTCGAGTCTCTTGTGTGTCCAAACTTTTGTTCAAACAAAAAAGGTTTCCATAGTTTTGTTTTTTTAATGCACAAACAAATGCACAAAATGCGGATTTGGTTACCATGTCGCTTGTGACCTTGTGTGCGTTTATCTCAAGAAAAAAAACCACGTCAAATCTTGTGCATACGCACATTTGCAATACCCAACTAGCTTATTGGTTGGGTTTAGTCTTTTTTTTTCATGGAAAGACCCCTTAGGTTCAAACTTTCAATGAATTCAAAACAACCCTTCCTAGACAGAAGGCTGCAAATACTAATCACATCTACATACATGTACGTCATACCAGGCTTCAGCAATCGTAAATGGATCTACGAGTCTTTCTTTGTCTCTCCCATCTTACCGCGTAGATGCCACAATCTAGGTTTGTGTTCATCAACCTGCGAAACGTCCAATAATAAAACAATACAACAATGTAGAGCTTTATTGTAGAGTAGTACGCGCTCTAACCATTTGTGACCCGCTCCATCAAAATCAGGAATAAGTCTCGAAATGAATTTCATAAGCTTTCTAATGATACCCATCACAAGTGTGTATCTTCTTAGTTTATCGAGTTATGGTCTGATGAAGATGACAGGTGCATATTTATTTGCCGAATCCACATTCCGAGAAAACAGCTTTGAAACTATCAAAATTGACCAAAATCGTACGGACAGCGCACACAAATCCTCTTCATTTTCATCTTTATTGATCATTTTTACATACAAGACATTAATGACAATAGTCTGTGATAACTACACTTCCTAAAAATACAATGTTCAGAAAAATGACTTGGTCTCGATTTTCACCCATGCCGATTGCGTAAAACAGCCCCAGCAACTTATTCCTGATTACGATGGAGCGGGTCACATTTGTGCTGAAGAATCACAAAAGGCATTGCAATACACACATGTCTGCAGCAAATGTTAGTATCATATTGCAGTATTTAACCAAAGGCACAGGATTTATTTTCCCGAACCTCGATGCGAGACAGATTCAGGCCAGCATCTGTGGGTAGCACACCCTAATATTTCCAACCTCTCTCGCTGTGAGCTAGTCGCGGACAGATTTTTTCAGCTTTGCTCGTGACGTGTTTATCCGTCATTCGTTTTGAATTCCAGAAAAACTCTGCATGTATACAAGGCATCCGACGCGAACTGGTTCAATAAGATTTTACTTGGGCACAAGTACAGGCTTTTAAGCAAACCCAGATGACAAATGAGGGCAGCAGTGTTCTCCAGTATACGCGGCTTGTTTATTCGGAGTAAATGGTACCCACAGATGTACATCGATGTATTTCACTGGTGCACTTGAGGCTTTTAACGACAAGGCCGTTTTCCAAGCCTCCGTCTGGGCTCCATCACTATTGCGACACTTCATGAACAATTGAAAAGTTCGCGTTTTAGACATTGGCTTTATTAAACATATATATATATTTTTTTGATCTTGGGCTTGAAAGCCTTGGTCTCGGTCTCTGACATTAAGGTCTCGACTATGACACTGACACGTACCAGTACGTATTATTTATTGTACGCACGCACACAATTCTGGACTGGTTCCAGTCTCCCTGGTAATATTATTTTCACTTTGTCGAGTCAAGAACCAGTTTACCTATTAAATTACAATGTTCCCGTAAAACTTGAGCGCGGAATGCCTTCTCGCGAGTGTTGTTATGTGCCCACGGTGACATCTTGGTTTACCTCGTGCATTATTTGTAGCATTAAAATAGTTCCTCTTGTTCATTATTCTTGGTTTGGCCATGATTTATTCATCTTGAATACCCATTAATTACCATAGTTTTTTGTGGCAGCGTTGTCAACGTTTCCAAGTACTTTTAGCTCAAAATGTCAGGGGAAAGTAGAATCCAACATTTCAAGGGGCCCTTAAGTAGGCCCCGGACCCCACGCCGCAAGAGCTTCACCCTCTGCTAGCAGTGTCTGCCGCCCTGCTAAACTTTAAGGCCGTGGAGAACACTGAGCAGGGTCAGAGTTTTCAAAAAAACTGTTTCAGGGTAGTTTTAGTCGTCTCTCATAGGTCTCATTTGGCATGTTCTGTAATCCGCCTTGTGCTCTCATCTGATTCTAAGCTCTTGTAAGTACAGTTGCAGTACTCCGAGCTGCACTCAAGCCCTTCATTGTGTTATTTACATACGACATTGTATAACACTGTCATGAAAATCAGCCAATGAGATTTCATATTATCGGTGTTGTGGGGCAGAAAAGTAGAACAAATATTTGGAAGTGGAAATTTCAATTAGAAAAAATAGTAGGAAAAAGGTAAAAAACTTAAAAACTAGGGAAAATTAGGAATTCTTGAAAGCCTGCAGTTATACAAATGAATACCAAAGATGTACTTTTACCGTAGCTTTGTTAGAGTCACTAACCTTGTCACAGACTGTGGACGGCAGAAGTTTTAAGTCAAACAACGGTATTACGGATGGTCTCCCATGGGCACACTGGAATGGCAACTGGCACTGAGAAAGCTGACCAATCAGAGACAAGCACTGACGATGACTCAGTGAGTCACCAAACTTTATTGCCCCTGGAATAAAAACAAATATAGCGATCAAGAAATCTAGAAATAACGAAAATGAAAACGGTCCCGGTGGATGGTTCTTAGTACAATGCATGACAAATAATCAACCCAGTGATCAAGTTGTTTTTTCCTGAACAAAAGCTTTGAAGGTGAATATTATCTTTATCCATTATTTATACCTAAGACAGTTTATTCATTCCCATTGGTCGAGCGCCCATCCCGTAGCCGGTTTTAAATGGATGATAAAGACCGGCTGGCCGGTATTTAACACTTTTCCAGTGTCATATGAAATTTGCACTCTGGTAAAATCCAGTGCTTTTTACAATTATATTGGATGAATGTTCACAATCGTACATGTAGGCATGCGCACTACTACCAGTGAGTCCGTATATCATGGTAACAATCGCCACAGCTACATCTGTGCGACATCGCACAGCAATCTTTGCTTACGTCTTACTCGTGAGCTGGGCCCAATTTCATGGCTCTGCTAAGTGCTAACCACATAAACCAACAGAACTACAGAACCCTGTAAGCACAGAATCATTAGCTACAGATGTACGCATGCGCAGAAGCCAAACTTCCATGCTAACCTGCAAGATACGCTTATCGTAAGCAGCTATTTTTTGATAACAGTAAGCAGAGCCAATTGGTCCTGGACTCTCTATTACATAGGTAGAGGGATGTTTAAAAAACATGAATTGACATTTTGTTTAACCAGTTCGCGCTGGAGGACGTATATACATGCAAAGTTTTCCCCAGATTCAAAACGGATGACGCATAAACACGAGCAAGGCTGGAAATGTCTGTCAGCAGCGAGCAAGGCCGGAAAAGCGTGGGTGTGCTTCCCGGTACCATCGGCTTGAACCCGCCTCGGATCGAGTTTCGTAAAAAATAAACTCGCACCTCGGCTCGGTGATGTTAAAATAATCACAATAATAAAATCGTTGGACATTTTAGATTATTTTTCTTTTTTGACGAAAAGTTTTGATTTGTATTTACCGAAAATGTATTTATGAATGGGAATAAATATGTGCTTGGTTGGTATAAAACACTATGTTTAAGACCGGTTGGACTCTGGATGCTGATAATTATCAACATCCAGACTCCAACCGGTCTTTAACATTGTGTTTAATGCCTCAAAACCATACATTTATTCCCAATATAAAAAAGCGGCTTTCATTGGCAAATTCCTAAATTCTCAGAGATGATCAATAAGGGAATAACTTGGCTTATTAGACTAGAGACGAGCTTACCGTGGCAGGCTTGAGAGTTGAGAATTCTTGTAACCGTCTTTGGAAGGACAGCGCTTGCTCCTGACGTGCTCTGCAATTCATGGAGATGTTCCTCTAGTAAAGCCTACAAAATGAAAGAAGATTCTCAATTTGGCTGGGCTCTAGCTTTTTTGTATCCCCAGGTAAAATTAGCATCACACTCAGTTTGAACAGCATTAGCAATTATGTTCTAATTAAGTGTCAATTCTCCATTAATGATCACGTAGTCATTACTACTACTAATTCATTCTGGTATTAATGAAACCTAGGAAAACCCTCAAAAGCTCATCTGGGCCTGTAGCTCAAAAACCTAAAGAAACTTGCAGAGAAAATACAATGAGGATAAGTTACAGTTTTAGCAGTGGGAGGGAAACCCTAGCAGAATATAATGGGGGAAAACCAACAGAATCGGGCAGGGACTGAAAACCCAATCCATATATTGGCCCAGGCAAGATTTGAACCTAGGTCACAGGGAGAAGTCCTGGGTATCATTCGAAACGTTTATTTCCAAATCTTTCACAAGGAGAAGTCCTGGGTAGGGAGAAGTCTTGGGTAGGGGGAAGTCTTGGGTAGGGGGAAGTCTTGGGTAGGGGGAAGTCTTGGGTAGGGGGAAGTCTTGGGTAGGGGGAAGTCCTGGGTAGGGAGAAGTCCTGGGTAGGGAGAAGTCCTGGGTAGGGAGAAGTCCTGGATGGGTAGGGAGAAGTCCTGGATGGGTAGGGAGAAGTCCTGGATGGGTAGGGAGAAGTCCTGGATGGGTAGGGAGAAGTCCTGGATGGGTAGGGAGAAGTCCTGGATGGGTAGGGAGAAGTCCTGGATGGGTAGGGAGAAGTCCTGGATGGGTAGGGAGAAGTCCTGGATGGGTAGGGAGAAGTCCTGGATGGGTAGGGAGAAGTCCTGGATGGGTAGGGAGAAGTCCTGGGTAGGGAGAAGTCCTGGATGGGTAGGGAGAAGTCCTGGATGGGTAGGGAGAAGTCCTGGATGGGTAGGGAGAAGTCCTGGATGGGTAGGGAGAAGTCCTGGATGGGTAGGGAGAAGTCCTGGGTAGGGAGAAGTCCTGGATGGGTAGGGAGAAGTCCTGGATGGGTAGGGAGAAGTCCTGGGTAGGGAGAAGTCCTGGGTATGGAGAAGTCCTGGGTATGAAGAAGTCCTGGGTAGGGAGAAGTCCTGGGTAGGGAGAAGTCCTGGGTGGGAAAGTCCCTCAACAAGGACACAGGCACCATAACCCCAGGCTGGAATCGAAATCTCAACCTGCAGAATTATCCGCAGACCATGAATTCAGTGCTCTAGATCATGATGCCAAGACACTTCACCTTCTAATCCGAACCTTTCATTAACCCTTGCTCTTGTTTACACTCCAACACACTTCAATCGTGTCCCCCCCCCCCAAAAAAAAAAAAAAGCACTACCGGTATGTTGTTTACATGGCTCTCCAAAGCACTCTAAGGAATGTCATAAGAAACTACAGGTCAACTGGATCATGCCGATTCCATCATATTACACTTATATTATATATTATAATGGGCAAGCGCATGTGGCTTTGCTTATCGGTGTAATATATTATATTACACTGATAAGCAAAGCCACATGCCTATTTATTAACTACAGAAGTGCCATTCACTGTACATGCAAAGAATCCTTCAATGCACTGCAGCTGGAGTGATTTGGCAAGTACCACTGACTTGCAGTAAAGAACAATCATAGAGGAAGAGTTAAAAAAAAAAATACCTCGGCATTACATCATTTGTTTTCTGACCTGGACTAGTGATATCGCTACGGGCCGTCTACTCCGGCTGACTTCTGCTGCTTCTCGTTCCACCAGACAGGACGGCAGCCTGGTAATCTCCATGCGGCGGCCATCATCGTCCTCGTCGCCAACGATGCGGTAAGACACGCCCAGTCTGCCCAACTTGTCGCCGAAGGAGTGAAGCAATCGCAGCTCCTTGTTGGTCAAGCTGAGAGCGACCGGAGGGATGACAGCCGAGGATTTCACTCGGGATTCGTGCCGAGCAGCGTCACTTTCACAATCCCCGCCGTCAGTTACATCTTGAAAATAGAAATCAAAGACAAGATGCTGACATCTGTGATGATATGTGACCTACTCACACAATAACCCAGACAAAAATGGAAAATGTTGTTTTTCAGGTTTAGTTTTTTTAACTTGCAAGGTTTTCAGCTTCAAAATGATATAAATACGTGTGCATTTCACCTCTGGAAAAAAAATTAAGGGATAAAAAGCCTGACAACCATATGACAAGTTTTTTTTAATTCTAAATATATAAACTATAAAGCCCGGGAAGGGACAGTGTGGTAAAAAAATGTTGTCGCGGCTATTTGGTTCCTGCAAGTTACTTATTCATTCCCACAAAAAAAATTAATTTGTTTCCACAAAGAAAAAAAATCATTTCCACGAATCAGTATTTCGTTGCCACAAATTACTATTTCGTTTGCCACAAATTACTATTTCGTTCCCACGAATTACTATTTCGTTCCCACGAATTAGTACCCAGTACTTTCGTACACCGCCCACACTGGGCGCTGGAAAGCGCTGATGCAGCTTCACAGATTTCCCTGAAGGAAATGCACAGCATTATGGGTAGCGTACCGTGACCTTTCGAAATTGCACGCAGGGCAGCTGAGCCGCGGAAATGGTGACCCCTAGTTCATAGGTCACACAAAATCTATCCAATCAGAGTTCAAATTGCATCAGCGCTTCCTAGTGTCCACTATGGGCGGTGAGACGTACCCAGCAAACCAGTACTTTCCATTGTTTGCCTGATATGCCAGGTTGAATAAATAAAAAGAAATGGAAAATAACGTCATACTGTTGTGCATTATCTTAAGCTACCCCAAACTTTTGTCCAGCCTCCCCCCAAAAAAAATGCAATAGAAAGTACATTGTGGAAAATACGTATACTGCATCTTAAAAAGTTAGAAGTTGACGTCACGTACGAAGGGTCTAGACCCCCCCCCCCCCCCCTAAAATATTGGCTCTAGAACTGCGCTTGTCAAAGAAACGTCATAACTTACAACATGTTTCAAACAGTTGTCAAGGAAGTTACAATGTGTTCAACGTATTGCAAGTGTTGTAGAATGGGTGGTACGATGCGTTGAGAAATGTGTTACACATTGTAAATCGAGTTGCAACGCGTTGCGGAGCTTCATGAAATCGGCAGCAGACCTTAAAAGGAAATGATAACGTACCTGATAGCAGTTGTTCAAGACGTACTCTTTCATGCGCAGCGTGTTGATCGATCATTAACAGCAGGTTGGCTTCAGCCGCTTGGCTGCTCTCATCGGTACTCACCATGCAAGCAATAAACTTACTGTCCACTTGCCCAAGCACCTGTGCATGCATTCCGGCAATAACAAACTAGTTAAATAATTTGAAAATTAAATATAAAGAAATTAACTAGGGGGGGTTTGAACCAGAAGCCTCGGGATTGCTGTTCCGGTGCTCTACCAACTGACAGTTCCCCAAATTTGTCAATAAATGTATGTTCGTTTAGGGGGTGCTAGTCAGAAGCCATAAACCTGTAAATGCCATGTGGCCAGGGATGACGTCCAAAGTCATGATACTAGCAACAATAGCAATGTTGCATTGACCTGGGAAATAGCAAACAGGGATCACTTTTTCGTTTTTTCTTCTTCAATACAACATTTCAAATGAACAACAAGGGAAACAGACTAGGTGCAGTTAATACTATTTTATAAATTGAACAAAGATATTGACTGGAGCAGGGTTTGAGCCATCAAAATGCTTTAGTCAAGCAGGAAAATTGCATATAATTTGGGAAGAAACTTAATACTAACTGGTTTAGCGGTTCGCTGGGTGGTGCGTTATTGTATATTCATGATAAAGCGCAATGGCAACTCGTACATTAAAGAATTATAAAGAATGGCTTCCTCAACCAACTCGCCAATAGCATAGTTAATAGAGAGGAGAGCGATTGAACAAAAGGTCTGTGGTTCGAATCAGACTATCGTTAACGTTTGTCTTTTTCTTCGACAAATTTTCTTATGGTTATTTTAACCATAGAACAAGGTTAAAGGAAAAACCGGGTTAGAATATAAATAGTTTCTTGAAAAATACAACAAGAACCGCTACACTGGTTAGTTTTTAGTGACTTCTTAACATTTGCAGCTTGTGATTGATAAACAGATGAGACACAACAAAAAATGCTTTTCTTAAAATCAGTCAACTCTTCAGGAAGAGTTTAGCCAGAATGTGTTTCTAGAAATACTTTCTAATATTTAAAATAGGAAGAATAACATTCATAAAAAGTACTAGTTATCACTTCATCTGGTGGAAAATGTCACCTTAATTCTCTGGAACATTGCTTTGGTAAACTTGCAGGGATTGACAGTGTTCTGTGTTCTGATGCTGTTAGGCAGCATGTGTGAAGACTTGGCATCTAAGATGTCTACTTCCAGTGATGGAAACATTGGGTTAATCCAGTTGTCTAACAGTCGATCTGTTGAGCTGTCACCGTCTGTACGAGAAAAACAGAGCATCTTGCATATAAATGAGCAAACCTCTGTAATGTATAGGTGGTTGGGGGGGGGGGGGGGGGGGGTGGGGGAGGGTAATTTTTAGTAAAAAAGCAGCCAATTAACACGTTGACTGCCGGGCATAATTGAACAGGGTGCCCCCATTTGCCAAGCATTGTAAGCATCCGCATACTTAATAGGTACTTAAAAACAAAAACACGGAAAAACAGTAATTTGAACATAAACATGTACATGTATGTCATCACAACTATCAGCAGCGTATTTGTTGCGTTATCAGTAATGCCAGTGTATTCAATTTACAATACAAAAACCTTTCATTTTCAACGAGTATACTCATAGTGGCAGAATCAGGTACATGCACCTACATGTATTACTACGACTATACTTGTAGTCGGCAGTCAACTTGTTAAATTGTGTGCGTTCAAATTAAATTTGATTTTGCCTCTAAATTTTTTACCGTCTTTCAAATTCAGAATTCGGGCATTTAATTAAGTTTGGAGGCATTCAAATTCATTTAGCAATGTGGTTTAATTGAGTATATATCGTCGTTCTTTTTTCGTGACGCACGATCATCATTCAATTTAGCAAAGCTGGTTCGACCAGAGATTTTTGCTGATTGATATTTGTTTTAATTTCGTATCGAGGCAATCAATTTCACTAAATGAGAATTCAAATAAGTACGACAAAAAAAGGAAACAAACAGAATAAATGTACGTTTAAAACTGGCTCATGGGCCTGGGCATTAACCCTAACAGTTATCAATCCTCCAAAATCAATATGATTTTGCGCACACCCTAGGGAGTTAGGGTTAAGTCCAGGGGCCAATTTCATAGAGCTGCTAAGCACAAAAATTTGCTTAGCATGAAATTTTGTCCTTGGCAAAAACAAGGTTAGAGACTAAATTTTCACGTGGTCTTTATTGTTTTCGATTGATAATCAGCTGTTTTTTTGCTTAGCATAAAAAACACGTAGAATTTTGGCTGGTAACCTGTTTTTAATGAGCAAGACTTTTTTGTGCTAAGCAAATTTTTTGCTTAGCAGCTCTATGAAATTGGCCCCAGGCCCATGAGCTGGTTTTAAACGCTACGGTATCAAAATATTACTTAGAATGACGTGTTTTGAAATGAAGGGTTTGAAAGGCAAGTATCATAAGCAATGCAATAGAAAGACCAACCGGTATGGACAGATGGAACTATCCATTCCATTCGGCTTCGTCTTGTGGAATAAAACAATCCATCTGTCACTTCTTGAAATTATTCTTACCATTGCACTCACAAACATTCATAATTTGTATAATCACTTTAAGTACCGGTACCCGTTTGCTTGTTGAGATCATCTCCTCTCCACTTGGAGGCAATTTCACCTCCTTGTTGGTCAATATGATCGTCTACCATGTTGATGAGTGCAGAATGGGAGGAGGGAGACAGGTTATGACATGAGGCCGGCCTAGGAGGAACGCCACACATCCCTGCTGACAAACTCAAGAATGGCTCGGCACACAAAGAATGGTAGCGATGCAAATGGGACTGCTTCCTTCCTGTAAGACACAGGCAGAGGTATTAAAGGGATATTACGTCCTGGGAGCACCCAATTGGGCTACCAAACGCACTTTAAAAGAACATTTAGGATATAAACATCCACACAACCATCCTTTAACCCTAACCCCAAATGGTTCCCCAGGACCTGCCTGCTAAATCCAACAGAGTCAAACTGTGACTCATATGACTTTACTGCTCAATCCAACACAGTCCAACTCACCAAGTTGTTGGGTCCCAAACATATACAATTATTTGCCTGCTAAATCCAACAGGATCATCTTTTTTTCTTCATTTTTGTTGGATCCAACAGAGTCCAACTTGGCGTTATTATACCAGTAAACTCAACAGAATGTGATTCTCAATGCATTCTGGAATATATCAAATGACTTGCCTGCTAAATTCAACAGAGTCCAACTGGAATTCCAACTGGTAGAATTCTGTTAGATTCGGGTTCTAGGGCATTTTGTGTTATTCTTGTGTAGAACGAGTTTTGGGTCCACTTTTGCGACCCAAAAACCTTGAGCTGTTTTGGTATATTCGTGGTGCCAGCCATAGAGTGTTTGCCTTTTGCGGAATTGTAAGAAACCACATTTGTACAACGTGGATCGTAGACTGAATAAAAACCGACAGGAAAAACATAGCTTGACCCTGCAGTTGACCTGCAGTTTCATCGAGCTTTTTTAAGGCAACTTTTGAAGTGAATTGGAGTGAAAACAAGAGCAAGGGTTAACAAACTACTAAACTAACCGGGGTCGCGCTTTCCGGACCTATTCAGACATGCGAGTTGCGACTGTTTTGATCGTACAAGTTCCATATTCTTCACGCTATATTTCCATGCCGTTAATTTTAAAATATTTTAAAAATTTTTACACACGTATATGCTTGGCACGAACAAGACATTAACAATCGTTCGAAAAAAGTGCTGTTACAATATCGCTTGGAGAATAGATGTTAAATATGCTGTAACACAAGTCTTTTCATAAAGCCAGTCACAGGTGAATGAACATTGACAAAGGAATGCCTTCTGTCAAAGCTCATTTCAATAGCTCAAGATTGAAAATGGGGACTGGGGGACTTGTAATGAACATGCAATGTTGCGACTATATGATATAAAAAGTAAATTGCAATGACAACAAGAATTTAAATTTAAACTCACCAGTAGGAATAATAAGCGCAGACGGAAGATTATCAGCATCTGCTCCATCCTCTTGCGACTTTACATCTTCAGAGGACCCACGTTTCTCGGTACGAGGCATTTCCAATCTGCAGTTGCCGGTCGTCAAGTCCACGTATACCTCCGTCCTCAGCTTGGGATTAAAGTGACTACTCCACATCTTGCCAAAAGTATCCGTGAACACTTCTGGGCGAGAGGTGGCACCGTCTGGATCTAGAGGCTCGTCAGTTTGATTGGGATCGCCCGCATTCATGTCTTTCCCCTCAGATGGCATTTGCAAGCTTGTTTGCCGAGTTTCAACAAGATCGGTGTCGTACATTTCCGTGCCTTCGTAACTACACACAGAATTTTTGTCAGGATTGCTCAGCACTTCAGCACATCCATGGATGCTGTGGATGGAATCATCTTCAAAGTCACATGGATCTAAAAGATTTTTACGAAGAATGGTAGCTGGAGTACAGCTGTCATCGTCTGGGTGTAAACATTCTGGTGCAGCACTGTCAGTGTTTGTCAACAACCTTTCAACATTGTCATCGATAATGCACTGGGAGCTTCCCATTTCACCCAGTTCTGAAATGACGGACCCTTCTTGCGTTATCACACATCTCGCATGGGAGTGTCTTGGACCGAGCAAGCCTGTTTTCGTCACCTCGAGATTGTCAGAATCCAAACATCCAGCAGGCTTCGACAAACCCTCACTGCCTTCAACCTCAGAGCTCTGCGGAATCTCCTGGCAAGAGTTACTGTCGGTGATATTCTCCGACACAGATTCTGAAAGTGTCTGCGCACAAGATGGAAACAACTGTGTGGAAGCGAAAACATTCTGTCCTTCACCGAGACTTCCACAACCATCTCCAGACTGTTGGACTTGCCGAGAATCATCACTTCCTTCAAAGACTAATTTCTCTTGTGAAGACGCCGTTTCTTGTATCTCCATAGCAACCGCACAAGACTTTTCATCAGTGTTTACCGATGCAGACGACTGTATATTTTCTACTTGTGAATTTATTCCGGATTTAATCCGACTTGTGTCACGGGCCTCTGAATCAGCAGGTTCAGCCAGTTGCTTATCCCTCTCCTTCAAGTTGGGAACGGCTTGTAGAAACAACTCAACGTCAGTAGAAACCTTTCTTTTAGATACTGGTTTACTGGTTGGAGCATCTGCAGGTAACATGGAAGCATCTGCGTGTAACATGAAACCATCCGACGTCATAAATCTTTTTCTCGATGGCTCCTGTACCGCTTTTTCAGAAAATCCACTTTCTTGGTATGTATTGCCCTTCGGTAGTTCTGCAACACTTGGGGTCGATGTTGGTGGTACTGACATTGGCTTGAGTCTTTTCAAATTTGGTCGCAGGGGACCACTGCTGTGTTTTGTAGTGTTCCTTTCGTTTGCCTTATGTGGCGATTCACTACTTGCAATACATTCCATGCCAGCTTCTTTACTCTCAATTACAACAGGGCTTTCGGAAGTTTTAGGGGCGTGTCTCGTTCGCTTATCAAATTTGTTTTTTTTGATACAACCAGCCAACAGTGTTGTCTCCTCATTGTCCCCACTGTCCAAATTTGAACTTCGTTTCGATCCATCTCCTGGGTTCGTGATTCTGCATGTATGTCCTAGAGCGGTTTTCTCGGCCGGGTTCTTTTCATGTAATCCTTCACAAAATCTCCTCTTCAGCAGAATGGGAGAAGAAGTGGTAAAGAATGCAGACCGATTTTGGGGCCCAATACTTCTGGGGTCAAACTCACCACTGTCCATTCTGTCTTCTTCATGAATCAGATCGGAGACACATTGTCGACCAGACCTACTCGAGAAAGCATTTGCTTGCATCGACTTCTTAAAAGCCTGGAAAGAACTTGTAGGCCTCCCTAGGTACTTGGAATAAAGAGATGGAGTGGTGCCAGTGTCATCATTCCGTTCTTCATTTGCACTGTCTGGCTTGAGAGCAATAAAATGGTGTGCTGGCTTGACTTCGGCAATCTTAAGATTCGCTTTCTCTGAGTATATCTGTGATTCTTTCCTTCCACTTTTAAAAGATGGAGTACTTGCTGATTCTGAGGACAGGCTTATTTCATCTTTTTCAAATAGAAGACATGAATTTGACACAGAACTTTCACTTTCTGACTCAAATCCTGAAGCAGAGCTTGAACTTGATGCAGAACTTGTTCCGTGCTGCCACCTAAATCTTCCATGACCAGATTCCAACTTGTTTGGTTTCTTCATCTTTGGCGTAATGAACTGACTGTCACATTCTTCATTATTACCCTGTTCTTGGCCTATACTTGCCGAGTTTGAAATATTTAGTGGACTGATCGACTTTAAGCAATTTCCTTGGGAACTACCTTCCCCTGCTCTTCCATTTTTATTTTGCGGAGAAGTGCTTTTGTTCAACTTGGATGTTCGGTGCATGATCTCAATCTCTCCAAAACGAGAAGTTTTATGTGAAGGAACATCAGGCGCTTCATCAAACTGTAAACACGTACTTCCAGTCTCATAGCTCTGTTCATTCTTTGAATCACTTGCCTCATCTGGGTCTGCAGGGCTAAACTGGCTTGAATGGTCACATCTAACGCGGAGCACTGCTCGACCCACGGATGAGTTGCTGTTGCTATTGCTTTCTAATGAGTGTTGCGAGTCAGACAGATGCCCCGTTTCTTCAGACCCTGGTGTCCTATTTACCAACCCGACATTCAGTTCTGAAGGCACTGCGACACACAAACTGTCATTGACGAGAATCTCATGTTTAGTTTCCACTACATTTTTAGCGAGCAAACCATCTGGCCGAGTGCTACTTTCTAAGTGTTTGAAACATGTATTAGTCATAGTACTTGATGTTGCAACGGGTCGTCTGGCAAAGCCTGCCATTTCTCCACTTTTGGGAGATTCTTTTTCTTCACAATGTTCAATCCCACGACCACATGCAGATATTTCCGTCCCTTTGATGGCAAGTTTGTCCTCGGTTCCATCTTTTGTGGTAATTTTGACGGGTGTCTCTAGCCTCGATGATTTTTCTTCCACTTCTGATACCACTTCCGATGAGGGCATATTCGTACTGACCGTTTCATGGGTCAGTTTGCATCGAGTCCTCCGGACCGTCAGGGACTTCAAGGTGTTGCTGCAGGAAGCTGCGCTTATGCCTTTCCCGTATTTGTGGGACAGGGATTCACGAATGCCGGATTCGCTTGCCTCACAAGTGTCGGAATCTGTATCTCGATCTTGACTGGAGTCATAACGAAGCGCCGGGCTACACTTGTCGCCGGGACTGTCCCAATCTCCTTGCCTGTTGATTGTCATCGTCAGGTTTTCTCTCACCAGAAACTGCTTGACAAGTTGCTCGATGCAATCTAGTATCCCACGCCAGTCTTTAAACTCCACCAGAGATTTAGACGGCTCCAGACAGATGTCGTATTCGGAACGAGGACACTTGATGTCCAACACAAAGATGCCGTACTGATCAGCTGCACTACACGGACTGCCGGTCAAATCGGTCGGCGGCATTTCCCCCGACTTGCTCACGGGCCTGCAGTGAGCAATTAAGGACTTTCTGAGTAGATAATTGACGGCTTTATGCAGTTTTGTATTGAGAACTTGGCGACTGTTGACGTACACAAACTGCAAGTCTTTGTTTGGATGGCCCTCCACACCCATGTACCCACACACGGTGAATTTCCCATGCTGGTGCATTACCTCCTTCAAGCATTTTGCCGTGGGTTCGCCAAAAAGAGATCGGAAAGTGTTAACAACCGATGACGTTTTAAACGTTTGTATGGACTTGATTCCCGTGCAATCATTACGTAGCGAGAATGACACATGGGGGTGTATCAAAGCCAGGCCTTCCAGACGTTGACAAACTCTCTCATAGTCCAGACTATCTGACACCATTCGTCTTCTGACGGGCAGATTGTAAAACAAGCCGTGAGCTGTTACTGTGGTCCCCACGCTGGGCCTCTTTCTTGATATCTCAAACACCTGAAAGTAAAATAAATTACATAAATATAAATCTGCCCTTTGAGTTTCATCCCTACAAATAGATTCCATTTTTAAATGCTATTTTTCTAGCAATGCACAAGTTATTTACTTTTTATAACAAGGCATCGGCAAACAAATTGGCCGTAGTAAAAATAACTCTACAATTTTGAAAAGTGGCTACCAGACAATAATTCCATTCACGCAGGGTAGGCTCCCCCAAATTCAAGTTGAATAGTCACCTGATGAATTCCTAGGCTGTTTGACCAAGAAAAAGCCTTTGTTAATGTTGTAACCAACATTTAATGTATCGTCAACTAATGGGAAAAAACTAATTAACAACAACAAATTACATGTGCTGCCATATTTTCATGTAACGCGCTTCAAGTTCTGAGATAGCTAGCTTGGTCGATGTTCGCGCGTGCGTACTACATGTACATCCGTGTGCTAGTTCCACGATTGGATCGTAAAGCGCATGCGTAGTAAACTAGCACATGGGTTAGCCGTGTGCTAGTCTACTATGCATGCAAAAATAGCGGATGGCACGTGATGTCAATGGAAAAGTTGCTCTCAATCATGAATATGTATGGTATAGTAATAACTTTTACTACATTCGGTCACTTGGCCAATCTGTGTGACATTATCAGTTGGTGATACATTATCCATTGGTTACTACAATTATCAGTTGTAACAGCCTTGTTAAGTTCACTTTCAACACACCTCTGATTTGCCATCTTTAAACAACTTTGACAAGGTGACATCGGAGCCCTTCTCTCTACTGACTATTTCCAGCACCCTTGAGATGTGACTGATGCTAGCTAGCGCCTCTCCCCTGTAACCAAAGCTCTCAAGGTTGTCTAAGTCAGCCAGTTGACTGCACTTGCTGGTGGCGTAGCGATGGCCGACTAGTTCAAAATCGTCTCTATTTAAACCTCTTCCATTGTCGACTACCTGTATACACACATGCAATGACATCACATCATTGACTTTTAACCATTTTCTGGCTTTCAAGCAGACCCAGGTGAAAAAGTAGGAGAAAATAATTGTAAAGCACTTTGAGATCGTTGATACGGATAAAACCGCTATTTTTATTTACGCACAATAGGACCAAAAAAATTTTAAAAGAAGGGCAAAAGTACCAGTAGGACTTATAAAACAAAATCAGAAAAAAAGGACTTTTTCGGGCTATCAGGAATAGTTATTAGTGATACTCACATGTTTTGTACTTGTAACACTTGAAAAAACAAAGATAACATAAGAATAACTACTCGATGCCGGTTAAAAAACAAACGCCGTTTTTCGTGCTTTTTTCAACATCCATTATTGTAAAACTTCAAACAGGTCAGGTAAACGATATTTACTATAAAATACAACCCCCCCCCCCCCCCCCCCCCCCGCTCCCCCAATCAACCCATTCATGATGATTCAAGCAATTACCAATGGTGTATCCTACCTTTAAAAGGTAGGATACACCATTGGTAATTGCTTGAATTATCATGAATGGGTGTATTTGGGGGTTGTATTTTATAGTAAATATTGTTTAACTGACCTGTGCGAAGTTTTACAATCATGGATGCTAAGAAAAGCAAGAAAAACGGCAAATTTGTTTTCAACCGGCGTCAGGGAGTGGTTATGTTGTTCATGTTTTTTTCGCGATCAATTATAGGATATCTAACACAATCATTTTGCTGGATGCCTACAATCATTATTTACTTTCAAATAAGTAAGATACTTCTTAATAATTTGGTAGTCATTTTTTTCTTTAAAATGCTGTAAAATGTTGTCTACATGTAGTTTGTAAAGTCGACTAGGAAACCACACACAGAACGCCATCAACACAGATTTATTCACTGCTTTTTATAAAGTTTGCATGTTGGCAACATGTTTAGCAGCCCGTACATTAACGTACACAACAGCACGGATTGTTCTAATATACACGCCCGATGTTACCAGCATACCCGCGGTGTACGTGTCAAGATGCTATATCTTGACTCTTATTTTGATAACGACTCTAGCCGAGTGAGACGCTACAATACGTTAAAGTTTAACGCTTTGATTTCTAGGCTTGGTGGTGTGATTCTATTTTTCATCGCGTGGTGTGCATGCATGCAGTGTAAAATGTCTCACTAAAAACATTTATACTCTTCTTTTGAATAGGCCCTATAATAATGAAGTAGAAAAAAAAATTGTCTTTATTTTACAAACCTGTATTCTGCAGTTGGAAATGTCAACTCTGACAGCAATACACGTGGCTTCTGCATCCACACCATTCAGCACCAATTCCTCTACACACTGTGAGATGCTCGGGACGGCTACGCCAGAGCGGAGACACGACCTCACTTCTGGTGGCAGTAAACACAGCATTGTGAGGCCGTGGTCTCATGGTGTGGTCTTGAAGATCTCAGCGGCTTTGACGATCCCTGAAATGAAGTGATTTTACTGAATTATGACAGTGACAGTCCAAAATTATAAGGCCCATTACGTACAGCACTACTGCTGCGCATAAAGCATCTACATTGTTGACAAGATCACACTGCAGCAGGCAGAGTTGTAACAAGTCACTAATGTTTGTGACTTGAGTCGAGTCGAGTCATTTTAAAGAAGTGATTTGCGTTGAGTCAAGTCATTGGTCAAGAAGGTCAAGAAGGTCAAGTTGTCGAGTCACAGTCTGTAGTCGAATTGAGTCGAGTCGAGTCGAGTCAAGTATTTAGCTCGAGTCAATTCGAGTCACAAGTATTTCTTCTTCTTCTTTCTTGGATTTATATAGCGCTTTTCACACCCGAAGGGCATCTCGAAGGGCATCTCAAAGCGCTTCCAACATTATCCCTGGTCACTGGGCCATGATTTTCAATCCTTCATCTCAGCTCCCTGGGGAGTATACAGCCTGTGCTGCAATATATGCGCTACACTACTAGGCTATTTGAACACTATAATAAACACAATGCTACAGAAACACAAAAAAGAGCTAGTCCGTGCACAGTGTATGTTTGTTGTATTATGAAGAAAAACAGACAGCTGCTGTATCATTCATATGTAGTATTCTCGAACATATTTTACGTGAAGTGGGGAAGTCGAGTCGAGTCGATTTGCCTGTAATGAGTTGAGTCGAGTCATTTACCCATAATATGAGGAGTCGCGCGAGTCAAGTTGAGTTGCCATAAATTGCGACTCGAGTCGAGTCATTGGTCGCATGCAGGTACATGCATTAACACTATAAATTTGTGGTTAATTGCTTCCGGACCTATACTATACTATAGACGGAAAGAATATCGAGAAGGCAAATTTTGAAGACTCTTAAATCTTTTTTTAAAGAAAATTTACCAACATCAAAAACTTTCCTTAAACATTTTGCACCTAAAGAGTGGTACCACATCTCCATCTATTTGGAATGCCTCCGATCTTCGGAAGTCTAGACTCAACGTTTCATTTGACTTGTTGTAAGTTGTAGAATGCAGGGCCCTACTCACAACTCTCGACCTTATTTACCCTATGGCATAGAATGGAGTGGCCCTGTATTCTATGGGTACGGTATTGGGGTACAGGGTTAGGGTATAGTCCATTCTATGCCTTAGGGTAAATAAAGTCGAGATAGTTGAGAGTGGGGGGGGGGATACTATGCTCCAAAATATGTAGTACTGTTAATCCTGCCCCTGGTTGTTGTTTTGTTGTTTACTCGCTGTACTATATATTATTGGCTTTTCGAAGTAAAGATATTCTACCCTATTCATGCACAGTACCATGGAGGAATTCCTACATGTGCACACTAACATCTGTACACGTACACATCAAGTCGAGTAGTCCCACGAGTTGTCATGATAAGCGCGCCCCTCGATTATTAACACACGGCGTCAGCTAGTCCGCAATTCATCACCCTTGCGATTCAATCCGCGATTTAGCCGGCGATTTGGCTGGAAGCAGCCGTTTATAAAAATCTAGAATCCATGCGACAAAGGTGATTACGCTAACTTTTAGCGGGCGCTTTTAAAATTCTTGTTTGGGGCGTTGACATGCCGGACATTCCTTTTTTATATTTGTATTCTCGTTCGTTCAAGCATGGTTCAAGGAAGTGTAAACGAACACTTCTCTCTCGATGATTGCCGAGAGAACGCCTTAGCTTTATTACGGCTAATATTATCCTTATTGCCGATCATCGGTCATCAAACGGAGGCAAAGGTGTAGAGCACACAGCTTTTCCGGTAAGTGCTTTGACTGTAACGAAATTAATGAAATTTTACTTTATTCGTAAAGTTTACTTCTATTATGGAATGAATCTAATGTATGTTGTACATAATGACTGTGCTAAAATCTGGTTGTTATACAAAAAAACATTTAGAATTATAACAGTAAATTGTTTCTTTACAAATTACATTCTTAATTAATAACAAACTCAAACCAGCTATCGCCGATATTTATTGCAAATACGTGTATTTCTATATTGCAGCAACCTTTACTTGTCATACGAGTGACCGTGCTCTCTTTTTTTGAGCTTTATACGGCCGGCAACGTAACTTTGGGTACGTCATTCGCCTATAGTATCTGTTTTGTTTTAGGCGCGGTAGACTGTTTTGTTAATATTATTATAATAAGGCAAAAATGAAGCTACATTATTTTGCCACACATCAGTTTTAATGTTTAAAGGGACGCGATAATATTTAATATGTATTGAATAATGTACATTATATATTGAAATAATGTAAGATATTGAAATTCATTGTATAAATATTTAATTATATGTATTTAATTCTATTTTTCAGATTTCACCACCATCAATGACTGTCGTTTTCGTTGGGTCTAATAAAGAATACACATTTCAACTAAAGACAATAAAACCCGGATTATCTCAAAATTCATATACACTCTCCTAGATCCTAACTCCTTAATCGTCACTGTGTGTCATAACCGGAAATAACTCGGTTACATTACAAATCAGCGTTCCCATAACATTTCATGGGAAAATGCGGTATTTGATGTTTTATATTGACGCCGTCTAGAAAAAAAATGTACTGCACATGTTTTGTAAAGTTTTTACTTCATAATCCTAACTGTAAACCTTCCTGGGCTCACTTGATTTCGACAATGGCGTATTCCAATCAGTTCTAGTTTCAATTGGTCTCTTTAAAGTGATTGTATACGTTTGGTAATTGGAACCAAGTGTTTGTTTCAAACCTGTATAGTTATACCATAAAACTAACCTGTACAAATTTCATTTCAAAAGGTGGTAGCGATTTAGAGACATTGCCGAAAATCTGGAGCGGTTATGCCCACCAATAATCCTTGCATGTATCCACGCAGGAAGAATAATCTGCAGTGGAATACACAATCTGAGAAACGTCACTGCAGTAACGCTTCTCAGATTGAAATTTGTTGGGATAAAAAGTGATATCTTTTTCTATAACCGCGGTACTCTTCGAAGTGAAAAGTTTCTAAAAAATGCATTATATTATCTAAAGCTGCTGTACTTCTTACCAAGTAAGTTTTTATTGCCATACATTTTTGGAGTAATTACTAAACGTATACGATCCTTTTATAGAGGCAGCGTTTCCGATAACATCTGGAAAATGCGGTATTTGGTGTTTCTATAGTGAAATGTCGTCTTTGGAACAAAGTGTACCGCACATGTTTTGTAAAATTTATGTTTTTACTTCAT
The DNA here is from genome assembly GCA_037893245.1 of Crossaster papposus. Classification (NCBI taxonomy): domain Eukaryota; kingdom Metazoa; phylum Echinodermata; class Asteroidea; order Velatida; family Solasteridae; genus Crossaster; species Crossaster papposus. Next base: position 1,426,108 of record JBAIAA010000087.1, on the reverse strand, counting down.
CCTAATTGCCACCTTTCTTCGCAGACTTAGTTTCAGCAACGGCGTATTCCAAATAGAAACACCAAATACCGCATTTGTCCAGATGTTATCGCACGTTTTTGGTTGATTAAATCTGTAAATCGTGGCGGTAGAATCAGCACCTCCCATTTTCGCATGGATTCTAGATTTCGATAAACGGCTGCTGCCACTAGCCGAATCGCGGGCTGGCTTCAAACGCAAGCACCCAGAGTTGTCCCTTTGTCAAAGTCCATTTAATGGGTCAGGAACCAGACTAGTACCAGTTGTACTAGCGTTTCTAAGACACGTGTCTACATCATAAATAATGTCTCCCGAAATTCTTATCTACTGCTGTCTGATGAAAAGCTGTTTACGTACAAATTACGAGTAACGGATTGTGATGAAGGCTAGACCTATTTTGCACATAATTGTAAGTATTCTAAACTTCTGTGTATTGTGTGTATCTAGAGGTGGTCTCATCTCGTCGACGTTCGTGTTTCAGACACGCTGCGCGCATTTGCAAATTACAGTACACTGATGAGTGATTGATAGGCAAACAGTACGGACTTACGAGGCCTATACCGCTTGAGTGATGACACCTGATGAGAAGTATCTGCGCCCAAATTTCCTCTTGTAAATTTATATGCAGTGGGTTTTATTGGAAAATCGTTTTATCATTATTAGACCATGAACTGGCATCTGAATCTGATTGCAGTTCTGATTGCTTTTAGTTTTACTAGCTCTAGTTTGACCAGCATGCATGGCAACAAACCTTCCACTTTTGAAGGACTTTTTACGGCATAACAAATATCATCTGATTCCGGCATTCATTGTCATTGCGACTGCAGAGCGCATTTTTTTAAAACGCGCATTTTTTAAATTTGCGCGCAAAATTTTAAAAACAGCGGGCGGAGATTTATTTTGTTTAAGTTTGCGCGCACAAACTTAAATTGCGCGATGCGGTCAACAACCAAGGCAAATACTGACACGAACTACACGGTAGACACGAGTTTTACATTGGCGTCAGCGCTGCTATCGCGCCAAAAGTGCGCCCCCAAAACTGCGCCACCAACGTTGAAATGTATCTCATTCATTCTTCCAGATTTGCACTCGATGAGCTCCGTGCATCGCTCCCCGAATTCAGTGATTTCCGCTACGTCCGCAAAGCCAGATTTGTACAGTACAGGCATGGCGTAAACTTTCGCGTTTAAGAATTGGCAGAAACCATTTTTAAATTTTTAATTTTTTTAAAAGGTCAAATATCTAGAGAATGTACCGAGGGATTTTTATTTAACTTTCAGGAAAAAAAGATCTATTCCTAATTATTACGTTAGTGGAAAAAAAATCAGAGGATGAACGATAATTTGTTTCACTTTATGTCGATATTTGTAGTCATTTTAGGGGCGACGTTTTGTTTTACGAAATTCCCACCTGGACCCATTTATACACGTTGGCTACTGAAATAAACCAACGAAAAATTGTCGGTAATATTTTCACGCATTTTATTTAAAACTTATTGCACCTCAACAATTGAAAATACTCTTTCATAAACTATTATGTTTTCAGTGCTGTTAAAGAGAGAATTTTAACAGTATACATGGATTTTGTATTTATGTTTAATGGTCATCACCTTTTTTTAAAATGGAGTGTACCCAAACTGCGATCGCAAATGATTGCGCAACACCACTTTCGCACCCCCCCCCCCCCCCCCCCCTCCCCCTCCCCCCTCCCCCCTCCCCCCCCCCTGGCATCACGTACGTTTTTGAAACATGACACCGCGACAACCCGGTTTGAGCATGCGCAATAAGATTATTAATTTTGTAACCCGAAACCACAAGAGAGGACGCATCACGCACGCGTTTGTGACGTCACTATGTAAATACGCGTACAAACTAGCGGCAGTTTGCGCGCGCAAAAAACGAGCCTCTAAGTACCGATTTGTCATTCATAAACCGGATTTTTTTAGCAAATATCTTTCATCCATTACAGTAAACCATTAGTTATTGTAAATGTTCATTCTTTTGAGAACAGCGCTAATAATTTTTTTTATGAACGACATGTTTATCTCGTTGGCACATATCGCACTTTCGTTTTGTTTCAAGGTCAAATTTGTGTGCAATTGTATAGGGAACTTACCTGCGTGCAAAGGTATAGGCAAATTGACGTGTGTTTAACCAGTTCCGTGAAAAACTTGTTTCTTTGCAGCTGGAAGGCTATTTTTATTCATGATAATCCAATCCAAATAAATAACAGAAATAGCATTTATTAGATCTATTTTCTTGTTTACCATTTAACATATTTATTTTGTTAATATAATTTGTTTTGTATATTTCAGGCATGGATTTCAGGTCGATCCAATCAAAGTACATGTAGTTAAGTTGGCATGTTTGCAGCAGTTGTATTTTCAACTTTTAGTTTTTATACATCAAATAATGGAATAAGAATATAAAATCCTCGTTTTAATCCTTTGTTTACTTCAATACTGACAAACATACAAGAATAGAAGAGGTTAGACCCAACTTCACCCAAGTACACTCTAGTTCATTTTAAATAGAAGCTACAATTTTAGTTCAACATACAATTTTGGAAAATGTTTTAACGTATCGAGAAACAACAATTTAAGTGCATTTTGCATTGATGATGTATGGTTGTAAACATCACTATTTTTGTTTAGTGACATTCAAGGAAAAAAAAATTGGAAGCTGTTTTTTTAAGTTTTATTAGCTTGGTAAAATGTATATTAATATTACTAAAGTCTCACTCTCAATTATTAAAAGTGCCTAAAATCTACTAAAGGGGGGGGGGGGGGGGGGGGACTTTCCAAAGTCGGTTGTTAGTTTTAGTATGGTCTAAGTGTTTTGAATCCGTTCTCTTCAACTTGTCTCAACGTAGATTACGAAGCCTACATCATAGGAAGGAACATACGAGTATCTCCAGTCCACACACCTACCTGCAAATGAAAAAGACCAAGGACAAAATATAAATAACGTTAAAAAAATACAAAAAATATGAGTTGATTTTTCCGGAATGTTTGACAGAATAAGGTTTGAAAAAAAAGGACCTTTAATTATTTGGACTTCATGTATAACCATTTAACTTGGCCTATTTTGTATTTCTATAAATGTTCCATTTTCCATTTACATTTTTTTTTGGGGGGGGGGGGGGGTGTAACTGTTTGGTCTGAGGCACCCTAATTCCTGTAGTTTAGTTTCAAACTATTTTTTCACCATGTATGAGGAATAAGAACTCGGCCTTCATGATCATAACACAACAAAGTAGGAATAATTTGGCAAAATATGAGTGAAAGTTAAAGGACACAATGATAAGTTAGACACTTTTTACCGATAAAACTTCAAGACGACACAGTCCCAGGTGAAAAGTAGCAGGAAGGCTGTGAAATCATCGGTGCGGTGCAAGCGAATCGACTCGTCATGCTCGTGGGGCCTGCGAATTCGTTCGTCCCGGCATGAGGTTCCAGGCCCCACGCTGTGCCGGCGACACTACGTCAGTTCGTGAGTACACGTCTGGCGACTATCGACCGTGTGATGTGAGATTTTTCCCCACGAGTATCGGGTTACAACACGGCCTGGCACTTCCTAGTACAGGGTTGAACAGCGATTTATGAAACTTCTGGTCTTCCACGAGACAAAAGAAGACCTAAAATCTGTTTTTTCTGATATATACGACATTTTGTACTTATTCAGCAACTTCTTGGAGTACATTTCTTGCTATTCACGTGCGATTCATGTTCGTTTCCAAGTCAAAATGTCCCAAAAAGGTCATATTCAAGGATGAATTTTCCGACAAAAAAAATTATTAGCGCTGCTCTGACATATAAAATAATGAAGAATACATCCTCGTTCACTACAATTTGCGAAGTTAGAATTCCAAAAAAATGGGGTTTTAAAAATATGCCAAGTTTTTATAAAACATAAGAAAATAACGTCGATTTTGATGCAAAATCATACCAAAATGCAAACTTTAATAAAACCAATTTACAAAAAGAGATTTTTTACAATTTAAAAAGTATTTATCATTTTGATGAAGCCCCCTTGCTAACCGGGGTGAATAGAAACCGTCGGAGGGATGTCGTCACAGTAATAAGGCGGTCTGATTGGCGAGTAATCCCAAATAAACAACTGCGGTTTAAAAATTAATATTCATGAGGTGATAATGAGCGCGGTATTTAAAAAAATTTCGCGCATGCGCAAAATCGAACGGATTGCGTTAATGTACGTGGCATGACTCGAATTAAGATGTGTCGGGCGGCCATTTTAAGGAAAAAAAAAAGGGGGAAAAGGGCCTCCTCCTTCTTAAAAAAAAAAGGCATGACGCTAAACATTTTTTTATTATTACATGTTCAACCGGCAATAGCCTTTTAATTTTTAACAAACCGCCCCGGTACGGGTATGGGTGGCCAAAAGTTACAACAAACGCAAGCAATTTGTTGTTAACAAATTGTGATGCAAAGCAAAATGTTTGACAAATCTTTCAAAAGGCAAATGCATTCTGTTATTTATTTAATTGTTCCTAATAATAGATTAAACACTGTTTAAACAAATTCTAGCATTTTTACAAAGTTTTTTTAATTTGTTCTTGTTTTCACTACTAGTACTACATGTACCAGCACTCCTGGTTTTCCATACTTTTGCCAAATCTTTAATTGTATCCCAGCATCCTTTGCTTGAGCGCACGCTTTGTCACAAAGAATTTTGAACTTACAGTTCGTGTGCAACGCTGGTTTACTCAAGTTTTGAACAAAAATATCACTTTAGACAGACATTAACAAACAGCAGAACGCTACTTTGGCCTTACCCTTTTTACCTTCGGAGATAAAATATAATTCTACGGCAAGTAATTCATGGTGGTAGTCAGAATTCTGTTTGAATAATAAAGATCGCGCGATTTTCAAAAAATGCGCGTCAACTCTTATGCGCAAATTTAAAATTTGTGCGCTCAAACTAAGTTTGCGTGTTTAAAAATTGCGCAACGCGCATTTTTTTAAAAGTGCGCGCCGTCGAAAAATGCGCTCAACATGACTTCATATTCATTAGATGGGAATTAGACCTACATTGTACGTAGACCCAATAATTGGGGCGCTTTCACTCCTTTTTTCAAATTTTGGATTTTTCTGTCGTTCTACGCCCAAACGACACCAAAGCCTAGCGCAACGGAAGAACTGAATTGGGAACACAAAAGTTGCCTAAAACACGCCAAATACTTGATAAAATATCTTGGAAAGTGCACACTGGCTTCTATACATGTACATGTTAAAGAAGAACTGTTATGGCTTCATTGGTACTCACGATTATTTGGGGTTGCAAATCCGAGCAATTTCGACCAGCTTTTCAAAACAATGTTGCCCACAACGTTCGGTCAATATAAACTACATAGACGTCCCGAAAGCACCCGACTCGCATAAAGAGCACACTATGCAAAGACGGGGGACACGACAATGGCTTTTCGAGCGACCACCAACGTCTGTTTTATGGTGCAATATCTCAAAAACTAAACGAGCCAAATTACCTTAAAAGAGAATCAGTTCAGGCTGATAAACCAAATATTGTTTCAAAGTGCAATGGTTGAGGGGAAAACTGTGTTGAATCGACACAGAATGCCCTGGACCGATTCACAGTCATAGTGGGGCAGATTGGTGAAAAACATGGAATTTGGCATGTCATGATAGATATTATTTTGATCATAGGTTTGTCCTTTGAAAAAAAATATGAAATTGTATGTTATTCTACATCTGCAACATACATGTATTGCCCTATAGCCTCATCAAGTAAATCATACTTTAAACCAATCTGCCCAACTATCAAATATACATTGCCTTACACAATTGGAATTGTAAAAAGTACATAACCACGCACTGAGAGCCTACATGTACAGTATAAAAATGTGAGTTTTTTATTCATTACATGTATTTCATTTTGTTTTAGTCCAAAGGTTGTGAGTGAACTGTGACATCTGTACTGACATCATGGTGAGCAGGGCAGATAAACGCGTATTCTCTAACCCGACAAAGGGTTCAACGAGACAGACTGCCTTTTCACACATCCCCGTTCCTATCAGCAGGCACAAAGTGAAAGAAATACAACCTCATCATCACACGGGTGCTCCTGAACCCTCGCGTCTGCTGATCATGCAGAACCAATACCAACAACAACTTCTTCGTGAAAAAAAGGCCAAGCTTTTTCTAATGTATCAGGATAACCAGGATACAGCTCTTGGACGGATTACTGAAAGGGGTGCTAACCGACGAGAAATTGTCCGAGATTTTTCTAAGGAACGCCGAGTGATAGGACAGACCAACTTTGCTCCTTCGTCGGATCGAACCGAACATTTTCAAAGGAGCAAGCGGCAGAATCAAGGTGGTCTTGGCAGGTTGGAGGCAGAGAAAGAGAGACAGCTGCATCAGTTAAAACGAGCGAACAGTGAGAGAATACTGTCCCAGCATCAACGGACTGGAGTGAGTCGCTCCAATCCCTTAGCCCCCATCAAGAAGAAGTCACAAAGCATGAACAATCTGCGGCAACAACAAAGTCAAGACATGCTGTATAATGAACCATCCGATCAATCATTTGGTCGTAATCGTAGGCATCTACATGTGCAGTTCAGTAAAAGGCTGTCGACCAATAACAAAACTCAAACCCAGCGTGATGTAATGCCACACAAAGCGAAGAGGGGTTCCAAAGCTCAAATCAAACAAAAATCGGAGCCAGCAATTGCATACCCTGATCTTAAAAGTAAAGGTGCGAAACCGGTCACAAGTAGGAGTAAGAAGTACACTAAACAACCCGACAAGCTGAAAATGATGAGGCATTACGTTAAACCCAAATCTGAACCCTCAAGGATTGTCTATAACACAGGCTTTGATAGATCCCCAGGACGGAAACCACATTCTCAACCAAACAAGAGAAATGCAATCATCCCCAAGCCAAAATGGAAGCCCCATGCGACATACTCGTTTGATGAAGATAAATCTGATCAGTTGATTCCTAAAACAGTTCCTAAAGTTGCCCAAGTGAAAAGAAAACAAGATCGTTTCCCTAACGTAAAAGGGCAAAGTGGAAGTACCGATCAAATGTACGACTTCCAAAAATGGACAAATTGGTTGGAAAGGTATAACAAGAAGTTTGAAAGCAGGCAGGGGCTTGGAGCTGACCGTGATATGAAAGAGCGGAAAGCTAAGCAGCAGAAGAAAAAGAAAATTGATAAAATGCACGTGAGAGAACTGAAAAAACTAATTGCCAAAAACCAGTTGGAGCTAAGTATGCTGGACCACGGATCAGATTCAGAACCGAGTTTGCCCCCTCTGCAATTGACACCGAAAACCAAGTTGAGCACAGCTCAGAAATCAAAACCAAAACCTTTCTTTCAAACAGCTACCGGTAGTTACTACGGCGAGTTTGTTGATTTAGACCTCAAGGGCTGTCCTATTTGCGGAAGGAAGTTTGCCCGAGACAGACTGAACAAGCATGCCAAAGTTTGCCAGAATGCAGCCGGAAAGACACCCAGGGAGGTTTTTGACACAAGAAATCATCGTCTAGGGGGGACAACTTTTGCAGCTTATGTGGAACATGGAAAACCCAAGCAAGATGAGAGACCTGTAAGTTGTACAAATGTAATTAAGGAAATGTTGTTAGGCCAAATAAAACCCCAAAACATGTTTAGCATCACCGCCCGCTTCCTTTTTTGTTTTAATCTTTGTTTTAATTTTTTTGTTGAAGAAAATAATAAATTTTATTATCTTTAGAACAAAACAATGTTTTTTTTCTTTTAAATAATTAAATTCTAAAATTGTATTTTAGACTTTAGCATCACTGTGTACCTGCTGTGGAAATATGTTTTTTCTAATGGAAATTTTGGAGGATTGAGGTTATTGCTCATGCTCTATGCACATTCTCAATAGAGCTTCAGCCAAGAATAAGAAACATTTTCATGCATATCAAGGGTCATGTTTAACTTAACCCCGACCAAAACGAATATCTGACTTGGGAAAATCATCCTGTATTTTATAAACACTTTGTCCACTTTTTGTTTTATAAATTACCTGCTTTGAAAACCGTAGCTATAGTGTTACATGTAGTTCTACAGGGTGTATCAAAAATTGACCTAAAATTACTATTCTATAATTTTTTGCAAATCTGTTTACGTAGGTTGATAGACAATGGTTAAGTGCTTTCTTTTTGTGCAATTATGTATACTCAACATGTCAGGCATGAACGAGCACAGGCTAATTATGTAAAATGCGATGCATCTGTTTTGTGCGAAAAAAGAGCTGGGTTGAAAACAGGATCCAAGACCATGAGAAACAACGTTAGGTCCGTTTCCATGGTAACAGGCCATTTTGTGTTTTAGGAATTTTTAGCCATTTTGGAGGCCGTTTATTGGGATGAGCGTAATCATACACGCGGCTCACGTTTTTTTAATTATTAGAACGATTCTCGGTCGCATGGGAAAGGACATTATTTAAAGGACATGTAACGCTTGGTTATGTGGATTTTTTTATTTTTTCTGTGACTCACTATTCAGGCGCGGATCTAGGATTATTTTAGCAAGGGGGCCCACCCTAAACTGGAAAATGCGAGCACGAAGCCCTTATGGCGTGGGGTCCAAAAATTTACGATTCTGCTTTGTGGTGCAATCTGAGGCGATTCCTGGCCTCTTTCCTCCGATTTTTTTTAGCAAAAATATTCAAGATTATATGGAGATAAAATGGAGAATTATAAATATATTATAAATATATATTATATATAAGTTTATATATGAATGTGGGCCACACCCAAAACTGGAATATATATTAATATACATTGTACATGTATATGGTAGCAAAACTGTCGCCAAAAAGAGGAGCATTAAATCGGACAATGTCCTACTGTACTGTACATACAGCTTGGGTTAGACCATAGAGAAAGGAACATTTTTAGACAAACCATACATACAACATGTAGCTCCATAGACAAACCAACCAGCTAATATTCTTACACAAGGTCAAACAACATAAACATTCATATACTGCAATAAATGGGTAATTGGCAATGGAGGTGACATTACTGCCAATTCAATGACGGCATGCCCACTAGGTCACATGGGAAGGACATAAAATTGAAGGACATGTAACACTGGGTTATGTGGATTTTTTTTTCTTTTTCTGTGAGACTTGTTTTTTGGCCATATCTCAAAATTGCTACCCCACCTTTTGAAATCAATTTGTTACGGGTTAGTTTTATGGTACCGGTACATGTATATATCTATAACTATATAAGATTGAAACAAACGTGGGTTCCAATTACCAAACGTATACGATCCCTTTAAATTCACGTCTATTGATGTTTTATTTCCACAGAAGAAATCCAACTGGAGAGAGGAACACAATAAGCTCATTCACGCCATGCAAGACGCCAGAAAGTTCAAAAATCGCGCCGCTAGGGGTGGAGATCCGCGGGGCCCGCCTCGTCCTTCTGCAACCCGGCACTCGGATTACCAGCAGTGCCCACATTGTCAACGCAGATTTGATCCCTCTGTGGCCGAGAGGCACATCCCTAAGCGTAAGGAAATCAAGAGCCGACCTCCACCACCACCTAAAAAGATTGGTAGACGCTCAAATCTTTGGGTACAAGGTACAGGAGGTAAAGTGCTGTAATTTTTAAAAAATGGATGGGTTAACGGGTTTATATTTATTCACTTACAGTCAAGTAAGGTATTTCATGTATTTTTTGTATGTTTGCAATTGGTACCGGTACATACCATACTACAAGCTGTAATTTCATGTGCTAGTCGGGCAAAATCATCGGAATTGTATTTGATGATAAAAGCATGAAATTTAGCACACAGTCAGAGTATGTCATTGGAAAGATATTTTGCTGTAGGGCCATCACAGATTTGCCCTTTGAAAAAAATATATAGGTACATGTACAAGCAGGGTTGTTTGATTTAAGTCAAATCATTGATTTAAATCAAGATTTAACAAGTTTGCGCCGGAGGACGTATATGGTACATGCAAAGTTTTCCCCAGATTCAAAACGGATGACGCATAAACACGTCACGAGCAAGGCTGGCCTGAAATGCGTGGGTGTGCGTCCCGGTACCATCAGCTTGAACCCGCCTCGGATCGAGTTTCGTTAAAAATAATCCCGCGCCTCGGCTGGGTGATGTTAAAATAATCCCGGCACAAACTTGGTTAAATCAATGGAAATAAATCAATAATAAAAATCACATTTTTAAATATTTTTTTGTCTGGATTATTTCAATATCACTGAGCCGAGGCGCAGGATTATTTTTTTTAAGGCCAATCGTACCGGGAAGCAAACCCACGCATTTCCGGCCTTGCTCGCTGCTGACAGACATTTCCGGGCTTGCTTGTGACGTGTTTATGCGTCATAAACGTGGGGAAAACTATGCGTCCTCCAGCGCAAACTGGTTAAGCAAGACTTTCATTAAGTTGAAATTTAGGGTACGAACTATATTATGGATTTTATTGCATAAATCTTGTGTTTATGAACAATAATTATTTTTATTGTGCACAATTCATACGATCCAGTATTCTGAAGCAATACACGTGTACATGTACTGTATACGTACTGTAGATAAATTTGATATTTTTGGTAGCAATACAAAAGTTACTAGAGCTAATGTGCTTCAGGAAGCACGGATATCAGCCTAAATAGTCTTTTGTAAGGCTTGTGTGAACCGCCTCGCACTAACCACTTGGTGATGACTACCACTCCCAAATTGCAAAAGCATCTAACCAAGTTTGACTAAAATCGGCTAAAGAATATAGAAGAAAATACATTTGATATGCTTCAATATAATGACCTCTACTGACCATTAGTTGACCAGTGGCCAAATTAATTAGATCAAGGCTATGGGAGAAGCATTTCGTTATTTTGACAAAAAATGACCCCTACTGACCATTAGGTGACCACTGGTCAAATTCTGTGAACAACTTTTACGAGTTAATTAAATCAAGGCTGTGGGAGAAGCATTTCGGTTATTTTGAAAGGAAAATGACCCCTACTGACCATTAGGTGACCAATGGTCAAATTCTGACCCTACTGACCATTAGGTGACCATTGGCCAAATTAATTGGACCAAGACTGTGGGAGAAGAAGCATTTCGTAATTTTAAAGAAAATGACCCCTGCTGACCATTAGGTGACCATTGGCCAAATTATCGGTGTACACCCTATATTAGGCTTGGTCCAGATATATAACTGACCAAGTTTGACATGAATTGGATCAAAACTTTGGGAGAAGCAGCATTTCCTAATTTTGAAGAAAATGACCCCTACTGACCATCTGGTGACCACTAGCCAAATTCTGTGAACAACTTTTATGAGGCATGGTCCAGAGATGTAACTGGCCAAGTTTGACAATAATTGGACCAAGACTGTGGAAGAAGTAGCATTTTGTACTTTTAAAGAAAATGACCACTAGTGACCACTAGGTGACGTTTGACCACACCTGCTGATCACTACAGATAGAACTCGGGTCAAGGAAGATCCTGTCCAAATTTGGTTGAAATCGGTCAAAGAATTTGGCAGATATTGAATTTGGCAGATTTTTTTGTGAGCGTTTGCCCGAAGAAAGAAAGAAAGAAAGAAAGAAAGAAAGAAAGAAAGAAAGAAAGAAAGGCGACGAATACAATATATCAGCCTGCTTCGCACGGCTGATATAAATACTTTTTTTTTAATTGACCAAAAAGAAATTCTCACACATGTATTCAATTGTTACTTTACAATTTACAAACAGTCCTGTGGTGTAGGCCGATTCCTTCACGGCCCTGATTGCAAGACTGCCTGTGCTATAGCTACCGTATGTATAGTTTAGCTAGCTTGCCTGCCTGCAATTTGTGTTTCTAGCCTCTCAGTGAAGTCGATCGTAAGCCACTAAAACTACAAAACTATTCCTTTTTTTTTTTTTTTTTTTTGCCTCGGATTTTCTGTTATAGATAAAAATTTTCGAGGTACGCTTCATTCGTGGGTAAGAATTGTCCGAGGGCCATTCTCAACCCACGAATGGCGCCATGTCACCGAGCGGCATTGAACTCCACCACCCGCAACGTCAGCCAACTGCTCCATTATTATGCACGAGCGGAGCATATTTTGTTCTTTATAGAGAAGCACATCTGGTTGCATTGTCTCAAACATTCGTGTAAAAAAATGGAGCGGTAGGACAATAGGCTGATGTCACGGGTAGAGTTTTAGCCAGTTTGATGACCTGATGAGAGGTAGTGAGAAACGGCAAGAATCCTTGCCATGTTTGTCTACTGCCCTTCTTTTGCCTTTATGCGGAGAGACTGGATTTTGTTCCTTGCAAAACCCAGTGAAAGAATGTATACAACTCTTTTGGTACCGGTACGCGTGCATCAGTTCTATCAGTGAATGCGTCACTGAAGGTCTACTTCTCCACTTTTGTGATAGATTTCCTGAGAATGACAGAGGCCTTCAAGAGCATTTTCATATCATCTGACAGGCTGTCACATTTGGATCATTTGAATCTGAAGCAATCTCAACGACTTTATCGCAGGTTTCCTTAAAACTCACTAACTCTGATTTCCTTCTCCGCCTTGGTTTATGGGTATTTTATTCGCAATGAGATCTTTAACTTTCTTGGTTGAACATTCAGCATATTAAACGCAGTTTGCAGGACAAATATCTATATAATTATAATGGATGTAGATTAGACATGTACTGAGAACCTCGCCATCAAAAAGAGTCTCTTCAACAATGAATTCAATAGCTGCTGCTTCATCTACATGTACATGTACATACTGCATTGTGTTCTGATCATTCAGGACGTTTTTGCGACAGTATGTACATGTACATGTATTATCCTTGGGATTTATACCGATAGCAGTGCTAATCAAGTTTCCCACGGAATTTGTCATTGCTTTTTTCAATTGCTGATCGAGCGCAGCCATCCAGCTACTGTACCTCAGTTCTAATTATAAACAGTGGATTTTCTCTGGAAGATTTTTCCTCGCAGAAAAAGTATAGACAACTGTCTTTATGACTTTGCCTGGGAAGTGGGAATGAGTCATTCGATATGATAAAGGTCTCTTAACTTTACAACTTCAGTGTAATTTTTGTGTGACTTTGTCCAGTCTTTTTGCAGGATAGTCCTTGCCAGGCATATGAAGATATTGGTTCCTTCCTCGTCAATTTGTATTAGTAGCTCCTTCATGAACTCACCTCTTACATAATAGCTTTCTACTGTTCACATCTGAATGATTCTTGAATGGATCACAGCTCCTATACTTGTGTGTAGGGTACATGTACATACCGGTATGTCGCTAGTGTTTAGCCCTGGACGATAACGTAAATTTGGACTGGCGATATATCGTCGGGTAAATACTGCCGATATTTCGCAAGTTTGAAATGAACCTATTTTATGGTTAAAAATAACTCAAACGAGCTGTCAATTAAACGCTGTCACACGACATGTGTGAACTGTGGCAATTCCTAGAAGATTTAAAACTCTATAGAAGAAAAGTATATAAACAGAATGGTTGCTGAAAATAGACGCGACGGTGAAAAATGCTTTGTCGCCTTACACCAAAATCCAGCCGCCAATCAAGTCGGAGGGGGCACTTGCGGTTTTATTGCACAAAGATAGATTAATCTGATCGAACCGGGCGCTCCTTGGAAGGAATGTTGTGGTGCTGCAACCAAATTTATCCAGAACAAAACAATACGTTTATTTACAAAAGACAAATTGAATCAATGACAGTGTTTAACTAACAAAGCACATCAATATTTAGTTTGTAGAAACGTCAGCTCCCTTGTCATGCTTCGCTTGAGTTTCACTAATTATTTGGAGGTCAAAATATACAATTTAAGCCCAACTGCAAATTCATGTAGTGCGTTGTTACATTTTTATCCCGGTTTTTTTATTTAAAATTCAAACTAATAGCGTTTTGGTTCCGTTTGTTTGTGAGGTTGTTTTTTTAAAGTCCCTAAATACCAAATGCCAAATTGGGTCTCAAAGTTTTGCTATCCAAAAACATTAATTTCAAGTGTGCATAATTAAAATAGTGAATCTAAAATCAAAATGGGGAAAGGAAAGAAAAAAACAAACCAAAAACAAGTCAAGTAGCTAAAGTCAGATTTGTTAATTTTTTGAAGACTTGATAATAAGTCTGAATGCTGCGATCCGCCTTGCCTTATGGGTATAGAACTTAGAATCCCAAACGAATTATAAGTCTCAGTTCAGTGCTGGTGGTTGAAGGCAATCACTTCAAGTTCTTCGCAAGAAAAACCAGCATGTCAACCTTTTCAGGGTTGAGTGAAGACCGTGTTTGCGTGAATATGTTCTCAGCCGTACTGAAAAGTCTCTCTGATGAGGAGCTGGTTGCACAATACAGAGGTACATGTACCGTATTTCCGTGCAATCGTTAGGAATTGGAATCCGTTCTGCTTCGACCATTTAAGGGGATTATCATCACTATCGATACAGGGCATGGATAAATATGACTCTAGTTGTAGTTGTAGTTTGACGGTCTTCCCGGCTGATTTCTCCGGTCTCTGCTGTTGATTCCCCTTCCCTTAAACAAACTCCCAAGAGTTAGCCTTTTCTTGGCAGGTGGGGGGACTGGGGACTAGGAGCTGGGTTGGGCGTCAGCCGCGTCACTTTCAAAAAGTGCCTCTCGATCATGTACATGTACCGGTAGTTGTTTCTGTTCGTACTCGATGCATGCAACTGCTTGAAGGCAAACCATGTCGATTGACTTGGTCTACCGTAGTTCGATCAAATATTCTCCCTTAGATCGAGGATCCAGGAGGGTAGTCACATGAAGGAGCAGCACATGGGTGACCATTCCTGTCTTGTCCTGGTATTTCCCCTCCATGTATTGGACGATCCGGGTCTTGGTATCTGTCGTCAATTCTACGTCATCCTCCTTTTGTGTCATTATTCAAGGGACAACCGACGACACTGTGACGTATTCTTCGGCAGATAGAATGTCTGAAGTCTGCAACCGGTGTCCGGGCTTTCTTGATTGCCTCGAGAACGTCTACATCTTGCCACTTCGGGACCAGTAAAGCGGTGTCCTGATTGGCCATCAACACACGCTGTACGGTGAAACCTCTGCTCAAGGAAACGGCTAACCATCTTGTGGCGAGATCCCCATCGTGTACATGTACCGGTACATGTACTTCCTAAAAAAGAGATTAAAACCAAAATCCTTAAACAATATACTAAATTTAAAAAATACTGATAGGGAAAAGTTACCGTTGTTTTGTTTTTCAAATAGGAAAATGTACCCAATACCCACCAGTTTACAAAATTGTTTCAAAATTTAATCAGGAGTATTTTCGCCCCCAAAATATTTTAATTTTGAAAAGAAGTAATACTGAAAAATATGTAACAAAAACTTTATTCTTAGGAATAGAAACAGGTGCTTTTGTTGTGACCTTTTTATACTTGTGTTACTGATATACAATGTAACATATTTCCTAGTTTAGTTGCGTTGTTTATTAAATTAAACTCTGTACATAACGAGACAAGACAGTGCTTAGGGAGGTTGAGGGCCTTCTGTTCTTTGACGAGGTCCCTTCTTCTGTTCCACGAGTGTGAGAACGCAGCGACGATGTTTTTACAAACGGCCACTGCACAATCAATCCTTCTGTCGTTCTTCATAGAGTTAGTCACTGCAAGGTTCAAGTTGTGTCCAAAACACGAAAGACTAGTCCATTTATTTGCCTCTGCTGCACCTATCATGTTTGGTCCGTTGTTAGGCAAATCTGCTTCGCTTGACTCAAACCCCATGAGCTTATAGCCGATGAAACATTCTCTCCGGTGTGGTTTTCTGGCATGTAGGATATTTGAAGGCATCTACTTTGGAGGGACCACTGCTCATCTACGAAGTGCACCGTGTAGCTGGTAGGTAGAGCTGAGATGTTCTCCGGACCACTATTGCCCGCACCTCGTTGTATTTTGCCGGGTATTACCGTTCTGCTGAAATATTTTCGGCTTGGGAGTTCGTATTTTGCGTCGATCGTACGAAGGAGGTGCCTGAATCCCTCTTTCTCAACAGTGGTGAAGGGAAGCATATCTTTACCAATGCAGTGTGTGATCACATCTGTATATTTCTTCCAAATCTTGCTCGTGCAGTCATACTTTGTGTTGCTCAAGGAATCCTGGATGGTGGATTGTCCGGGTGCTTGTTGAGATGTTTGCAGTTGCTTCGATTTACCAGCTCTTAATGCTGTATATTCCGAGAAAATAGAACGAACAGACACAATGTTCCGAATCTCGATTTCAAATTTTTCTTTTTTAAATGATAACCAGCCTTACAAACAAAATGTGAAGATACATGTACAGCTTTAGACCTAAAATCACACTCCTGTCCTTTGTCTACTTTGCGGCAGTTGCGACAACCCCATTGGTGGGATGGCCGATGTTAACTCGTCTCTTGCTGAGGTTTGTCAGCCGTTTTTTGTGTGTGGTACATGTAGTTGTTTTCTTGGTATAGCAGCTTTTTTGAGGACGGCCAACAATTCAGCTTTGATCTGTTGAAGCTGCTTGGAGAGATTCACTTGTTCTTGTGTTTCTACTGTGCTCACCCGTGCTGTTGGCGTGACTTTCTTCTGCTTGGCGAGTCGTACAATTTCTGCCTTCTGCAATCTCTCATAGATAATAAGTTGATGCTAACTTCCTCAATCTATAAACCAAGTACATGTAGTCATCAAAACAGACTCATCAACTGGTTGAATACAGTTGTTGAACTGGTATCTCTCATAGATGATATTGGTCTTGCCTTTACAATGTTCCTCTAGAGCTTTCGGGTTGTATCCATTTTTCCTACCTCGGATTTGTATGGGAGGTTTTGAATGTCAAGGGCATATCAGCCAATGGTACTGATGAATGTTGCCACCCTCATTTTGTCTGGTTTATTGACAATGTTCAAAGGTAGGATCCATCATCCACCATTAGTAATTGCTGGAATTATCAGGAATGAAGAATTTGGGGGTTGTATTTTATAGTAAATATTGTTTGACCAACCTGTTCGAAGTTTTACAATCATGGATGCTGAGAAAAGCAAGACAAATGGTGTTCGTTTTTCAACCGACGTCGCGCAATTATTCTGTTGTTGTTCTTGTTTTTTCACGATCGCCGTTTATCGCATTCGCATTTTATAAAAAATGAATTTTTGGGAACAATTACAGGATATCTAGCGCAATCATTTTGCTGGATGCCGAAAATCATTATTTACTTTCAAATAAGTAAGATATTTCTTAATAATTCGGTAGTAAATATATTTGATATAGTCTGCAACTGGTGTTTCATACCTTTAAGTAGGCGACTTTGCAATGTACCGTTTAAGAGTGGGTCCCCATAAATATTTCAGATAAGTGTCCTCGGCATTTGTTTTATATTATTAATAATGAAAAGACTTGGTAAGCAAGTGAACTAAACAAACATTCTATGGCCCGTTGCCATGGTAACAGGCCGTTTTGGGAATTTTTAGCCAGTTTGGGGGCCGCAAAAACATTTTTGTTTGCTTATTTCAAAGAATTCACCCAGCCAAAATATATCACAAAATCAACTACATGTACATGTATATCATTACGAAGTATCATCCTTGCTCTTACTTGTGAAACAAATTTAATGTTTTAAATGTCACCCTTATGCTATTTTTAGAACATGCATTAAAGGTAGGATACACCATTTGAAGATATCAATCATTATTACTACCAAATTATTTAGAAATATCTTACTTATTTGAAAGTAAATATTAATTCTAGGCATCCAGCAAAATTATTGCGCTAGATATTCTGTAATTATTCAAAAATATATCATTTTATATAGAAAAATTTGCGATCGCCGGATGGCGATCGCGAAAAAACAAAGATAACATAAGAATAACTGCTCGACACCGGTTGAAAACAAACGCCGCTTTTCTCGGCATCCATGATTGTAAAACTTCAGACATGTCAGGTAAACGATATTTACTATAAAATACAACCCCCCAAATCTACCCATTCATGAAAATTCAAGCTATTACCAATGGTGTATCCTACCTTTAAAGCGTGTGTTTAGAACTTGTAAAATGTAATTTTTACCCTATTTTACCCTATAAGGGGTCTCAGAATATTCTCCTTTTGGATTTGATTAGAGCCAACATTGGTCTTTCCTTATGTGGTGAGAAAAGTTTGGGGATTGTATCTTTAGTCCGTACTGCATCACGAATGGTCATTTTCCCCAAAAAACTGAGCTTGAAAAGAATTAAGGCATGAAAAACATTTTGCGAAAGGTACGCTCAAACAGCTTTCGAACACCACCAAAGTTAAACCGCCATGATCGTCCATCAAACATGCATTACAAAAATTGTAAAAATAAAATATGCTCAAATAAACCTGCAAAATATTTGACTAACAGTCAAAATGGGAAGAAAAAAAAGGCCCTGGCTTTAATTTACTAAACTTTTTTGCCGTAGGCCTTCAGTCTCCTAGATTTCTCTTTTGTTAAACGGAGTAGCCCTTTATAGCTCCGGGAAAAAAAGTGTTCCCCAGTTGTTTTCTGGCATTCCAGGAGTTCTGGGAATACATGTACATGTACTGCAAAACACCCACATCCAGACACAATTCATGTTACTGCAGAGGCCGGTGTTGTACGAATTCTGGTCTTCTATTAAATTTGGTCTCTTTGTCATGATGTGGCACTCGGTCTCACACGTGTTTGCAAGTATTGGTTACACTGAGACATGCGCGATATGCTTAAACAAGTCTGTTCATTGAGTACAAATTGCACACCACACCGGTAACCGAGTCATCAGACCATGCGCGCTGTGTGTTGGTAAATGCCATGTCACACCACGCATGGCCGGCTAGGTTTATCATTCATCAAGGCCAAGGGCGTGGCGCATTGGGCACAATGACTGCCGGTTCCCTGCGTTCAGACGTATATGTGGATAAAAGTATCGCCGATTTTTAAAAAAAAATTAAGGAAAGTGAGAGTCACAAAAAAATCGATGATTTTAAAAACGATATCGGCGATATGCCAATTTTGTTTAAATGTATATGATTTAGATTTTTTTGTTGCGAATTTCGTATCGTCCTGATAAAATTACCGTATTGTCCAGCGCTAGTTGGTAGAGCGCCGGTCCGTTATTCTGGAGGTTGCAGGTTCAAGTCCCACCTTTAGGGGGCGCTATAACGCAACACTTTGGATACACTGTCTTGCAGGCAATAAAATTGTTTTTGAGGGGTGACATGCTTAAAGGGACAGTTGGGTTATGTAGCAAAAATGCTTTAGTTATTGTTTCCTTTTTTAATAAAATGTTATCAGAAAATGGTACATGTATGTAAAGAAATGTTGTGGAGGGTGTTAGTCTAGATTTTTGCCGTCAAAAATGCTGCTTATTCAGTGGGATTATTTCACAAGCCTACAACTCACTCTTATGATTTTAAAAAGGGGCCAGATTCATAAAAGTGTTTTTTGTTTGTGTAGATTATTACTTCAAACTTAAGGAAAAGCTCAATTTTTTTTTGAAAATGACAATTTTTGATGCAGTAGGCCTTAAGAGGATACAATCCCCCAAACTATTCTTACCGGATATGAAAAGACCAATGTTTGCTCTAATCAAATCCAAAAAAAAAAAAATTCGGAGACCCCTGGCAAGTTGACTTTTTTAAGGAAAAAAATAGGTTAACAATTTAAATGTTACATTTTAAACATTTTAAGGGCAAGGGCAATGGGGCAATGTACTAACTTCAAAAAGATATAGTTGATTTTGGCTGGGTGATTACTTTAAAATAAGCACAAAAAAACATTGTTTTTGTGGCCCCAAAACTGGCAAAAAATTTCAAAAACACAATGTTTTTTGTTTAATTCTATTTTGTTCACTTGCTTAACAAGTCCTTTCATTATTAGTAATAAAAAAAAAATGCCGAGGACACTTGTATGAAATATTTACGTTGACTTACTCTTAAACGGTACATTGCAAACTCGCCTACTTAAAGGTATAGTGTAGAATACACGATTTGCCGATATATCAAAAATATTTCAGACCGAATTATATTAGTTAACGTAACATCATCAATCGCAATCATGCGTCCGCCTAACATTTTCCAATTGATCGCAAAAATTTATGTTAGAAAATTTAATTTTGTGCCAAAAACTTACAAACCAAGGGACAGAAAAAAAAAGCCGCCATGACACCCAAGTGCCCCACTTAACTTTACTTAAGACAGGTCCGACCACACTTAGATTTAAGAGGGGCGCTTCAATAGTGAAAATGTTTTGTGAATACTGCTTAAATATTAGGAGTCGTCTAAGTTGCATGTGGGGTGCTTATTTTTGGTGTACTTTAATTCGTTTGGAAATACGGCCCCTGAATGAGAAACTTACATGTAGCATCCATGAGATCGGCAGTCATCAGAGTAGTACAGTATGTACATGTATGTCTCAATGTTGAATTCAATGTGAACACATACAAAGTGGTACGACTTGTCACAATCCACTATCTTTGATCTTGGCGAGCAACACTTGACCACTGAACAGTTCCCATTCCGTTTCTTGTTTTCCTGCATTATGCTGCTCCTGGTGTACCGGTATATGGCTCATTCTATAAATTTGGGGTCCAAGGTGTGACTTAGGGTTAAAATTTAAAATTGCTTTAATTGACAGTTTAAATGCATTTTTACCTAGTCCCAAGTATCAATATTTATGATTTAATTATCATTGGTGAACAGCTTTATGTATGAAATTTTTTCAGCCGTTTGAATTAAAGGGCAGCCTAAAAATTACCAAGGTAACAGGGACGGGACAATTTGCAATGCCCACCCATGTAAAAGGATGAAGCTCGACTATTTTAAGAGGCCTTTTTCAACCATTAGGCAGAGTTTCATATGGGAATTAATAAATATAATATGTGGAAAGGGTATACAAAAGCAAAAATGTCTGTTAAGGCATACCTAGATATGCGACGGGTTAAAAAAAAAAGTGTTTGTTAACTTTTGTATTAAATTTAGTTTTGTTTACAAACCCTCTCATATATGAGTTAAATTATCTTGAAATGTTTCTGTTGGTTATTTAGTTTGCTTTAAATATTTACTCATTTTGAATTGAAAGCATTTAAGTAGTTTCCTTGGATTCTAAAGAAACATATATGTCAGAGGTAACGGGGACGGGAAACACTATGGAACAATATTTACAAAACACAATAGCTCGTTTCCCCTTTCAGCCAAGCTGAAAATCCAATGTTTGCAAATGGTGTATGCCACATGTACCGGTACATGTACCGGTACATGTACCTTTGGTTCTTCTACAGTATTGTTAAAGAACAGTGCCAATGTACTTTACATACCAATGAGCACGTTACCAGGCTTGATATCCCGATGCATAATGCCGCTGTTATGCAGTTCCTGGAGACCTTTTAAGAACTCTATGCAGAACACTTTGCGCATGTCATTTGTCAGAGTTTGATGGAGGTATACAGTTTTGTCTTCTATGATTTCCTGCAAGTTAGCTTGACACAACTCCATGACAAAGTAGGTGAAGTCTTCATCCTTCTCTATTGAAAGCGTCTTAATAATAATAATATAATAATACAAGCATTTGTAAAGCGCCATCTATCTATGTAGACATATTCCGAGGCGCTTTAAGAAAAGTTACTGTACAATAATAACTAATTTCCAGGTCACTTGAAACAAAACAAGCATTCTAATTATAAGTTGAGTTAAACATGAATGTTTTAAGGAGGCATTTGAAGGTTTGTAAAGATTGACAGCTACGAATTTCCTGAGGCAAAGAGTTCCATAGAGTGGGGGCCGAGACTGAGAAGGCTTGGTCACCATACAATGTTCTAGTTCTTGGTATCACAAGATACCACTTGAGCACGTGTTTGAAGTTTTTCTTTTGTAGAAAGTGGAAAATATCCACTTCTCTTTCCACCAGATCGGAGTTTACTCTCTTCACTGCAACTGGTTCCCCCCAAACTTGCCAACGTACACTTGCGCACCATTACTACCGGTACCATCAGCGATTTTTGTTGACTTGCTGAAAGTTATTGATCCAACGTGCCTGATTTTAGTATTGGTACTTTCCTCCAGCTCCAGGAGTTGATCGGCCCATCTTTGATTCTTTAAATACAAAACAAAAATGTTTTAAATACAACATGTATATGGGACACAAGTTACTCACCATGTATAATGGGCTCTGTGCACACGTACCCCCTCAAGCCGTT
Organism: Crossaster papposus; assembly: GCA_037893245.1. Classification (NCBI taxonomy): domain Eukaryota; kingdom Metazoa; phylum Echinodermata; class Asteroidea; order Velatida; family Solasteridae; genus Crossaster; species Crossaster papposus. The sequence continues at coordinate 1,403,917 of JBAIAA010000087.1, read as the reverse complement.
TCTTTTTTTAAAACGTGGATTACGTGGTTTTTTTATCACTGGGATGGGCGGCGAGCGGAGAAGAAAAACAAACGTGTGGGGCACCCCTTAAAATGTGCCCACAATGGCGGACCCAGTATTCGGACACAATGTTTGGACATGAAAGTGGTCAAACAAAATTTCTTCATTCAGTTTTGCTGCACAAGATTTACCTACATGTATTTTACTTTGGGTCACGGTTATCCAACTTTAAAAAATCAAAGCAAAATGATATTGAGATTGAAAAAGAGGAAATGTTTGAGCGAACAGTACTGTGTATAATGTTACATGTAATGTTTTTTCTAGCACAGCACACGATGCAGACCAGGCCTCGACCTTAACCGTGGCCATTGGCCGCATGCCCTGTCGATTTGGCCGCAATGCCCCTTCAAATTTTACACAGTTTACCGCGGCCAAGATGGCCAGCATGCCCTTTTTAACGCCAAATCATGAATCCTCCAATTTAAATAGGAAGAAAAAGCTAAGATTTGTGCATGCTTAAATTATTAGCGCGTTCCAGTTTGTTCGTTTGTTAGCGTTGGCTATGACATGTCGGACGCTAGCAAGGACCCTCTACTACTCGGTAGTACTATTACCAGCTACATACCGTACATGTACATATACATTGTACCTTGGCCATTTTCCAAAACATCAACTTCGTTTGCAGTCTGGCTTCATACATGTAGTTCAGCAATGAGCTGAAGCCGCATATGGATCCGAAGCCAGGAGTTTGAAAAACGACCCTGGTCTACTTTGTAGCTGGGCCGCATGCCTTTACAAATAGCACGTGCAGTTAATGGCTTATACATGTAGCTGTGTGTGCCACTAGCCCACAGCCCACACGGTACACAATCTACATGTCAAAAATTGTGCTTTGGACCACATTTGCGGCCAAGGGGTGTACTTTCGTAATCTGAACAATTTGCTTGCATGTCTACCGCTTTATAGTGACAAATGCTACTTGTCAGGGAGTCAAATACATTTGAAATTTTGGTGTTGATGAGGCCAAAGTGGCCTGCCCCCTTTTTTTTTTAAGGTTGAGGCCTGCAGACCTGCCAATCTTTGGGATCACAAAACTGTATTCTGAAACTCAAAGCTGTATTTTTCATTTAAAAAATGTTTACATTGTTGCTGCAATGCTCCAACTTTTGGGTCCCCGGGTCAGGCGATGAGAAAGAATGTATTATAATAAATACAAATTCAAAAAATACGCCTTTTACAGCGCGCAAATAAAAAAGTGTTCTTGTGTTCCATAGTACATCTTTTAATAAGTATATGTGGTTAATTGACAATATTTATATTTAAAGTGTTAACACTTTGAGTGCCAGGCTTTAATTTTAAAGTTATCACCCTGGGACAGCCTTTTCAGTCAATTTTACCTAATTTCCATAGATCCTTCAGAATAAGTAGATACGTAAATCATCAATTACTATATACCAGAATAAAGATCAAGTCTTCAGCTTTACATTGATACCATTTGTTTTATTTTCAAGGTAAAACATAATATACAAAATCTAATTAGAAGATTGCCACTTTTTACGATTTCACACAGAAAAACACAAAAAGCTGAGAAAAATAGCGTTTTGTCCTTTCCTGAGTGAAATTGTCAAAAGTAACAATCTTCTAATAAGATTTTTCAACAAAACACCGAGGAAAAAACTGTTTTGTTTTCGGAAATGCATTTACATGACTCTAAAACTCTTATTTATATTTTATGAGGATTCTAAGCCACAATACTTTTGTAAATAGCCAAGCCCAAGTTCACAACATTTTTATTTGTAAAGTGTACAAATAAAAATGGGAGCCATAAAAATGTTGTGAACTTGGGCTTGGCTATTTACAATTTATCGTACTTTTTTAGCTCCAATTGTGCTATTATCGTTTTATCATTGTACACACAACTACCTACAATAAGTGTACTTACATCTTCATCATCACTGGGGAAATAATCGTTCTCAGAATCGGAATCGGCGAATACTTCATTCGCTTCTGCAACTGAAAAGCATCGCTTTGCCGTCGCCATTTTGATTACTCTGAAATTCACGGGTACTTCCGGGTAGCGCCCTCTACAAAAAGTGCACGACACGTTGCAGCGCAGCACAAGGAGAATTCCAAATTGTTACTAGACATGGATAATACCGCCCTCTGTCGAATACCATGAAAAAACCCGAAAGACGGAGATTTCCGTCTTTGGCACTCAAGCGTTGTGTTATCAAAGACGGAAATTTCCGTCTTTGGCACTCAAAGTGTTAAAAAAACCACAAAAATGGAAATATGGACATGTCCAATGTTACGTCAAACTGACACATTTGTTATCATATGTTTGGTAAAATATAATTTACATGCTTTAAAACTTTCTAAAATATTGCTCACCCAAAGACCAATGTTACATGAAATAACTGAATCAAATGTAATAGGCCTAGTACTTTTAAAGATATGGATAAATGTCACACACTGGGTCCCAACCTGATGGAATGACCCTTGTACATGTTTGGATTTTTCGGGGACAAAAACAATCCTTAATCCTACTTTAAAATAAAACACCTTACACCTGCAAAAAATGCAGTAGTCCAGCCTTGACCCATTGTCCCAAGTGACAATTTTTGCTGTAGAGTTTAGAACACCTTACACTGTTTTTTTTCTTCACAATAGCAGCTTAATTGCCAGAAGGAATAATTTCACAGGAAGTTTAGAGTCGTTATAATATCTTTAAAACAAGCAAGCTTTTTAATAGTTGGTTACTTTTTTTAAAGCTAAAACAGATACTATACATGTGTACTGTATATATCAAAGTTTCTTTTTCTGTATGCAGGATTTGTATATTCTAGTAATTCTACGCTGACTCCGCATATAATCAACGTAGAATTCATGGCGTTCCAGCCCTAACTGACTTTGCAGGAATAGTGACTACTTACCTTTTTTCGCCATGGCACACTGTAATCGCCATAGTCATATCTGAGCTCTTCTCCTGTCTGTATGTCTTTTACTGCAAAAAGACAAAGATGAGGCCTGCTTTTGACAGTTATCATCTTCATTGTTGTGTTTGCTTCTCGACCTCTACCATCATTGACCATCCTGCATGCACCATCTGAGTTGGTTTCATCAATGCTGTATGGAAGTGTTGTATGATATGTGAATAAGACTTTCACAATTTCATGTTAGTACGTCAATCGACACTTATTTTTTCAGTACTAAAAATGTACATGTATTTGTTATGATAAGGTACTGGTAGCAATTTCAGTAAAAGCAAATACAGTCGAGCACTGTTAAAAAGCCTCATATTATGAATCGCGATGACGTACCGGTATGCCCATTCATCCATGGCGCACCAACTCTGGCGCCATGCTAGTGTTTTTTTGTTAATATACATGTGGGTGTTTCTTTTTATGTGGGTGCCAATTAGGAATTAACGTGATGAATTTGAAATGACCATGTTTCAACATGTGTAATAATAGTTACCAACATAAATTGTATATAACAAAATATTCATATTTGTTGCAAAATGAAATTTTGATTAAAAATGTGCATTTCGACAAAGCTGTACAGTACATGAGCGTTCTGCCGTGTCACTAGTAGTAGCGTCTGATAAAGAGTCTGTTCAGAACAGCGCCCTCTGTGTACGTGACTACGAATGTACGTACGTACGTGTACGTACTACCGAGCTCTACCCGGTAGGTCAGTGGTACGTACATGTACCGGTATGTACACGTTTGGTACGTGCGCGTGGGCGCCAAACGAATAGTTTCGTGCATTGTGCATACGGGCTAGCAAAAATGTAAACGGGCTAGTAAAAGAGAGGAGATGTATCCAAGCTGGGAACTTCGGCTCGAACAATGAGGTCTCGTAGATTACAAGGGCGTCTATAAGCCAACACAGGGCTGTCAGGGACGGCACGGACAAGGCGATCTGAAGTGTGGAGAATGTGATGGCTGTCGTTAGTGATTTTGCGAAGGGAAGGGAGTCTTACAATGCCTAGGGTGACAGCTGGAGGAGTGGAGATACTGGTGTGTGTCTGTGCGTTTAGAATACAGATCAGTGGTTATTAAGTTATCCTCCTTGCGGATGGTGACATCCAGGAAGTGGGCCTGATGATGTGAGTACTCTGATGTGAACTTGATGGTCCTGTGAAAGGAATTATGTGATTAGGGAGGCCGGCGAAACTCTGACGCATGAAAGCCTTTCAAATGCCGAGCAAGGCCTGAAGAAAACCTGGGCCTTGCAGACTTGTTAATCCTAATCCATTGACAAAAGACACACATCCAATGAATAGACTACATCACACCTTCCTGGCAGGCCCAGACTTGAGTGACAGATAAGCTCCCCTTTGTATGTGTGCAGCTGGTGTGAATTACTGTATAACAAAAGAAAACCCAACTGCCATGTCGGCCGTCTTTGATTTTCGTCTTTGATTTTCGTCTTTGATTTTCGTCTTTGATTTTCGTCTTTGATTTTCGTGGTTGATTTTCGTCTGATTTTCGTGGTTGACATTCTGGACTTGTGGTTAACTTCGCCCAGAGCTTTATTGATCAGTAAGCCCAGTTTTATTGATCGGTATTCCTTGTCTCCTCAGTGGCATGTCCATGTCGGCCCCTCAAAGAAATTCCTATGTGTTAAGTGGTTTTACTCCACAATACACTTCCAACAAAGGTCCCGAGATAATGAGCTACGCTTGGATGGACTGTAGCTGGGCAAAGCGGCCAGAGGACCGGCTTTAATGATTGCCAGGCGGGCTTTTGTTGGATGATTTACATGCACAAAAGGAGGATTAGTTGGCCAAGAGGCCCGGGCCTTCCAGGGCATGGCAAAGGCTTTCCTGCGTCAGGGGTTTCGCCGGTCTCCCTTAGTGAAAGTTAGCAGACTGTCCTCATCACTAGTCCAGATAAAAATACATCATCAATGTATCTCCACCAAATCCAGGGACGGCACGGTGCTGAGGCAAGTATGCGTTCCTCAAGGTCACCCATGAAGAGGCATGCAAAGGAGGGTGCCATGCGAGTACCCATTGCAGTGCCATGTACCTGTAGATAGTGCTTATCTAGGAAGGAACAATTATTCTTTGTTAGTACAAGTTTCATGAGGGCGCGAATGCCACTTATGGGAGGGGTCGTGTGTCCTGCCCTACCCCACGAATACCTTCTTCGTGGGGTATGTTGGTGTACAAGGATGAGACGTCAAAAGTCCCAATGATGGCCGTTCTGGGAATCTGGTCCTTGATTCCTTCAAGCTTGCGCAGAAAGTCTGGGGTGTCATGGATGTATGGTGGAATCCTAGGGACAAGGGGTTTAAGAAAACTGTCAATATTTCATCGGAGATCGGCCGTGTGGCCGGCGGTGTACGTGTAGTGGGCTGGCTGGGTGGCGTAGAATGACGGTGCCATAGATAGGCCACATGGTTTGACCATGCAGACCATGAACACACGGACAACACACGCCGGTGAACGGAGTTTTCGTGCGGTATGGATCGTTGCTGTGTGCACGGCGTTTCAATGCTCAGACCCCACAAAACACCCCGCAAAGAACTGCGTTTCGCTAAATATTCTTGCTCATATGACATTGTTCTTTTTCTAAATCTGTGATAAACACTATATAAATATGTAGTGCTTCACGATTCTTCTACTCAATTTGTTAGTTTTGACCGCTTGAAAATTGTAAACTGTGCACGCAATCAAGTAGGTGATCGATTTTCAAGCATTGTGTAATTGTTTGGCTGAAGTGCCAAAAAAATAAATCTTAGGTGTTCAATTGTTTGTCAGAAAGAGCATGGAAAACCTGGTTGAAAAAAAATTTTTAAGTAAACTTGAACCAAGCACATAAAACCTCCCGTGGTCGGAGCCCATTGTAAGTTGCAGAAATCATTGAAATAAATCCTCACCGTGGCATTGTGACCTCAATGGGACTGTAAAAAGACTGGTTTGTGTGTCATGTCTGTGGTGTTCAACATGTAGAAAAGCAATTATAGAAATAAAACAAACAATCACTGATGTCTATTCAGTACTTGAGAGAAGGGAGTCTTTTTATTTACAATAAAATTGTTTTTAAGTTGTGCATCAACTGTTCATCAGAACTTCTGTGGGCATGACAGGCAGAGATACATGTACTGTACATGTACCAGTACAGTGGAGTGTGTTGTTGCCGCATTATAACAGATGGCACTCCTGCAAGTATAGCTTTTGTGTACTGAAAAAACAAATCGATCATACTGTACACTCTTTCTTATACTTGGATAGAAAGTAAACATGTACTTTATGATTTCTTTATTCATGGAAAAGATGCAGTCATGGATACTGTAGGACTCAACTTAGGTGTGGGTCAGGGCGGTGTACTTACTGTTTGTAATACAGATGATTGGGATTTGCATTATTGTTTTTGGCAAAGACAAAATCTGGAATATCAAATAACAAAATACCTGTAAATGTACTGCATTTCTAAGAACATAAATCAATAATTTACCATGAGAATGAAGACTCCACAACTTTTCCCATCCTGCTGACGACTAGCTGAGTAGCCGACTTGCCTCCAATTCAGCAGTTTCTCAGAACACTTGGTTGATCTGACCTGCATAAAATTTCTGTGCAGAAAGAAAAACATGTTTTTGCAGTGCATTTTGGAGCAGGCTGTCCTGTCCATCTGCTACTGAATCCAGGTCAAAATCATCAGATCACTTGTCCTGAACAAATGACTTTTAAGTCCCATTGTAAATTAACTTGGGAATTACAGTGCGAGGATCCGGGGAGGGGGATGACCACTGTTAACACAGCAGCCATCCCCAAACCGGGGTTGCACACTCCCATTAATAAATACCTTTTTAATAAAATGTACAATAAAAATGCTATCAACTTTGTGACTTTTCTTTGGGCAATATTTTAAAGACTTGTGTGTAAATGTACAGGGGCCATATTTTAGCTTATACGCGTTATCCTGTCTCTTCAATGTGTGTTGCTATTATTACCCATACTTTTATAAAGAACAAATACGCTCCATTCGTGCTAAATAATGAAACAGTACATGTACATGTAGGACAATAGAGTGGGTGGAGTTTAAGTCGGATAATGACATCGGTAGCGCTCCTTTCGTGGGTACTAATTATTACCAACAAATGGTGCGTACCTCGGGCACCACGTGATTGAGTCTCAACCAATCAGAAGCTATATTAGATTAAAAACAACTTAAAATTATTGACCTCCAGTGGTTGACATAGGTAGTGATGTGAGGAGTCTCTCCAGTTGAATTCAGGACTGCGACAGTCTGCTCTCTGGGATTCGCTACAAGCACACAGTTGTTAAATAAACTATTCATCATCTTTCCTTATCTTCCATATAGCATGATAACCCTCTAACCCAGATCCTTAGTAAAAACACTTTGTTTGTGTGATTACATGTAGAACAGGTTCTAAATTAGGATTGTTCTACACTGTATGACGTGGCCATCAAGTAAAATCCAATAAAAAGACACATGAATTAATAAGTTATACCGGTACTTGTACATGTATGTATTATATTTTGCAAAGGGATGACAAATATACAGTTCATTTATTGTTTTGTACCTGAAGAAACAGCCAATCAAACTGCCCATTTGGTAGCATTGAAGCGCTGCAGTACAAGTACTCGGGATGTCTCTGTACACATGTTCAAGAAGGCATGAATAACCTAAAGAACAATGAAACAGGATCTGGTTTGTCACGATTTTACACAATTACACGAATTAAACAAGTTACGACTTTAAAAGAAATATTAATTTACTTTCCGGAATCTTATAAATATAATGTGGTGTTTGAATTTACCATCCTTTTTGCACATAATGTTCACTCTTGTTATTTAATTTGGTCCAGTAATAAAAAGTTCTGCATTAGTATTATAGCACACATACAGTAATCCCAAACCAGCCATTGGGCAATGCCTGTTAAATCAAAACAACCACGCAAACAACCAAAAAAACATGTTAGTGCCATAGTGCTACAGGATGAAACAAGTATTGGGTATTTACTGGAATGATCAAGGTGGGTGTTCATACTGAAAGGTGGGTGTATATAACTGTAATATCTCCCATGACGTGTTTATTGGCTTTCGGTGTTCTGCAAATCATAACAAATAATATTGTGCCGCTAATATTCATAAGGCAAAGACATTGACACAAACTAAAGCAGCAACTGAAATTACTTCAAAACCAACTCAGACAAATAATGGAACAATGCGATTAGGCAGTTTTACACTAGTGGGTTTTAAACTCACACTAAATATCTCACACAATCTCGAATTTGTATCCCTGTGAAGACATACATGTATGGCATTGTTTTTGTGTACAAAATTATCAGAGGGTTAAGAACTGTTAGTGTTTGTATCTTTGTTTGTATTTAATAAATATATGCATCAGTGTCATGCTGTAGCAAATAATGTCATAGTTAAGACAATTGATCGAATACTGCCTGAAAACTTGTTCAGTACCTGATAAAATTTAGTTTTTCATATCATTTTATACTAATCAGTGTATCAAGGTGATATTGAATAGATTAATTTTAATTCTAGACCAACTGCAAAGAAATTCCTTTGCCAATAACCGAAGTGCATATGTACTAAGATTGCATCAACAACATATAAAATGGGACACTTACATGTACATGTACCACACACTGGGTGTGGATTTTTCATGTTAGGGCCACAGTCCGGTTTAGTCCTGTTTTTTTCCCATCTTTATGTACAAATCAAGTATATGGATTTGTATTATTACGGAACGAAGTACGGTAGTGTGTCGTACAAGTCGACAGTTATAAGGCTATTAACGATGCACACAAAAATGTAATGCTGCTTTTAACGCAAAAACAGCTTACCTTTTTCACTATTGACCTTTGCTTTCTTTTTCCGGTTATTGTCACCTTGTCCTTTCTTCCGTTTCTGCCCTTCTTCTTCGAAGTTAGTGGATTTGGATGCCATACATTTCTCCTTCGTGACTGAAATATGTGATGAAAAATGAAAAACAAAACAATTTAAAAACAATCTTGTATTCAATAAACAATGCCTTAAGCATATAAACAACTCGGGCCTACATACAATTTATGTACTTTTATTCTTCAATTTTCCATTCTAACGGCTGTTCGCAAGGGTATTGTTGGTTCCTTCTTCCAATCTGTTGTGCCGACTTCCACCCCACCTCTGTATATTTCTAACTCCCCAGCTGAATACTTGCATTTCAACACACCATGATGACACTTAATTAATACAAATAGGATTATACATGTACATTTATCACATAAAGTACTGGACAAATTATATCTGCACAAGAGAAAAAAGCTGTTGATGTTAATGACACATTTTCCCAAAAATTATTTAAAGGAGAGAGAAAAAGGCTCTGTACCGTAAAGTATATATATTGTCGACGATCTGATGTGCCTTTTGTCACATCAACAATTAGGCAAGGCAGCCGAGACATGTCCAATGCAACTCTATCAGGATGAGGGATCCGAAGAGATAAATTATCTCCAACACTGAAGGAAGTTGAACAAACTTTCCTGTCAAATCTGTCTTTCATGCGCTTAACATTCTTTTTGTACATTACATCAGTAACATTTCTGACTGCCGACGACGGGTTGGTACGGGAGGGTGGAGCGGTCGACGAACCTGGCGATGTGCTGGAGGATGACGATTTCATGAGGTCAGGGCGGATTTCCTCCCGTTTTTGCCCTTCTTCTTCGGAGTTGGTTGATTTGGATGCCATACATTTCTCTTTCGTGACTGAAATATGTGATGAAAAATGCAAAACAAAACAATTTAAAAATCTTGTATTCAATGAACAATGCCTTAAGCATAACAGCTCAGGCCTACATACAATTTATGTTTATTTTTTACAATGCTTTACTTTTCTGAACAAGCTCTTGGTACTGTATTTACAATTCACCTTTTATTCTTTTGTTTTCCAACCTAACAGGTGTTCGCAAGGGTATTGTTGGTTCCTTCTTCCAATCTGTTGTGCCGACTTCCACACCACCTGTATATTTCTAACTCCCTAGCTGAATACTTGCATTTCAACACACCATGATGACACTTAATTAATACATTATAGGATTATACATGTACATTTATCACATAAAGTAATGGACAAATTATATCTACACAAGAAAAAAATGTTGTTTGTCAATGACATATTTGCAAAAAATTGATTTAAAGGAGAGAGAAAAAGGCTCCATAACGTAAAGTATATTGTCGACGATCTGATGTGCCTTTTGTCACATCAACAATTAGGCAAGACAGCCGAGACATGTCCAATGCAACTCTATCAGGATGAGGGATCCGAAGAGATACATTATCTCCAACACTAAAGGAAGTTGAACAAACTTTTCTGTCAAATCTGTCTTTCATGCGCTTAACATTCTTTTTGTACATCACATCAGCAACATTCCTGACTACCGACGACGGGTTGGTACGGGAGGGTGGAGCGGTCGACGAACCTGGCGATGTGCTGGAGGATGACATTCCATGAGGTCGGGGCGGATTTCCTCCCAAAGTGGTAAAACGTTGACTGTTTGCCCCCGAGCTGGTCCCTGGTGACTGCTTGTTTAACCCTGAAAAATGGATCACTTAAAAAATACTAATAAAGTTACGAGGAAAGCCCAAAATGTGATGATTGCATGACTCTCTGAAATGACCATTCCTCTTGTTATTGTAGTCGACCCTCGTTAATAATAGGTCCTTGTATTATCAGGTTATGAAAAAAATGAGGAAAAAAACAACGGATTTGAAACAAAATGTCCTTGTTACAGGTAGAATTTTGTATTAACAATGTACTCTTATTATCGAGGTTCGACTGTAATAACAATCAGTCCCTGGTCTGAAGCTTGCATTGTTAAGTTGTTGTCGAACCATTTGTGTGTGCCATTTTGTTGTTGGATAGGTTATAAAGCAGATATATAAACTTTGTTTTCTTTGGCGTTGTTTTCTATTAATGTCACCAAATGCAAACCCCATCATAACCACAACCCTCAAACCCCCAATCTAATTACACGCACAAACGAAAACAAAACCATGCAAATGGAGGAAACCCAACTTACCTTTCTGACTGAGTTCAGTTGATGGGGATGGAGGTGTCGGTGATCGAGGTATCAAGGGCTCAGTAGAAAGCTCATTTGATGCTTCTGGCCCATCAGCATCATCTCCAGAATCGGCATCCATATGGTGATGCGACTTGCAGTTGTTCATTGGACGTTTTCCTGGAGAGAAATGTTGAAATCTCCTTCAGATAGGAATAAAATCACTCGCATGTCTTAAAAAAGTAAACCACCCAACTGTCAACACCCTCCCCCCCCCCCCCCCCCACCCCGAAAAAGAAAAAGACAACGGTTGATTAAAAAAAAAAATAGAAACCACTTTCCTTGAACCTACCCCACACAAAAAACGAAGAAAAGAAATAAAATAATTTTGGGACAGAGTGTAGACAAATTGGGCCAGCTGTTTTTTTGTAAATGAAATAAGCCGGCATGTCACTCAATAAATGGATAACAAAGCAAATGAAAATATTGCATGGATGACACAGCTGCATTATTATGACGTTTCCAAGGAAAGGCAGAACAGTATATATTTAATACCCCCAAAAACTATGGATCTCAAATCAAAGTCTTTCCTAAGAAATAAAATTAAAAATCCATGTTAAAGTCATGATTTCAGCAGAATTTCACTTTTGGGTGGCCGATAAGCTGTAATAAGAAAAATATGGCGGGGTATTAAAGTAAAATCTTACCAAGCATGCCAAGTATATTTGGCTTTGAAACCAATCAAAAGAAAGAAGAAAAACAATTCCCACCAAGTCCAGTCGATATTGAAATTTGACACGGTCATGTCATGACGGTAAAACTTACCGATGATCTGGTCGATCTCCTCGTAGTAGGGAGACGTTAACCGCCCTCGCCCGGAGGTGTTGTTAACTTGTTTGGCCTCTCTGTATTTTCGACGGAGGTAGTCCATCCTGTCCTTCAGGGATTCCCATGTTGTGTAGAGGGAGTCCGGGAACTCGGCCGAAAACTTCTTCAAAATGGACGCCCACACACGCGAATTGTACATCATGCCTTCGAAGGCTTGGTGTTCCTCCGACCCCCAGATTGCAATTAATCCCACAGTTTCAGGATGTCCCCAGTTCTTTTTTTTACGTTTCGGCTCACTGGACCCACTTGCTGTCTTCGATTTTCTTTTTCTCGGGGCCTTCGGCTTTGTCGACGGAGCATTTGGGGCGGAACAAGAGCTTGAAGACATGGAAGAAGAGGCCTTTTTGTTGAGTTGTTTGTAGTACAATGATCTTTGTGTGCTAGCGTCGCGTCACTTTTGTTGTATGTTGTCGACGTGGCCGACAAATCCAGCGCGCAAAAAAATACGTCACAGGCACGTCATATCCCGCATAGATCAAAGGTGACTGTGCACAGCGCCCGCAATGTGTGACATTCTGCCAGTCTCGAACAGCGTACGAACCGTTCCGTCGCGGAATATAAGTCCAGGTGGGAACGCGTGGTAGATTCATGCTGAGGAATGCCGCGGTAAGTTTTCGCGTGGCCGCGGAAGAAAAAGTCCAATGGGAACACGGCTTAAGTGACGATTCGCAGATTTTCCTTAAATAACTGGGGCAAAAACACTAAATTTGTACCGTAACAACAAAATGAACTTTAACTAACCTTTGGATACCGACTTAAAAATACTCAGAATAATCAAACTTAAGCCATAGCAAATGTTAATCGAAGATAAAACTCAAGACTAAAAAAACAAGGAAACACAACACAGCACTACTAGCGAATTACTCTGTAAGCGCAATCATCAGTACTGATACATGAATAGCCAGAATTATTGAGCAACACAGAAAACCAGCAACTTGATGTCCTAACTTTTGGAGTTTTTTACAAGACACAATTGAAATAGGTCTGCACTCACTGCTGTTTCGCTGCTCACTGACCTGTTAAGCACATGTGGACAGTGCAGCACAAAGTAATACCGGTAGACTGGTGCGCCTTGCAACATGAACTAATAATTGTGGTAATTGAGTCAGGGAGCTACACAGGGGAGCCCACTCCTATACAAAAAACAGTAACTCAGGGGGAACCACTTTGCAAGATTAAAAATGAAAAGAATAGATATAAAAAAACAAAGTTAAATTCCACTCCTCTACACTTGCACCCGCTGACTTAGCCGGCCCCCGCTCGTTTCCATCAGAATGGTGTCCTCGGCCTCGTCCAATGGATCTGAGATGTCGGCCACGGCTTCCCAGTACCATTGTTCTGCCATAGTACGGGGCCTGTCGTCGGGTGCAGTGGCTCGCCTCGCCGCCTCTTGCAGCCATTCCTGCCGTCTGCGGCAGGTCAGCTGATGCAGCCGTAGTTGAGGTGCACCTTCAAATCGATCGCCACACAGGCAAAGATGGCGGAGGGGCCTTTCTGTCTTCCATAGTCGTCTGGAAATTTTGACGAAGTGATCCAAGTTGGTCCGACCTGTCCCTTTTATCCTCTCCCTATTACGTAACATTGCCCTCTTACATGTAGTTGCAACCCCCCATTCCTAGTCCCCGACGAAATCCCGATACCCGCTGGGCCGGCGTCATATCTGCTAGTATGTCAAGCTCAGAGTTTGGTGTCACTGACGGGCTAAGAGGGCCCATTAGCACCCATTATCATTCTGATCCCTGCTCGGTCGGTGCCCTTTCCGTCGCCATGTCGTGACCAGTGAACCCCGGCAAATCTCGAGTTTAAACATACCAAATTCCATTGACAGACTTTGAACTTCTTTTTCCAGTTCTCATGTGATCCGTCTGCGATTTCTGGCACATCTGGAATCGGAGCAGGTTGGTGCTTGGTCACCAAAATGTGAGAATTCTTCATCGTTGGTGACAAGATGACTGGTGATGAGCTTAGCAATTGTGGGTTCCTCGATGGTCAATGGGGAGGGTGATCGTGGAGGAGACGATGAAGGGTTGGAGGATTGGATCCAGCCCCAGTATCATGTGGTGTGAGCTTTGGCATTGAAGGTGTGCTGGAAGAGTCAGCTTTAACTTGTAATTTCTCTTCATTCTGGGTTTCCATATTTAGGCAGAGGGGTTGGTCTGCTACCCGTCGAAGAACGGTGACTGTTTACAATATTTAATCAAGCGAGAGTAAGTCGTTCAGTGTTTGTTTATTAACGTGGCCCAGTTTTCGGACAGAGCGCAGCGACAGGGGATCCTTCTTGATTTCATCGTTAAAGTAAAAAAATGTTCATTTATCTGTATGCCGATATCTTTTACTGAATGAAACGACCGGTGGACACTAGGTCAACATACCTGATATTCTTTACGCTTACTTCTAATTCTATTTCTATGTATAAATTCCATAATTTATTTCTCCTTTACAAAGCTGGCCATAATTATTACAAGAAGAAATTGAACAAGGTAACTCAAGGCAATGATTTTTGACATGACATACATCATGTTTACTTTTATTGAACTTGTCAATACTCGTCTTTTTATCCATATGGTATTCAGTAATTGAATATATGCCTGTCGCATTAAACTTGAGATATCACAAGATTGTCATTTACTGAAATATTAAATACCTTACATTTTGTGAACTTCAAGGACTTCAGTTAAAAAAAAAAACACAATACATGTAAAAACAAATTAATTGCTATTGCCGTTGGTTTAAAAATGCACAAGTAAACCTGTGAAATATCATCACAATAGGTTTTAAAAGAGGCCATACATGTACAAATGTAGTTACATTCAGTGTTCTAACTTAAAAAAGCAATCCTGTGAAAAGTTGTACTCTGAAACAAGTTTTGAAATAAAGTAAGCCCTGGTGACGAGGTTGGGTGTGCTTTTACTTGTGAGTGACTTTCTGCAGCTTTCTGTTCTTCCTCTTTACTGTGATGTCCCTCAATTCCCTGTTTTTGAACTTCAGAGCATATTGTATACGCATGCTCTTGATTTCTTTCTTTGATTCCATTTAGTCCCACAGTTTAAGGAGGCAAGATATGCTCAGGATCCATCCTTTAATGCAAAGCACATTTGTTTACCCTACCAGCTCTAAACTCTTAAGGAACACACCCATCAAAAACAGCGAAATGCTCAGAGTTCTTTGAAAGGGGCCTTTTCAGTTTCTTCTTTTCTTTAAAATATCTGCAATTGAAGGAGTCAAACAACTTGTCAATGTTTTCTACAAATTCCAGCTGCTACTGAATGGCTCAACTTGGGCGGCTTTCCTGACCCTCATTTTTATAAAACTGTTGAGGATAAGATGTCCTCTTGTTAATTTAGGGCCATGCGTATTGGAAGCTATCAATCACTTTCAATAAAATGTATGAATACATGTATAACCACTTTGCATTCATCATGTTGCCATCAGTACCTTTGAACTTGCTCTATGCTTTGAATCAGGTATTTGTGCCTGTTGAATCTCGTGTTTTTTAACAAATGGGAGGGTTGTACCGGTACATACAATATTTTATGTTGGGTGACCACAAAGTATTTTGTAACGCCGGACGCCGCAAAAGCAGCAACACGCTATTATTTATAATCTTGGGATGACTAAATTCCGTCTTCCGATTGGTCAAGTGGTAGCGCATAGTTCAATGACAAGTCCTGCGGTGGTAGGCCGCAGTCGCGAGGATCATAACACACTCAGTTTGATACAGAATTAGTGGATTACACAGAAGATTAAATACAGAAACTCATTCTATAATGCCAGCGGAGTCTCTTACTCCCTTTATTCTACTACTAACTACTAGAACTACATGTACAGTACATGGCTGTTGATGGACTGATCAACAACAACCTCCAATCAACAAGTATTACCCCTTACACACACACACACACACATATAGGAAAATCCCCCCATAAAATATAATAGATGGGATTACACCATACATGTAGTGGTGTAATATATTTCCCCCTCCCCTTTTGTGTATGATGTCAATGTGTGGTGCATAACATATAGCTGACTCCACAGCCTTGGCTAGGGAGCAACCAGAGTTCATATAATGTGAAGGTCCTTGTACCAGTTTATAGGATCCTTACAATATGGTTCTTCTTCTGAAATGTTAAGACATTTAAAGGTTCTATGCAGACCTTTTGTAAAAGAATTGCTGTTTAATAATTTAAAATGTGCCTTGGTGTGTAATACCCCAGTCACAATTGGCTTGCGATGGGTTTGCGATTAGTTTGCGGCGGATTTCTAGGCATTTTCGGCCGGGGCCCCACGGGACTCCTTGCGGCTGCCGGGTCATTTTGGGGCATCGGGCGGGCATCGAGTTACTTTTAACTCGGACTTAAAACCTGGTGCGGCGTTTCGCATCGCAAACTGATCGCCAATAAATCGGTCGATGCCTAGCCGATGTCCGGCAGGGTATCACACACGTCGGGCGGGCGCCGAGCCAAATTTTGGACAACCCAGACAATCAATATATCGGCCAGGCGCCGCCCACACGCCGGCCGGGTCCCGCCAGGCGTCCGGCCGACTTGGCGGTGCCTGGCCAGAAATCAGCCGGGGGCCAGACGGCGCCCTGCCGGCGCCCAGCCTGAAATCGGTCATGCATCGGCCGGGGCTCGCAAGGTAAAAAAAGCGGCTCCTCTACATC
The DNA here is from genome assembly GCA_037893245.1 of Crossaster papposus. NCBI lineage: Eukaryota > Metazoa > Echinodermata > Asteroidea > Velatida > Solasteridae > Crossaster > Crossaster papposus. The sequence continues at coordinate 1,387,332 of JBAIAA010000087.1, read as the reverse complement.
TACACACAGTTTATCACACAAGTTTCATAGTGCAGATACTACATCTCTTTTTTAGCCACCAATGCAACAAGAACCAGGTTGTAGCGGTATAGCGTGCAAACGCCAACCTCTCCCTCAACCGGGCGACCTACACGCGCTGTGCAGGTGCCCGCAAGCGTTGTGGAGGTATCAACGGCATTTTCTTATTTAATGGCCCTGTCACACCAGAACATTTTAGGCCAACGCGTGAGTAGCGTGTTGTAATTTTGGCAACACGCTGGCAAACGCTAACCAACGGTAGGCCAGCGTTAGCAACACGATGAGCGCGTTACTCGCACGCTGAGACACGCTGTCATACGCTGAGGAATTTTTTTTCTCAAAATAGCTACAATTTCCAGCGTTTGCCAGCGTGCGACTGCACACGCTGGCGGCGCGTTTTAGATTCGTTACTCACGCGTCGAACACGCTAGGCGATCGTTGTCAACCCGCTACTCACACGCTGGCGTACGCCGGCGTACGCTTGCGACACGCTGGTTATGGCCCTGCCACACCAGGACGTTTTAGGCCAATGCATGAGTAGCGCGTTAAAAATAGTTGATACGCTGGCAATTGCTGAACTTTCACAGAAAAAGTCAAGTGGAACCGTGATTTCAGCGTGTTCATACAGGTTGATAACGGGTTCATAGCGTATGCCGGCGCGTAAGTAGCGTGTGAGGAACGCGCCCAGCGTGTAATGAACGCATCACTGATTTATATAAAAAATACGACAGCGGGTCGCCAGCGTGAGAGTAGTGGGTTGGTAACGATCGTCTAGCGCGTTTGACGCGTAAGTAACGGCCTTCTCGCGCGCCGCTAGCGTGTGCAGTCACACGCTGGCAAACGCTCAATTTTGTTAGGTATGTTGAAAAACGTATCTTTGTCCCAGCGTGTGACAGCGTGTTCCAGCGTGTGGGTAACGCGCTCAGCGCGTTGCGAACGCTGGCCTAGCGTTGGTCAGCGTTTACCCGCGTGTTGCCAAAATTCCAACACGTTGGCCTAAAACGTTCTGGTGTGACAGGGCCATTACTGTAGTAGCGCGTCATCTTTTTGTACAACTAATCATGTGTTCGTTGCCGTACGCTGGCGCGCGTTGGACCGCGCTACTCACGCGCAGGGCAGTCGTTCATCAGTCGAGCGCGTTACTAACGCATTATTCACTCGCTGGCGAACGCTATGAACCCGTTATTAACGCGTTATGGACACGCTGAAATCACGGTTCAACTTGACTTTTTCTGTGGAAGTTCAGCGTTTGCCAGCATATCAACTATTTTTAACGCGCTACTCACGCGTTGGCTTAAAACGTTCTAGTGTGACAGGGCCATTAAGAAGGTCAGATGAGAGCTTCTGCCGCCGGCCGTTGATCTCTGGCCACTCGACAGGCACACTACAGATGCCCGTCCGGCCGCCGTACGACCTGTACGAATTGGTTGGCACCCTGTCGGATACCACAGGAGTATCGCAAGGACATAAGCAGAGCACCAAACGAGTGCCTGCCGGTCACCGGCCGATAAACGGGCCAAGAATTCGACCCCATTTCCAAGAAAGTCAGCCGATCGCCGGTCGGCGACTCCCCGGGCCCCATCATGGCAGCGTACGGGGCACTTTTAATTGTGACTGTGACCGCCATATCGCACGATCTTTCGCCGACCTCTACACGCCGGCCGATGCCTAGAAATCGCACACGCCGCCCGGGCTCCGCTTTAATTGTGACTGGGGTATTAGTTAAAGTCCGAAGTCTTCTGCTTTATAAATGCTAAATTCTGCTTTCTTCTGCTTTATAATTCACAAAATCCGTTTTCTTCTGCTTTTTTGAATTAGGCTTCCTCCAGATTTTAAAATAATTTAGACAGTCCAGCGGTACAAATATTAACCGATAGTGGCGATACACGAACAGTATAGTACGCGTACGGCCGGCCGGCAAGGCACAAGCTAGCACTGCGTGCAATGTATGCACAATCACTGCATGCAATGTATGTTTATAATGCTGTGGTCATGTTGTACATGTAGGCAGTGACCGCACACTACTGCTACACAGCTACAAGCGGTCGACATGGTAACGGTGAATGAATGCACATACTCCACACAGCAGTGGAATAATACCGCGAATGGGCTGCACGTGACAAACACTGACTACGATGTGTTGTGCAATGCTAGTTACTACACTACGTGCAGTGGTAGTTAGTACAACAACAAGCCTTGCTCGATCGATCGTGAACGTATCAGTTGTCACTGTTTCAACTTTCGACATGGCTTTTACGCGATAATTTTCACATATTGGATGATATTGTAGAGGGTAAATATGATTTATTACGATGTATTTTGAAGGATTTCATTCTTCTTATTTATCAAAATCACTCGGATTGCTCATTATCAGTCATTTTGATAGTTTTTCCTGGTTCATTTTTCAAACTTTCTTCAAAACCGCGTTTTCCGCTTTCTTGGGCCGATTTTGCCGATTCCGCGATTTTCGCGGAAAATCCGCAAAGCAGAAGACTTCGGACTTTAGTATTAGTAACAAGACCAGAGGTGATACAATGGAATAAAATGACAGTAATTGGGGTTAATCACCGTAAATGTAATTGACCCCCTCATTAACATGTTCAAACACTGACAAATGGTGGCGTTGTTCGTGACTAACATTCGGCAATCCCCCAAAAGAAACATTATATTCTGGACACATAATATAATTAAGCCCCGCACGGTGCTGCTTCACGGCGTGCGTGCAGCATGCGATCTGCGTATACATCATGTACATGTACCGGTAGGTGATGCCATGCACGTACATGTACGCAGCAGATTTTTTAGACATGGCGACTAAATTAGACGACAGTATCATCAGGTCCTACTTTGGAAGAAGATATTTCAAGTGACGATGTCGATGAAGGCGAATTGGGTGCACGGCCATAATGTACGAACCGGAGCGCGACGAGGCAGAAGCAGATCATGACAGTTCCGGCTCGAAGTCAGCCGGACTTTGGCAGTCCAAATCCGTCTATATTTTGGGTCAGTTGGAAATGTGTGCACACTCACGTCATCTTTATTGGTGTTGCCGCAACCTGCAGCAACAAATCTGGCTGGCATTCTTCTTTTGAATAGGAAAATTTAGAACAATCCATTGACAATAACTTCGACCATCGACTGAAGGATTTTGCATTGTTCCCTAACATACGTCACAATTATGCAAATTGTACGTCTGTTAATAAGCTACCATTCTAGGGACGGGACCGGTCCCCCAAAACACTTTATTTATTTTTTTCATATTTATTACCCAAAACTAAAACTTGCGACGGCTGTTGGTTGAACTCCAATTTGTTTTCCCCTCCTGCGAATCTCCCCCTTCTATCTGCCCGATATTGATAGTGCTGCCCCGGTGTAAGTACCGAAAGCCACGAGTGCCGATGCTTTTGAGGAATCAGTTACAAGCTTGTGGTATCGCTGCACAAAGGTTTTGATGGCTGGTGCCAGCTCTTGCGGGTTGTTTCCCATTCGGTCCAGTAGATTTCTGGTTGTTGCATAAAGACCGGCTTCGACATCATCAAGATTGACTTCATTGAATGAATTAACATCATCAGAATTAGTGCCATGTTCACGGACCGATGGAGCCTCAACAGACGCAGAGACGTCTGTCATGCTGATTTCTGTCATTTCTGTCAGTGGGGCTATGAGACCTGTACATGTACATGTAGGCAATGGGACAAACCATCCCTTTGACTTTATCAGGTGTGCACAAATACACCATGGTTAATTATTTTATTGCTTTTAAAAACTGTGTTTGGATTGTTGCTTTATCATGTATCTAAAGCTAGATAATATGTGACCAACCCTGCGAAATGAGTCTGAAGTCACCAAAGCTGATTTTGAAAAGGTATTGTACTTGAAAATCAATAGGAATTGTCACAATATTGGCCCCAATGATGTCCTTGTTTGTCAGGATGTAAATCTGAGTGATATCTCTAAATGTAGAGCTAATAATGCTCTTTCTACTGCATAAATAAAATTAAAGAGTAAACAAAATGCCTTTAAGACTCAATTCGCAAGGTTGGGTTACATAATGAAAAAGACAATCTGACATTAACCTGCTTCGTTTTGGTGGCTGTTTTTTTATGGTGATAACCACTTGAGCATGACAGCTGGTATTTTTTGACTTCAGACGAAGATCTGCTTTGTCAGATCGGGGAATCATGCTATGGTGGCACCTATAATAGACCTTGAAGAGGTTGACTCTTCCACTCTATGGCTTTGTTGTGGATACACGCAGCGTAATGTGGCTTTTCTCATGGTAGTCAGCAATCCACTTGGTTGCACCAGCCTCGTCATTCAGGGCAACACGTACAATGTATGACTGCAAGTTTACTGAACGAACAAAGGTGATACTTGTATTTGTGACCATCAGGAAGGGTTTTCCGGAGAATGGACAACATGAAACTTAAATGAATTATTTTAATTAATTTCTTTTTTTACACATTCAGCACGAATTCCATGTTTCTTGCAAACATCACACCGCTTCGTTGGATTTGCCTTTTTCTCAGGAGGTGGAATTGGCTCACGTCCTTGTAATCGAATTGCACCGGGAAGTGACCTCGGGCATCCATGTGATCTGTACTCGGGTAGAGTGATTGTTTCAAGCATTTCTTGAATAAGTGACTGTTTGAATTAGAGGACAGACATCTTTCCCCCAAGCTTCCTGTGCCGAAGATAACTGTTGATAATGGCCAAGTCCAGAAGATAGTAGAACACCTTCTTGTACCACTTTATATGTTTTTTAGCTGATTTGCATGTTGACGCTAACTGATCTGAGAGGTCTGTACCACCCATTCCTTTATTGTATCTACCACACACTGGGGCTTGATTAGTGGTTGCTTGGTTTTCCTGTCCACTTTTCCAGTATCCACCATGTTGGCATTATGTAGTGAGCATTTTTACGTCCTTTTTGTCTTTCCATACAAGGCACAGTATTCCATCTACAGACCGGTAATCAATTTCACCTTTCTTTGAGTGCACCTTTCGTAAATCACGTGGTATGTTCGTGGTAATCACGTTCCCACTTCAGACCATCCTCAGCTTGTTTATTCTGCCCGGCACCATGACCCCTGCCCCTGCCATAACCTTGTAGATCACAGAATCCACAAACTCCCAGGACTTTTGCAAGTTCCGTGAGTAGTTGATGTTAAGAACATAGTGGACCTTGAACAACCTGTCAAAGGCAGGTAAAAGGTCCAAGCCAGCTGGAATGGCCATACGGTCAACGATGATGAAGAACTGGGTGGGGTTGATAAGTTCTGTCCAAGCGCCAAGAGAAATGGCTGTCGATACTCATCGGGCTTTCCTAGGCAAGTGCCTACTGGGTGATTCTACTCCAAAGGAAACTTTCTGCCAATATGAACCCCTTTGTATGACAAACTTGACTTTTTGTTTTGACAGACAAATTAAATAAAAGAAAAATCAGCAGACAAAATCCTGTGTGCAATTGTTAAAGGTGAAATTTAATTGTTTCCTGCCGAAAACAAATTGGAGATGATGCAGTGTTAACATGTACATTTAAGGATGATGGCAGATGGGCGCAAGGTGCTTTGCCTTGCATGTTTCGCAGATGGGTAGAACAGTTTTGAATTGTTTTTTTTAACTCAGAATCGGTCGTGGCATTTCCATTGGCACAGTGACAGCAAATGTCCATTAACCACAGTGCTGCAGTGTAGTACGGAACCTCTAATGGCGTGTGACAGGAGATATTCTACGAATGAAAACTACAGCCTCCAGCTTGTGGCCAGGTGGTGTGATTGGTAAACCACAGGTGTAGTCGAACTCGCTCGACATTAGAACAAATTGGGTTTGCTGACGTTCGGTCAGCTTTGACTTGGCATAGACTACCCTTGGCTTCTGACATTAAATTCAATCAATAATTGCTCTGGCTGTCTGTGCAGTCAACGGAATGGTTGGCTCCTCTGGAACTACAGTAGTTCATTTGGGGCTTCATCTGGTGCACTTAGGACTTCAGCATCTGTAGCATCAATGTCATCATTGCTAGATTGGGTTTTTTGGCTGCTGCAGGCTTTCGTTTTGGCTTTTGTTTATGTGCTGGTTTGTTGATAGCCTTAGGTTTCAGGGCAGGGCAGTCATCATCTGTGGTGTCAATATCCCGGACTTCAGAATAGCATTTGTAGTGGTCTCCACTTGCTTGCAGAACAGGATCTTGAAGCTATGTAAGCAATGCAGCTGGGGTCGATGGCAGTGAACAACATGATGCGTCATCACACTTTCGAATCTGGAAATTGTATTGCCTCTGACGACAGTGTGCCAGTAGCCAAGCCTGGTATGATTCATTTTTTCTGTGTGGTCTTTCCTCAACTTACCAAGGGAGAAACCGCCTTTTACAATATGAGAAGACCGGTTGAAATTTGTTGTGCACTTTTAAAATTCCTAAATGCTGTTGTTAGTACACTGTTAACAAGCATCCTACATACATTTCATGTACATGTAAAGTGAGAAAGGGGGGTTCGAGAGGATGTTGGTTCTTGGCAATGTTGGTTCTTGGCAATAGGTATTTTAAATAAATACCTGATAAATGATAAATAAATGATAAATAAATGATAAATAAATGATATTGTTGGGGATGTAATTAGACTGACATTTGAAATCTGAGGAACTTCGTCTCAAATGCAAAGAAATGTATGCACACATGTACACAGGTTTTGTGCCAATATGTTGACAAGCCTGAATAAGATTTATTGTAATTGTCCGAAACACTTACATTCCCTAAGATTGTCAGCATGACCACAGCACTAATAATTAAGCAACTGAAGCAGGTTATTTCTACAAGTAATATGCTGCTTTTGGTCTGATAACTTTTCTAATATGACTTACGTTTCACTTTCAGGGCAGTAACCTTTGCTGGGGACAGAGGTGGCTTCGCAGCTCTGTCGCCTTTGAACCGGGGGGCATGCCTTCCCCTCCAGCGATCAGCCTTGCAGTGTTGAGCTACCCCACATAGCCAACATTAGGTTTTTTACAAACATAGAGTGTTTTGTTTGGCTGGTTATAGCTGTCCACTTCTCTGATGCTATCCAAACATCTGCTCCAATGTTTGTCTTTTGATGAAAAAGAAATATGATTTTGTCTTTGATTAGTGATTAAATCCATAGTAGCAAACCTGACCTGTACAATACCACCCAACACATGACATTTTTAGTTACAACCATCTGACACTCAATTATCAAGCTTGGTCATGGTATCTGGGCATTAACCTCACAGATTACCTTCCAAAACTATCATCCAGAAACAATATAAATGCATCAATAAAACAAATTGGTATCAAATCAAGCTACAACAAACGTCCTGTAGGGCATGTTCAGACGGTGGCGTAGGTTAAGCTAATCCAAAAATACTAAGTTATTCCGTTTTTGATCCAAAACGTGCTTGCGTTCAAACGAGAAAGTTACGCCATTCCCCAGGCGGAAAAGTGGATGAAGTTACACCATCGCGTTTACGCAACACAAACACCGCTTTCCCAGCCTCCGGTTAAAGCGCGCGCGCGGGAAACAAGGAAAGTGTACATGTACACATTAGAGCGCAACGTACTGCCGTTTTCCAAACCCAAGCCTCTTCGCAATATTGGCTTTGTTTATGCAGTTTGGCTATGATAATGAAGCGCAGTGGACCTACTAGCCTAAGCTAGGGTTTGTAAAACGGTCTGGTAAATATACCGTGTACATGAACATGTACAATAAGACGTACACACGCACATTGTACACATGTATGTGGCAGGCCATGTGTGATCAAAATGGCGCCGTCCATGATCAATGCTAAAGTTTTTAATAATAATAATGTTACAGTAAAGTTATTAATGGGCACTTTATGGTATCTTGTTGGTACTACTACAAGTACTACATAGTACATACCTCGTGAATCGTCGAGGCTGTCGTCGCCGGTGTCGATAACCTGGCCCGCCGGTGGGTTTATTGCCGGCCTAACACCGAGAAAGACATCCAATTCATTGAAAAATTCCCACTCTTGCCTCCCCTTTCCACTTCTGCGATTGTGGTCGACAACACTCTTGTACCGCTGTTTTAAAGCCTTTATTTTATTTTGTATCTGGACCGTGGTACGTGTAGGGTGGCCGAAATCTAAATCTGCCATCCTCGCCACAATCCTCTCCATAATTTTCTTCTTCCTTGTGAAGGGGCTGTCACCAGCATGCCGAAACTCTTCGTCCCCCCATATATTGATTAGAGCCAGGACTTCCCTGCTTTGCCAATTTGAGCCACGGTTCTGGTTTACTTTCTGCGAAGAAGTCATCTCGACGATCATTCTACTGTGCAAGTTATAAAAAGCTCCTTGGCAAAATGGCTGTCAAGACGCATGGATATGCATGCACGCGCACGGCGTGGACTTGTTACGAAACAGGTCAATGTGAATAAACTACCACCGGAAGTGGCAGGTCAGTTGCATTCCAACGGTACTTCACGGCTCATCGCAGCGGGGGGAGATCGTTATCTTTGGCTCAACTTAATCTAAACCACCACTTTTTGGAAGCGTAAGTTACGCCACTTTGGTGGCGTAACTTACGCCGCGCGGGTGGATTAGAGCGTTCTAATGGACGGAATAACTTAGTATTTTTGGATTAGCTTAACTTACGCCACCGTCTGAACGTACCCAACTGACTTGAGCTGATAGTTTGCCTTTGCACTTTACACATAGTAAAACTAATATGAAAATGAAGATTTCATTAGATACATGTAGTAGATGTGACCTTGTACTGCTGGTTCATAGCACTAAGCTTTTTTGTTAAACTTTTAGGTAAACCTCAACGTATACAGTGTATTTACTGTGAGGAAAATTCAGGTGTTAGCAAATTGTAAATTCCATGACAAAGATCAATTTAATACAGGTAGTGAAAATAGTGTTGTAATCACATTAAAGGTGGGCTTTCGTACTATAATTAAGCACAACCGTACAAAAGTGTTTAAAAAAAATACAAACTACACTACAGTACATACATATACATACATATACTTTGAGAAAATCTGAGTTGCAGTAATTACAACAACTATTTCCAACTGACCTTTCCATTCTTCTCTTCAAGAACATCAACATGTATGGCTCCTGAAGTCCCAGGACTTTCCTTGTTGGTCACATATCTTTCTGTAGAAAGTTCTGGTGCAGCTGATGATGGCCTCCATGGTTTACCGTGTCCTTTTGCTGAACATCAAAAATGGTCAAGAGTGAAAATCAAAACAATTCAGATCTTAATTGAGCCAATTTCTTTTTGTGCAAGCTAAAAAAAGACCCCTGGGTGTTGTACTAAAACAAATATCTTCCAAAACTTTTCATGCAAAACCTTTGACCCAGTTGTGACATTAAATTGGTAGCCTACCATATCTTTCCTCAAAAACTACACTGCTGTCTAAATATAATTAACCGTACAGACGGTGTGCCCTCTGTTTACATCTATATGTGCTCAACGATATGCACAAGCATTGCGTTTTGCATAAAATGTAGTTAAGGAGTGACGCAGTAGGTTTGATCGCCTTTGAATGATTAACCTGTGAGCGAGCGCATATCGCCGGGCACATTTGAACGTAGATGTAAACATAGAGCACATCCTTTATAGCATACCTGATGTTTCTATCTTCAGGAGAAGTGCATTCTGCAATCTCTTGTTGAGCTTTTTGTACTGTGACAGCTCACTTTGAGTGTCACATAATTCTCTTGTCAGCTCCTTCACCTTTTTCTGGAGCTGTTCATTTTCTGGAGCTGTGCCGATTTTCGTCTCTCCAAAAGGTCTTTTGTGGCCTTGGGTCGGCTGAAATAATGGTGATTTTTTCTTTTCCTTGAGGCGGCTTTCAAGCACGGTTTTCAAAGCTGTACCGGTAGCTGCTGTGCAGCTGCTTTCTGGGTCTGCTTTTTTTTTGCCTTCTGTTTAACACAAATTTCAAATGAAATACAAATGATACATACATGTATTAGCAATTAAGCCTTATCAGATACTTTGTAAATCTGTATGTACATGTAGGTTGCATACAGTATGTAACCAAATTCAAGCAAATCTTAAATACAGTATGATCATAAAATTAATAATAATTACACATGCATTTTCATGATTTCAATTACATTTAAATTACCTGTAGACTGAACAGAATCCACATCAACAATGTCACTGGTATCAGAATCAGAATCGGATTCGTTTGCCTCGGTGAAGAAGTTGTTGATAAGCTTATCACGTTCATTGCCGGCCGCAGGCTGCACTCTCCAGATTGGCATCGCGAAGCAAATTCAATGCCTTCGCAACACCGTCCTGCTTTTTTTCCGGCATATCGGTCGATTCACTTTAACTAGGATGTTTATTTAAACACCAATTTGTATTTGAAATTGAGCAATAATGATTTAAAATGGAATAATTCGGGAAGTTCTAGCGACTATTTGTAATGTAAATTAACGATATCGAAAGCTTGACAGTGGAATGAATAGGCTCGGTAAATCGCGAGTTCCACGTACGGTACGTACTGAGTAGCATGTGCGCGGGTAACGACAGGGTCATTTATTTTTAGCCGACTCGGTCATTACGGGCCAATCGAAGTAGTTGAATCAGATCAGGTGACCGATAGGCTAGCGAAAAGCAGTTTGTTTATCATTTTAAATAATGAATATTTATGACATACATGTACTATGCATAATTCATTAAATGTTAACATATATGGGGAGATCAACACCTCACGTTTTGAACGATACCATTTTTATATAGGTAGGTAGTGCGTAGTGTCGAATAGAGTAGCGATAATCCGATGAAAATTCGATGTATTTGATTTTATGATTGATTTTATGATTGATTTTAAAATCATTAAAAAAGATTAACCTTTCGCAGTTGGCAGTGACGATCCTGGTGTGCCTCGCAAATCCATATGATTTTGCAGGGCAGCTTGTGCACGCAGACTTGCAATTTTTGGATTTTGGTCTAATTCTTGCTGATTCACCATCTGAACATCTCCCGTTGTATCACTAGCCTCCATGTCTTCAGGTTGACCACATGATGAAGGCGGTATCAAGCTGCGGAAGAAGCCAGGTAGCGGTGCCGCTGCATTTCTTAAGATTGTAAAATGATAAATATGTCTACATGTATTCTTATGACAAGCATAAGCAGGAATAATTGTGAATAGGATTATGCAATAGGGAGATGTAAACAATTTACTTTGGGGAAGTTTTTTGGTAAATTTGCTAACAAGTTTATAATCTGTTTCATTAGGTCATTCTGTAGAGTGACAAGTTGGAAATTCTTACAAAGGGGATGAGACAAGGCATCGGCGGCAATCTTGAGTAGTGTCAGAGAGATATCGTCTGGACCTTGAGATTTATGAGTTTCAAGAGCCTTAAAAATTTTGCAAACTTCAGTGGGATTGGTCTCAATGGAAACTAATCGAGATTTGCAATTGTCATGGCAATCCTGGATTGGTTCAAGTTGGGGTTATTTAGTGAAATTCTTCTGAAAGTTCAGACAGAATTCCTTGGCAATAGCAGTAGAATCATTGATAATTTGGTCACCAATACGAAAGCTGGTTACTGACGATGTTTTGCGGCTTGAACTGACCAGAGACCAGAACCAGATCTTGAATGTGCCGTACTTACTGTATGATTTTCGGATGAGGTAATTCAACTGATTGCGCAGTGCTTTGTACTTAGTCCACAAAGCCACATTGCCCTTATTTCGAGTAGCAATCTTGTAGGCACCGTTTTTCTTTTTGGAAAGGGAAACAATTTCATGAGAGATCCATTTTTCTTTTTGGAAAGGGAAACAATTTCATGAGAGATCCATGGTTGTCTCCGGTTGCCCCTTTGTTTGGCAATGGGAACTACAAAAAGGTAAATCAGAGACTGCAGCAAATAAGAGATCCTTAAAGTTTGACCAGGAAGTGTCCATGTCTAGTTCCGGAGATAGGTAAGTGTCCCATGGAACTTTGCAAAGGGTGGATACTAGCTCGGCTTGATCCGCTTTGTGGTATTGAAAAAATGTGCGTTTTAATGGTCTGGGCTTTACCTTGGTAGAAATACCAAATGAGATACCATTATGATCACTACTCGCCAGTGCCGGGCCAATGTTATTAATCAGGTTCGGAGAGTTGCTGAAAATGAGGTCTAATGTGGTGCCGTTGGAAGTGCTGTTTGGATGCAAACGGGTAACTGATTCTACCATCAGCTTTAGATTCAAGGTTTCAGAGACATTGATTAGATTTCGCTGTAAACCAGTAGGAGAAGCTACGTTAAAGTTTACATTAAAATCACCAACAACAAGTAATTCTGTGAAAAAGGTAAAATGTTGTCAAGAACAGACTGATAGTTTTCAAAGAAAGTGTTACTAGAATTAGGTGGTCTGTACAGGCAGCCTACAAGTAACTTGCCATTAGTGGTAGTTAGTTCAAGCCGAATGAGTTCAAGTTCAGGGTGATCGAATTCAGGCACTCGAGTAGGGTGAAGGTGGTTAGCAACAGCCACAAGAACACCGCCTCCATGTCTGCTCCTGTCTCGTCGAAAGATAGTGAAGTTGGCATTGGGCAGAATTTCCCCATCATACACAGACTCGTCTAGCCACGTTTCAGTATAAATTAAGGCAAGATCCGGGCTGATAATTTTGAATTCGGTTTGAAACGCTAGAAGCTCATTGACAAGACTTCTTGCATTTAAGAGGACACACCTTACGTCTTTGTATGAAGTCCGTTGATTATTGTTTGGCCTGGGGAGCTTGTCACGCTTGATGTGGGGCTAGGTGGAGGCTCAGACTCAGAGTCGGCTGTATCAAGAGATGCCCCTGCCAGAGGAGTGTCGGTGTCAATGTTGAGAAGGGAGTTCTTGAAAAAGATATTTTCCGCAAAACCATGGGCTAGTGGAGTTGGAGAGTACTTGGTAGTATTGCTTGCTGACACAGACACATTTTGCATGAGCCCAGTTGTCACATGTGTCACAACAAATTCCATGTTGGTTTGATTTTACCGGTTTTTCGCATTGGGTGCAGGGGTATTTTACTAGTCCCGGGTTGATTTCAACATCTCCTGAGAGATTAACAGAGTTGTTGTTCAGGTGGAATGTCAATGAGGAGTTCGAATAGTACGCTGTAGGTCGCTTGCAGAATTTACGTTTTTGACTACACCGCCATGTTCACCAGGGCTGGACGTGTTGAGCCGCTGTAATTGTAAAATTCAGGAGATACCGGTACGGTACTTGACAAAATTGTTGAGTTTGATTAGTTCGATTTCCAAGATGACGTCGACTGACACACGCATATATGTAGACATGACAAGCACGCCAACAGACGTAGAAGAAGCGTGCACGGTAGTGTCATGTCGGAAATAGACAGCATATGCACGTACCGCGTTACGACAGCATTGTGCACAGAATAGTTCAAAAGTTGTCAAATTTCCAGGATTTCCTTTATAATTTGAAGGCTATCATCACTTGCTACTTGATGACCAGAGTGTAATCTAACGTTTGATTCAATTCACCTTTTTAAAATGGTCGGTTTATCTTGTGTTAACATGGTAGGTTGACGATTGGTTGTGGCTGACGACTTCAAACTCATCATTGGATGATTACACTGGTCGTAACATTTGTAACCACATTTCTCACACATGACTGCAGTGATGACAAGAATATATTTTAGCCTGTAATGCAAAAATGAAAATCAGACACTACCCGAAAAGTACAAGTGCAGGTAAACAGTTAACCAGTTCTCGTCGGATGACGAATAAAATGCCCTAGGCGACAGAATGTTAGCAAAAACATGTAAATAACGGTGCTAATAATCTAAGTGTTGGCATATTGTAGTAGTTGCATTATCAAAACAGGAATATTTTACTGAATTTTTGTTGGTCTCGGTATTACTTAAAAATAAACCCGGCGTTTAAGTACCTGTTTGATGTCATCTTTTGGGATCTTGTCTTTGGGCATGAACTTTGAGGTCACAACATAGTCTAGCCTCCCATTAGCAACATCCACCAATCGCTGATGGTAGTGGTCCTGCAGGAACGTAGTCATGAAGTCTGCCAACTGGGGTACGCTGAATGCCTTGGTTCGCTGTAGTATTTTGTCCTTCAGAACTCGCATGGCAGCCTCTGCGAAGTTGTGAGTATTATTTCCTCTGGTCTTCATGTCGCTTCGCAGTGTGATGGCCCACATCTCCTTCCTGTCCATAAACCCTTTCAGGTGTTAAATTGTGGGGGAAAAAATCCCTTCGCCACTGGCGTCGTGAAAAATGCTGAGGTCTGCAGTTATTCCCGCGCGAAGCTACATATAGCTGAAATCGAGGTCACGTGATAATTGATTCGGTGTTTCATTGGTTTGATTTCTCAATCAAATTTGTTAATGCAGCTTTGTGATTGGTTAAATTTTTCAAACCTATCAGATTGAAACAGCTTGCAATCCTTTTCACGATTGACACGTACATGTAGATTCTGCGCAAGGCGATATCCTCAACCTATTTCAATCTAAATTAAATCTATTAGATTGGAAAAAAAGTCAATCTCTTCAAAGATTAAAATTTTCAAGGAAGTCAACAGTTGCAGAATCTGAAATTTAGTATTTTTTTAAGTATGGCATTTAAATCTCACCCTCTTGCACAATGCTGATGAATCTTGCTCCATACAATTTGTCAATAATTAATATTTGTAAATACCCATGACAGTTTAACCATTCCTATTGATCGAGAGCCTGTATTAAACTGTTAAGCACCGGAAGGCACATACATGTACCATAACATGTCTAGAGAATACATGTTTACTGTGTCAAAAAAGTGAAGTAAATTGTTGACCAGAAACATTAGAAATTCATATATTTGTTTTGACTTTCTGACTCGGGTACTGATGTGCGCCAATGTCCGAACCGTTGACATTGCTAGAAGGGTGTTTCATAAAACATGAGTTAAAACTTGAGTTAAAATCGTTTTTTGACAAGGAAAATGATTTTTTAAAACTCGATTTGACCTGTTGACCTATTAGGTATTTATGAATGGGAGAAAAGATGTGCTTAGCTGGTATTAAATAAGTATGTTTAAAATTAGCTGGGGCCCTGGACGCAGAAAGTGTCCCTTGCCTTCGGCTCGGGCTATTATCCACATCCAGGCCCCTAGCCGGTTTGAAACGTACCTGTTTAAAACTGGCCAAGCACATATTTATTCCCTTAATGAATTACTTAATTACTCAGATCCATTGCAGTTGGGTCATGAGCCTGGTTGTCCCTTTCTTCATCTGTGTTGCCGTCTGCAAGTTCTGTCTGCAAGTTCTGTCGACCTTCTCTTACTTCTCCCCCCTTTCAAATGCCTTGCATTATAGAGGTAGGATGTGATTGCATTCTTGACCTCGTCCTGGGTGGCAGCCTTGGCCTTTCCATTTCTTCTAACAGCCCCTGAAAGTGCAAACATTGTATAAGTATTGAGTATCAGCCTGAAAACAGGCCTTTTAAACTGAAATCCATCTTTATGCCATTGTGACTTTCCTGATCCAGGAATCATTCAATTGGGGACAGGAATGCATACCCGTCAATAGACCCAAGACATCAACGTCAACACTTTGTTAATTTACTTGTGTGCTTTCCTACCCTGGGCACTTGCCCCCACCTGACTCCCATAGGAAAGTGCACATGTAAACAAAGTGTGAAGTTATTCTGTCTTATTCTATCCAATGCAAGATTGCTAAAACCCTAACTTTTGTGGGATGCTAAAATAAAATATTTGATGGAACTGTTTGCGGACAACGTAGTTTCTTTTTTTGAAAAACACCTTTAAAAATACACTTTTTGATACAGATAACTGTTGTACATGTAAGTGTCACAAATTACTAAGAATGGTGAAACATCTGGCATCTGATCAGATGCTACTGTTAGCTAAAACCAATTCTGGTCCTTTGGAGAAAGTAAAAAGGGAGTGTCCAAAGGTATGGAACTGACTGGCCTCATGTGGGACTTTTCCCATAGGATCTACAGTTTTTCTTAAGAAATTGAATGCTTTTTCTATAGATTTTATATAGAAATTTTGAAATCTCACGAATGCCCATACAATGTTAAAGAATTAAAGCGCTATACGGAGCCTTCTTAAATTTGACAGAACGCATATACATGTACATTGTTTATGAAGTAAGCATTTAAAGCACCATCAATTTTAAATCATATCATATACGGGTCAGTACAAGTAGTAAATTTCTGTTAATTCTGGGTTGTAATCTATTGGAATTTTTTGTACAAGCACTAACTTTCTGATTCTGTTAGGGAATTTAAAAAAAAAAGCGAATTTATGTTTTAACCAGTTCGCGCCGGATGACGTATATAAACGCAAACATTTCCCCAAATTCAAAACGGATGACGCATAAACATGCCAAGTTCAAGTTCAGAAATGTATGTCAGCAGCGAGCAAGGCCAGAAATGCGTGGGTGTGCTTCCCAGCACTATCGGCCTGAACCCGCTTCGGATCGAGTTTCGTAAAAAATATTCCGCCTCTCGGCTCGGCGATGTTAAAATAATCCCGGCGCGAACTGGTTAATGGCAATCCCTAAATTCACAGGTTTTAATCAACTTTTTTAAATATTAAATTAAAGGGAACGTATACGTTTGGTATTTGGAACCCACTGTTTTTTTCAATCCTATATAGTTATAGATATATTCCATAAAACTAACCTGTAAAAAATTCATTTCAAAAGATGGGAGCAATTTTGAGATATTGCCGAAAATCTGGAGCGGTTATGTCCACGCAGGAATAATAATCTGCATTGGAATACAGTCTGAGAAACATCAAGTGCTGCAGTAACGCTTCTCAGATTCAAAAGTGATATAGTTTTCCAAACCGCAGTACTTCAAAGTGAAAAGTTTCTAAAAATGCATTATACTATCCAAAGCTGCTGTACTTCTTACCAAGTAAGTTTTTATTGCCACTAATTTTTGGAGTCATTACCAAACGTATACGATCCCTTTAAGTAAACCAATAAAAGTGAATACATGAAAATAAGGGATGGATGGTCACAAACATTTCTGGCATCTCAAACGTCAAAGACGATGTAGCACATCTATGATGGTGTGTATAATTCTGAAAGAAAACAATTGGTGAAATTATTATTTAACATTGCGCCAAGTGTTACTTTTATAAGATTGAATCACTTGACCCTACCCGACCTGAATCCATCAAAATCCATAGCCTATTTGAGGACTTTGGCAGATTTAGGAAACCTCCATATTGAAAACTGGGGGATTGATGGATTGTGAACCTACCGGTACTGCAGGATTTTGATGGATTCAGGAACCTCTATATTGAGCAGTCACCACGAACGTTGTGCTTGACAAAAATGGTAGCTTTTGCTGATTCAGGATACTTTAGTAAAGATACCCAAGCGGTTGGGGTTAGGATTAGGATTATTGCACATTGACTGAGCCTGGGAGCGGGATTCTTTTTTACGAACCTCGATCCGAGGCAGGTTCAGGCCGATATCAGTGGGAAGCACAACCGGCCTCGCTCGCTGCGAACCGGTTGCCGACAGATATTTCCAGCCTTGCTCATGACGGTTTATCCGTCATCAGTTTTGAATCTTGGAAAAACTTTTCTTGTATACCCCTCAACCGACACAAACCGGTTAAGATCTGGATCTTTATACATTTACATGTACTTACTTTATTTAGCTCCTTGACCTTGTTTGCCAGTGTCTAGCTGGCTCATGAGGACAGAAGCAGCTGTAGGAAATTTCTTCTGTGTGAAATCTGAAATGAGAAAAAAGTGAATATTGAAAAGAACTAACCTTTATTCCTCGTGGTACAGAATGCAAAAATGTAATGAAGCTACTGTTATAGATACAGAAAAAAAAGAACATTTGTGGTTGCATATTAACCCTCCCATGAGTTGACAGCACAAATGTCCAGCCTTTTGCATGTGTTTCTACGGGGAACACAATTATCCACAGCTTAATTCTAGTGACTATGCAAAAAAAAACACCAGTCTGTGCATTTTTGTGTAGCTTAACACTAACACAAAATACAATGTAGTGACGGAGGGTAGAATAAATTTTGCAAAAATAAAAACATGTACATGTATTATTTGTTTTTAATGAATCCTATATAAAATGCAGGTGCATATACATGTAATACACAATGTTTTAACTCTGCTGGTACAAATTTAGTACAAAGATCCACAACTCTTCGTTTGTGGTCACAAAAGCACATCTTTATGGCAGTATAAACTGTACAACAAGCCATACCAAGAAGGGCTTTCATCCTGACGGGGTCCAGAGGCTCCTTTATGTCCTTGCCTTTGTGAGCGTTGCTCTTTTTACCCGTTAGACTCCTTCCGATGACTTCATCTCTGCTGAAGATGGCTGAAAAGAGGTTTCGTGCTAACTTTGTAGCCGAGTCGGAGCCTTGAACAATGGTCAAAACTTGACCCTTTTCTATTAGGACACCTTGTCCACCTAGAAAAAAGGGCAACATGGGCAAATAAAGTTTTTATAATAATGACGTCAAGTGTGGCAAATTATCCTAACCTCTAGGTATACAGCCATCACCGAGTGCGATAAAAAGGTTCAAATGGGGATTTAACTACACAAAGACTAATATTTTGTCACTATCGAGGACGACATGTACAGTGTATTGTGCTTTTGGGAATTCAATCTTAAAATCCATCCTGAAGATGTTTTGAAGTGGAGAGTGTAAAAATTGGCAGGTGGCACCAAAACATATATATACATCATCATGTACCTTGCTCTTAATCGGCTTTTCTGCCTTCTTGGGTGGTGTCTGCTCTGGCATCTCAGCTTCTTCCTCTGCAACTTTGATGGCGGGTGTAGCGACACGAGCATTGTATACATCATGAAGCTTGTTGACAATGGTGTGCAACTCTGCAGAAAAATAAATCATCAAGAGATGGAGTATTAGTTAGGGCTGAGCTCCAGTATTGTTTCATACTAATTGCTATTCGGTGATGTTCTTTAATTAAAAAACTATGTAAACAGTGAACTGACGTCTTTAAAAAAAAATTTCAGACAATAGCCAGCATACCATCATTGGAAAATGATAAAAACTTTTTCATTAAACAAAGCTTTCCAGAATACCGGGTTTTTGACAGTACATTCTCCAAAGGGGAATTTGTGAATGGAATTATAAATGGTCATAATGTGGTGCAAAACAATTACAAACCAAACTGCAGGTTGTCTACCACGTTGTCCATGCACATCATGTACATGTATTTAACAGTAAGTGGTATTTTACGAAATATCCCCGAATAGTACAGCATGTACATGTACAATGTACTGGTTAATGGCCGAAGTTGCATTTTGTACCTCTGAATTTCTTTAGCTCTGCCACTTCCTCAGAAGGACTACTCTGCGCCTTTTTCAGTTCTTTGTACTTTTCTTGTAAAGAATTGTACTTTGAACACTTGCAGGACGTGGGTGTTGGTTCCGGCTCCTCTTTAGCCTTGCTGTGTCGGTTATCCAGCTCTTCCAAAATTGCATGGGCCGTAAGAGTTGATTTCATTGGTTTCTTTGTAGGTGGCTGTAAAATCAAACAAAATATAACCGACATTACCTCGCAGCCTATTTCATCCTTTCTGTCAGTGCTTAAGAGACTGGCCACTTAGAACCCATACATGTATGGAAAGAGGAGGGGGTTCTTGGCAGTCGCTTTTCTTTTGCAATACATTTGTATCTATCTTGTGAACATGCCAAACTCCCACCGACAAAGAAAGTTGAAATAATTCTTGAGAATCAAGTTAACTATGAAAAACTTGCCAGCAGTTTTCATTTTCGATTGTACTTTTGCATACCTGAAAGTCATGAAATTTATTGGAATTGCGAAGTTGCAAAACTGAAAAATATGAGCATAACACAAATAACGTGTTTTTTTCTTTTCTTGTCAATGCTCACATGTACTTTTTTTTGTACCTGATCTAGTTCTTCATTGTCATCAATCTTCAGAAGTGCTGGTTCACGAGTTATTCTGCGACCAACTCCGAGGTCCTTACTCGTACTTGCTTCCGATATTTCATCTGTGCTCTTACTGTTTTTGGCTCCCTCAATTTGCAGCCGCCGCTCCATGTTTTCATGTTTATAAAAAAGCAGCCCTTGTCGCAGCAACAATGCTGTTAAATTTTATAAATTAAAGATTTGCCATTTAGAGCTAGCTAGAAGCAAGGCGCCTACGTAGGATTTTTTATTTCCCACCAAAAAAACCACCCCAAAAAACATGACCCAACATGGCACAATTCTCGTACGCCTGCACAACTCGCGTACACTTGAGTGGTACGTAGTCGTACGCGTGCCAAATCTATTTTTTGTCCTCCTAAAAATACTTCAAACATTACTATAAATTAAAAATACTAGTCTAAAAATATTAATTAGTAAAAAAATTAGTAAAAAAAACGATGATTACGAAATTAAAAGTAAAACCAAGATGTATAATAAACAAAAATATAATCCGCCAAGATGGCGGCGCCCGTTTGGATAAAGTAAAAAAAAGAGGTAATTTGTGTTTAGTTCTTCACCAGTCTCAGATATTATCGCCCTCCTCCCTCTCTTGGTCCTTCTCTTCACTAGAGTTTCCCATCTGATCATCTCCTTCCTCATCACGGTCTCCTTGTCCTCCAACGTTCACGTTACCATCGTTCTTCTCAGCTTTTTAGCGGGCTTGGGCATATTTCAGCCAATTCTGAACTAGCAGACAAATCAACAGCACGTTCTGTTAAGGGGGTTTTTACGGACAGCCGCTGCAATTAAAAGAATCATAACTTTCAACTACTGTCAAAGAATTGCGAATTTTAAGGAGACAACACAAGGAATCCTCGTGTCATGGTTTATGTTTTTGTTAACGAAAGTTCCTTTAATTTTGCTTGGTATATTGCAGTCTATCACTGCACTGTTTAGGTTATAATCATGTACATGTAGGCACTAAAATTAGGCAGGATAAGTTGTTAAAGAACACGTGGTCAAGCACTTTACTCATGGTTGTGACAACAGTGGTCTCTAGGCACTGTGTGTCGACAGTTTTGTTTTCTTGGCTGGCTACCACTGTTGGTTTTGATTTCCACTTCATTCCCTAGCTGGTGTAAATAGGCCTTCACTGCATGTGTTGGAAAGTTTGAAGATATTTTGTAAACCTTTTATTTGATTGGATCAGTGATGGGTTAATTTTCAATTTGATATGTTACATTTGTTCTGCCATTTTTTTGGCTTGAATACTTTGACAGAATACATATTCAGATGCAGACTGTCAAATCGACCACGTTCGCTATTTATTTCATTTAGGTGCACCCTTTCGGTGCACATGTGAGGACAAGGCCCGGAGGCCCTGAGAAGAAAATCCCATTTAGGTGCACCTGTTCAGTGCGCATGTGAGGGCAAGGCCCATACTTTTTAGGGCTTCGCCGTAACATGTGCACCCCCCCCCCCCCCCCCCCCCCCCTTTCAAAATCTTGGTTCCGCCCCTGGGTAGAGTGCAGCATTTCCCCAAGGTGTTATCCAATGTAACTTACCACAGACAATACTGTATAGCATTAGTGTGGGGAAGGGCTACTTTGCCCTGCTGTCCACGCATATTAAATTTTGATCCAAGCTCATTTGTCAGGAGCACCCCCATTATGCGTTTGACTGTCTCCTTTAAATTGTCTGCTCCTGAATGACCAAGCTGTACAACCTGAATGAA
Organism: Crossaster papposus; assembly: GCA_037893245.1. NCBI lineage: Eukaryota > Metazoa > Echinodermata > Asteroidea > Velatida > Solasteridae > Crossaster > Crossaster papposus. The sequence continues at coordinate 1,365,669 of JBAIAA010000087.1, read as the reverse complement.
GAAATAGAGAAACTATGAAAAAACAGGTAAAATAATTTTTCTACGAGGCACTTTCATTGGGACTGAATTACAATGTACATGTATCTACAAGTATACACTAAACACAATACACTGATCATCAATTGATAGTTGGGGGGGGGGGGGGGGGGGTGGGGGTACATGTATACAAATCATTATAGCAGATCAATGTTAGCATAAAGGCAGATCACAGTGGCTCGTTTTAAGCATATTGCATTTGCAGTAGTACTACCACCTTGGGCATACATGCACTGTGCAGGGGGCACTTGGGTTTTCTCTAGAAATTTAGTGTCCTGGGTCTTCACCAGAGATGCCACTGGGTCTGCTTGATAAAACATGAACTGTATTACATTGTAAAAAAACAAAAAAACATTTGGGGAGTTTTGTAAAAAGAAACGAAAATCCGGATAAAACCGACAAATAGGACGTGAAAATGTTGGCTCTGTGGAAGCTGATGACTGGGGTGGAAGCTCAGTCAGATCAGGTGTTTCAGGAGCATCAAACTCAAGTTGCCTCTTCGCATCAAACTCAAGTTGCCAGAGCATGCTGGGGCACTTCTCACCATAAATGCTGAAGGCATCCAGGAGCCACACCACCCAGCCAACATCATTTTCAAGAAGCCACTTGAATGTTTTCCCTGCATATTTCTCGAATGTGACCACTATACTGGCTCGCTACAAAGTCGAACCACCTGCTCTCTTTGCAGCTGTTTCAGCTGTGTCTGGATGCATCCATACATTGTCAACTGCCTCATTGGAGTGACCAGCTACATGTATATGGAGAGCTTCTTTGGGGAGCATTTCAATCTCGCTTCTCCAATCTTGAAATGGGATATTGCTGGATAAAAATGCTGCTTTAAGTGACTTTCTAAGTTTTGTTTTAGTGTAAACGTCTTGCTGCAAACTGAACATTGGAAGTGTTTTTCCTCCTGTATTTTCAAATGTCTTGTCAAGTTTGATTTCACATGAAATCTTTATGACAATTGCTGCATTTGTAAATCCCTTGCTTTTCCTCCATTCTGACCTGTTAATAACAACACATAAATTAAAAAATGTGTCTATAAATGCAATGTACAATGTAAAACATGTGGTTTGAACATCATGTTTCATCTATACTTCATTTCATTTCATTTTAATCAATCACATCCCCCATACCATATACATTTAAAAAAACATTAAATTAATTAATTGGTGAATGATTGGCAAATAAATTTCCCACCCATGACATCTAACTTTCATTTTTTTTTCATCCACGACACTTACTATTAAGTCATACCTGTATTGGTGCCAGTGGTATTGCTGGCTGTCGGGATGTTGATGCCACCTGTTGGCTGCGTTGTGGAAATGCAGGTACACGTGGCACCTTTGCCTTTCGTTTTTCTGCACTGTCTTCAGAGGTTTTCCTCTTCTGATGATGTGATTTGCTGATACCGAGGTGGGATCCTAAAAGAAAAGCTGGAATGACAAATTCCTTTGCAGACAAGAAACCAAACTGACATGTGGCATGCAAACTGAAAATGGCAGGTCAATTCTGTTCACTTGCTTGTTGTAGTGAATCTAGTCGTAGAGAGACTGTACAGAGAAGGTAGCACTTGAAAGAATTACTAAAAGTAAAATGACCGCAGATTTATTTCATAGCTACAGCTACATCATCAGATGAAGTGGCTGCAGCTACAAAAGCTTATACTATAATTATTTATTTTAGATACAATAATTTCACTACCTTCTCAATGTATCTAGCACCTCGGCCATAACACTGTACACATCTTTGTTCCATGGAAAGAGCACTGCAGTGTTTTTACAAGTTAACACACAAACAAATTCTTTTATCTTCCATGCAGTTTAGTTGTTCAACCTACTCGAAGTATTTCACATTTTTGTCCCTCCTGATGTTGAAACATTTTATTAAGTCACAAAACTCACATGGCATTCATTTTTGATAGCACTACATTTCATATTGTAAAATAAAAAGAAACAAAAATTGATACATGTAGTTACCGAGACTGCTGTTTTTTTGCTTCTCCATCATCTTCCTCTGTGTCTAGACATGACGTGTCCTTGGCCTTTCTCTCTTTCTCCAAGATTCCCTCCCAATTATCTCAAAATAAAAAATAAAATAAAATCTAAGTTATTTGGCCTTGCCAACTACATGTACATATTTTGGTGGATTTTTTATTGAACTGCCCATACGTTCACCCCAATCAGGGAATATCAGCAATTTTGACTAGAGCAAAGAGAAAAGCTGCTATATATGCCTTTCTTTTTTACAAAAATTGCCACCATAAACTTTTCATACGAATAAAATATTTAAATTCTGAAATAGGTACTTACTGGAAGAGGCAAAGAATCGGACAGAGAGATGGTGGGACGTAGTCTTGTCTACTGATGCTTGTTCCTTAGCCATCTTTCGGACTCCTTAGGAGGATGAACGGTCAGGCCACCAACATGAATAGTTAATACTTCCATCCTTCCAGGAAGTGGAAACAACTGCAATGCCATCGGAGAATTCCACCACTGCATATTTATTTTCCAACAGATTTGAGTTTTTTCTTCCTGAAGTCATGAAAAACAAACACAAAACTATTTTCGTCTCATGAATTTTGGAAACGCCATTATCATGTGTAAAACCAAGGGTGGCCTGACATTCTAGTTGAACATGCACTATGCAAGAATGTAATAAAGGAGCAGCCACTTGTATCCGACAGTCATTTTCTGTGTCTTCTTTGAATAGTAAGGGGATTGCTGCGGAGAGAAGTTGCTTTGAAAATAGACATTAAATGCATTAGCAATTTCACTGGGGGAAGTATGTGTTTGGTTACCATGTTGGAAGGAATTAACAGACTGAGGTTGGCGTTTACTCTTTACAAAAGACCAAAAACGCTTAGGATTCAACTTACAGTCAATGGCAAGACTCTGTACATAATCATTGTAAGCAGTTCTAGTCATGCGTTTTACCAATGTTCTTTATTCTACATACTAATTCCATAAGTTCACATTGTTCTTGTTCTTGATAGCTCTGCGATAGACTCTGTTCTTTTTCCTAGATGTTTTGATAATGTCACTGGTTATCCAAGGTGATCGACAACGACCCTTTGATGTGGCAACAGGAATCACATCCTTCACCGCAGCATGTACGAGTGACGTGAAGTTGTCCCAGGTTTCATCAATGTCGGTCTCATTGTAGAACAACTCCCACGGAATGCACTGCAGTGTGGTCTGAAAGTCCTGTGCATCTGCCTTGTGGAACTGATGAAATGTCCGGTGTAGAAGTTGATGAGGGGATGCATTGGGGATTTCAAAGTGAATGGAGTCGTGGTCGCTGTTGCCTAAACCCGGTGCTCTATGGATGTTTCGAGTCCAGTTGGGGTCATCACAGAAAATGAGATCTAGCAATGTGTCGTTGCCATGAGGATTGCGCCTTGTGGGAAATGATACCAGCTGTGACATGCTCAGAGATTCCGCTATGTTAAGTACTGTTGAAGAGTGGCTGTTGAGTGTTAGAGGGCGGTTTTCATTCAAGGATATTGTGCAGGGTATTGTAAGGTTGAAGTCCCCTAGAAGAAAAATTGCTTTAAACTGGCAGGAATAAGGAAGAATGCGGTCGATGGAGAAATAATACTACTACCAACAGTTTTGGCCTTTAATGGTGTGTACCTTTTACGAAGCCCACCACATTTTGGTACATGACATGCAGCACATGGTTTGGTGGATGCATTGGTTAGGGAGGGAACAAGTCTGTTTTGGTGGTGGAGGAGGTGGAGGTTGGAATATGAAAGGCACACTACTTGATGCAGGTTGTAGGGAGACAGATTGTGCCATTGGCTGTGAAGGCACAACCAAGAGAATTGGTACGCCACTTCATCCTGGAGACGCAGTTGATTTAGGACAAATACGACGTGAAAATTTGGGCTCTGTGGAAGCTGATGACTGGGGTGGAAGCTCAGTCAGATCAGGTGTTTCAGAAGCATCAAAGTTTCAAAGTCGAACCACCTGCTCTCTTTGCAGCTGTTTCAGCTGTGTCTTGATGCATCCATACATTGTCAACTGCCTCATTGGAGCGACCAGCTACATGGAGAGCTTTTGGGAGCATTTCAATCTCACTTCTCCAATCTTGAAATGGGATATTGCTGGATAAAAATCTTCTTTGAATAGAAGAATGTACTTCCTCGTGATTGCAGATACTTTGACATCACTCAGTGACCTACCCAATCTGGACACTCTGTAAATACCAAGCACAGTTGAATCCACAGGGTACTCATAAAAAGGATCCAAGGAAAGAAATTTCTGGAACACCACATAACGAACTCCCTCTTGCAGAACAAAATTTCTTGCGAGACCAATGAACTCATTCACAAGGATACAGTTGTCCCCAGTCTTTGTTCTAAGAATGAAGTCTTGCCCAGGAGCACAGTATTTTTGGAACTGTTTACACAACTGCATGTCCCGAGGCAGGGGCCCATCCACATGTTGCTTCTGAAAGACATCACACACAGGATAAGCCACAGGGGCCTTGTCTTCAGAATTTTCCTCGGACAGTCTCTTTACCACCTGTTGAAGAGGTAAAACAGGTGATCTCCGCATTCCTTTCAACCTTCCCAAAAAAATTTCAAACACGAAAGAAGAAACCTCATCCAGTGGACCATACAGTCGCACAACATCTGCTAAATGCAGTGGACCGTGCACATTGTATGACACCCATTTTTTGCTGTACAGCTCACTAAAATGTGCAACAAACAATTTCAACAAATCTTCAGCATAATCTGCATACTCAGAACACAGGCTGGGATTTAATAGAATAGACACACTGACAGAAAGGAGGACATTTTTGTACATGTTTTCAGGTTGTGCAGAACAACGGGTCCAGTGTAGAGAAGAAATTGTCTGAATTCTGTTGCCTTCCAACGATCAATCTCTATACATGACCTCAGCTTTCGTGCAAATTCCACTTAACTGTTACTTGACTTGTACTAACATACCTTTTGATATTGCATCAATATTGCGCCGACCAAGCCTTGTCCTCAGTTGACCTTTCATCCACAACTTGAGTAGTTTCCGCACAACTCCAAGACAAATTAAGTGCATGTAATCAAGTGGAAATTGGCTCACCATCCCCATCCCAACAGTGGATAATGCCGACGGCCCATTGTGATGTTCTTCATCCTCCATTGTGGCAAAAGACACGTCAGTGTGTAATGGAGTATTAACATAAGGAAAAGTCATCCTTCTGTCCTCATTGAGGTACAGGTACACGCCACGCTGAGAACATTTATCGCAACCAGAGTATTCGATGTGCCCTTTAACATTTTTCACAAAGGCACTTGCTGGGGTGTCACACACACCTGCTGCAATCTCAATATTGTACTGAGAACCACCAAGAGAAACACCTCGAATCTTCAACAAGGTCACTTCATCCACAAAATCTTTAAAGTACTCTGTAGCAGGTTTGGGTTTACTATTACCACAAAACAAACCAATGATGAATGGTTTCCTGATTTTCAAACCCATAACCAGTCCCAAAATAGGCCAAAACTGGACAGATGAAGATTTAAATAATGGCGGGCCATCCACATTTATCTGCATTTTTAAACAGTCACCAATTTGTTGCATGTCCCTGCATTGCTCAACTGATTTTTTTCAACCCCGACAATAGTCCATGTAATAGGAGCCACCTGCGATTTCTTTCACCTCAACATTTGAAACAGTCCTCAGCAATGTACGTGGGTCCTTGGGGAGTTCTGGGTGTTCATTTCTCAGCATGTGAAGTAGATCGCGAAGAGCCGAATGCGAAATTTTGTGGCCAACTGCCCAGACATTTGCGGCAATTCAAGATCAGAAGTAGTGGAAGAATCTGATTCAGGATTTCTATCTCCATCCATCATTTCAGATGTGCCTGATCACTCTGTTCCTTTGTCTATGGTCTGATAGGCCATCTGTATCTGCATCTAGAGATCCATCACTGCTATTGATTCGCTTTTGGACCTTGATGATAGAGGGAGAGAGCAATTACTTTGTCTGTGTAAGACCATCTTCTTCCTCTTGACTTGGTCTTTCAATCGGATGAGTTACGTAGCTGAGATGCAAAGAATGACAGGGCTGGTTCCTGCAAGTAGTTTCTTGCTCCATCAATGAGCTGTCCTATGATCTGTCTACTCGGGGTCATAGTGGTCATTACTGTTTGTGGCTTGCTTAATTTGTTCTTTAATCGACAAGTCCTGACACGCTCTTTCTTGAGGGTTTTATTCATTTTGTGATTGGTTCTTTGCTGGTCGCGCTTCATGTCTTGTGTTGACTGCTGATCATGGTTCGTTATTTTGGGCTGCCTCCTCATTGTCTTGGGCTACCGAGTATGTGTATTAGCGGTTCTAAACTTTTATATAAATAAGGTTAAAAAAGTTATAGCACTGCAATATAGGCTAATATTTAATATAGAATTTTAAGAAAGATTTCTGCAAGCTGTGAAAGTTTTGTTTCAAATGATGTTAGCGATTTTGAGATATGGACGAAAATATGGAGCGGTTATTTCCGTGCAGAGCTGCTGAAACTGCATGTGTTTTTTTATTACGTGAGAAAGTCTTTCTCAGATTCGAATTTTTGGGGTGGAAAATGATCTCTTTCTCCAAAACCACGATACTTCAAGGGGAAACATTTCTCACAATGTTTGATACTACAGTTATGATCACTATACGCGTATGCATTTACGCGTATCACGCTACGCGTGTGATGCGCCAATAAAATGTTTCTGCTAAGCTTGTAAAATCTGCTAAGGCATGTCTCCGCGTAAGCCTCCGCGTAGGGCAACGCGTAAGCCTACGCGTAAGCCTCCGCGTAAGCCAACGCGTAAGCCTCCGCGTAAGCTAACGCGTAAGCCTACGCGTATATGCGATGTTTCGGGAATTTACGTGATTACGCGTTAATGTGCGAGAAGTAGCATTCGCGAAAATACGCGTATCAATAGCATACGCCCGTCTACGTATCTCTTGCTCCAACGCAAGTTTTTCCAACTCTGTCCAAAGAGTTTTATATATTTTATAATCTGTTACTCCCCACACCCCAAAAAGAACAAAACGGAGTCGGGTTTTAAGCCTTACCTGCATCACGGTACGCTGTCCTTATTTATTTGCAACGATCGTCCTGTAAGTTGTAACCCGAATTGGTAGTCAAAGCGCCCCTTGTTTTCTTGATCAAATACAAAATTGTATTAAAATGTCACCAGCAGAAGCTTGGGCGATACCGCGATATTATTGAAAATCGCGATACCAGTTCTTAAACGATTACGATATCGTGTCGATTTTTTTTTTGATCGCGATATCGGTAAATCGCGATATCGATGAAGTATTGCGATGTATTTCCTAATCGAGACGATCTTGCAACAACAAAGAGCTGTTTCAAAACATAGAGCGTCACAGACTGTAACCGCAAGATGACCCGAAGAGACCCACATCAAAGCTTTAGGGTTCAGGCGTTCTCACACAGACACTACAGAAAACTACAATAGCGTTACATTAGGCGCACACGAAGGCCAAGAGCCGGTTTCATTGTATCGGGTCGGGTACCCGTAACCGAATTTATAAATTTTGACGCATCGTCCGAGACATCAGCTCAAAGTGAATTACCGACCATTCCAAAACTCCATTTTTTTTTTCAGTTCGAATTTAGTTTTGTTTTGACTATCTTTGATGCATCTCCAGAAGCCCAGAAGCAAGCCCATTGTGTGTTTTTATAAAGTTTCTCGTAGCCAGAAAATGATCTTCTTTGATGCACCACAGATGGCGGAATAAAGTAAACATTCAAAGTGATTGGAGTTGTAATTGTACTTACACTAACCCTTGCCCGACAGATACAGCATTTATTTAAAAGGCGTTGGTCGGTGTATTCCTCGACCGAATTTATATTTATTAGTCTTAGACCAACCGATGGTCATTAAATTGGGTAATATAAGTACTTTTACAAAAGTTTGCCGTACCGATTTACAAAATGTATTAAGATGTACAAATAAAAAGATGTTAAAAAACCCTGAGCCTGTTTATTTACGAGAACCTAGTTATGTAATTTGCCTTGTTTTTATAGAAAACAAGAGAAAGGGAACTTAAAGACTCATTTGAATAAACTCCCAACAAAATTTTAAAAAATCCTAACAAATCACACGATGACGTCATCATGATGTCACTTCAATTTTTGTCTATAACACATCCCGCCATACCTGCATACCAAGTTTGAACCCAATCGGACTTATATTTCCAGAGATATAGGGCATTGACAAAAAACAGACCTTTAATGTGACGTGACACATGAAAAGTCATTGGGTGTCACATTATTAAAGTGTAGTTTTTTTCAATGCCTATATCTCAGGAAGTATACGTCCGATTGGGTTCAAACTTGGTATGCAGGTATGGCGGGATGTGTTATAGATAAACATTGAAGTGAAATCATGATGTGTTCATCATGTGATTTGTTAGGATTGTTTTATTTTTGGACCTTTAAGCCATATCTCATCAACAGAACATAATAAATTTAAAATTCTTTTTGTAATATGTGTATTGGGTCATAGACATATGCACACAATTGGACAAAATGTGTGACGTCATCATTACGTCACAAAAAGGCCATTTAAAAAATCCAAGATGGCCGCCATAAAGAACCTGAAAACAAATGTACACATTGGTTTTCATGTTAAGTATATCCTAACGTTTCCGAAAATGTATAGTTTAGCAAATCTACCAAAACAATTACTGAAAATACATAAGAAACCTGACTAAATGGTGTATCCTATCTTTACTGATTTAGTTGGTGCCTCTGGAGCAGCAAACGGCCAGCTGCATCGATCGACTTACAGCATTGTTTCCAGTCGTGGTCCTTTTGCCCCTCAGCGACCTCAATAACGCTGAAGTAATCAGCGCGTATTTGATCCATCTTGTCCTTATTGAGCTGGCCATGTACTGCTCCTTGCCGCTTTCCTTCAAAGTATGTCCGATTATCTCTCAATTCTATGTTAGTGAATGCTCTTCGAACAAGGTTGACCGCAAAGTTGCGAGGAGCTGCTCTTGTGGTACAACTTAATAGTGCATCTTCATCATCTATTTCAGGCACCTGAGCAGGTCTCCTCGGAACTTGTCGGCCAAGCAGTCTTCCGGGCTGAAACAGGCCTTCTATCCTGTCAAGACGTGCCTTGATGCCTGTGAACTCGGTAAAGATTCTTCTTTGCATGCCATGGATTCTTTGCATTAAATTAACAGTAAAATTATACCTTTCCTCCCAGTCTTCCCCCCAATTCGAACTGAAAAAAAATATGGAGTTTTGGAATGGTCGGTAATTCACTTTGAGCTGATGTCTCGGACGTTGCGTCGAAATTTATAAATTCGGTTACGGGTACCCGACCCGATACAATGAAACCGGCTCTTGGCCTTCGTGTGCGCCTAATGTAACGCTATTGTAGTTTTCTGTAGTGTCTGTGTGAGACCGCCTGAACCCTAAAGCTTTGATGTGGGTCTCTTCGGGTCATCTTGCGGTTACAGTCTGTGATGCTCTATGTTTTGAAACAGCTCTTTGTTGTTGCAAGATCGTCTCGATTAGGAAATACATCGCGATACTTCATCGATATCGCGATTTACCGATATCGCGATCAAAAAAAAATCGACACGATATCGTAATCGTTTAAGAACTGGTATCGCGATTTTCGATAATATCGCGGTATCGCCCAAGCTTCTGCTGGTGACATTTTAATACAATTTTGTATTTGATCAAGAAAACAAGGGGCGCTTTGACTACCAATTCGGGTTACAACTTACAGGACGATCGTTGCAAATAAATAAGGACAGCGTACCGTGATGCAGGTAAGGCTTAAAACCCGACTCCGTTTTGTTCTTTTTGGGGTGTGGGGAGTAACAGATTATAAAATATATAAAACTCTTTGGACAGAGTTGGAAAAACTTGCGTTGGAGCAAGAGATACGTAGACGGGCGTACGCTATTGATACGCGTATTTTCGCGAATGCTACCTCTCGCACATTAACGCGTAATCATGTAAATTCCCGAAACATCGCATATACGCGTAGGCTTACGCGTTAGCTTACGCGGAGGCTTACGCGGAGACTTACGCGTAGGCTTACGCGTTGGCCTACGCGGAGGCTTACGCGGAGACATGCCTTAGCAGATTTTACAAGCTTAGCAGAAACATTTTATTGGCGCATCATACGCGTAGCGTGATACGCGTAAATGCATACGCATATAGTGATCATAATATCGATCATAACTGTACTAACAGATCTTCAGTGCCCCTTACCAAGTAAGTTTTTATGGTTATTAATTTGTTGAGTAATTACCAAAGATGTACCTTACCTGGTGAAGCGAGGGAACGGCAATGACGCAGAAGTTTAAGTACTGAGATAATTTATTCAATTCTGCAAAGAATCACATGAGAAACTAAATCAACAGTGAAGCATGTAAATATTAAATTTAACAGTAAATCACCAGTTTCATGCAAACACACAACTTTCATAGCAGTTATAGTAAAATTCCTTGAAAGCCTGAATTGAACAGCTACATTGTAGATGTTACCGCAAGACTTAAGTTCGTGCCTAGTCAACAATTCCACAGTACATGTACATGTAATGCATAACTCAAAAAATAAGAGAACTGACTTTCATACACATGGCATAAGACCGTACACACTTAGAGTAATCTGAACAAGATCTGGTATATAATACAATTTACAACTTTTCACCCCAACAATCCATCAATTCCAGTACATCATTACAGCAAGCAGTCACTTCAGAAAGACTCGGTAATGTGGATTTCAGGCTAACAGTTACTCAAATCCAACATTCACTATGATTCAGCTAAGGAAAACAGAAACAAAACAACTCTTAAGTTTCTGAATACATGTACTTGTATAAAGCAAGGATTTCTAAACCACGCCCATAGCAACTAGACCTTTTACATTTATGATATAGCAAATATCAATCCGCATAATAAGATGACAGGAAACCATGTCTGCATAGTACATGAGGTACACATGGGCGGATGAAAAGTAGTCCCAAACTAACATAAAAAAACAGTAAATTATAAAACAGAAATAACTAGCTAGTTACAAGAAAAACAAATCAGTGTATCAACATTCAAAAGCTCGGAAATAGTTCAGAATCTTTAGAAATATGCTAAATTTTCAGACAAGGGCAACTCAACTATTTTTCTTATTTTTGTTGGCATAACTATCTCACAGTTAAGCTTAAACTGTCACCTAGCTGGTAGTGTTCTTTTTCAGGGACCTTCTGCATGTAGCGCACTTCTGGTTAATCTTTGCATTAAAGTCCTTGGGAGACATGCAGGGCTGTCCTGATGGCTGCTGATAATGCTGTACACATGGGCGGATGAAAAGTAGTCCCAAACTAACATAAAACCCAGTAAATTATAAAACGGAAATAACTAGCTAGTTACAAGAAAACCAAATCAGTGTATCAACATTCAAAAGCTCGGAAATAGTTCAGAATCTTAAGAAATATGCTAAATTTTCAGACAAGGGCAACTCAACTATTTTTCTTATTTTTGTTGGCATAACTATCTCACAGTTAAGCTTAAACTGTCACCTAGCTGGTAGTGTTCTTTTTCAGGGACCGTCTGCATGTAGCACACTTCTGGTTTATTTTTGCATTGAAGTCCTTGGGAGACATGCAGGGCTGTCCCGATGGCTGCTGATATCGACCAAGTACACACTCTAAAGGGAATTATAAGATGAAAAGAATGCCTTTAATCAATTTAAAATTTGTATACATGTACGTCTGTACGAGCTTAGATTGTGAGCCAATCACAATGCAAGCTGATTGCTAAAAATGTTTTTCCACTATTTTTTTTTTCACTTTTCCATAATTTACAGAGTCATGCATGTTTTCATATATTGAAAAATTCATTTTGAATTTATCATAAACCTTTTTTTTCCATTTTATAATTCAAATTGTCGTTAAAACAAAGTGTAACAGGTTTGTTTGTGCTATAAATGCGACTCATAGTGTACATAATAGATTTCTTAAAGTTCACGCTTCTTTGAGGTAAACAAGGTTATTTTTATTCCTTTTTCCAGACTAGTCTTAGAAGAGGAAGATTTAATGACGCTGTCGCGTGTAATGTATTATTTTTCTGTAAGATAATAAGCACAAAAGTTAAATACCCAGTGGGTCTCGACAAACAGTACACAGTAAAAATATTCATAAACGATAAGATTATTAAATTATTAAGTCGAAATGGCCTATCTTATTCTTGCTGAACACTTGACTAAACTCCGATTGAACTCCAACTGAAGGGGGTTCTCTGGGGACTTGTAGGAGGAATGGTAGAACAGGTCACACAGGTGGACGAAAGTTTCAGGAATTGAAGTTGGTATAGCTTGCTGGAGTTCGGGACGTAGCTTTTGTTCAATCCTTGATCAGAGGATGAACTTGTCCTGATAAAAGTAGCTTTGAACAGCCACGAACCACTGTCTGGTCTTGATTGCTCTAACGGTACTCTCTGCTGTTCTGTTCTCTGCAGATAATGTGTTTGTACCTAGAGCAGGACAGGGGACAAATTTTATGAGTATGGCAGGTTCAAATGTGGAGGCAGGAGACAGATAAACTGGAGCAATTTCTCCTTACAGTCTGACTCTAATGGAGTCCAGTGGTCAAGTGAAAGGACCGGTCACTGAACTGGACATTCCCTCCTCAAGGCTCTGTGGTTGGCTGCAAGGTCTGCTGCCCACTGGCGCTGCCAAACAACCAACCTATTCTTAATGATTTATCAACCTAGGACTGTGTGGTCTAGGTTATCAAAAAAATGGGGGGGGGGGCATACAATTTCATCCCGTTACAAAAGTATTTCAGAAAAAGAAAAAAAATCACAAGTAAAATTCCTATACCTGCCGGCTCGGAGTTGCTCGGATGTTTATTCGTGACCTTTATGTGTGAGACGTATTATGGACTATAAATTTTATTTCGTGGAGCTTTTCAGCATCCAGGGGCAAATTGCAGTGGTCGCTCTTGCTGTTCACAGCGTCTCGCTTGCCACATGCATTGCCCCTGGAAAGCCTCCTGACTCCAAACACTCCCTCCAGCAGGCTGTACAAAAGAGATTCCTTGCACTTCCTCTTGTTGAAGGCAATCCGCTTTGCCCTTTCTGTGATGACTGGCATCCCTCCAGTGTTTAAGGGGGAAAGTTCCTGTTGTTGAAATGAAGGGAAAACCTTAACGTATTCATAAATATATCCATCCTTGAGTTCCCTGAAATAATGTTTGGTTTGATCCTTTAACCAGTTCGCGCAGGGATTATTTTAACATCACCGAGCCGAGGGGCGGGATTGTTTTTAACGAAACTCGATCCGAAGCGGGTTAAGGCCGGTAGTGCCGGGAAACACATCACCCACTCATTTCCGGCCTTGCTCGCTGCTAGCAGATATTTCCGAACTTGGTGTGTTTATGCGTCATCAGTTTTGAATTTGGGGAAAACTTTGCGTTTATATACGTCATCCGGCGCGAACTGGTTAACTTGCTCATATCAACCTGTGGTTCATTTGCTATAGAAGGGTTAGAAGAACTTTGTTTTGGTATATTTCTGAGATTTGTAGAACCTGCTGATTTGGTTGGGTTTCCACTTTGTTGTTTGCATCGATTAAAGGGTGTGATCCCCGGCTATAAAGCCATTATTGGGTAATGGCTTCTGACTGGCACCTCAACCCCAGCAAAGATACCTGTAGTTGACTATTTGGGAGAACATCATCCTGGAAAAGTCCTGGAATTTTGTTTTCACAAGGGTGTATGATCTTGGGTTCAGGTCCAGGTTTAGTGACATTTTTTTTGCTCAAATTGAAATCTCTTTTATAGAACATGTCAACATAATATTTGGATTAATGACACTATCAGCTTCTCTTTTTATTTGTTGTTTTGCATTAACATGAATGTGTATTGCTTGGACCTGCAGTGTTATTTTTTAACTTGGAAAAATTGATTTTGTATGGAGCAATCAATGCTTGATTTGGAAATGGATACAAACATTACTGAAGTAATTGTTGCAATTTGGGAAGAGATGGAACGCTTGCTTGGTTGAAATGCTGCCCGAGCTGGTGGATTCACTGATTCTTTTGCATCAACTGCAAGAAAAAAATAATAAATTTTTCGAAAGTGAATTTTGAAAACTCATTCTCAAATACAAAAATACAATACCAACTTTTCAAACCTTATAAAATGCAAATTTCATTGGCTTAATACAACATGACCCAAAACCTTGGATACATTGTAGAGCATTCTCTGATCATTCAATATATGGCAAATAAATTTAATATAACTGAAATGGAATCCATCTGAAAAGCATGCATTTTGGGGTATAAACCAACAAACAAATGATACATATTAGATGTCAAATTTAATAAATGTGATGGGCTCTGTCAAAATGAGTCACATGGGGGACAATTAACTTTTTGAGTTTATACATGTCTGAAAAGAGCATACAACAAGTGTCATTTTGACATATCTTACAAACTTGTGTCATTTTTGGTTCTAAAGTTACGACTTTAAAAATAAATAAAATACTGTAAGTGAAACAAAGTACACCAATGAAACAGAAGGGTCAGAAAAAATTGTTGTTCTTCATATTTACCAGGAAAGTTTTTATTGAGAAATATGAAAATATAGACCCTTAAGAAGCAATAAATCGCGTATCACAAAAATTTGTTTCAATTTGTTTGTCACCCTCCCAACACTCAACAGCCCTTTACTTGAAAGTGGACTGTGCGACAACTTTTTTCATAGAGCCCGCACAAATGTCAAAAAAAAATATAGTAAAAAAAATATAATAATAATATGACAAAATTAAAAATAAGTTTGTGCCTTGTACAATCTTTGCTGTAGCTCGGTTTTCTCGAATCCATATCTGAGATACGCTTTCCCTCGTTGACATTAGTTCCACCACTGAACTTGTTCCATTCACATGGAAGTGAAGTGCAAGACTTGGATGTCCAACCTCGTTGGTACGTTTTTTTTTTTTTAGTCTTTGATGTGTTTCATTGAGCTTGTCTGGGCTGAGCTGTGAATTTTAACAAATTAATGCAAAAACAGGATGAACATGTCCATATTTAGTCTTCCAGCGTGAAGTTCGTAAAGAACCCTGCCAAATCATGCAGCCTTTGTGGAGTTTTCCTTAATTTTTTTACTGATAGAAAACCTCATCTTCGTACACCACACCATGGCCTCCATTTTGTTGATGTTTACTTAATTGTACTACTCGTAGTAAAACCACCATGCTTGCTACAAAAACCTCAGCCATTGGTTGTAAGTTTCACCCCAGATGTGCATGTTTGTTTAGCAACGCAGAAGCCTCGGCCTGTGCCCTATGGCTGTCGTCAGCAAAGCGGTCCGGCAATTTTTTCCTTTCTGTTTTCCGTTTCCCGGGAAACATTTCTGGACCGAATGTGGCCCGACTGACAGCTGCACAAAGTGATCTGTTTAAATGCGGGGGGTCTAATGAATTACTAGTCTCTACACCTGCCAGGTTTTGCATACATGATTTCATACCGTGTGCCAGACACCCGTCGGCATCAGTTGTAACCCTATTTACCAAAAGAGGTTCGTTACAGTTTATCAGTTTTCTTGCACATGTGGTGCCTCCTTCACGTTCGTCCCCATGTTGAAGCTCGCCGGTCGTGTAGCCGTGCAGTCACCTGTGTATTTGCGGTGCCCTTTTTGCCCAGTGTTACATTTTTGGCACAATTTGTTTTCATGTTGATACATGACAATGAATTTTTTTGTTGTGACATTTTCACAGACGACATCTATAGTTTGTGTAGCTGGCACAAAGAGTGGTTTTTTTCGACAGTTTCGGAGGGGATTATTATACTGTCTATCAGCCTCCACTGCAACTGGGCTTTCCCGGCAATAACCCTGCATTTCGTGAATGTCTTTCACAATTTGTCTCTTTTCACACATGTCCTTCTCATTTTCTGCTGTGATGATTTTCCCACATTTGTTGGATAGTTTTTGGAGTCCACTTCCTGAGGGGACAGTCGTGTCCATGGCTGCGAGCATCCTCCTTACACCTGCCGCTGCGATGCCAGTATTGTACAGACCAACTTGAAGGGCCATATTGGGAGCTGCGGTCCGCCTCCCCCTTCCGGTGCTTGGTATTTCAGCATACCGTTTTGTGTTCCCAGTCTGAAAGCCACACTTTCTGCAGGCCAGTGTCAAGGACACACCCAAACCTTGGCGTATCTCTGCATCGGGCATCAGTTTGGGTTGCTCGTCACATTCCGGGTTTGTTCGCCGGTGATCCAGGGTAGCCTGTATGCCTAAGTTGACATCAGATCTGACATTGACAAACCAGTATCCTGTTTCTCCTCCCTGCAGGTGATCATCTTGGTGCTTGAGCTGGCGTTGACTGCTCTCAGAAAGATGCTCCCCCTTATTCTTGGGATGGAGTTTGTCCAGCAGTGTAGTTTCTGCAACTTTGGGTCGTAGCAGCATGACATCCCTGGTTGGCAGCTCATTCGGTGTAGTACAAAAGAACCCCTGCTCTTCTCTGGTTACTGCTAGTTATAGCTGGTCCTGTGTTGGTTCTAAAGTCTCTGCTTAATAGTGACCTTGCCGTAGTTTCCGAGTGACTTGTTCTGCTTGTGCTCCCTCCAGCCATGCCAGCTGTTTCACCAGCTGGAACAGCCAGGTGGTTAGCCAGTTCAATGTAACTAGTAGGTGGCCACTGAAGAAGCCCTGTTGACTCTCCTAGCCATCAATTTGTGAGGTCTTGTACAGGATCTGGCAACATAATATCACCATATTTTAGCAACTCACAATATTGCTGAGCATGCTGCTTCTTTTCCTCGGTTAAGACGGCAGCACCGGGACCTTCAGTTGTGTTGCTGCAGCATAAGCGACCGCGGCCAATTCTTCTTTTCTTCCCGTTCTTTTGAGGCCCCTGTCTGCTAAAAGGTTCTTCAAAGCATCAACTTTCCATCGCATGAAATCATCAAGACTCAAATTCTCGTAATTTTGATCACTCATGATTAAAAATGATGACCAAAAAATCAGAGAAAAGCAAGAAGTGTGAACATGTTCGCGTCTGCAACATAGTTAACTATATGATAAGCTCTAGGATCTCTGGTTATGACCTCGTCGAGGGATATCATTGGCTCTTGTAAACAATTGATGCCAGAGGAGCCAATAGAGGGCCGATTTACATGATGTTTACATATATCGAGCCGCTGACAGCAGCTTTCGAGCAGCAGCAGAAATCTTTCAAGCCGCTGTGAGCGGCTCGCAAGTTGTTTTTTTCGTAGGTGCAGAACCACATTTTGTTTACTTTACTGATTATAGATAAAGTTCATAATTTTGTTGATTGTGTACGACCCAATGATGTGTTATCTGTTATTTAAAACACTATGAGATGGGGTGAGGGGCAGAAACTTTTTGTTTTGGGAGAGCTCCTCTCTTCACACTGTTTGTGTTAGCTCTTTGTTTAGCATACCCATGCTCTGTTTGCCTGGCTTATTTTGGAGGCCGACCTGTGACCAGAGCTCGGCGTCCTCCCAGTGGAGTCTTACGTCTTGTGACAGCGGTTGGCTGTACTCCGATTTTCGTTGATGTTTGAAGGCATTCTTTTGCCCTGATCTTTATTTGTCTTGCAGCAGAGGGAGTACTATACTTAGCAAATGCGAACAAAGCTGAGACAAGCGCACTGTCTGTAGCAATCTTCTCAAACCTTGAAACAAAGCTCTTCATTGGAAGTCTGTACACATCCGGATCATCCTTCATCTTTTTACTTAGGAGTGTCAAACATGTTCTGCAGCTTCTCTTGAACATCTTGGTCTTGAGTTGACCTGCTACTTGTGCCACGGTTCTGGAACTCTTTTACTGCAGAGTGTTGGAGATTGAGAGAATCTAACCTGCTTATCTGAGGATCTTGCAGGACAGACACATCAGTGGTGGGAGGAGGTGCTGTGGCATCTACAGGAGGCGGCAAGTCATTATCATTGCCAAGATTCATGAACCAGTCCTTATCAAAGTATAAAAAAACAGGTATATTTTTATACAAATGGTTTGTCAGTGCTTTTCCAGTATTTTTGAAACCATTGCGCATGATCAAAGGTACTAACCTTTCTCACGAACAAAGCAGTAGAAAAGATTGGAGTTGACACCATGGTACTGGAGTGCACGGATGTGTCTTGACATGTAAAGACTTTTTCCAAGCGCAAGTGTTCTTCTTCCCTCCGTCTTGACTAGACCTATTCTTCGGTTACCTGAAATAAATATTACAAATTGTAGCACTTTCAAAATACAGTTGTATTATATGAAATTATGAGACTATTTAGTAGTTAAAAGACTATTTAGTAGTTTTGAAGTAAAAAGTACTAGTACTAGTAGTACTAGTAAAATGAAAACTTCAGGCCAAATACATTATAGGTGCCAATCAAAAGTTAAAGACTAAAACAGTTTTCCATGAATGCTTAGACCAAGCTAAGATAAATGCAAAGATCAAAGCCTTAGCCCCACACAAGTAGGACTAACAAATGTGTTAGCGAAAGTACAAAATCCTAAGAACTACTTTTTTGGTTGAATCTAGCTTGAGGATTCGACCGTAGGTGGAGGTGATATACCCCCCTTATCTCATGCACGTGTTGCAGGACCCCATTGCCATGCACAGTCTTGAACCACTGTGCAAGCGGTAGTGCGCGATAAGGTGGTGGTGGCTGATACACAGTAGTGGCAACAGTGGCAGTTGTTAATAATCTGCTCCTTCTTCTATGTAGCTCACAGTCTGACAGATATTGAATGACACGCTTTCCCCATTCTTCACTATGAATTTCAGCTAAGGCTTTCCTCAAATAACTTGTGCTGTTTCCATTTGTTCGGGGCTTTATCAGGGTAACACACTTCTTATCTAGGGCTAGACGAGTAGTCAAAACAGCAGGAAAACTGTTGCGGTGGGCTGGATCCAACTGATTAATTAATTCCACGCTCCAGGGGCATTGAAGAAGCTTACATCGACTACATCGTAAGTACTCACCCACCAAGTAATATCTGGATTCAGAATCGATGACTTCCCTGGCTTTGGTGTAGATTCCTCCATGATTCAATTTCACGTCACAAGTTGGGCACTTGAGAGGTATGCCCCACATCCTCATGGGTGCCCATACAAACAACCGTTGTCTAAAGTAGCTATGTGGGTCAGGGTGGGGGGGAAACAGTGGGCTTTTTTGGAAATACCAAAAACAACTAGAACCTAACGTGAGCTCTAGTATAAAGATCAGTTTTTAAATTGGTTTATTTTTGCAAATAAATCATACTCATACGATGATACAAAACGGTCACAGTATTTACAATATAAAATTTAATTACAACTTGTTTAAACAATGCATACATAAAAATAACCGCACTAGGGAAAATAACCCTCCACCAAAAAAAACGCGCTTTGATCACTATCAATAAACTACTGAAATGTTAATATTTACATATAATTTGTCTCTTCTTATAATTTACAAAAACTACACAAATAAAATAAACCAACCACCAATTACTTATTTAAACAAACAACTCATTTTACCCACCACCAATGAAAACAGTTCAAACCAACTCGACGCCCACCACCAAAGAAAACAGTTCAAACCAACTCCAAAACAATAACAGTTAATGCTTGCTGGCACGCCCCCTTTTCTTCTTGGTGTCTGGTTTCCTCTTTCGAATCTTCGCCCATTCCTTAGGAGAGTCTGAGGAATGGTGACAGCGTTTGATGGAGGCGGTAGAGATCATGGAAACGACGGACCCGTCGGAGTTGCTGTCCTGGCTCCGTCGCTCCATCTCTTGTTGTATTTCTGCCTTTGCGACTCGCTCCGCCCACGTCTTGGTTTTTGTCTCGCCACATTCCACAGGGACGTCCACTGATGAGATAGACACATTAGTAGTCATCGATGTCAATGATACCGAGTCGGATATTGTCGTGCACTATGTGGCCGTAGCACCCACCGCGCCCGCACTACGCCGAGGTGGACGGTTGGGTGTACGGGCGGGCTTGGTACCGTCAGCGATGGGTGTGCCGGCCCTGGCTGGTCTACTCGGCGGGGTGACTGGGCGTGGAGGCTTGGGTGGTCTGGTTGGCTGTAGTGCGGCATCCAGTGGTACGGGGCCCGCCTGATGGGTGGCGAAAGCAGGGTTTTGACAAGCCCAAGGTGGTCTGGGTGGTCTCGCAGGCTCCAGGTCGCCGCCGTCATCGTCGCTGTCCGAGTCGGTGAGCGTCGAAACACGTAGGCGAGCGGCGTACGACCAGGGGCACCGTGCGGCATAGTGCCCCGTCACCCCGCACATTCGACACTTCACCGGCTCAGGACACTCACGGCTGCGGTGCCCGTGCTTGTTACAGTTGTAGCACACAAATGATGGGCACCCCGCAGCCAGGTGGCCGACCAACCGGCATGTCCTGGTGGTCATACGTCACCCGCAGTTGGTATTCACCAACATGCACGTAAGATGGGATGGGACGACTCGGGTCCATACGTGCATGTCGGTGGCCGTTCTCTCAGCCCAGATGTTTCTGCCAGTGGCCTCGTCGTATGCCGAACACCTTGCCATACGGAGATAGCGCCGAGGAGATGGTGATGTCGCTCAACTCAAAAGGTGCGTCATGGACTGTTATGAAAGTCAGCTTCCTGCTCACGGGTGTGGTCGTCACTCGATGTTGCCCGATGAGCAGGCCCGGCTCGCAGAATCTTCATCTTGGCCGCTTCGGTCTTGCTGGTGACGCACCATTTGTTGTCGTTCAGCTGCTGGACACAGGCGACGTCAGTCTCCCCGGCGGTCGTGGCGATCAGCTGGCACATCTCATTGTAGGCGATCTTGGCATCAGTCGTCAGGTAGGTTGATAGGTCCCTCTGAAGTTCCCGGCTGGCCATCGTAGAGTCTTCTCCTGATCTTGGCCAAAAGGCCGAGAAGCAATCTAAGGCAGTGTTCAGCAGCGAGACATAGGCCTGAAAGTGCGCAGGCCGTGGCGTAGCTCGCTTATAAGGGCCAACCGCTGAATACTTTTTTGGCAGAGTGATCATGAACAAGGAATTCCTAACATACCCGTGGCAGATGTACATGTATACTGAAAGGAACAGATGCCAACGATTGAAGTCAATCGAACAAATGAAACTATATTCATATTTTTACCAAACGCAACACGTGCATTCAGCTGTGCTGACCTGTCCTGTTTCTTTATGCAGCACTACCCAGGTAAAATATGTTGGCTCTGAAGTTTTAACTTGTGGTATTACCTAAAAAAAAGTATAACAAAAAACAGGTATATTTGTATACAAATGGTTTGTCAGTGCTTTTCCAGTATTTTTGAAACCATTGCACATGATCAAAGATACTAACCTTCCCACGAACAAAGCAGTAGCAAAGATTGGAGTTGACGCCATGGTACTGGAGTGCACGGATGTGTCCTGATATGTAAAGACTTTTTTCAAGCGCAAGTGTTCTCCTCCCCTCCGTCTTGACTAGACCTATTCTTCGGTTACCTGAAATAAATATTACAAATTGTAGCACTTTCAAAATACAGTTATATATATGAAATATATATGAAATATATGAAATATTATATGAAATTATGAAATGGTACTAGTAGTTAAAAGTGTCTTGAAGTAAAAAGTACTAGTACTAGTAAAAAGAAAACTTCAGGCCAAATACATTATAGGTGCTAATCAAAAGTTAAAGACTAAAAAAGTTGTTCATGAATGCAAAGACCATAGCCTTAGCCCCACACAAGTGGGACTAACAAATGCCTAGAAAAAAAGGAAAAAAAACCTGGGTCATGTACCCGAACAGGTTGCATCTAAACTTTAGCCTTCACCTGAATGCGAAATAGTCGGCTAATAACTGTTACACTTACAATTACCAATAAAAACATCACATACATAAATATTTGTTTAAATTACTAGCTTTGATGTAGCTATCCAAATGATATCTACAAATTGTTGGGAGGCTTGTTGGGCCATCTTCCCATCCTTTTGAAAGTGTCTCTGGCCGAGGAAGTCTAATCATGCCACCATCAAGAATTAGCTTGGCGCTCTTTGATGACTCGATGTCTTTTTCTTGTTCTTTGTCAGATGATTTAACCTGCAAACCAAGTTTTTCTGGCAAGAATGGCCGCTCCGCTAGTTTTGTAAGATTTTCTTCGCCAACAGGGACTCCCCTGTTCCTTAAATATGTCTGTAATTCTTCGACCTTTAATTTAAGAAATTTCTCCATGTTGAAACACGCGCATTTCCTCAGTTAACATAAACAGGACGCAAAGCAGTGCTCCGATTGGTATCCCTTTATGCTTTGCAAGAGGACGCCCTCTGTTGGTGAAAAGCTATTAGCAATAAACCTTATGAAGGCAGAGCCAGAGAACTTGCCTCAATTTTTCTCATGATCTTCGCTGTTACTTCCTTCTTCATCACCATAAACTCTACACTGTAATAAAGTCATCTTGAGAGAGCGATTTTTATTTCCTCAAGACGGACTTTACACAGAACTTTCGAGGGAGGCAACAACTTTGCATGCGAATTACACAATAGTGTGCTGAAACACAATAGCGGGTAACTTTTTGCGAATCACGAATGCAAAGGCGGCACGCATGTGCAGATGTACAAATCGCAAAGATGTGAATAATTCATAAATTTTGACTCGCCCACCTACGGAAACAAAAATCGCGAGCGGCTCGCGGTAGCAAAAGAGTTAAAAGGCAGTGCACTAAAAGTGCCTTATCACACACGTCTCTTGCCCTCGTGCGGTATTTGTGTGACTTTGTCCGCTTTAAAGGTCTTGCTCTAGCTTGCAGGATTATAGCCCTGTGGCCCAGGCACAGTAGCTGTATCTGATGATATTGGTCCCTCACTTGTATTGGTAGATCTTCATGAACCCACCTTTTACAGAGCTCTCTACTTGTATAGGGTACGTGCCACTGAAGAAACCAAAGCCTTCTAATCTTTGGCAGTGTTCCACTTCATTGTTGGATAAGGGGATGATCAGATAATGTTTTATTTCTGTCTTCTTTTTGAGCTTCACTTTGCTGACTTAATTCATCTCACTCCTGTCATTCTAAATTGCATTGGGTCATCACTGGTGAGATCTGTCCCTGGGTAGTTGTTTGTTGTGTTCTGCCATAGACGGTGATGCATTTACACACCAGTCCTGGCAAGGTGCGTTGCGGTGTAACTTTAGAAACTTCAGAGTAATATTTGTGTGACTTTGTCCACTACCGGTACATCAACATGTATGAAAGTCTGGTTCTTGCAGGATAGCCATGTATAGCCAGGCACAGTAGCTGTATCTGATAATATTGCCTGGTCCCTCCCTCCTTGTGTATTGGTAGCTCCTTCGTGAACTCTCTACTGATTGATTATTTAATAATGTTGGATTAAAAAAAAAAAAAATGGGGGGTGTATAATTATGTGGTCTCGTGATTGGCTAAAAGTGTGGTTGGAACAGTTAAGTCCAACATGAGGCAGGCAGGCAGGCAGTGTTTTTATTGACAATAACAAACATACGACAAAAGAAGAATTGTGGATTTTATGATACTGTACACATTCTGATAATATAATAGATATGCAATGTTTTGCTTGTTCCTCACTTTTCTCCCAAATTAATATAACAAGTATAATTGTGTATTATATATATGCTGCATACGTGTTTTAACCTATTTATTTTATGATACAGTGTACATGTACATGTACATTATGATAATATACGCAATGTTTCGCTTGTTTCTCACACTTTTCTCACGAATAAGTATAACCGGTATAATTGTATATAATGTGCATACGTGTTTTAACCTATTTATTTTAAAAACAATTGTGGATTTTATGATGTGCATTCTGATAATTTACTAGATATGCAATGTTTTGCTTGTTTCTCACTTTTTTCACAAATAAGTATAACAAGTATAATTGTATATCTAGACTAATGTGCATATCCATACGTGTTTCAACCTATTTATTTTAAAAACAATTGTGGATTTTATGATGTACATACATTCTGATAATATACTACGGTAGATATGCAATGTTTTGCTTGTTTCTCACACTTTTTTTTACAAATTAATATTTATAACAAGTATAATTGTGTATAATGTGCATACGTGTTTTAACCTATTTACTTTTAAAACAATTGTGGATTTTATGATGTGCATTCTGATAATTTACTAGATATGCAATGTTTTGCTTGTTTCTCACTTTTCTCAGGAATAAGTATAACAAGTATAATTGTATATATCCTAATGTGCATATCCATACGTGTTTCAACCTATTTATTTTAAAAACAATTGTGGATTTTAAGATGTACATTCTGATAATATAAAAAAATATGCAATGTTTTGCTTGTTTCTACCACATTTTTCTCACAAATTAATATAACAAGTATAATTGTATATAAATGTATGCATACGTGTTTTAACCGATTTATTTTTAAAACAAAATGTACATTCTGATAATATACTAGATATGCAATATTTTTCTTTTTTATCACACTTTTCCCACAAATTAATATAACAAGTATAATTGTATATATGTGCATCGTGTTTTAACCTATTTAAAAACAAAATGTATTGAATCTTTTAAGATTTTAAGATGTACATTCTGATAATATAAAAAATATGCAATGTTTTGCTTGTTTCTACCACACTTTTCTCACAAATTAATATAACAAATATAATTGTATGCATACGTGTTTTAACTTATTTATTTTTAAAACAAAATGTACATTATGATAATATACTAGATATGCAATATTTTTCTTTTTTATCACACTTTTCTCACAAATTAATATAACAAGTATAATTGTATATATGTGCATAGTGTTTTAACCTATTTAAAAACAAAATGTATTGAATCTTATGATGTACTTTCTGATAATATACTAGATATGATGTATACATGTAGGCCTACATGTACATGTACATGTTTACATAATCTAGCCCACATATTCTGTGTCTTGATTGGCCAAAAAGCGAGTCAGTCATGTGGCAATCATCCTGTGCACGGCCAAGTACTTTACAAGCACTTTATCCATAGCAACCAAGTATGTTTCCCAGCATTAGCACTACAAAGCTGGGCTCAAATATATTGTGAAAGGGTAGTTGGGAAAGTGCAAGTATATTTTTCGCTAATTTTGTACTTAAATTGAATTGCCTTTTACTGCATTTATCTTAAATTATTCAATTAATTAATTCAAGCTGAATCTGTGGGTGGGGTATTGAGGTGTTATAATGACTGTTAAAGATAGGATACACCATTCCCAGATATCGAAAAAAATATCCTACTTATTTGAAAGTAAATAATGATTGTAGGCATCCAGCAAAATTATTGCGCTAGATATCCTGTTGTTGTTACCCAAAATTGAATTTTCTATTAAAAAAAATCCCGATAGCCGGACGGCAATCGAGAAATAAGAACAACTACCCGACGCTGGCTGAAAACGAACGCCGTTTTCTTGCTTTTCTCAGCATACACGATTGTAAAACTTCGGACTGGTCAGTTAAACGATATTTACTATAAAATTACAACCCCCCAATTCCACCAATCCATAACAATTCAAGGAATTACCAATGGTGTATCCTATCTCGTGGTATAGTAAAACTAGCCGCCCTCCGTGACCTATAGGAAAAAGAGTTTTATAATGCAAAGATTGTAAGGACGTTTGGGCAACATTTTGCTTGATAACTTAAATTGTAACATTTAAAGGCAATGGGCCAAACCATTGCTCTGCAAAGAAAATTGTCTCGAGATGATTTACATCACAGTTTCGCAGTTTAATTCTCTAAAATTGTGATTCCACTGGGATGAAACTTTTTCTATTTTCCAAATATGTTTCAGATTTTTATTGTTGTTGCTATAATCGGCAAAAAAACCCAGGTTTTTGGAAATGTGTCCATCACCTTGAGGGAAAGAATTAAGGTAACGTTAATGGCTTGTACAGGCGTGTTTCCCTAAAAAAAAGTGGTGCAAGTGGAACGCGTCATTTTGCTCGTTGATTATTCAGCATTATTTTGCTATTGATGTTTGTATGAGCTTCACGATAACTAAATTCGATTTCAATTGGTGTTTGTTTTACTCTTAAGTTTTGTCAATTTAAAGATAATGTTTGATTATCCACTAGCAGATGAGATTTGAAGGTTTGCATGGTAAAAAGGAGTTGTTTGCTGTAGTACCATGTGGTAAATTATGTTGTTATGGGCTGTGTGGTCCTGAAAGGAACCAGAGGGAACTCGACGTGCTATATGTCCAACATCAGGAGACTAATGGATTCCAATGGTGAAGCATGGTTATGGTTGTAATTTACTACATGGTGCTACCGCAAACAACTTATCGTATAACCACCAACACACCCAATCGAATGGGCCGGTGTAACTTTTAAAGAAAAAATGCTTCGAGTGCCAAACGATATATTTTACACTTGGTTGATGGTGTATAGAGAATGTAGGCCTAATGAACATTTTCTTTGAAACATTAAAAAAATTGCCCTAAAATTAATATTCTATATTTTTTTGCAAATCCTTTTCATAGGTTGATAGACAATGGTTCAGTGCTTTTTTGTGTGTGCAATTGCACATACTCAACATGTCACGCATGAGTGAGCACAGGCTAATTACGTAAATTACGATACATTTGTTTTGCGCGAAAAAGTGCTGGGATGAAAACAGGATCTGAGACCGTGAGAAGCAACGTTAGATATGCCCTTATACTGTAAGTGTCCTCAAAATGTTCAGGAAATTGCCTTAACCCTTTGCTCTCCAGGCTACCATTTCCTTGCTGTCGTAACCATTTACTTGCTTTCACCGGACTTCACCCCTCTTGACTTTTTCTTGCCCTCTTAAGTCAAAAGTGTACGTTACTCCACCTAGGGACCTGAATGACCTTGAGGAACGCATATTAAACGGCAGAAGTCGATGTTATCGGAAGAGACGGAGCTTTGATCCGACGTGCAGTGTACGATAAGCTGAGGAGGGCCCAAATCTGCCCGGAAAGAAATGGTGGACAAGTTGAGGACTGAGTGTGAAAGGGTTAATTCAAAAGTAATGGAAATTTGCGATAAAAAAAGGGCATATCTAGCGTTGTTTCTTATGGTCTCAGATCCTGTTTTTAACCCAGCATTTTTTCGCGCAAAACAGATGTATCGCAATTTACGTAATTAGTCTATGCTCACTCATGCGTGACATGTTGAGTAGGCCTATGTGTAATTGCACACACAAAACATTGAACCATAGTCTATCAACCTGTGTAAAAGGATTTGCAAAAATTTATAGAATATTAATTTTATGGCAATTTTTCAAAGTGGGAAATTTGTTGTGATACACCCAGTAGAGGGGGTTGGGGGGTTACAAAAGGGCTGAATTATTTTGTTAGGTTGTAGACAGCAAACGTATTGGCAAAGAGGCTGCAGCTGATGGCACATGAAATAAAATTATATTTATTCAGAAAGTATTAAACAAGGTTTTGCGTCTGTATACAAGTATTGCATATTCCGAGAAAACAATATTCTAAGATTTCGATTTCAATTAAAAATTTGCTGAGTCACAACTTGAATTGCGTCGCGCGTTGTTTAACACTTGCACGCACTATTTGCGGAAATTTTTAAAAGGCGTCTCTGAGACGATTTTTGTGCTAAGCAAATTTGTGTGCTTACATGCTTTTAATTAATGAAATTGGCCCCTGATGTTTAAAATAGGATAAGTAAACAATCCAAAACATGATATATATTTTCGGGGATTTCAGGATTTTGTGCCCCTTTAAGCATAAGACAAGGCCAATAATTCGAAAAGGCCCAACGCAAACAAACGAAAATGTGACTTGATCTTATTTATCGTAGTATGGACATTTTGGATGTGCGTATTGGAACAACGCTCTAACGCGCATGAAAGAGCAGTGCCGTTTTGCGCGTGCCGCGTGATTTTAAAGAACTGCGTTTTACTTCTGAACTTCCACATAATCAACATGATTGATAGCCTACATGAAAATGGCAGTCACCAAAACGGTAAGAAAATATGGACTTAATAAATTTATATATTCATAACATTATACCAGTAAGGCTATAAATCCCTTGGATCAGTTTTAACCCTTTAACCCTAACTCCCTACACAACAAAGGAAGTTGGAGGATTTTGAAGGAATTGTATTGTTCAATAACAATGGTGAGGGAGTTAGGGTTAAACTCAGGCCTGTTTTCGAAGATTTTGTACGTGTTGCTAGTTTGTTTATACAAATATCATTTACAGTGTACAAATCCCATATAATTATGTATCATTGGAAAGCTTACAAATAGGGCTATAATTTGTGGGAATATTTGGACCCCCAGGAGCTTTTAAGGGACTTATAAGTCAGATGTAGCGCGGGGCTGAGTGCAAAGGGTTAATAAACAAAATTATTGCCTATAGCCTTAACGTATTCCTACTCTGGTTGTTTTCCTAGTTCCGGATTTTTCCTAGTTCCGGATCGCTTCAAATAAAAACCTACCTCTTATGGCTTGGTCTCCAATACTATTTTTTTAGATGAAGTGCATTTTGAAAAGAAACATACAAGCTTCTTGATGCATAAATATCTTTTCAATAAAATATCCAGAAAAGGAATTTTGGCTAGATTTTCGACTCGTACTTTGACATGTTTGGACGGTTTGTAGAAATCACGGGAGCCGCAAAACCACGAACAAATATTCTGCGACATGTCACTCAAAACGTTTAATTTCATTTATGCCTTTTTGTAGTCTACAGTGTTGTATAAAACTCATGCATCGAATATTTGTTGAGTAAAAATAAGTCTAAAAGTCTCCAGTATTAAAAAATCTGCCAAAGACTGAACATATATATCTTTTTCTAGTTCCGGATCGCGCGTAAAATACATGCATCAACTACACGCGCGCAAGCGTTTTCATATGACGTGTTCTGCGATGTGATCGGTCAACGCAACGTTTATCCGTCGGCTCGTTGCCGCGCCATACACGTACCGGTCGCGCACGCTACACGGACAAAACATTTCAAAACATTTCCTTGCATTAAAAGTCTTCTTTTTGAACTTTATTGGAAGTGGAAGTATTTGAAATGTATTTTAAACTGTATTTATATAAACTAATGAATACTTTATCAGAAATATAGACTTGATTCGGGTTGGTTCTAGCGTGATTATTTTTCAGGTACGAAGCAGTTTGTTACCCGATCCGGAATTGGTTAAACCGATCCGCAACTAGGAAAAGGGATGTCGGTATATTTGACGTCGTATTTTCAAATAAAGAAGAGCATAAATATCGAAACAAAAACAGTAGTTTCTCCATTACTTAAAACTACTAAACCTATTTCATTTGAATTTCGAGGATTAGACTTGCCGAAAACAGCCTGAATTGTTTTTGCGATTCGGAACTAGGAAAACGTCTGTACTAGCCTACAAAACTTGAAGGAAAGTCTCAGAATAAAAATTCACAATAGGCCTAACGCAATAATATTAATATGCCTAAACATGATGTAGGTCTAGGCTGAGGCTAGGCCTCAGTATTTGACCTGTTAAGTTTGACCTGTTAAGGCTACTTGCGTCTACCGATCCTTTACAGTAATAATTAATAGGCCCATAGTGAAAAGTTATTATTTTTGTTTGCAATAAGGTGTTTCACAGTTTAATGCGCCATCTTGTTCATGGGGCAATTTTACACGCGTTGCTGTGTACGCATAGTCGATCAAAAACTTCTGCGCTTCCAAGTCATCATGCGTTCTTTCCAAAATGTGCGCGCGTTTAGCAACGCGTGGTTTTCTTGCCCCGTGAACAAGATGGCGCATATTACCGTGAAAACACTTTATTAGGCGCCATAAAACTAAATAATTTGTGACTGTGAGTAACAGCTGGCTCGCTGATGCCGTTTATTGCTGGTTGTTGCATTTAAGAAACTCTTCGCAATATACATGTATTAAACCATTGCACAAAATTCAACATGTTTTAGAGTGACGGCACATACCACCAGGCATAATGATTTGACATGATGGCCTAAATTTACAATCAAGTGGGCTATAGACGATGCGCCCTCTGACGTCATGTATTTACATCTGTATTCAAATGTGCCCGGCATGCGCACACATCGTGTTTTGCATACAATTTGGTTGAGGAGTGACGCCACAGGTCAGACCACCTTTGAATTATGTGACCTCTGATGTCGCCTCTTAACCAAATTTATGTAAAACACGATGCGTGTACATTTGAATATAGATGTAAACAGAGGGCACATGGTCTATCGGATGGCAGTTTCGTTTTATG
This sequence comes from Crossaster papposus, assembly GCA_037893245.1. Lineage (NCBI taxonomy): Eukaryota > Metazoa > Echinodermata > Asteroidea > Velatida > Solasteridae > Crossaster > Crossaster papposus. The sequence goes on along the minus strand of JBAIAA010000087.1, from coordinate 1,335,404 downwards.
AAAATAACATTCTCAGTCTCAGTCAGGGGGGGGGGGGGGCGGAGGGGGGGCCCTTGGAGGCTGTGATTGCGAAACGCTGTGGTACCGTCCATTCTCAAAATAGGGGGGAACAATTTTCTCACTCGAAAAATAAAGAGTTTTTGGCATCCAATCTTAACATCTTGTCTTTTGTAGTTGTACAAGGTTGTTATTTACCTTAATGTTTATCATCCAATGACAAAAATTGTATTGAAAATGAAAAAAGCAGTCGAAAAAAATAAGCGTTGACGTACCGTTGATGCGCGTGGAGATTGTGCACAAATACTCAAACGACGTTAACAAATACCTCCCCTAAAAAGGGCAATAATAATCGATAAATTGTGAAAAATCGTGCTTTGACCCCATTCATTTTTTTCCATAGATACGTTAAAAAAGGATGTAGCAGTGATATACTGAATTTTTAAAAAAATCTGCCTGTGACCCCCTTGCGTTTTATCGTGTTGTTTTCGAACGAAAATGGCAGAAAATGACATCTCCCCCAACAAATTCCGTGTAGATCGTGCCTGTGTACCTGGCTTTGCGGACGTTATATGAATCACTGAATTCGGGGAGCGAGCACGGAGCAAATTTGTACGTGTTTCAATGGTGAGCTTCGCGGTAGCGATCTATACGTATTTACTGTGTGAGATGTGTGGCTCACGAGCGTGGAAGAATGAATGAGATACATTTCAACGTTGGCGGCGCACTTTGTTGGGCCCCCCTCCGCCCCCCCCCTGGTCTCAGTGAGTTGTACTTTTATTTCACTTGATGAATTTGAAGCTCTTATAAGCAAAGAGATATATCAATCCCGCATTACGAAGCCATGGGGGAAAGTAAAACGATACCCAATGGAATTGAACTCAAGAATTTAAAGTTATAGTAGGCCTATACCATTTTGTCCGTTGTGCATTTTTATCGTTTGAAGCAGCAAAAGTTCTAAAAATCTAAAGACTGAGTGTTTGACAACTAAACCTGGCGAAGCTTTAGCTCTATATGAATGCTGTATATTTCGAGAAAACAAATATTCCAATATTTCAATTTTTGAACACACTACTTAAACAAATTTCCCCGCGTCTCGTAGACGTACGCATTGTGTTTTTTTCTTTTCTAAAAGACAAAATGCCAGTGAGTAAGTTTAGAGTCGCATCAGATAAGCCTTTGAACATTATAATTTAGTTCGTTACTTTTTTGATAGTTGTTGAATATACACTCAAGGAAAAAAAGAAACGCACCACATTTTGTTTTATAGTTTTGCCCGAATTTTTTGAAATCAAATGTATGAATCGCTACAAATAGGGCTAGAGGTTATAGTTAGGGTTAGGGTTAGGAGTTGGGTTAGGGTTAGGGTTAGGGTTAGGATTAGGGTTAGGGACAGTCCAGTGGTGCACAGCACACCGCCGCTGGACATTGCAGAGATGGCCGTAAGTGGTTTTCAGTGACGAGAAGAGGTTCCAGTGCTTCAGGGCCGATGACAGGGAGCGGGTGTACAGGAGACGTCACGAGCGGTACACCGACGCTTGTGTCCGCCAACCTAACCCTAACCCTAACCCTAACCCTAACCCTAACCCTAACCCTAACCCTAACCCTAACCCTAACCCTAACCCTAACCCTAACCCTAACCCTAACCCTAACCCTAACCCTAACCCTAACCCTATTTGTAGCAATTCAAACACATACATTTGATTTCACAAAATTCGGGCGAAACTATAAAATAAATCAGTGGTGCGTTTCTTTTTTCCCTTGAGTGTATATTTCCCTTTAAACTCGCTGGGTTCTCAAGTCGTACTTGTTTGGTCGCTCTTAATAGGTGTTCAGTGTATCCCCAACGTCCAGTCATAGCAGCAAGTTTACCGCTTCTATTATCTCCCCGACCACTGTGGTACTGACTATCCACAAAAGCCGCAGCGCCTCGGCTCTGTCCGAACTCCAACAAGAAATAAGGCAATACGAACTGGCTAGATATGGGAACGATGAAGACCCGCTGCACCGCAGTCAGAGTTTGCCGTCGCGGCTTCGTGCTCTGGTACACCGTGCGACGCAGGAAGCGTTCGTTGGGAGTTGTCAAGATGGTATTTTGCCTGGCGAGAATGAACGAGCGGACACGGCTGAACCGGCAAAGTCCGCTGAAGAAATGGTATCATCAGACAGCAAGGTGTTGCAGCCAGGGGCGTAGCTAGTATTTTTTCAGTGAGAGGGGGTAGGAGAGAACAGGGGAAAATCAGCATCTCACTTACAGACCAACTTATATGGCCGGTTGAGTCTCTGTTTGATTAAGATTAAAACTGCTGCAAACTGCTTACTGGCTGGAATGACCTGAAATATACAGATCAAATAAGTTAAGAGGGCCTAATATTTCGATCTTAACAAGATCTTCTTCAGAGACAATCATAATGGCTTGTTAAGATCGAAATATTAGTCCCTCTTAACTTATTTGAGTCTCTGTTTGGTTTGGGAAGAAAACGGGTATATCATATCATAAACCTTATACAATAATTATAACTATTTTTGTGGGGGGGGGGGGGGGCACATGGGGGCACCGGGTAATTTGTGGGGGGTTCATCCCCCCCCCTCCCCTTTGACCACTGGTTGCAGCTGATAGGTCCATTGCGCGTAATGAATTATATTTTGGTGGAAACGTTATAGGGTAACTTTGGCACCCATTGGGTAACTTTGCCCAAAACAAAATTAGGCCCTATGTTATTTTTTTCGTTTTTCTTGTATTTTATTTTTTGGGGAATTTATCTGAATCATCAAGGAACAGTGGAAAAATAATATTTTTTTGTGAAGTTTTATACATCACATAAAAATATAATATAAAAATATACTCCTATAAACGATCTGCCAAAGTTTCCCCAAAATTGCCAAAGTTATTGGTTCTGATGGTTTATAAAGTTACTTTTACTCTAGGGAATTATCCATTTCCCTGAATTGTATACAGGGTGGCCCACAAAACCCGGACAAGCATACTTCCACTATACCCTTATAGGCCAAAACTACCTATAACAATGGATGGAGAATATTTCTAGACAAAATGATACCAAGCTATCTCGATTCGGGCCAGTAGTTTTACTGGATCGAATAGAGATTTCTTAGTAACATTTTTCTTATAGAATGATTCTCCATCCATTGCTCTATGTAATTTCGACTTCGGGGTAGTGAAAGTATATGTTTGTAAATGTTTGTGGGTTACCCTGTATACTTTTTTTATAACTGAGGCATCTTTTTTTGGTCAACTTTTTTTTATGACAACCGAGGAAGCTGTAACTGTGATGTCATTTTACGAACACAGCAGTGGCGTTTTGTGCAAACGTTTTTAATTTATGTTGGTTTTTAGTGTTTTTACTCCTCAAAAACGCAACTAAAACTTGTAAACCCAAAATGTGCAAACCAAACATTCTGCTTACTAAAAATGTATAACGTGTTATCACTGTCTCATTGTATATATACCAAAACAACACTAGACCACTGAAAGCAGAAAATAACTACAGTAAATCCTCAAAAAAACTACAGTAAATCCTCTTTTTTGTAATAATTTTTTTTTTCTGATTTGTTTATGATAAAACATGTGAAACTGAAGTTTCTGCCTTGAAATACGCCACACTTAGTGCTCATGAAAGAATTGGACATTTTCATTAGCATGAAAACCCAAAAGGCCCCAAACCGACCTTGAAATCGCGATATGAAGATTACAAATAAAGTAAACTAAAATGAAACGCATTAACAAATCCCATTATATCGGCCCTTTGAATTACTCAAGGTGATAATTAAATGATTATGATTGTATGCTTTTGTATTTTAGGAGGCGGAAATAAAACAAACCAGAATGACCGTAACCAACCTGGATAAGACTATAAACCACATGAAGGTAAAGCAAAACGAAAAGAAGAAATACAGTTAAAACTCAAAACGTCGCTCTCAATAAAGCCCGTTGCTCCTTGGCCACCATGTTTATGTTCCGGATTTAAAGGTAGGATACACCATTGGTAATTGCTTGAATTGTCAGGAATGGATGGATGTAAAGGTAGGATACGCCATTGGTAATTGCTTGAATTATCAGGAATTGGTGGATGTAAAAGGTAGGATACACCATTGGTATTTGCTTGAATTATCAGAAATGGGTGGATGTAAAGGTAGAATACACCATTGGTATTTGCTTGAATTATCAGGAATGGGTGGATGTAAAGGTAGGATACACCATTGGTAATTGCTTGAATTATCAGGAATGGGTGGATGTAAAGGTAGGATACACCATTGGTAATTGCTTGAATTATCAGGAATGGGTAGAACGGTAGGATACACCATTGGTAATTGCTTGAATTATCAGGAATGGGTGGATGTAAAGGTAGGATACACCATTGGTAATTGCCTGAATTACCAGGAATGGGTGGATGTAAAGGTAGGATACACCGTTAAGGTAATTGCTTGAATTATCAGGAATGGGTGGATGTAAAGGTAGGATACACCATTGGTAATTGCCTGAATTATCTGGAATGGGAGGGTGTAAAGGTAGCATAAACCATTGGTAATTGTTTGAATTACCACGAATGGGTGGGTGTAAAGGTAGCATAAACCATTAGTAATTGCTTCAATTATCAGGAATGGGTGGATTTAGGGGTTGTATTTTATAGTAAATATCGTTTAACTGATCTGTCCGAAGTTTTACATTTATGGATGTCGAGAAAAAAAGCAAGACAAATGGCGTCGGGTAGTTGTTCTTCTTGTTTTGGTGTTTTTTTCGCGATCAATTACAGGATATCTTGCTCACTAATTTTGCTGGATGTCTATCATTATTTACTTTCAAATAAGTTTACTTTCCATTTTATTTTATTTACTTTTAAATAAGATATTTCTTAATAATTCGGTTAGTAACAATAATTTGTCGATATCTGCAAATGGTGTATGCCTTTAAAGGGAAAGTATACCTTTTGCAACTATTACAAAAATAACCAACCAAATTATTGTTCAAAAGCAAGTTATTTGTTTGAATGATAATTATTTACTCTAAACTCCTTGTGAAATTATACCTTCTGGCATGCCGTCATTTTGAAGAAAATAATAAAGGAAATCCAAAGATGCACTGCTCACTTTAAATGATATAACTTTAAATCTTAAGAGAGAATCACTCTTGATGAATAATGAATTAGGCATACTGAGCATAAAATGCAGTATATATCGCCATTTATTATGATTTTAGCCCCGTGTGAAAGCGTTGATCGGGAACTATTTCCTGGTATTGTTTTTCTCTAAATGCTATTAATCTTGTTACGTTTTAGGCTTATATAGATACACTTGAACGACAACTTGAAGACGAGGCGCAGAACAGCGAGTTACTGAAAGAAGAGTAGGTAACCAAAATATAAGTGCATTCTGAAAAAAAATAAAAAAATACCAATTTGGACACAAAATACATTTTCCATTACACCGGGTTACGGCGATATCTGTCTGACTCTTCGCAGTTTCTGATACAATAATGTGATGCGATCAAGCCAAAGCATGAAGTCAACCATGGTCACTTAAGTTTCTTGTATTTTTATTTGGAATGGCACCGTTCAGCTTCAATTTGGTGAAAACCCACGTTGGTACGTCTTTCGGTTGAGTAGCGGAACATTGAAGAAAAATTTGAGAACAAATCAGGTTTAAAGTTATAATATTTAATATAGTCGTTAAAAAGCACACTATTAAGTGTTATGGCAGAGCAAAATTAATTCATGCGTTATCAATGGTAACTTTGGTGCAAGGCGTACTATAATGACAATACAAGGTGCATGGCATGTTAATTTCAGCAGAACATACGGAAAACCGTCAAAATACGAACATTTCTGGAATCTGGGCGATAATCCGACCTTTAATTTTGTGGAATTGTTTTACTTTATTGTGTGAAAAACTGTTTGCCAAAAAGCAAGAAAACAAATTTATCCTAACACATAATTATAATTATAGCCTATTATCTTAGAATCCATACTTACTGTAGCAAACAAATCCTTGCTTACAATAAGCGTATTTCACGGAATAGCGTGAAATGTCGGCGTCTGCGCATGATCACATCCCGTAAAAAGGGTTTCTGTGCTTACTGGGTTAGCGCAGATTTTTTTCTGCTAGCGCGGTTAGCAAAAAATGGTGACCATAAGCGCAGAATTAGGTGGTTAGCAGAACCATTATTATGGCCCTGATAGTCTGCTTCAGATTCTGCTCATAATCACCACCATTGCAGTTATCACGCGTAGGTCAAAGGTGTAATAGGTTTCTAGCATAGAGCTATATAGCTCTATGGTTTCTAGCAATCAAAGTGAACCCTATCGGGGGAGCTTTCTCAGTCCTATCTCTCTGAGATGATTGCGAGCTTGAAGCGGGTTTTTGTTTGCTTCTTGTATTTTCCTTATCTGTTGGCCTACCTGCTGGCCACAATACATGCATAAAGGTTGCACTGCACTAATTCAAGCCCTACTGGAAACCGGTGTAAAATCAACAAATGTCAGGGCCAACTAACATGCAAGCCGACATCGCTGCGGCTTCTCAAACAACATTATTAATCTAATGCCTTGTCCTTCATCTTTCCATTTTTTTTCAATTTTGGGTTAGGTATATTACATTGTTAAATATCCACACCAAAACAAACTAACCTTCCGAAAAGTGCACCTTCCAAACCAGCATGCAGCCATTTTACCAATGGCATCCCTCCAATTTCTTTATGACCCATTGTTCAACCGTAATGTAATCAAGTTTGCACTTAGAAGCCCCAAAACCAAGAAGTTGATCCTCGGCTGTATTAATCCCACCTTTATTTCAGCCAAACAGTCTCCTAAAAAAGAAGTTTTGAGTGCATTTGTTCATGCTGATGAGCTCTTTCAGTGAACAGCCGTTACATGTTATGCGTGATTTCATCCTAGGTTGGAAGCATCTAAGAGGCTCTGCTGTGAGCTTCACGGGGCCTGTTCCAGAGGCGACATGCCAAGCTCCAAGCTCAGCTCGTCACTGCATCCTGTGATCACGCGACTTGCGTCGGTTCATCAACACCGCTCTGTTCAAACTCTTCCACAGTTCGAGCAAGAAACTGATCAAACCCAGGGTAAAAATGCACAGAATTGAACAATAACTAGACATTGTGTTTGTGGACAAACACAGAGCTGTTTCGAGTGTCTAAAATTACTTATTATCAATATTATTATACCTCCAAATAGGCACTTGGGGAGACAATCCCATAGAGATGTACACAAACTTAAAACAGTCCTAACTTGTTTACCCTAACCTTTTTCTCTATGATCTTTGAGATTTATGCTATTTAGACCAAATTCTATCGTTCTATAGGACAAAAATAACCCCCAGATATCGTGTTTTAGGGTAACTAGACACTTAGGGAGACACTGAAATGTCCCCCTAAGTGCCACTGTCTCCTTATTACCTAAAAACTTATGCTAAATTGTCTCCCCAAGTGCCTATATTCTAATAGGTAGGCCAACATTCGACAAGCAGTCAAAAACTAAAAGGAAGGGGGGAGATTTAACTTAAGAGATAATAAAGTGGTTTGCATGCACAGACAACTCCAATTTCCCGCCAATTTCCCGCCGCAGTGTGAACAGGGGAATTTACATGAACAATAATATTGTTATATGATATCATGATACACGGACTGCTTTAAGAGCTACTCCAGGACGGGTAGAAATTAGTATGAATATTGTAAGTTGGTCACGCTAAAACCGGAATATATTGAAGGGTTTTGGCAATGCCAGGAGGGGGTATTTCTCTACCCCCTCCTCTACGATCGCCAGGTAGGTTCTTTGGGCTAGTGATGTTAGTGCCTTCCAGTTAGTTCCGCAAGTACATGTATATTATAGACCGTGTTAAAACATGGTTTGTTAATTGCATTATAGATTAAGAGTGCCTGATATTTCGATCTTAACAAGACCCGTCTGCCGAGGCTAATTGCATTTCGCCTCTAAAAAAGATCTTGTTAAGATCAAAATATCAGACCCTCTAAGTTTAATTGATTTATATATTTATGGGGCCAATTTTAAAAAGCTGCTTAAGCTGAAAAATTGGCTAATTAAAGCACAAAAACCCTTGCTTAGTAAATCAGCTTACAAGTAACAACTTTCCACGTGATTATTATGATACACTGTAAAACAGTATCTGTAATTTTACAGCAAAATTTTAAAAGATTTGTACTGTAACTGGTTTTTACACCACTTTTGATGTTACGGAATTATGTATATTTACAATTGTTGTTATACAGTAATAATTATGTAAAAACAACAATACAAAGTAATACAAATTTTAGTTAAAATACGTGTGTTCGAATTAAATGTACAGCCAATGTGATGTTTTATCAATATATTCGGTTTATCTTTAATAAATAAATAATTTTACAATGTAACAATTACACTGTAAATGACTTTTACAGTACTATTCACGTTAAAGTTCCGCCAAATGTCCGTGTTTTAACAGCATTTTGTATATTTACATCAAAAGCGATAGCAGCAGGGTCGCCACATGTTTTGCAGCTTTTTTTAATCAAATGCTGTAGATAAGTTTTAATAAAATTTGCGTAAAATATTATTAAACCTATTTTTCTGTAATTTACCTGTAATATAAACATCATTTTACATAGGCCTACACTGTAATTGTTTATAACAGATTTTTGTATATTTACAGTGTAAAATTACAGTCACATGCACGTTGATCTTTTATTTGCATAATGCCCCGAATGAGCATGACTTGCTCTTGACAAGCAATTTTATAATTGTTATTTCTCAGCGTAAGGGTTGGGAGTCGTGATAACCTTTGAATGTTTTCGTGGGTAAAGTGTTTTGTTTTTTCAACCACTCATAGTCTCAACAATAAAATTTGCCCACCAAAAACAAATTATTTTGTATTTTCTCGTGTAACAACCATGACTGCAGTAGAGGGGAAGTCAATGCACATATTTATATATCATTTACGTCCAATTCTAACATAGCTGAAATACGACTGTGAATCAGGTAATGCGGTAATTAGGTGAGAAACATCTTACAAACGGTGCAATTGTTATTTTTTAGTACTGATTTAATACTGATAGAGTCTAGCGATCTTCTAGCGAAAGAGTCAGTCTGTATTGCTAGGAATGTCGCTGTGGAATATCGGCTGTAGATGTGGATTTTAGAAAGCATTATAGTTTATATATAGTTTTTATGGGGTTTAATTTAACTGATAAACATGTATATTTGTTTATAAAAATGTTTTTTTATGCACAATTTACAGCCGAAAGTAATTTTACAAAATATGTGTATAATTGTTTTACGCAAAGTGTGCATTTGATGTAAAAAATATTTTAAACAATCTGAAATTACGTGTACAATTATTTTACGCAAAAGTTGCAAAAACCAGATACAACAGAAGACTGCTGCCAGCAAATTTAAAAATAAAGTATAATGTTTACAGTGTATAGGTAAAAACAGCTAACAATCACAAATAATACACATCACAATGGAGTTGTGCCTGTTAAGCTCGGTTTACTATAAGCAAGGTTGTTTTGTGCTAAGCAGTTTTTGTGCTCGCATGTTTTATGAAATTGGCCCCAGATTCCGGTCAGAAAGCAGTTTGCAGCAGTTGTAATCATTTTCCTACGTTATTTTATTTGTATGATTATGTCTACAGTTACTGGTCTTGAACATAGAACTACTGGACGACATTGGGATTACGAAGACAAAATCGAGACGCTTGAAAATGAGGTACCGGTAATTATCGAACACTGTAAAATGCGAAATGCCAGGATTCAACCACACGGTATACGATAGGACCGTATTTGACCACAAACGTATTCGAGTGTACGGTTTATCGGTAAATATAACTAAGATCCGACCGTAAAAAACACGGTCGAATCTTGGCATCTCGCTGCACGACTTTCGACCGTAAACTTTACGTTTTTTTTTTACAGTGAGTTAAAGTATAAGAAATTATTGGTGGGCCCTCAGAACCATGACTGTCGAGTGTAGATGTAAGTCACATTTATGAGGGCCCAAATTCCTGGAGTAGCGAAATACAATTATTATGGATATTTCCGTAAAATTTACGGTCGAATGTTGTGAATCGAGATGCCAGGATTCGACCGTATTTACCGATAAACCGTGTTTATTTGTGGTGAAAAGGCTGTAAAGTAGCAGAATTAGACTTTTCACTGTTAATAAAAATACAGTTTATCAGTAAGTACAACTATATGGGCGAATATACGGCCGGTCCGATTGAATACGGTTGAATCGTGGAATCTCGCTGCCCGACTTTGGTGGTTTTTCTTTTTACAATTATACGTTTATCAGGGGAAAACGAATTTTCTCAGTCTCATTTTGCAAGGAAAGTAAGGTGTAGTTGAAACAGACCTCTAGGTCTACAGTTACTATTTTATAATCTTACCTTTTTTTAATTTCTTTATAAATGGTACTTTTATTGTCTTTTCGACAAAGATTTCCGCTTTACAACAGAAGTGCAGAGAGAAGGATCACCGGGTGCAATCAATTACACAGCAATTGTCTCGGTACGTCCACCGCGACAGCTACTTGAAACTGGAGGCAAAACAAGGTGAATGTGAAATATGTATTTATTTTTGACCATCTGAGTCACATTGAGTCACGATGAGGCTTTTAGTCTAGCTCACAAGTTTTCACCGTTTTCACGAAGAGGCGAATTTCATGAAAAATCGTCTATTTATCGAAATTATTTTTTTTGATGAAAACGATTAAATATTGCAATTTCTACAACCTGGTGAAGTTATACATCCACAAAATCATTAAAATCACAATTAACCTAATTAACTAATGGGCGAATTGGTCCTCAAGTGCCCTTTTGCGTTTTCACGAAGAGGCAAATTCGAAATAGCGTTGACTTCAACGTGTTTATGAAGGGCACTTTGGTGCGCGTAGTCACTTTAGCGTTTTCACGAAGAGGCGAATTGGGCGAATTGGTCGCGAAGTGGCTTTTAGCGTTTTCACGAAGAGGCAAATTCGAAATAGCGTTGACTTCAACGTGTTTATGAAGGGCACTTTGGTGCGCTTAGTCACTTTAGCGTTTTCACGAAGAGGCGAATTGGGCGAATTGGTCGCGAAAGGGCTTTTAGCGTTTTCACGAAGAGGCAAATTGGAGGGCGCAATGGGGAAATGTATACATTCTGACTCTCACAGCCACGGGCGAATTTGCTAATGTATCGTTTTTTTCGTTTTCACGAAGAGGCAATTCTATTAATTGATTAATTCTGCAAAACTAATCACCTATTTTTCTTAACGTTTGCTATATTTAAGAAGATTGAAATCTCTTCTTTCCCATGATACCTTAATCTTGTATATTCTATAGATATTTATGTTTCAAACTGCCAAACGAAAAAAGGACAAACTTTACAAGCGATTATCTCGAAAGTTTGTTCAGACCGTGAAAGGCTCAATTTGCCTCTTCGTGAAAACGGTGACGTTTAGTGACGGTCATGTGTACAGACTGAAGTCTAACCCAAGCTCTTGGTAAAAGCAAGCAGAATACAAGTTTATTTTTTGGCAGACGTTGACTGCGACCTAATTTTAAAAGCAGGAAATATTAGGGAACTATTTAAGAACTTGTTGTTATTGTCGACTTATTTTTTTTAATGTTCAAGATGTATACAGTACAAGATGTCGTGTCAGTATATAGTGGCCCTGGAGTGACTACGCAGATCATGAATATTGACGTCAAATATCACGACTTGTCCTAAAGTCGTGAATATTGACGTCAATTGACGTCAAATTTCAAAACTTTCCCCCAAAATCGTGAATATTGACTTCAATGTGGACGTCAATATTCGCGTTAAATTTCACAACTTTGGGGCAAGTCCTAAAATGTGTCGGGAATATTGACGTTAATATTCACGATCTGCGTAGTCCCTCCCAGGCCACCATGGTTGGTTTTTGTTTCTCTCATACTAAAAATTGTACCTGTAATTAGGTTCTGTTTGTTTACTAGCATCGCTGGAAAGCAATTTGCAGCGTGCAAACAGAAAGGCCAGATCTCTGGAACAACAACAAGTTTCTGCCAAAGCATTTCTCGACGAGATGATGTGGGAAATGGAGAGATTACAAGACGCCAGGGTAAAGTAAAACCTCCCTTAAACAACACCAGATACGGCCTTGTCTCAGTGTTGTCCCCGATAAATTATTAGAAAGAAAATCACTCGGCTGGGACTCGAACCCACAACCGAATATATATCACCCCGACTACTATATCCAACTACTCTCTTTTCGTTTCTAATACCATTCATTTCGAACTTTCGTAATTTTTGTTCAACTTTGAGAGCTAAAAAGTCCTCAACAAATTGTAAATGTGAAAAAAATGTAAGTATAGGAAAAATGAATAGGATTGGAAATTCTGTATGCTATTTTTAACCGGATAGCATGCCTGATAATACGTCGCCGTCTATAGGTTGAACACATTTTTGTTGTCGCATTTTTGTTGTCTTTAAAGGTAAAATACACCATTGGTAAATGTTTGAATTATCACGAATGGGTGGATTTGGGGGGTTGTATTTAGTAAATATCGCTTAACTGACCTGCCCGAAGTTTCACAATCATAGATGCTAAGAAAAGCAAGAAAAAGGGCGTTCGTTTTCAACTGGCGTCGGGCAGTGGTTCTTATGTTGTTCTTTTTATAAAATTCAATGTTTCAGAACTTTCAGAACAATTAGGGCCTACAGGATATCTAGCGCAATCATTTTGCTGGATGCCTACAATCATTATTTACTTTCAAATAAGTAAGATATTTCTTAATAATTTGGTAGTAATTCCTTTCTTCGATATCTGCAAATGGTGTATTCTATAAAGAGAACCGCAGAGAGACTATGGTGATATTAATCGCTCATAATTACGATGTTGTGGGGTCAAGATAATACCTGTTGTATACATTACCTGCACACACTTTCGTCTTTATTGAAGGTATCTCTATCCATGGAAAACTCTGGTTTGAAAGATGAGGTCGCACGCCACGTCGCCGAAGTGTCGATTTTAAAGGAGAAATTATGCTGCAGCAGTCAGGAGCGTAAAACATTAAAATGCCAGATTCGGATTCTCAACGAATTGTTACATAACAAGCAGGTAAAGTAACTCTCGTTTTCAAAATGAATTCACACTCACAGTCCGAAACCAAAGCATTGTTTTAAAGTCAAATACTTTTAATCGAACAGACTAAGTTTTCACCGGATTAATTATTTTTCCAGATTATTTCAGTCTCAAATCAAAGTGATTTTTACTTTAAAAATGCATACATGTATTTGGCACGGCAAAGCAGAATCTATTCAACCATGCACGGCAATTGTTAATATATCACATTACACAAATAATTTCACAACAGTAACATTAACCGTTGAAATAAAAAATAAAAAACATGGCAATTAAAAAAAAAAAATTTGCCAACACCGTCAAAACATAATCAACTTCGTAAAAAATATACCAACCTATTGATTTTTGTGGTTGGAATGTTCACATTGCAAAATTGATTACCTTTATTTTAAAAAAATATATAAAATAAAACAAACCTAGAATGGGCATCCCTATAGTTCATATTGGACGACAGGTATAACACTTTCTAAATTCTAAATTGAATTTGTAAATACAAAGAAACATAGTAATACATGTATATGTATTACAAATAGATCAAGGAAACAACTGCATTAACAAAATGCTCTTATGCTATAGTTTTTCCTATACTGATCAATCTGTTTGCATGTGTCTAATTTGCAGGGTGAGGTTACACAGAAAGATACTGCCCTTGAGGTAAATATTGGCTATAGTCACGTGCAGATTTCATCTCCATTATATAAACTAATTCTTTAAAAGGCAAAATATATTCTTTCTATACACATGAATCGTTTCATATTGTTAAAGGGTGTTTTTATAGTGAAGGTTTTTTATTGCTTTTGTTTTATTTAAATTAACAAAAGTCTGTTGTTTATTATTCTGCAGACTGACGAAGCGCTATATTTCTAAGATGGCCGACATGTAAAGGTTATACTGCTATACAATAAGTGCAACACACAACTCCAAAAGCATTGATTTATAATCGATAATAGTATCGAATTATTATTGACTGATTTCACAGACCAAGAATACAATCCTAGATGCCATCGAAACAATTGCCTACACCTCATCACCAGCTCATGTTGTGTCCACAAATCAACGGAAAGACACCGAAGACTTATTAGAACGTCCCACAAGCACCGATATCAGCACACAGTGTGCTGATGGAAAAGCAGTCACTCACAGACGATCAACGACAAGACGGAATAGTTACGACATTGGTGGACGTCACAACAAGCCAAGTTACGCAGATGATAGCCGTCGTTTTTCTTATGAAGGTTTCTACAAAGATACCGTTATGGCGGATCAACAAAGTGAAGCTCACACATCAGATACAAGCTCATCCGAGGCTGGGACAAGCGGTCTGCAGCAAAGTACGTCGTCTGACAACACGAGTTATCAGGAACAGTATGAGCAAGAAACAAGACTCAGACAGAGCGATCTTTCGGTCGACGATGATGAAAATGACAGCGATAGTTTAGGCCTACTTGATGCTGAGTTGCAACTCGGGAAAGGCGAGCGTGTCAAATACGGAATGGATGCTGAAGGTCTGTTGCTACGCAAACGAGAACATGAGAACTATGCGATGAGGTCGAGAGACAGGTAAGCCAATTGTACAAGTCTTACGTATAGAGGACGACCGCCCTCTACCGAATGAAAGCCTAACGTAATTCGATTACATTGGCGACTTTTGAAACATCACAGAGCAAATAAAAATAGACAATACTCCGCGAGGCCTATGTGCCTAATAGAATCGTAGTAATAGACCGTGCAAGTCTCGCCAGTTTTTAAATTCGGTACCCCGTTTGTTCCCGTTCACTTTTTCTGTGTCTCGGTGCCAAACACTGACTATAGTCTAGTCACAGACTCCCGTGTTTGAATTTACCCAACTGTTATTGTCTGCGTATTCGACTGAACGGAAGTTCACAATACATGTAGTTATTATAATAGTCATAAATTCGCAGTGTTTTCCATGTTGTAAATGGAAATGCTGTATTTATTTTACACACGCCTCAGAGTCGATTCAGATAGGCCTATCTCACATGCCGGGCAATCGTAATCACAAATCTAGGTTGTTTTCGGGACCAGAACTGTTTCATGTTTGGGTTTAAGGGACCAAATTTTTGTTTTGATACGCGTATACGGGATACGTATGCGGCTCAAAACAAAATCGCCTAGTATTAAATCACAATTTTGGGTTGATATTTTAAATGCTATATCGGCAATTTACATCTCTTATCAACAATTGTGAAATGTATAATGTAAGACTAATTAAATTATCGCACAGTATGGCGATTTATCACAATTTGTCAACTTTAAAGAAACTAGTCAAAAGTACCCGTGGGTGTAATATATGACCGGAAGAAGGGAAGTTGGGGATGGGGTGACGTACCCGTACCCGTAAGTTTGGGCGAGATCGGACCAAGGACTTGGGAGGAGTAGCGAAAAACGAACATTTGACCTTTGACCCCAGTGACCTTGACATATGACCGGAAGAAGGGAAGTTGGGGATGGGGTGACGTACCCGTACCCGTAAGTTTGGGCGAGATCGGACCAAGGACTTGGGAGGAGTAGCGAAAAACGAACATTTGACCTTTGACCCCAGTGACCTTGACATATGACCGGAAGAAGGGAAGTTGGGGATGGGGTGACGTACCCGTACCCGTAAGTTTGGGCGAGATCGGACCAAGGACTTGGGAGGAGTAGCGAAAAACGAACATTTGACCTTTGACCCCAGTGACCTTGACATATGACCGGAAGAAGGGAAGTTGGGGATGGGGTGACGTACCCGTACCCGTAAGTTTGGGCGAGATCGGACCAAGGACTTGGGAGGAGTAGCGGAAAACGAACATTTGACCTTTGACCCCAGTGACCTTGACATATGACCGGAAGAAGGGAAGTTGGGGATGGGGTGACGTACCCGTACCCGTAAGTTTGGGCGAGATCGGACCAAGGACTTGGGAGGAGTAGCGAAAAACGAACATTTGACCTTTGACCCCAGTGACCTTGACCTTTCCAAAAATGAACCCCTCAAGGGCAATTCTGGGGTGAACTTACATCCACCCACCAAGTTTGGGCGAGATCGGACCAAGGACTTGGGAGGAGTAGCGAAACAAACAGACAGACAAACGTTGCTCGAATTATAGTATGATGATGATGATGTGTAAATGCTAACTTGGGATTTTCTCAGTTTTGTTCATAAGACGTGTGCCACGTCGGGAACACTCAGCCGAATTTGAGCTAAATTTCCGCACGCCAGCGTTTTTTTAATTTTGTCCTAATTTGTCGTTCACACTGTGACATGCCCAGTTTTTGTGATAAGTATTAAGCCTCAGTCTTCTTTGAAGGAGTGTTGGTTCTGAATCTTGAACTGGTTGATAGATTGTTCCCATCCTTGTCAGCAAAAATATTGATTTTCTTGTCAGAGACATCATCAGTATGGTAAAACCACATTTTGTTGCAGTATTGTAAAGATTCGAACACGTTCTACACAATCACGCAGGTCCTGGCAGTACGTGTACATAGTGCAGAGCGGTACCGTCTTGGAGTTTTATGGAACTAGAGAACACAAACTACGAGGCAAGACCCTCCGTGACGAGTCCCCTATCGATCTGATTAATGCCTTGGTCACGGTAGCTGTAGAGTACACACGCAGGAAACACGTGTTCAGAGTAAGGTATGTATGGTCATGAAAATAGAGAGGCTACGAACAAACATATTACATGTCAATTTTGTATGTCTTATGACCAAGTATGTTTTGGTGTTTCTGAAGTGCTGCAACTTTACAAGCATCAGCACAAAAACCAAAATATCCTTTCACAAACTTCGAATGGTACGAATGGAGTTAAATTTGAAGCACAGGGGCACGAAATACATGCATATTAGTTATTACATCGAAGGATAGATTGTATTGGACAAAAAGTAGAATATTATCACACAAACCCCACCAAAAAATTCAGCCAAAATATCTCATGTATTTTCAGACTGTCTAATTGCACTGGTCGAGCTTGTTCCTTGGGTAATTGATATTGTGCACATTAATGTTACCGAATGTATGGAGGCGATATGACAATTTATCTAAGTCAAGCTGCCATGATGGATACTAGAATAACATAACATACGAGGCTGAGTTCGGATAGATTGTAAACACTGGTTTGTTTTGTGTACATTGTATTTCGGTTGAAGAGCATTTTCATGGGTTCCAACTGTTTTCTCGAACATATTAATCCAGTCTTGACTCTTGATCGAACAATGTATTTAAATGAGGCACTAAGATCTTAAGTATTTTTGTTACATCAATCGCCTTCATGCACCCTTATTATGCTCCGTTATCGAATTTGTTCCCTTTATAGATTGCAAACTGGTAAGCAGTACCTATTCCAAGCCAGGGATGACCGTGAAATGCTATACTGGGTTTCCTGTATGGACAGTGCGGCCCGTTGCCGGGTGGCATCGACCAATGGCGTTCCGCCTTCTATCGCTTCGGTTTTCGCGCCACAGCTGGGATCCCCAAGCAAAAGTGACAGAATCAAAAATGCGATCAAGAGTAGTTTATCTACTTTGATAAAATAGCTACAGGTCGAAAGTTGAAGAGACGCAGTGGAAGTGTGGACGAATGCTGTTTTATGTCATGTGGAGACAGTGCTATTGGCGTTATTCACGAGGAAGCCATTTTAGAGGCGTTTCCTGATTTAAAAAAAAATGAAATTTTTGTTGTATGTGGCTTACACGTAAAGGCATACATGTTTAATAACAATTTTTTTATTATTCATTAGAGAAGACTGGTTTGTATTAATTTTAGGTCATTTCTATCCACAAGTTCTAAAAATGTAGATTTTACCTCGCTTGCAATTCAATATGGCCGACTCGTGAATAAAGCTTATAAAATCAGTCCAACGTGACATCAAAGCATCAAAGCCGTATGAAAATAGACACAAGGCAGAGGGGACCCCCCCCCCCCCCCCCCCCCCTCTCTCTCTCTTGGTTGGTCATTGCATTCGTGGAATCTCAGGAATTCGTTTCAGATATCTAGGGGGATGTGTTTATGTAACAATAGTGTGTATAACAATAGTGCTCTGCCTTAAATCGTGCTAGGTATAACGCAGAGCAAGCGTAGACAGTTACTAAGGGTAGGATTTCACTGGGCAGGCGAACGATTCGCGAAGGATGCTAAGGCCGAAATAAATGGCAAAGTCCAACATTCGGAGAACTTTTTCTCCTAATGTTTCGCTACAATGCGGTTTCTCACAACGTATGTGCGAATGTCGTGTGTAGATTTGCCGAACTAACGATAGTTTAGGCCTACTTGATGCTGAGTTGCAACTCGGGAAAGGCGAGCGTGTCAAATACGGAATGGATGCTGAAGGTCTGTTGCTACGCAAACGAGAACATGAGAACTATGCGATGAGGTCGAGAGACAGGTAAGCCAATTGTACAAGTCTTACGTATAGAGGACGACCGCCCTCTACCGAATGAAAGCCTAACGTAATTCGATTACATTGGCGACTTTTGAAACATCACAGAGCAAATAAAAATAGACAATACTCCGCGAGGCCTATGTGCCTAATAGAATCGTAGTAATAGACCGTGCAAGTCTCGCCAGTTTTTAAATTCGGTACCCCGTTTGTTCCCGTTCACTTTTTCTGTGTCTCGGTGCCAAACACTGACTATAGTCTAGTCACAGACTCCCGTGTTTGAATTTACCCAACTGTTATTGTCTGCGTATTCGACTGAACGGAAGTTCACAATACATGTAGTTATTATAATAGTCATAAATTCGCAGTGTTTTCCATGTTGTAAATGGAAATGCTGTATTTATTTTACACACGCCTCAGAGTCGATTCAGATAGGCCTATCTCACATGCCGGGCAATCGTAATCACAAATCTAGGTTGTTTTCGGGACCAGAACTGTTTCATGTTTGGGTTTAAGGGACCAAATTTTTGTTTTGATACGCGTATACGGGATACGTATGCGGCTCAAAACAAAATCGCCTAGTATTAAATCACAATTTTGGGTTGATATTTTAAATGCTATATCGGCAATTTACATCTCTTATCAACAATTGTGAAATGTATAATGTAAGACTAATTAAATTATCGCACAGTATGGCGATTTATCACAATTTGTCAACTTTAAAGAAACTAGTCAAAAGTACCCGTGGGTGTAGTATATGACCGGAAGAAGGGAAGTTGGGGATGGGGTGACGTACCCGTACCCGTAAGTTTGGGCGAGATCGGACCAAGGACTTGGGAGGAGTAGCGAAAAACGAACATTTGACCTTTGACCCCAGTGACCTTGACATATGACCGGAAGAAGGGAAGTTGGGGATGGGGTGACGTACCCGTACCCGTAAGTTTGGGCGAGATCGGACCAAGGACTTGGGAGGAGTAGCGAAAAACGAACATTTGACCTTTGACCCCAGTGACCTTGACATATGACCGGAAGAAGGGAAGTTGGGGATGGGGTGACGTACCCGTACCCGTAAGTTTGGGCGAGATCGGACCAAGGACTTGGGAGGAGTAGCGAAAAACGAACATTTGACCTTTGACCCCAGTGACCTTGACATATGACCGGAAGAAGGGAAGTTGGGGATGGGGTGACGTACCCGTACCCGTAAGTTTGGGCGAGATCGGACCAAGGACTTGGGAGGAGTAGCGGAAAACGAACATTTGACCTTTGACCCCAGTGACCTTGACATATGACCGGAAGAAGGGAAGTTGGGGATGGGGTGACGTACCCGTACCCGTAAGTTTGGGCGAGATCGGACCAAGGACTTGGGAGGAGTAGCGAAAAACGAACATTTGACCTTTGACCCCAGTGACCTTGACCTTTCCAAAAATGAACCCCTCAAGGGCAATTCTGGGGTGAACTTACATCCACCCACCAAGTTTGGGCGAGATCGGACCAAGGACTTGGGAGGAGTAGCGAAACAAACAGACAGACAAACGTTGCTCGAATTATAGTATGATGATGATGATGTGTAAATGCTAACTTGGGATTTTCTCAGTTTTGTTCATAAGACGTGTGCCACGTCGGGAACACTCAGCCGAATTTGAGCTAAATTTCCGCACGCCAGCGTTTTTTTAATTTTGTCCTAATTTGTCGTTCACACTGTGACATGCCCAGTTTTTGTGATAAGTATTAAGCCTCAGTCTTCTTTGAAGGAGTGTTGGTTCTGAATCTTGAACTGGTTGATAGATTGTTCCCATCCTTGTCAGCAAAAATATTGATTTTCTTGTCAGAGACATCATCAGTATGGTAAAACCACATTTTGTTGCAGTATTGTAAAGATTCGAACACGTTCTACACAATCACGCAGGTCCTGGCAGTACGTGTACATAGTGCAGAGCGGTACCGTCTTGGAGTTTTATGGAACTAGAGAACACAAACTACGAGGCAAGACCCTCCGTGACGAGTCCCCTATCGATCTGATTAATGCCTTGGTCACGGTAGCTGTAGAGTACACACGCAGGAAACACGTGTTCAGAGTAAGGTATGTATGGTCATGAAAATAGAGAGGCTACGAACAAACATATTACATGTCAATTTTGTATGTCTTATGACCAAGTATGTTTTGGTGTTTCTGAAGTGCTGCAACTTTACAAGCATCAGCACAAAAACCAAAATATCCTTTCACAAACTTCGAATGGTACGAATGGAGTTAAATTTGAAGCACAGGGGCACGAAATACATGCATATTAGTTATTACATCGAAGGATAGATTGTATTGGACAAAAAGTAGAATATTATCACACAAACCCCACCAAAAAATTCAGCCAAAATATCTCATGTATTTTCAGACTGTCTAATTGCACTGGTCGAGCTTGTTCCTTGGGTAATTGATATTGTGCACATTAATGTTACCGAATGTATGGAGGCGATATGACAATTTATCTAAGTCAAGCTGCCATGATGGATACTAGAATAACATAACATACGAGGCTGAGTTCGGATAGATTGTAAACACTGGTTTGTTTTGTGTACATTGTATTTCGGTTGAAGAGCATTTTCATGGGTTCCAACTGTTTTCTCGAACATATTAATCCAGTCTTGACTCTTGATCGAACAATGTATTTAAATGAGGCACTAAGATCTTAAGTATTTTTGTTACATCAATCGCCTTCATGCACCCTTATTATGCTCCGTTATCGAATTTGTTCCCTTTATAGATTGCAAACTGGTAAGCAGTACCTATTCCAAGCCAGGGATGACCGTGAAATGCTATACTGGGTTTCCTGTATGGACAGTGCGGCCCGTTGCCGGGTGGCATCGACCAATGGCGTTCCGCCTTCTATCGCTTCGGTTTTCGCGCCACAGCTGGGATCCCCAAGCAAAAGTGACAGAATCAAAAATGCGATCAAGAGTAGTTTATCTACTTTGATAAAATAGCTACAGGTCGAAAGTTGAAGAGACGCAGTGGAAGTGTGGACGAATGCTGTTTTATGTCATGTGGAGACAGTGCTATTGGCGTTATTCACGAGGAAGCCATTTTAGAGGCGTTTCCTGATTTAAAAAAAAATGAAATTTTTGTTGTATGTGGCTTACACATAAAGGCATACATGTTTAATAACAATTTTTTTATTATTCATTAGAGAAGACTGGTTTGTATTAATTTTAGGTCATTTCTATCCACAAGTTCTAAAAATGTAGATTTTACCTCGCTTGCAATTCAATATGGCCGACTCGTGAATAAAGCTTATAAAATCAGTCCAACGTGACATCAAAGCATCAAAGCCGTATGAAAATAGACACAAGGCAGAGGGGACCCCCCCCCCCCCCCCCCCCCTCTCTCTCTCTTGGTTGGTCATTGCATTCGTGGAATCTCAGGAATTCGTTTCAGATATCTAGGGGGATGTGTTTATGTAACAATAGTGTGTATAACAATAGTGCTCTGCCTTAAATCGTGCTAGGTATAACGCAGAGCAAGCGTAGACAGTTACTAAGGGTAGGATTTCACTGGGCAGGCGAACGATTCGCGAAGGATGCTAAGGCCGAAATAAATGGCAAAGTCCAACATTCGGAGAACTTTTTCTCCTAATGTTTCGCTACAATGCGGTTTCTCACAACGTATGTGCGAATGTCGTGTGTAGATTTGCCGAACTAACGATAGTTTAGGCCTACTTGATGCTGAGTTGCAACTCGGGAAAGGCGAGCGTGTCAAATACGGAATGGATGCTGAAGGTCTGTTGCTACGCAAACGAGAACATGAGAACTATGCGATGAGGTCGAGAGACAGGTAAGCCAATTGTACAAGTCTTACGTATAGAGGACGACCGCCCTCTACCGAATGAAAGCCTAACGTAATTCGATTACATTGGCGACTTTTGAAACATCACAGAGCAAATAAAAATAGACAATACTCCGCGAGGCCTATGTGCCTAATAGAATCGTAGTAATAGACCGTGCAAGTCTCGCCAGTTTTTAAATTCGGTACCCCGTTTGTTCCCGTTCACTTTTTCTGTGTCTCGGTGCCAAACACTGACTATAGTCTAGTCACAGACTCCCGTGTTTGAATTTACCCAACTGTTATTGTCTGCGTATTCGACTGAACGGAAGTTCACAATACATGTAGTTATTATAATAGTCATAAATTCGCAGTGTTTTCCATGTTGTAAATGGAAATGCTGTATTTATTTTACACACGCCTCAGAGTCGATTCAGATAGGCCTATCTCACATGCCGGGCAATCGTAATCACAAATCTAGGTTGTTTTCGGGACCAGAACTGTTTCATGTTTGGGTTTAAGGGACCAAATTTTTGTTTTGATACGCGTATACGGGATACGTATGCGGCTCAAAACAAAATCGCCTAGTATTAAATCACAATTTTGGGTTGATATTTTAAATGCTATATCGGCAATTTACATCTCTTATCAACAATTGTGAAATGTATAATGTAAGACTAATTAAATTATCGCACAGTATGGCGATTTATCACAATTTGTCAACTTTAAAGAAATGTGTAAATGCTAACTTGGGATTTTCTCAGTTTTGTTCATAAGACGTGTGCCACGTCGGGAACACTCAGCCGAATTTGAGCTAAATTTCCGCACGCCAGCGTTTTTTTAATTTTGTCCTAATTTGTCGTTCACACTGTGACATGCCCAGTTTTTGTGATAAGTATTAAGCCTCAGTCTTCTTTGAAGGAGTGTTGGTTCTGAATCTTGAACTGGTTGATAGATTGTTCCCATCCTTGTCAGCAAAAATATTGATTTTCTTGTCAGAGACATCATCAGTATGGTAAAACCATATTTTGTTGCAGTATTGTAAAGATTCGAACACGTTCTACACAATCACGCAGGTCCTGGCAGTACGTGTACATAGTGCAGAGCGGTACCGTCTTGGAGTTTTATGGAACTAGAGAACACAAACTACGAGGCAAGACCCTCCGTGACGAGTCCCCTATCGATCTGATTAATGCCTTGGTCACGGTAGCTGTAGAGTACACACGCAGGAAACACGTGTTCAGAGTAAGGTATGTATGGTCATGAAAATAGAGAGGCTACGAACAAACATATTACATGTCAATTTTGTATGTCTTATGACCAAGTATGTTTTGGTGTTTCTGAAGTGCTGCAACTTTACAAGCATCAGCACAAAAACCAAAATATCTTTTCACAAACTTCGAATGGTTCGAATGGAGTTAAATTTGAAGCACAGGGGCACGAAATACATGCATATTAGTTATTACATCGAAGGATAGATTGTATTGGACAAAAAGTAGAATATTATCACACAAACCCCACCAAAAAATTCAGCCAAAATATCTCATGTATTTTCAGACTGTCTAATTGCACTGGTCGAGCTTGTTCCTTGGGTAATTGATATTGTGCACATTAATGTTACCGAATGTATGGAGGCGATATGACAATTTATCTAAGTCAAGCTGCCATGATGGATACTAGAATAACATAACATACGAGGCTGAGTTCGGATAGATTGTAAACACTGGTTTGTTTTGTGTACATTGTATTTCGGTTGAAGAGCATTTTCATGGGTTCCAACTGTTTTCTCGAACATATTAATCCAGTCTTGACTCTTGATCGAACAATGTATTTAAATGAGGCACTAAGATCTTAAGTATTTTTGTTACATCAATCGCCTTCATGCACCCTTATTATGCTCCGTTATCGAATTTGTTCCCTTTATAGATTGCAAACTGGTAAGCAGTACCTATTCCAAGCCAGGGATGACCGTGAAATGCTATACTGGGTTTCCTGTATGGACAGTGCGGCCCGTTGCCGGGTGGCATCGACCAATGGCGTTCCGCCTTCTATCGCTTCGGTTTTCGCGCCACAGCTGGGATCCCCAAGCAAAAGTGACAGAATCAAAAATGCGATCAAGAGTAGTTTATCTACTTTGATAAAATAGCTACAGGTCGAAAGTTGAAGAGACGCAGTGGAAGTGTGGACGAATGCTGTTTTATGTCATGTGGAGACAGTGCTATTGGCGTTATTCACGAGGAAGCCATTTTAGAGGCGTTTCCTGATTTAAAAAAAAATGAAATTTTTGTTGTATGTGGCTTACACATAAAGGCATACATGTTTAATAACAATTTTTTTATTATTCATTAGAGAAGACTGGTTTGTATTAATTTTAGGTCATTTCTATCCACAAGTTCTAAAAATGTAGATTTTACCTCGCTTGCAATTCAATATGGCCGACTCGTGAATAAAGCTTATAAAATCAGTCCAACGTGACATCAAAGCATCAAAGCCGTATGAAAATAGACACAAGGCAGAGGGGACCCCCCCCCCCCCCCCCCCCCCTCTCTCTCTCTCTTGGTTGGTCATTGCATTCGTGGAATCTCAGGAATTCGTTTCAGATATCTAGGGGGATGTGTTTATGTAACAATAGTGTGTATAACAATAGTGCTCTGCCTTAAATCGTGCTAGGTATAACGCAGAGCAAGCGTAGACAGTTACTAAGGGTAGGATTTCACTGGGCAGGCGAACGATTCGCGAAGGATGCTAAGGCCGAAATAAATGGCAAAGTCCAACATTCGGAGAACTTTTTCTCCTAATGTTTCGCTACAATGCGGTTTCTCACAACGTATGTGCGAATGTCGTGTGTAGATTTGCCAAACTAACGATAGTTTAGGCCTACTTGATGCTGAGTTGCAACTCGGGAAAGGCGAGCGTGTCAAATACGGAATGGATGCTGAAGGTCTGTTGCTACGCAAACGAGAACATGAGAACTATGCGATGAGGTCGAGAGACAGGTAAGCCAATTGTACAAGTCTTACGTATAGAGGACGACCGCCCTCTACCGAATGAAAGCCTAACGTAATTCGATTACATTGGCGACTTTTGAAACATCACAGAGCAAATAAAAATAGACAATACTCCGCGAGGCCTATGTGCCTAATAGAATCGTAGTAATAGACCGTGCAAGTCTCGCCAGTTTTTAAATTCGGTACCCCGTTTGTTCCCGTTCACTTTTTCTGTGTCTCGGTGCCAAACACTGACTATAGTCTAGTCACAGACTCCCGTGTTTGAATTTACCCAACTGTTATTGTCTGCGTATTCGACTGAACGGAAGTTCACAATACATGTAGTTATTATAATAGTCATAATTAAATTCGCAGTGTTTTCCATGTTGTAAATGGAAATGCTGTATTTATTTTACACACGCCTCAGAGTCGATTCAGATAGGCCTATCTCACATGCCGGGCAATCGTAATCACAAATCTAGGTTGTTTTCGGGACCAGAACTGTTTCATGTTTGGGTTTAAGGGACCAAATTTTTGTTTTGATACGCGTATACGGGATACGTATGCGGCTCAAAACAAAATCGCCTAGTATTAAATCACAATTTTGGGTTGATATTTTAAATGCTATATCGGCAATTTACATCTCTTATCAACAATTGTGAAATGTATAATGTAAGACTAATTAAATTATCGCACAGTATGGCGATTTATCACAATTTGTCAACTTTAAAGAAATGTGTAAATGCTAACTTGGGATTTTCTCAGTTTTGTTCATAAGACGTGTGCCACGTCGGGAACACTCAGCCGAATTTGAGCTAAATTTCCGCACGCCAGCGTTTTTTTAATTTTGTCCTAATTTGTCGTTCACACTGTGACATGCCCAGTTTTTGTGATAAGTATTAAGCCTCAGTCTTCTTTGAAGGAGTGTTGGTTCTGAATCTTGAACTGGTTGATAGATTGTTCCCATCCTTGTCAGCAAAAATATTGATTTTCTTGTCAGAGACATCATCAGTATGGTAAAACCATATTTTGTTGCAGTATTGTAAAGATTCGAACACGTTCTACACAATCACGCAGGTCCTGGCAGTACGTGTACATAGTGCAGAGCGGTACCGTCTTGGAGTTTTATGGAACTAGAGAACACAAACTACGAGGCAAGACCCTCCGTGACGAGTCCCCTATCGATCTGATTAATGCCTTGGTCACGGTAGCTGTAGAGTACACACGCAGGAAACACGTGTTCAGAGTAAGGTATGTATGGTCATGAAAATAGAGAGGCTACGAACAAACATATTACATGTCAATTTTGTATGTCTTATGACCAAGTATGTTTTGGTGTTTCTGAAGTGCTGCAACTTTACAAGCATCAGCACAAAAACCAAAATATCTTTTCACAAACTTCGAATGGTTCGAATGGAGTTAAATTTGAAGCACAGGGGCACGAAATACATGCATATTAGTTATTACATCGAAGGATAGATTGTATTGGACAAAAAGTAGAATATTATCACACAAACCCCACCAAAAAATTCAGCCAAAATATCTCATGTATTTTCAGACTGTCTAATTGCACTGGTCGAGCTTGTTCCTTGGGTAATTGATATTGTGCACATTAATGTTACCGAATGTATGGAGGCGATATGACAATTTATCTAAGTCAAGCTGCCATGATGGATACTAGAATAACATAACATACGAGGCTGAGTTCGGATAGATTGTAAACACTGGTTTGTTTTGTGTACATTGTATTTCGGTTGAAGAGCATTTTCATGGGTTCCAACTGTTTTCTCGAACATATTAATCCAGTCTTGACTCTTGATCGAACAATGTATTTAAATGAGGCACTAAGATCTTAAGTATTTTTGTTACATCAATCGCCTTCATGCACCCTTATTATGCTCCGTTATCGAATTTGTTCCCTTTATAGATTGCAAACTGGTAAGCAGTACCTATTCCAAGCCAGGGATGACCGTGAAATGCTATACTGGGTTTCCTGTATGGACAGTGCGGCCCGTTGCCGGGTGGCATCGACCAATGGCGTTCCGCCTTCTATCGCTTCGGTTTTCGCGCCACAGCTGGGATCCCCAAGCAAAAGTGACAGAATCAAAAATGCGATCAAGAGTAGTTTATCTACTTTGATAAAATAGCTACAGGTCGAAAGTTGAAGAGACGCAGTGGAAGTGTGGACGAATGCTGTTTTATGTCATGTGGAGACAGTGCTATTGGCGTTATTCACGAGGAAGCCATTTTAGAGGCGTTTCCTGATTTAAAAAAAAATGAAATTTTTGTTGTATGTGGCTTACACATAAAGGCATACATGTTTAATAACAATTTTTTAATTATTCATTAGAGAAGACTGGTTTGTATTAATTTTAGGTCATTTCTATCCACAAGTTCTAAAAATGTAGATTTTACCTCGCTTGCAATTCAATATGGCCGACTCGTGAATAAAGCTTATAAAATCAGTCCAACGTGACATCAAAGCATCAAAGCCGTATGAAAATAGACACAAGGCAGAGGGGAACCCCCCCCCCCCCCCCCCCCCTCTCTCTCTCTCTTGGTTGGTCATTGCATTCGTGGAATCTCAGGAATTCGTTTCAGATATCTAGGGGGATGTGTTTATGTAACAATAGTGTGTATAACAATAGTGCTCTGCCTTAAATCGTGCTAGGTATAACGCAGAGCAAGCGTAGACAGTTACTAAGGGT
The DNA here is from genome assembly GCA_037893245.1 of Crossaster papposus. Classification (NCBI taxonomy): domain Eukaryota; kingdom Metazoa; phylum Echinodermata; class Asteroidea; order Velatida; family Solasteridae; genus Crossaster; species Crossaster papposus. Next base: position 1,307,408 of record JBAIAA010000087.1, on the reverse strand, counting down.
AGGATTTCACTGGGCAGGCGAACGATTCGCGAAGGATGCTAAGGCCGAAATAAATGGCAAAGTCCAACATTCGGAGAACTTTTTCTCCTAATGTTTCGCTACAATGCGGTTTCTCACAACGTATGTGCGAATGTCGTGTGTAGATTTGCCGAACTAACGCCAGTTCACCTACACAAAGAACATGCGACTATAATGCGAACAACACGAATGTTGCACGAATCTCGGGCAACATTCGTGCGGACATTTCGCGACACATGCGACACATGCGAACTTTTTGCGCATATTTTCGCGAATAATGCTTTGCTTCTTCGGAATCGGTCGGAATCTGTTTGGAGTTTCACGAAGATTTTGCGAAACATCACGCACGTCGTGAGTAGGTCGTGCGCATATGACGAAGCTTTTAAGACATTTTTGAGGGCAAATCACGAGCAAATCACGATCCGGAGTGCTGGAAACATTCGCAAGAAACTTTTTTTGAAAAACGACTCCCGCGAACAATTGACGGCGCTTCCGAACCCCCGCGCATGTTTGGCGAACTTTTGGAGCCTAAAATACGAATGTTGGACTTTGCAATTTTTTCGGCATTTGCATCCTTCGTAAATATTGTTCGCGTGCCCTGTGAACACCCACCCTTAGGAGCACACATTCTGCACTCTTGCTGAATTTGTGTTTTGCATCTGGGTCTTAAAGCAAAAAAAGTGCTCAAACATCTATTAAACCCGATGAGCTATATTTCTGTGAATTCTGAATATTCTGAGAAAACAATACTTTTGAATGTTGGCCACAATCTGGGGTTATCATTCAGGCGAATCATAGCTGAATGCACCCATGCGTGTCAGGCACTGGTATATATCAGAAGTATAGTTATATCTTTAACTCGACTCGGACGCAACTCTCGAAAAATGAACTTCTCTGACGGTTTTCTTTCAAAATGACAGCATGCCAGAAGGAATAATATCACTGGAAGTTTAGAATCATTAATAGCTTTACAAGTAGGCTTTTTAACAGTACCGGTTTACTTTTTAAAATAGCTACAAAGGGTACATGTACTCATGGAGGAATAAGAAGGTTCCTCCATGATGTACTTTAGCTTTGAATGAAGGATAACGTAAAATTCTGGATTTATTTCCTTACAGAGTTTACCGATCCTTTATAGAGTCATGAAAAGAACTGTTACTTCAACGCGATTTTTCGATCCTATTTTGAAGTGTGCAGACATTTTTTGTAATGATGAGTCCAACATTGGAAGTTTCAAGATTCAATCAAGTCTGAAACTCCTCGCAAGTTCGCAGACGGCACTGACTTAGTATCAAGAAATCCTCAGAATCACAATGTAATTATGACTATTTCTCCAGTCATTTAATTTCTGTTGACTTTTTCCCCTAATAATATTGAAATACACCATTTCTTTGTATAAACCAAAGTCGATGCAAAAAGCCCCAAAACACAAAACAAATCAATACTAAAATAATCAATAAATACATTTTTGTTTTAAATGTCAAATGGAAAAAACTAACAAAAATTTGGTCCGTATACAATGCATTTTTTTCTTCAGTTCTTTGCATTCAAAATGTGTAAATTCTATAGACTATATTATTAAACATTTGTGAAGTTTCCAAAAAGTTCACGTACATAATGATGCAAATAAATTCTGAAATTAGTTTTTACAAAGGATTCTATTTAACAAAGCAAAATTAAGACAAATAAAATGTAAGCACACAAACTAGACTGGTAAAGAAATTGATAAAATAAAAGCTTTGTTGACATGTAATTTTCAATTGTATATATTTCAATTGCAATACAATTGTAGACCTAATTGTCATATTTACGTGGTTTTTTTTTAGAAGGGGGGTGTGTCTTGGTATGTTGTTAAAAAAAAAAAAATAATACTAAATTTGAATGCATCTTAATAAACTACACTTGGATCTTTCTTGGCATCAGATCTCTGTATCACCGTACTATACATTTTTCACTTTAACAAAATCTGATTATATACACCCCATACTTCTGAAAGATATACTATCCGCAATTTTCTTTTTAAATAAGATTTAGTTTTAAGACTTTGCATTGTGGAGCAAGAGTATTGGTTTGCAGTAAAAAAAAAAGAAGAACAAATCATTTCTTTAATCTCAATGTTTCATCAACTCAAGTCCTACTTGCCTTCTTTAAGACAGTATACACCATTTGCAAACAAAAACAACTACTGAATCATGATGAGTTAACTTAACTCGACTGCATGTGAATAACAGTTTAAAGAGCCTGGTGTGCTGTGGTTTCAAAAAAATTAGAATTTTGTATCATAACAATTGCCGGCAGGCAACCGTTGGAAAAAAAAACTCGATTTTTTTCCAGACATTGCCACCCCCTCCCAAATTTATAAAATTAGTTAGTCCACATTTTAGTTGTAAAATGGTTACACGTTGTTTTTTTCTAGATTTTTCCAGAATCTATGAAAACAAAACTTTAAACAGGTTAGCAAGACAATAATATGTGTCCTTTATCTAACCAAACCATTTTGTACAAAATTTACAGCAAAACCAAAAATAAATGGAATACACTACCTTTAGCCAGTTCGCGCCGGAGGACGTATATACACGCAAAGTTTTACCCAGATTTAAAACGGATGACGCATAAACACGTCAGGAGCAAGGCCGGAAATGTCTGTCAGCAGCGAGCAAGGCCAGAAATGCGTGGGTGTGCTTCCCGGTACCATCGGCTTGAACCCGCCTCGGATCGAGTTTCGTTAAAAATAATCCCAAGCCTCGGCTCGGTGATGTTAAAATAATCAGAGCAAATGAGAACTTTAACCAGTTCGCGCCGTGATTATTTTAACATCAACGAGCTGAGGGGCGGGTTTAATTTTAACGAAACTCGGTCCAAAGCGGGTTTAGGCTAAAGCCACGCATTTCCGGCCTTGCTCGCTGCTGACAGACGTTTCCGGCCTTGCTTTTGGCGTGTTTATGCGTCATCCGTTTTGAATCTGGGAAAAACTTTGCATTTATATACGTCATCCGGCGCGAACTGTTTAAGAAGACTAGTTGAAATGTTATGAAGACCATGAAATTATACCAGAAATGTTACTGAGAAGGGATAACAACATTAGATAACACTTCCAGCATTAAGTTACAAAAGTTCACTATAGATCAGTATCTGTCTATATGCTGCAAGGGCTAGTACACCCCTATGCTGCAAGGGCTAGTGCACCCCTACACTTAAAGGCTAATGGGTGCACCAACACAGTAATCAAAAGGCCATGCAAATCTCTATGTACACTCTGTAACTCCGATTTCTTCCAAAAAGTTAGGTCGTAGAAAAGTGTTTTGTCTTAAAGCCCTCTTCATTAGACACTGTGGCCCTAAAACATCTAAATCTTGAAGGCTACACTGTATACTATTTTCAGCATGTTAAAACATGTTAAAACACAGATTTAATGGTCCCAAATTGAAAACCTAGACAAAATAAGCTCTAGACACAAGATTCAGCTACGGCCTTTGGTCATCCAGCCGGCCGTCTCATGATCTGAAGATCATTACATTAACCAATACATTTTGAGAAATACAAATGTCCTACACAAGGACCATCGATACCTGAGTATATTATTCAAATATGAAACATATCTGTATTGAATTACTTTGTTGTTGTACACTGAAAAGAAATACATTTGTTTTATAAAGAAAAAAAATCTAACATAAAAACAAATCAGAATTGTAAAGAAAAACATTACACTCCAGATAGTTCCTTCATTTGTTCCAATGAAGTTTTTTTCTCTATGCATACAATTCACGAAAACAACTTTGTAAGTACCAAGGGCCAATTTCATAAAACATGTAAGCACACAAATTTGCTTAGCACAAAAAAAATCTTTCTCAGTAAAAACAGGTTATCGGCCAAAACTCCACATGCTTTTTATTCAAAGCAAAGAAACAGCTGAATACCCGTGATCACAAACAATAAACATCAACCAATATTTGGTTTATATCACTTTATAACCCTGTTTTTTCTTAAGTTAGAATGTTCATGCTAAGCAAATGTTGGTGCTTACACATTTTATGAAATTGGCCCCTGGTGTTGCATCTTGTTTAAGTTGAAGTTGCTCCCTTAACCAGTCCACGTCGGATAATGACGTGTACACACCAGAGATGAGATTGGCAATTTTGAAAAAAATTGATGAAACTCTCAAAATATTAGTATCTTTGTGTACAAACAATCTCTTTGTATCTGAGATTTAAAAAGTCTGACAAAAATCGTTAAAATCTCATGCCTGATACGCACAAAGTTTTTTCGGAATTTGAAACAGATGACGGATAAACACGCCATGAGCAAGGCCGGTACATATCCGTCAGCGACCGGCTCGTAGTAAGCGAAGCCGGTAATATCAGGGCGTGCTAACCCATAGAGACCGGCCTGAACGCGTCTCGGATCTAGATTTGTGAAAAACAATCCTGCGCCCGGGCCCGGTCAATGTCAAAATAATCCCAGCGCAAACTGGTTAACACTGCTGTTCAGAAACGACTTGAATTCCCCCTAAATCATGTACTATGAAGAGACAAATGTGAGTAACCTTTGTCCAAACAAAGGCCCCATTTCTCGCTCTACTTATGGTGGAACACTGTTGATTTTAACAAGACAAAGTTGTGAAATGCCTTTAAAAACCTGCACAGCAGTAGACACAAAATCCCCCTTGCATTTTCAATGTCAATGTAGAATGGTTAAATATATTGCATGCAAGCCACATGCCGTGTCTCTGGACCCATCTGGAAATCAGTAGGTAGCTACCGATGATGGGTCTTCGACTGGGGTGAGAGGGTTGACTGTGCTGAGAGACCTGAAGGAGAAGACAGCAGGATCACACAGCAGTCGAGGAGGTAGCCTGTTGTTGTGCAGGTTGATACCCTGTCAAGACAAACAACACGTACATGTATCACTTACTTATATGGTGCGTTAACCCTAACCCCATAGGCTCTCGCACTAGAAAGCATACCAAACCTAACAAACTTCAACAACTGCACAAAGGTTCAGTAGTTCTTGGTACTGAACATAACAGTGCCAAACTCCAACTTGTTGAAGTTTGATTGACTTGGTACAGATGAGTCTACATTGTTAAGTATGTTTACAAATTGGCACTTACGGGGTACTGGGAACAAAGGACAACAATAGGGACAATTGTACCCCGCAAGTCCTGTCTTTAGAAATCAAAGTACCCCACAGGCTAACGCTATGTATTTCAAGATTTATAAGGGGACAAAAGAAGGGAAGTAAAGTCGAACAAGAGGAACCCCACAACCAATAGCATGCTAAGTGTGTGTTGGAGTGTGTAATTGTCTAGACACAATTCCGGGATGCATGCCAAAAGGCACGCTTAACAAAGTGGGAAAGTTTGCTTAAAAGTAGTGACGTAACATGAGCATCTCCATGCTCGACGCGACGCGACTTGACCTCGACTTTCTTAACCTACATTTGACTCGTCTCAAGTCAAATCACTTCTTTCTAATGACTCGACTCGACTCACAATATTCAGTGACTCGTTACAATCGTTACCTGACCTCGGGTTGCCGATTACAAATGCCTCAGTGCATGTGTAGTGCATGTTGGCAAAAATTAAAAATGACATCCAAATCATCATCATTCGGAACCCTGTTTCTGTATTCACAACAGAGAACGAGATTAATTTTGAATACGCGCAAAGATAAGGCGAAAATTGTAGTGGAAAAGGGGGGGGGGGGGGGGGGGGGGGCAGTGAGAAAAACGCTACGAGACACAAATTCGCATTCGCCACTTTCCCACCGTGTATGCCTTTGAAACTTATACACAGTAAAAACTCACCTTAATGCGCACAAGTTTAGCTGCTCTCACACCATGCGCATGACTAAGGCTGGGGCCACCTCCATGAAAGGGAAATTTCCTGAAATACTGTTTCTGTGATAAAAAATAACAGTTTGGCTTTAATAATGTACCGGTACATGTATGTATGTAAATCAGGTCATGAATATTCATATTTTTATTTTATGTCGACATTGAGAAAAATGATCCATTAAGCCCCGCCCCATGATGCTTTGACCAATCACAGCCGTGATCTGACGCGTGTATACGGTACATGTAGGCGTCAGCCGTGGAACTACCAGTATAGACACAGGGCTGATAACAATTGTGCATGTACATAATTGGTAAAACCTATACAAATATTTGCAAGCCCAGGGCCCAATTTCATAGAGATGCTTAACGGTAAGCAAATTTTGTTGCTTACTGTAGCAGAAAAATTTGCTTAAGCATAAACGTATTTCACCAGCGGTTGCTAACTTAAGCACGTAAACAAACTGCGCGCGCAATATTTTAGATCGTCTGCTTAACCAGTTCGCGCCTGATGACGTATATAAACGCAAAAATTTTCCCAGATTCAAAACGGATGACGCATAAACACGCCAAGTTCAAGTTCGAAAATGTATGTCAGCAGCGGGCAAGGCCGGAAATGCGTGGGTGTGCTTCCCGGCACTATCAGCCTAAACACGCTTCGGATTAAGTTTTGTTAAAAATAATCCCGCCCGTGGGCTCGGCGATGTTAAAATAATCCCGGCGCGAACTGGTTAAGCAAAAAATTCCCCAAAAATAAAATAAAATAGAAATGGCGGACGAAACCAATATATATCTAGGGGAACGAATCTGGCGATAATTAAGGGCGCCCTCAATAAGCCTGGATATACATGTATACGGACGGCGCGCCGCGGAACAAATAAACGGCTACATGTAGCTTGGACTTGGATCAAGACTATAAAAAAAGTTGCGCCGGGTGGGGCAAAGCCCAAATCGTCGCCCTTTACTGCAGAAATGGATCTGGCACTGGCTATCTCATACATGTACATGTACATTGTACATCGAGGAGAAAGCAGTGATTGAGGGGGTCCTACATTACTCGGACACTCTCGATAGAAGTGACATTTAATTGATTGTACACGAACCATCGGTACCGATGGTTCGTGTACAAACCAGAATGGGCCAATAACGACACAGCGCCCATAGTTTGTGCGCTGACAGATAGAGCCAATAAGAGAGCACACAATCACCCACGATCCCTGACCATTGCAGCGCTTAACCTCAAGAATTACGCAACTTTATCTAAACAGCAGATGGCGTATACGACTGCAGAGTTTGCGAGCGCTGTGAGCGCGCTGTTTAGTAATTCACCAACATGCACTGACCTTCTATCTAGCTTCTACATGTATTTAGGCTGTGGGTTGGCGTGCATGTCCTTGTAACTTGACTCTCTGAATACCAACAGCGTTAACTTGCACTGTAAAGCGCAGTACCTATGGGTTATAGTTTATGTACAAAATATGAATTGAACGGCAAACTAAACAAATGATGTTCTAAACGTTATGCTGTCCTTTCCTTTCTGGCAAGAGAAAGTCGGTGCTTACCACATCAATAATACAACTTTTATTATGAATTTATATATGAATATATGATGCCAGAGAGACATGAAGACGAAATGAGTGACGAAGATAATGAGGTTGACCATGACATATACTAGGTCATAATGTGCAAAATGAAGACAATGATGAGGTAGAAAAAGACAGATTTTTGTTTGGCTTTGGCAATGGGCATCACATAAAATACACACAGAATAGGGGCCGTAAACCCACGATGGAACGGCAAACTTTGCACTGATGATGTCATAAATGAAGTCAAAATGATGATGATGATGCCAAGAGTGAAGTCAAAACATACTGCACATTTTGACTTTACTGTTGGCACTCGGATAAGAAGGGGTGCGAGAAAGCAAAAAAGGGGTGCGAGCGCAAATGTGCAGTATGTTATGACTTCACTGTTGGCAAGAGCAAAAAGGGGTGCGAGAATGCAAAAGAGGGGTGCGGGCGCAAATGTGCAGTATGTTATGATGACTTCACTCTTGGCACTCGGAGAAAAAGGGGTGAGATAATAAAGCAAAAGAGGGGTGCGGGTGCAAATGTGCAGTTATGACTTCACTGTTGGCAAGAGCAAAAATGGGTGCGAGAAAGCAAAAGAGGGGTGTGGGCGCAAATTTGCATTATGTTTTGACTTCACTCTTGGCACTCGGAGAAAAAGGGGTGCGATAAAGCAAAAGAGGGGTGCGAACGCAAATTTGCAGTATATTTTGACTTCACTGTTGGCACTCGGAGAAAAAGGGTGCGATAAAGCAAAACTTAGAGTTGCGAGCGCAAATTTGCAGAATGTTATGACTTCACTTTTGGCACTCGGAGAAAACTTCATCAGTGTCTGTCATCTGCAGATTTTTGTTCAGCTGACATACAGAAACGTGAACATTTAACAGTTCTTTGTATAAGCTAATTTGACTTCCAGTCGATTTTACAGAAATGTTTTTTAAAAATATTTATGACATCATCAGTGCAAAGTTTGCCGTTCCATCGTGGGTTTACGGCCCCTATTCTGTGTGTATTTTATGTGATGCCCATTGCCAAAGCCAAACAAAAATCTTCCTTTATCTCCGCTGTGCACTGTTGTTGCAATATTAGCGCATGTTCTCGAGAGCTGGCTAATTATCGCTCTCTAGCTCTCATGTCTTAATGTCACGCCGGACGATAGAGTACGTACGCCTCCCGGCGTAATTTTGCCCATTTTGCTCAAAGTGACTAGCTTTAGCTTCGTTTATTTCTACCTCATCATTGTCTTCATTTTGCACATTATGACCTAGTATATGTCATGGTCAACCTCATTATCTTCGTCACTCATTTCGTCTTCATGTCTCTCTGGCATCATATATTCATATATAAATTCATAATAAAAGTTGTATTATTGATGTGGTAAGCACCGACTTTCTCTTGCCAGAAAGGAAAGGACAGCATAACGTTTAGAACATCATTTGTTTAGTTTGCCGTTCAATTCATATTTTGTACATAAACTATAACCCATAGGTACTGCGCTTTACAGTGCAAGTTAACGCTGTTGGTATTCAGAGAGTCAAGTTACAAGGACATGCACGCCAACCCACAGCCTAAATACATGTAGAAGCTAGATAGAAGGTCAGTGCATGTTGGTGAATTACTAAACAGCGCGCTCACAGCGCTCGCAAACTCTGCAGTCGTATACGCCATCTGCTGTTTAGATAAAGTTGCGTAATTCTCGAGGTTAAGCGCTGCAATGGTCAGGGATCGTGGGTGATTGTGTGCTCTCTTATTGGCTCTATCTGTCAGCGCACAAACTATGGGCGCTGTGTCGTTATTGGCCCATTCTGGTTTGTACACGAACCATCGGTACCGATGGTTCGTGTACAATCAATTAAATGTCACTTCTATCGAGAGTGTCCGAGTAATGTAAAGGGTTCCCTTTTGACATTGAAACACAAGATAATTTGAATTTCACGTCGCCTTCGAAGAATAGCCGCCATTTTAACTGTTGCTACGTTAAGTTTAGACCTTGCTTAAGCAAAAAATGCAGTGGTTAAGCCTCTTTTTTCTTTGCTTATCGCTTTAAGCAACAAATCTTGCTTAACGGTTGCTATGAAATGAAAATTTGCTTTTTTAAAACACCCCACTTAAGCGAAAAATCGTCCGTTAAGCAAATGTCCACCGCGTCGACAAAGCATGTTTGGCAATGTTAGCGTGTGTACTGTACACGTTTACTGCGGGTATGCTAGTAATGTCAGGTGCGTATAGACGTGTGCTAGTAACGTCTGACGTGTAAACATGTATACTGCACAAACATCCTCCGCTGCATGATTCAAACCACCATGCCTGATGGGTTAACGTGTCATCCATAGATTTTGTTGGGTTAAATCCGGCCTTTTTCGTGGCGTGTTTATCCTTCATTGTTTTAAATTTGGAAAAATTGTGCAAATACATAAGTACACGTCCTCCGAAGCAAACTGGTTAAGAAAACTCTGATCAAAATAAAAATGCATTGCAAATAGCCATACATGTACAAAATCTGTTCCCATAGGTTTGTGCACAAACATGAACATGTGTCCATGCAGCAGGTTTTACTTTGAGTTAGCGTTCCATCCTACAAAAAAGTTGTTACATGTCCAGAGGGTGGATGAAAAAAATACAGCTGGGAGGGAGATTTTTGTTTTGGCCTTGCAGTCTTGTACGTGTAGGGCATGGGTTGTACTGTACAAGTTGGCTCCAAGTGGCGTGGCCTTGTGGAGACTAAGTTCGTGTACAGAGTATATACAATTGTATACAAATACCATACAAATGTGTACAAAAAAATGTAGTTCGCACCGGAGGATACAAGCAAAGTTTTCCCAAGATTCAAAACGGATGACGTATAAACACGTCACGAGCAAGGCCGGAAATGCGTGGGTGTGCTTCCCGGTACCATCGGCCTGAACCCGCCTCGGATCAAGTTTCGTTAAAAATAATCCCGCGCCTCGGCTCATTGATGTTAAAATAATCCCGGCACGAACTGGTTAAGTACAGTATACAATGTACATGTACATGTACATGTACATGTACAGGTACATACATGTACATGTACATGTACATGTACACTGTACATCCGTGTACATGTATACATGCGTGGCCAGGTTGGTTTGGATAATTTTCATAAGTGATGTGGCATTATTTACTTATAGTTGTGTTTTACAGACAATTGTTTTCCACCAGACGCACAAATAATACTTAAAAAAAAATTAAAAATCCACCTAGCCGCTGGACTGGAAACAAACAATCTTTTTATTTTGGCCTAATTTAATTTATATCTATGGCTTGGAATAATGGATCTCGTCAGTTCTATCTGGGGCAATTGGTTTGAATGAAAAGAAGTGCACAAATATTCACATAATAAGGGACTATTGTAGAAAATTGCGTACAATGTACAATCTATCGACCCATGGAAGTGGCTACGCAAAAATATTCATATCTACCGGTACATGTAAACAAAGGAAATTGAATTTTAGAAAAATCACTATGAAGCAAGATATTTAAGGCAGTTCAGGAACTCCCTCTTTTGTTTTGGTCGTTGTGTTCCCGGACTCTCAGGAATTCTTTTTAAATATTTGGAAGGGGGGGGGGGGGGGGGGGGAAGAGAATGTTTTAGGTAATAATAGTCTAGACTAAATCATGCAAGATGGTTCTAGCTGGAACCCCGTTTCAAGCCTGCTTTTGCAGTATCCTTTTTTACAACTTGATCTCGAATGACCATTGACCTCAGTACTTGACATTTGACACGACCGTCATAAATAGTGAGTGAGTGAGTGAGTTTTGGGTTTAACGCCGTACCGGCATCAGTGGCCATATTCACGGGGGGAATGTGTACAAATATAAGACAATAGTTAGTAATAAAAAAAAACAATCAAGTGAACTGTGGAGAATATAAGAACTTGGAGTCAGAAGGAACAATTATCACACAGGAAAAGAATGAGAACGATTCAAAAGAATGAAAAACCATTGTATAGAAGTATAACGATAGACTGATTCTAGGCAGTTTTCCAGGAGAATCCCGTGGAAGGCGGGCCATGGAGGATTCCCCAGACACACAGCACCCTGTCTAAATTTGTCCCGCAAGGCCGGCCGTTTCCTTTGCAGTTTAAGGGCCCAGGCCCCGCTGGTATTTTCACAGCTCCACATACCTCTGGGTGATGAGGGGACAATGGCTCCGAGCGTCTGGTCAACCCCCCAAGACCAGTCCCCCAGGACTAGTAGGGCCTCCTGTTTAACTGTCCAGTTAATTATAATATATTAATTGTGTCAATAAATTTTATAGGAAGTGTATGAATAATGTCTGGATTTATTTTGTGAGACTCATCTCAAGGGCCCATCATAAATAAATTACATGTTTGTATGACCCTAAATTGATGGAAATTGGACTTCAAGTTTTCGAATGAGACACCTTTTACAATTCAAGCATATTTAGAACTTGACCTCAAATTATCTTTGACCTAAATAATTTACCTTTAACCAGTTCGCGCCGGGATTATTTTAACATCGCCGAGCCGAGGGGCGGGATTATTTTTAACGAAACTCGTTCCGAAGCGGGTTCAGGCTGATAGTGCCGGGAAGCACACCCACGCATTTCCGGCCTTGCTCGCTGCTGACATACCGGTACATTTCCGAACTTGAACTTGGCGTGTTTATGCGTCATTCGATTTGAATTTAGGGTAATGTTTGCATTTATATACGTCATCCGGCGCGAACTGGTTAACAAAACCATGATACAAATGTTACACTGTTGCATCCATGACCCAATTAAAAGTTTGATTGGAATTGGACTTCGATTTTGCATATTAGACCTCTTTTAAAAAAACTTTTAAACATACGTACTGTACGTAACACAAATGTAGCCCTTGTGTACAGACACAATATATCTTTCTGAACTTCGTTCAGGCGAGACAAAAATGTACAGTCCTCTATACCAGGAATTTGACTAAATGTACATGTACCGGTATGCTAACCATATCATGTACAAACATGCTACACAATGACAAGTGGTTTGTGTTGCATCCTTTGGACTATATACATGTACTTGTACATGGTTGTATTCTTAGTTGACTAGTTGATACTGACACGCTGCGCTTTGGAATGTTCATTTTGAACTCTGCATTTCTCAGAAAACATTTGCAAAATTTTGTATTAGTCTGAGATTTCTGGCAGATGTTTGTGAACATGACTACTTGTGGCTTTGGCTGCAGTGCTCACATCAGGTTGAAATTCTCAAAAATTCAAAGAATATTATGTTGTCTTGTCAGATATAACAGTGACTTGCACAGAGAACGAAATCCTGTATAAATGTTTTTCTATTTTTTTTTAACCAAGAACTACATTCGTCAAACAATACACTGATTCAGTAGGCCACTCAATTTATAAAAGACTGGAAATTGTAAGATCAGAGAACCAGTCTAGCTGGCTTGTACCCGTTATAGATTGCTAACAAAATGTGAACTATAACTAAATGTGATGCGATCTGTGAAAACCCGTTGGATGTCGCAAAGTTGCAAGTCCCATATAAGCAAAAATAAAATTGGAATTGATTTTTCATTGCTATATTCTGTAGACAGGGCCCAGACCAGGAAAAACTAAGGGTTTTTCCTGTCAAGGTTTTCTCAACGGTTTCATCATCCTGAACCTTAATCATTTGATATTAGCTTGGGGGCCACCCTGATTTTTGCTCCTAATTCAAAATGGCCGCCAAAATCCAAAATGGCCGCTAAAATTACATAAATTACATATATACTGCTGATTACGTTTAATATCAACGTTTTTTTTAGTGATTCTGTCATCTTGAATGTACACCCATTGAATTTAGCTCCAGTGCCACCCAGAATTTGGCCTCAAATCCAAGATGGCCGCCAAAATCTAAAATGGCTGCCAAAATTACATTAAATACATATATACTGCTAATTACGTTTAATATCAACGTTTTTTGTGTGATTCTGTCATCTTGAATGTACAACCATTGAATTTAGCTCCAGAGCCACCCAGAATTTGGCCTCAAATCCAAGATGGCCGCCAAAATCTAAAATGGCTGCCAAAATTACCCTAATCAGGTTTATACTGCTTCTTGTTTTTTTCTGTCAAAGTTTTTGTGATTCCGTCATTCTCAGCAAAAGGCCTTTAAAATTAGTCTGGGGAATATCCAGGATTTATTTTCCAATCCAAGATGGCTGTCAAAATGGCTGTCAAAATGGCTGCCAAAATGGCTGCTAAAATGGCCACTAAAATGGCCACTAAAATGTCCATCTAAAGCATATTACTTCAATTTAAAGTACATCTTCGTTTTGTCCTGTTAAAGTTCACTAAAGTTTGTTTCATTGTGGCGTCCTGAACCTAAGCCTTTTGAAATTAACTTGTGGCTACCCAAGATTTGTCCGACCAAATCCAAAATGGCTACCAAAATTACCTTAATCAGATTTAAACGGTCTCTTATTTATTCCCCATAATTTAGTAAAGGACCTGGCTCAGACATGTATGGACATGATTTAGGAGAGGATAACTCAACTGTTCTAGGCTGATATGACCCCAAGGAACAACTTGGGATGTGTGTCAAAATCTCTACCCGTGACGAACAGCCCGGAAATAACCACGCCCTTTTTAAATGACCATGTCCTTTTTGGGGAGTGCTACTCCCGACATAGCTGTATCTTCTAAACCGTTGGAGCTAAACATTTTCTGATGTGCTCAAGATTTTCATTTGATATTTTACAAGAACATTTCTAAAAACCGTTCGGTCAACTTATTACCATACAAATAAATACATACATACACCAGGAATTTCCATATATATTTATTAATTAAACTTTCCAAACTTAGAGCAAAGATCACAATCTCGGGGACTAATGAATTACCCCTTCTTACAAAACCATAATACGCAGCATTCAAAATCAAGGTTCACTTTCCTCTTCTTCCCCTCTCTCAATTCTTGATGCTGTCCTCTCTGTAAGTGTCAAGACAAATGGTGACTGTTGGTAATCTTCCATCAGCAAAACTGCTTTCCAGGCATTCTATGTTGAGTGGCGCACCACCAGATAACAAGACACCAAACCTCTATACCTTGGTATATCACCAAAAGCATGGATTGTGTCAGCTGTGTGTGCTTCTCTATTCCTTCGGCTCAACTGCACACACGTGGAAGCTGATGACAGGATGATGTTCCATGTTCCATGTGCAGGACATTCTAAGTCACCGGACAGGACCTACATCCCTGACGCTGTCATCAGGTGACACAGATGTGTCACCAGGTCAATTTGAGAGATCTTGGCCTCCAAGAGTTCTGGCTCATCCACAACTCAAGAGTGACAAGATCAATATTACCACTTCACGATATCTGCATAACGCTGGGAGACGAGCTCACAAAGTGTCTTCCAGCACTCCATGCGCTGACTGGATGCGATACAACCAGCAAGATATCAACTAAACCTGCAGCCCTGAATGCTGTCCGCAAACCAGAAATATTCTCCCTGATCCTGAATTTTGACTGTCCAAATCTAACAGAAAATGCAATACAGATGGCAGAAACATTCTTGGTCAAGTGTCTCAAACCATCAACAGACCTGCAGACATTTGATGACCTGCGTCTCGCTGCATTTGATAGCAATGCCCTCAAGATAGACTTTCAGAGAACCACTTGCACTTCAACTAATGCAAGGAAACATATCATATATAGCCTATTACCAACAGCAGCTGTGGGTCAAAGCCCCATTTAGAGACGCCATCTTGATTTTGAATGCCTAACCCCTAACCCTAACCCTAACCCTAACCCTAACCCTAACCCTAACCCTAACCCTAACCCATACCCATTTCCGGGCTGTTCGCCCCGGATAGAGATTTTGGCACACATTCCAAGTTGTTCCTTGGGGTCATATCAGCCTAGATCAGTTGAGTTATCCTCGCCTAAATAATGTGCATACATATCTGAGCCAGGTCCTTTACTAAATTATGGGGGATAATTAAGAGACCGTTTAAATCTGATTAAAGTAATTTTGGTAACCATTTTGGATTTGGGCGGACAAATCTTGGGTAGCCACAATTTAATTTCAAAAGGCTTAGGTTCAGGACGCCACAATGAAACCAACTTTAGTGAACTTTAACAGGACAAAACGAAGATGTACTTTAAATTTAAGTAAGATGCTTTTGATGGCCATTTTGGCAGCCATTTTGACAGCCATCTTGGATTAGACGATAAATCCTGGGTATTCCCCAGACTAATCTTAAAGGCCTTGGGCTTAGAATGACAGAATCACTGAAAAAACTCTGACAGAAAAGAAAAAAAAGCAGTATAAACCTGATTAGGGTAATTTTTGCAGCCATTTTAGATGTTGGCGGCCATCTTGGATTTGAGGCCAAATTCTGGGTGGCTCTGGAGCTAAATTCAACGGGTGTACATTCAAGATAACAGAATCACACAAAAAACGTTGATATTAAACGTAATTAGCAGTGTATAGGTATTTAATGTAATTTTGGCAGCCATTTTAGATTTTGGCGGCCATTTTGGATTTGAGGCCAAATTCTGGGTGGCTCTGGAGCTAAATTCAATGATTGTACATTCAAGATGACAGAATCACACAAAAAACGTTGATATTAAACGTAATTAGCAGTATATTTTATGTAATTTTGGCAGCCATTTTAGATTTTGGCGGCCATCTTGGATTTGAGGCCAAATTCTGGGTGGCTCTGGAGCTAAATTCAATGGGTTTACATTCAAGATGACAGAATCACACAAAAAACGTTGATATTAAACGTAATTAGCAGTATATATGTATTTTATGTAATTTTGGCAGCCATTTTAGATTTTGGCGGCCATCTTGGAGTTGGGGCCAAATTCTGGGTGGCTCTGGAGCTAAATTAAATGGGTGTACATTCAAGATGACAGAATCACTAAAAAAACCGTTGATATTAAACATAATTAGCAGTATATATGTAATTTATGTAATTTTAGCGGCCATTTTGGATTTTGGCGGCCATTTTGAATTAGGGGCAAAAATCAGGGTGGCCCCCAAGCTAATTTCAAATGGTTGAGAGGAAAAACCCTTAGTTTTTCCTGGTCTGGGCCCTGTCTACTGGTACCCTATCGTTAAACGCTGTTTTCTCAGAACTTCGCATCGCCAATAATCGACGTTCATTTTAATGTAACTTTTGATGTAGAGGTCCCAGAGACCTGATTGAAAAAGCATCAGAAAGAGGATGATCTCAAGTTTAAGATGATGTAAAGAACTCAATTTTTTTATTTTATTATTTTGCCACCATGTGGCAGGTTTTCACAGATCGCATCACAAATATAGTAAACTGGGGTAGTATTTTAAAAAAGCCATTTTTTTCAAACGCTGGTCAGCCTACCAGCGTTGAAAATTGATATAAGAAATACCACTTTTCTCCAAAAATATCTGGCACATCATGTGCCATAATTTTACAGGATGCTTTAGACTGTCAAGTGAGTTACCAGTAGGTAATTCATAATAATTTGGTAGTTTTTAAAATATTTGTTATGCTAAATCAGCAAAAAGTGTGCGGTAAACTGCTAAGGTAAACATTTTTTTGTCAGACAAAATGACAATAATTTCTCGGACCTTAAAATCAAGGGGTGCAGCCAACTGGATTGGTCGTTGTAAAATGTGCCCGGCTCAAAAATGAACACCAGTGTTCCAAAAGGCCATTTAAAGGTATGTACACCATCTGCAGATATTGACAAATTTTACTACCAAATTATTAAGAAATGTCTTACTTATTTGAAAGTAAATATCGATTGTAGGCATCCAGCAAAATGATTGCACTAGATATCCTGTAAATGTTCAAAAAAATTGAACTTTTTAAAAACATTCGCGAAAACAACAAGAACAACATAAGAATCACTGCCTGACAGTGACACCGGTTAAAAACGAATGCAATTTTTCTGGCTTTTCTTAGCATCCATGATTGTCGGACAGGTCAGTTAAAAGATATTTACTATAAAATACAACCCCCCAAATCCACCCATTTGTGATCATTCAAGCAATTACCAATGGTGTATCCTACATGTAAACACATCGCACAATTACATTATGGGAGATGTGCATTGTATTCATTATTAGTCAGGAGCCACAACAGCTAGACACCAGCTTGGTATAGCATGCATCACTTCAGTAGCTATTATCTTGTGCACAATGTGTGCAAATCAATGGAACCATGCCTGTGGAAGTGGAGTTAAAGGTATCAGTTTTGGTAATTGCTTGAATTATCATGAATGGGTGGATTTGGGGGTTGTATTTTATAGTAAATATCGTTTTACTAACCTGTCCGAAGTTTTACAATAATGAATGCCAAGAAAAGCACGAAAAACAGCGTTTGTTTTCAACCGGTGTCGAGCAGTTATTCTGTCTTATGTTATTTGTGTTTTTTCGCGATCGGCGTCCGGCGAATTTTTCTTTATAAAATTAAATTTTTCGAAATAATTGAAGGATATCTAGCGCAATCTTTTTGCTGGATGCCTAAAATCATTATTTACTTTCAGATGAGTATTTTTTTTCTTAATAATTCGGTAGTAATTTTTTTCGATATCTGCAAGTGGTATCCTACAATGACCTTTAAACTTGTTCGTCAAATGCACTTAAAAAAATTAAGAAAAAATAATAATTAGGGGCAGGATTGAGGCAAAATCGAAGAGGGAGGTGATGAAACCTAAAAATCAATTTTAAAATGCCTAAACACAGTAAATTCCTTGCACACTATATTTAAAATATATTTACTAGACAGCTGGTATTCAATTATCATACAATAACAATGTACTACAGCACTAGTGTATATTTTCATACAAGACTCTAAACCTTTGAGCTTGCCAAACATGTAAATATTTCTGGCACAGATCCAAGCTGGCAAAGTTCCAATGGTCAGTGCACTGCTACAGCACTGCAAGGGAACTTCTGAATGACACATTACTGTGGCATACCCACACATAATCTACTATACACGAAGTCAAAGAGTTCATTTTTAAAATGTGATATTCATTTTAACAAGTTTGCATATATTCAAACCTAACTTCCTACCCCATTTTTCTTACACATTTCCTGAACCTTGCAAAATCTTTCAATATTTATTACTGGCGACCACTGCACGAATTCTGCAGTGGGTTTAACATTGAGCTATAAATTAGGCAGCCAAACATGAAACAAACAGCTGCTAAGTGCCCTATTACAACAAGGGTCTGCACACATGACCCTTGGTACGGTATCTACACGTTTCCTATCCTTGACACATACAATGTAATGTAGTACATGTACTGTACACCTTGACTGAAGCTCTATGGAGAATGTGCATAGAGCATGAGCAGTGTGAAAGTACTACATGATGTAGGGGGGTACATGGTAACAAATACATGTAACTTCGATCCTCAAAATCTTCATTTGGATAAAAATGGTACCCAAGTACATGTACGGGGGGGGGGGGGGGGGGGGGGTAACTTCTGTCCTGCAAAATCATCCAGCATAGTTTAGGCCTTATTATGACCTGGATTCTGCATTATCTTCCAGTGGCAAAAACGCCATTAATCCTAACAATAAAATCCCCATCTATTAACTTGAAAAATCCCCAACACCAGGTTCTGTTGGGATCTGTTAGGATGGGTACTATGGACCCCTAAAACTGACAATCTTGTACACTGGGTACAGGTACCGGTACAGTATGTACATTTGTATCTCAAAAATTAGTACTATTTGTACAATTTACAATGTATTACCATATGGTGTTGGGATTTGCTTGTACAATGTGTATACGGTAAGTATGTGTACAGGTAGGATGGGTATGGTTCCTAGTAAATGACACTGGTTAGGGCTGGAGAACACGTATGAGTTCTTGTGCAAAAGCCGCTAAACACCAGAAAGAAAAACAAATGATTATTGTTAACTACAGTACATATACCGTAGCTGCACTGAGATTTTTTCATGGACTTCAGTGATTTCGACTTTGTGGTGGCATGGGTGACATTACTGTGATGGCTGCTGAAGTGTAAACCTTTCATTGTTTGAACAGTGCCCTCTTTAGTCGGTGGGCTGTTTTTTAAACCCCAGCTTCGTCTCTAATACTGGCTTCGATCATGCAGTTTGGCAATGGTAATGGAGCCAGAGATGAAGCCCAAGCTGTGGTTTGGAAAATGGTCAGTGGGGAGGAACACAAGGATGGGAGAGACATGGGGGACCGGAAGGACAGACGGGAAGGACGCACAGAGAGTTAGAGACAGACATCTCAGCAGCTTTTATAGTACAATTGATAATACTGTAGCGTGTACAGTATTAGACCAGCATTTATTTATTTATTGGATTACGATAACATGAATTTAAGAAAACCAGTCTTTGATATAAATAATTCCAAAGTATTAAGTAATGGAAACTTGGGTTTATTACTACATTTAATTCAGGTTATTATTTCAGTTGTTTAAATACTGTGCTAGCACCCCCTGGTTCAAAGGGGGCTACATGTACAATGTAGCTTTCCAACCGTACGTACAAACGGTGGAAACATTCATTGTTAAACTGATAACAAATTGAAACCACTAAAGACTTAATTCATTTTCACTCTTATTCTTCAAGCCAAGTTGTTTGGGGAAAAGTCTTCCCAAATTTGTGGGGCAAGCGTGCCCAAATGTTTGTGTGGCAAGCGTGCCCAAATGTTTGTGTGGCAAGCGTGCCAAGTTTTGGCGGGCATGTGTGCCTACATTTTTGTGTGGCAATTAAGCGTGCCAAGTTGTTGGGGGCAAGCGTGCCTAAGTTTATATGTGGCAAGCGTGTCAATTCGTTGGGGGCAAGCATGCCCAAATTTGTGTGGCAAGTGTGCCAAGTTGTTCAGACATTGTAAGGCAATTTAAAAGGGGGGAGGCAAGCACGTCAACCGTTAATTTGGGAATTTTAAATTTCATACAATGTTGACTTTGCAAACTGCCAAAAATTTAAGGAATGTTGCCAGTTTGAGTCGTTCCAGAATTCACAAGTTTTGTGTCCAAGTTGCTTTTTCTGCAGTTTGTCTGAGAATAATTATGGCATTTATTTATTTATTTATTGGATTACGATAACATGAAAAAAGTTCAAAATTAATTAAATTAATTGTTTATACAAATTTATGTGTTGGATGCACATTTAACAGGTCAATATTTGTTTATGATTTACATTAAACTGATATAATTTTACAATTTTATCACCCGATCTACCTGCGCTCTGGCTACACGTACCGTACATATACTGTGTATGCAATTAAATGCCCCTGTGTGCAGCGATTTGATCTGACACCAGCGATAAATCTGCAAAATAGCGGTGGCATACGGTATTTACTGCGTGATTTCGTAAAGACAAAAATCCAACTTACTCAAAACACTGTGTAGGAAAAAAATACAGTTCATTAATTTCATTTTGTTTCAAAATATTAAAAATTACGCGCCGGGGGAGGGGAATGACCATTACCTCAATCCTCCAAAATCCCACACCTATTGTTGTAATGGGTTGAGGCAGTACTGATGAAATTCAGAAGCAGTGCGGATTATATCATGCATAATGTAGATTATGCATGGCTGAACATGACAAATGCTGGGTACAATGAAACTAACTCGGCACAACGCATCCTTGAAAATCAACCAAGGGGTTGGGGACTGGGAGGGGTTGGGGACTGGGAGGAGTTGGGGACTGGGAGGGGTTGGGGACTGGGAGGGGTTGGGGACTGGGAGGGGTTGGGGACTGGGAGGGGTTGGGGACTGGGAGGGGTTGGGGACTGGGAGGGGTTGGGGACTGGGAGGGGTTGGGGACTGGGAGGGGTTGGGGACTGGGAGGGGTTGGGGACTGGGAGGGGTTGGGGACTGGGAGGGGTTGGGGACTGGGAGGGGTTGGGGACTGGGAGGGGTTGGGGACTGGGAGGGGTTGGGGACTGGGAGGGGTTGGGGACTGGGAGGGGTTGGGGACTGGGAGGGGTTGGGGACTGGGAGGGGTTGGGGACTGGGAGGGGTTGGGGACTGGGAGGGGTTGGGGACTGGGAGGGGTTGGGGACTGGGAGGGGTTGGGGACTGGGAGGGGTTGGGGACTGGGAGGGGTAAGGGGTTGGGGACTGGGAGGGGTAAGGGGTTGGGGACTGGTAGGGGTTGGATTGGGGACTGGGAGGGGTTGGGTTTGGCGGAGGGGTTGGGTTTGGCGGAGGGGTTGGGTTTGGCGGAGGGGTTGGGTTTGGCGGAGGGGTTGGGTTTGGCGGAGGGGTTGGGTTTGGCGGAGGGGTTGGGTTTGGCGGAGGGGTTTGGCGGAGGGGTTGGGCGGAGGGGTTGGGCGGAGGGGTTGGGCGAGGGGTTGGGCGAGGGGTTGGGCGAGGGGTTGGGCGAGGGGTTGGGCGAGGGGTTGGGCGAGGGGTTGGGCGAGGGGTTGGGCGAGGGGTTGGGCGAGGGGTTGGGGGAGGGGTTGGGGGAGGGGTAGGGGGAGGGGTTGGGGGAGGGGTTTGGGGAGGGGTTGGGAAAGGGGTTGGGGGAGGGGTTGGGGGAGGGGTTGGGGGAGGGGTTGGGGGAAGGGTTGGGGGAACCAGTAGAAAACTATGCATTTAGCTTCAAAACACTTACCTGTTGCATTTTTTCAAAGTCGAGGCAGCGACCGTTTGGCATCTGGGCATGCTCATTGAGGTGATATGCATGCTTACAGCGTTTCTTTGGCGACACAAAGTCTCCCGCCCGCCCAACATTTGCCACAAAAATGGCAGCGGCTTTTCCCTCGGAATGCTTCCTAGACAGTTTCTCCAAGTGTTTTGGCGGGGACGCACTGAATCTCAACGGCATCGGTTTTACACAGAGTTCCTTCACTTCTTCGTCGCTGGAGCCAGAAACGTCTCCATTGCCGCTTTTGCTGATTTGCGACCACTTGCGCTTTTCCGGCGTCGTCTGCTTGACTAATCCAGCAAGCTCCTCCTCTGAGCTGTGGTTATCTCTGTCTGATGACAGGCTCTTTTCTGTCCAGTTGACAATGTCCTCTAATGGTCTCTGTCTGATTGAATTGGGCGGTACGATGACTGGCCCAGGAGTACTGGAGGCCCTTCGATCTGTTAGAATTATACATGTACATGAATAACATTAACGTCCATGTCAATTAACATTATCACAAAAGTTTTTGGTGTCTTTCTGGGTACATAACTTTGTATACAGGCACACAAGTACAGAGACTAAACAAACAAACCGATTTTACAAATTTAAAGGAAAGATTCTCTATTTTATTTCTTGGGAAACATCAACAAATGCACCTAGACCAAAATTACAAAGAATACATAAACTGAAAGCTATACGCCACTCGGTTACACATACAAAACATAATAACAAAGACAAGACAAAATACCATTCAGCTCCCGAAGGATTACCCAAAAGAAACATTGTTCCTGTCGAGGGGTTCTCCACGCTGAATGGGATACACGAAACAATTACATGTATCAAGAGTGTAATTACAATTATAAAAAGAAAAGTGAAATTAAATTAAATAATACGACAAATATAGTTCAGATGTCTTAACCTAGATTTTGGGTGGCCAAACTGTGTTGCATCGGAACCAGGTACTCAAGTATCCAATCTTTGATACATGTCTGAAACTGTTAATAACAGGTTAATTAACATAGTAACTTCTCAGATGATCTAAGTGAAAGGTTTTTAATGCCACTTTCAAAATTAAACAAATATATACATGTACATGTACTGTATGTATAATTCACAGTCGCGGTTTACACCATACACACTTGAAAATGCACCGATGGTAGTATTGTAGTGCACAATAAGGCCAAGTTCGATCAAGGACTATAGTTAACTATAGTTTGACTAACTCTGATCGAACTCAGGCTAGTCGACGATGGTTGGACTAGTCTAGTCGACTATTCACGACTAGCCTACCGCGGTTGGTACATGTAGCATCGATGGTAAGGCATAACAACAAAAAATGTTATGTTGGCGTAACGGGCCCCCCAAAATAGGGTAGGTAGGTAGGGATTCTTTTTTTTTCTTTTTTTCCTCCCAGCAATGAAAATGATATGTTTTCTAATTGTTTAAGCCGGTAGTGATACACGATAGCGTGTCCAGGTTCAATATTTTTCACAATCCACACACACAACAATGAGAAACGGTCAGAAATGGTTTTAAACGTATTTATAACTAGATTTATATAGATTTTAATCATTAAATTTTGTCCCTTGAAAAAAAAAATATCCAGGGTCGGCCGTATTTTTAGGGTCGGTCGGGTTACGCCAACATAACATTTTTTTTTTTATATGCCTAACTATAGTTTGACTAACTCTGATCGAACTCAGGCTAGTCGATGATGGTTGGACTAGTCTAGTCGACTATTCACGACTAGCCTACCGCGGTTGGTACCGGTAGCATCGATGGTAACCAATAGCCGCTTTAATAGCACAGTACAGAGAGGACCAGTTTAGCAAACTATTAATTATTAATAAATACCGGTATAATGATTCTACATGTAGGCATCCAGCAAAATGATTACGCTAGATATCCTGTAATTGTTTCAAAAATAAATAAATTCTGAACGGCGAGTGAAAAAAACACCCCAAGAATAACAAGAACAACTGCCCGACGCCGGTTAAAAATGAACGTTGTGTTTCTTGCTTTTTTCTCGGCATCCATGATTGTAAAACTTCGGACAGGTCAGTTAAACGATGGTGTTCGAGTCATGTACGATGATGTGTGAGTTAGGACCCTGCCAGGAACATGGTGTTTGCGCCCTTGGGCAAGACACTTAGCTATAATTGCCCCTAAATGGGTACCTAATAGGGTCGAGGCCGATTGAACACCTATATCGGCAGCCGCGTGGTCCATGGCCTGATGAACGGGGTAATAATATTGTAAGCAAAAATCTAATCGATCTCTGGCTGTGCTCAGTGGTTACCAGTACATGTAGCGGCTGCCTACACTGTACATGCCATCGACTTGACAACATTGTAGCCGCATCCTTTGCAATTCAGCTAATCAGCTGCGAGTAATGAGTAAGTCGTGCACAAGATCGCATAGCACCACCATTAGCAGCTTTGGCTTCCAAAAACATGATGCATGCTCGATATGCACAGCCAGAGCTACCGTTGGTGGCGCTATGCATTCATATGCTCATTGCAACAGAATATATTCGGGACCTTCCGCCATTTTTACATATGGCCGCTGTACTGTGTGGCTCACAATAAGAGAAGTCCAGTATTTGAGCCACATTTATGGGGCTAAATCACAGGTAAGACACATTAAGATGATTAAACTGAAAACGAATGATGTGAAAGATACATACTGTGGAGTAGGAAGAGTCAGAAATAGAGAGAAAAAGAGAGATAAAGAAGAGAATCAGACGAGAACATTTACCGAATTGAAAATTGACCGAATAATCAAGGCTGTGATCCTGAGGAAACATGCGGGCTGGGCTCTCAGGAGGTAACGGTGCGTGGGCCCGTACAGTAAAGTGGGCAATATGATTGCACGCACGTACATGTACGTTGCAGTAGCCTTGCATTCAAGGCTACCCTGTTTTGTGACCAACAAGCCAGTTCGGTATTTAAATAAAACTGACGCCTCGTTTGTCTGACGCCTCATACCCCGGTAGGTTCGATGCCTTGTAGGTTCAATGCCTTGTAGGTCCGACGCCCCATAAGTGTAGGTCCGACGCCCCATGAGTGTAGGTCCGACGCCCCATGAGTGTAGGTCCGACGCCCCATGAGTGTAGGTCCGACGCCCCATGGGTGTAGGTCCGACGCCCCATGGGTGTAGGTCCGACGCCCCATGGGTGTAGGTCCGACGCCCCATGGGTGTAGGTCCGACGCCCCATTAGGTGTAGGTCCGACGCCCCATTAGGTGTAGGTCCGACGCCCCATTAGGTGTAGGTCCGACGCCCCATTAGGTGTAGGTCCGACGCCCCATTAGGTGTAGGTCCGACGCCCCATTAGGTGTAGGTCCGACGCCCCATTAGGTGTAGGTCCGACGCCCCATTAGGTGTAGGTCCGACGCCCCATTAGGTGTAGGTCCAACGCCCCATAGGTGTAGGTCCGACGCCCCATAGGTGTAGGTCCGACGCCCCATAGATCCGTCGCCCCATAGGTCCGACGCCCCATACCGGTAAGTGTGATGCTTAGTGTTAGAGTACACATTAAGGATGTCTCCCCCGTCTCCACAATTGCGTGTATTTTCAGACCAATTTCTTACCCACTCCATAAGCCATTTCGCAGATACTGCCATCTTGGATCTATATAATACATGTAGTTAGCGCCCACTAGTATCGAAAACGAGAGACTACATCAAGGCCGTTTCCCAAACCAAGCTTTGTCTTTGTGCATTCATGCAGTTTATAAATGGGCTGGAGCCACAGAGACAGTGCCAAAAATGGCCTTGATTGCATCACCCTTTTTTATTTCTGCAAGTATGTATTTTGTATTACTGCATGTAGTGCGTATGCACAATTGGACTACCGAACTGGCTATGGACAAGCCACGTATAAATTAACACATTTTGACAAATGAAATATGTTTACCTTCAAACAACTTCTCTACTTCTTTATTTTCTTCTTCCGAGTCAGTATTGCTGTCAGAATCTTCCAAGTCAGTCTTCAAAGACAAGAAACAATTGGATGAAGATGTACATGTACATGTACCAGTATACTATGTGAACACATTATTAAAGCCTGGGGTAACACATTGTGCATGTTGTTTGCATACCTTTCTCTATATTTTGACCACTTAACCAGTTCGTGCGGGATTATTTAAACATCACCGAGCCGAGGCGCGGGATTATTTTTGAAGAAACTCGATCCGAGGCGGGTTCAGGCCGATGGTACCAAGAAGCACACCCACGCATTTCCGGCCTTGCTTGCTGCTGATTTCGGCCTTGCTCGTGACGTGTTTATATATATGCATCATCCGTTTTGAATCTGGGAAAAACTTTGCGTGTACATGTATACGTCCTCCGGCGCGAACTGGTTAAATTACGGCTTCAAAACAATATAAAAATGACAAATGGTGTCCCTTAAATTATCAATCACCTGCAAATTTAGATTATGCAATCCAAATGAGGGGAACAATCCGAGTTCCTGCATACTATATGCCATGGCTATGGCAGGAAAAGTTTGTCAATGAAAAACTTGAAGTTTTCTCATTCCTAAAGCTAAAGACCTGTACTAAAGTGTTCTTCAACTTCCAAAATGCAAGCGTTCTTTGTGGTGAAACAGGGACCTCCTTTGCATATTGCAACATCTGATGTCAATTGTTTGCGTATATTTTCACATTTAGTCCTAGCTCCATATGGCAAAATTACATTGAGTTCAGCATCATGCACTTGATACATAACATACAATGTTGAATTAAATTGAGATTAAAACTTGGGACAAACAAAAAATGGTCATGGACCTACATATACATTGTAATTCTTACCTTGGGTTCATATGGCTGCACTTCATTTAGTGACTGAGCTCGAAGCTTTTGTGTAAGGTACCTCAACATATCCGTTGTAAATTGTACGATTTATGTGACACACCAAGGCATATCTGCAGCAAAAGTTGACGCTTGGTATTCAGTTTAGACCGACCTCCGCCGGTATTATCTACGCCTAGCAGTGTTGTTCAATGCTTTGTGCATGTCTAGTCTAGTTACAGCACTATATCGAATGCGTAAAAACTTGAACGTGTAAACTTGTATTCATGAATAAAATACACACAGCGGCCGCAGCAGCAGCAGCAGCAGCAGCTCACTGTCAGCTTTACTTTGCTAAAGACCACCTATTCGACAGTGCGCCCGCTAACGACACCGTGACGATTTATAGTCCCAAAAACTCCCCTCGGATCGGTCGCACATTGGCTTTTGCAAATTATCCAGCAGGGCGTGACCTTTTCATGCAAATCCCAGGTGCGGATCCAGGGGAGGGGTCCTGGGGTGGGTCCGGACCCAATTTTTTTTCATTTGTTTTCTCATTAATTAATTTAAATTTTTTTTTTTTAAATTTTTTATTTTTAAATGTATTGTTACATCAGAGCAAAATAGCAGCGTGGTGCTCTCTGTACAAGATTCCCATTAGATCTAAACGATCAAAATATACAAGAAAAATAGGCTCATAATGTGCCAAAATGCACCCCAGAGCTTCTATTGTTAACAAAATCCGGGGGGAGAGCCCCCTAACCCCCGCCCATGGCTAGGGCCCCACATTCATAAATTCCTGCATCCGCCCCCTACAAGTCCAACTATTCGAATAGGCATAACGTCTTCTCGCAGTCGACTCTCATTTAGAGGCGCTTGCGTCAAGTAGATCTGATGGCAAGTGCTCTATCTTCGCATACGGTCCTTGATGTTGACCCTTGTGAACGTCAGGTCCCTGTTCACTCGGTTCACCCATCACGTGGGTCGTTGTCCCCCTCTTTCGGATCGCCTCTATAGAAGCGTTTTGTATAGCTTGACAGGTGTTTCTTCGGGCAGTCCCAGGAGATGTCCTGTCCACTTAAGACGTATTTTGGTAATGACAACACTCTCTCGTCAGTTTTCTTGCAGAGTTCTTTATTTGATATCTAGCTCCTTCGGCCATTTAACACCGGCAAGGATTGAACGCAGAAGCCTTCTGCCTTGTGCAAGGCGTTCGTACGTAGTGTCGCTACTCTGTCCGAAATCCACGCTGTGCGCTACAGTTAGCGTGCAAAGTAAAGGTACAACGCGAACAGGGGCCTCACGCGGCCACTATTTATGCAGATCAACTGAAGACGACTGATCGCCTTGTTTCAACCATCCGTGTGAGGTTTTGGGGTTAGTGCTCAACTGCTCATTATGCTAATAGCCTAGGCTGACCTTTAAAGTCTTTTTTGTATTGGTCGGGAATTATCGGAATAGTATAGTTGCGTATAGAGTAATTTTAACGAAGGCTTTTAAGGAATGATTATGTAGGTTGGAACTGTCCCTGGACTGTTCGGTTCGGCTTGATCGGTGAGGTGGTCTAAACTACTACATGTACATGTAGTTGTACATATGGGTTTATGGCCATAATCTACATCAACAACAACCGACTATGTATGTGCCAAGTAGCTTTCCAGCAGAATGAGGCCAGCTTACTGAACAATGATTGATTACCCACAACATGTCGGCAAATTCACGATAAAAAACCACATCGTGACCACGAAGAAATGTATTTGCACAGGGCTAGAGCCTTCTGTGAAAGGTATCAATGTTCTCTTCTAGTAACTTAATTTAATACGGTCCATAGTTCACTATTGTAAAGCTAAGATATACGGACGTTATGAAAGCACGGAATGTCTTGAGTTTCGTGTTGTTGAGATTGCATCACTGTTGAAGATATCCCTGAATTTTTTTAAAGATATGCCATAAAAAGTATTTTCTTCCTGGTAATATGTTGCTCAGTTTCGGGTGAAGATCCCAAGTATTTGCATTTCTTTCAACTTTCAGGTGGCTTGGGTGGCTTGTGCGTAAAGCGCTCGCCTCTCACCAATGTGGCCCGGGCTCGATTCCCGGCCCGGACCACTGTGACCCGCTCTGCAAAAAGTTTTACGTAAAGGGCTGTTTATTGTCTCGGAGGTGATTTTCTCTCAACAAATAATATTTTTGTTTTAAGGCATTTTGGTTTCTCCCACACCTATATTTTCAGATCTGATCGATTGAAAAGTTTGAAAAGTTTGAAAAGTTTAAAAAGATCGATTGAAAAGTAAAGTTTGTTTTGATCCCTAAATAAAATTTAATACAGGTTTTGTCATTCTCTTAACATAGCATCTGATGAAGCACAACAATTGTGAATCTTCATTTCTTTTCAAAGACATCTTAAATATAACTGAGAAAAAGCACATTTTCCAAAATTGTAAAAGACCGCTGCATTGCACTACAGAGTTGTGCCATATATCAAAATGAAAGCTTATTTCCTGATTGAGAATTTTTTTATTTTTTTTTAACACAGACTCATTTTTGCAGAATGGGTCATATGTGAGTAGAGTTGTGCATTGGATCTCTCCTGTGTCACGAGGGTTTGTCTCCGGGTCCTCCGGTTTTCCTTCCTCTGGAAAAATCAAGCACTTTCGATCTCAGGATGTGCTCCGTATAGTCATATATGAGTCGATGTTGCCGGCTGCCATAGGCGCCTTTACGTGCCAGTTGTAGCCGCGTCCTTCGCAATTCAGCACCTGAGGGCCTCAATGGAAAGCAGTGCTGTACACTGATTGGAGATTACCCACATTAAAATAATATGACATAAATAAAATTAAATAAATTGGGCAATCAAATCAGTCCGATCTTAAGTCAGTCAGATCTGAAGTTGTGCCGCGAACGCTGTCGTCATCATGACGTAATCGCAAATTTTTAAGGCCCATATCTACAAAACTACATGTCTGATTTGGTTGCAACTTGGCCTGCACCTAGACTGGGATGTTTTATATATCGTCGGCGTTTTCCCAAAATAGCCTAACCATCCAAAATCTGGGTTTGTTTTGGTATTTTCGTGTTGTTGTTGTTTTTTTTTTTTTAAATTAACTCTGTGTCCTTATAACCTTAACATTTCTGCAAAGTTCTATGACTGGAAAACGTTTAATAATGAAAATTGCCTAGATTCTTTGGTTTTTTCTGTTTCACTATATTTATCAATAGGTGTTAGTGATATATTGACAGTCTGCGCGACGTGACGGTGGTATGAGCTGGCACTGAGGGTAGGCGTGGCCGCAACCCCAGTAAAATTAGATCAAGTAAAACTAAATGAACTATTGTAAGTGACCTCCAGGCTCCAAGTCAACAGGGTTCGCCTGCCTGCATGATACACTATTAGTTATTGAACAATGGAAATGTAGTTTCACCCTTAAAACAACGTGAAATACTGACGGCGATTTCCCGGTGATTTAAAGGTAGATATACACCATTTGCAGATTTTACTACCGAATTATTAAGAAATAGCTTACTTATTTGAAAGCAAATGATTCTAGGCATCCAGCAAAATGATTGCGCTATCCTGTTATTATTCCGAAAGATGCATTTTTTTTTAAACAAAAATCACGAAAAAACAAGAACTGCCTGACGCCGGTTGAAAACAAACGCCGTTTTACTTGCTTTTTTTCTCGGCATCCATGATTGTAAAACTTCTGAAAGGTTAGTTAGACGACGATATTTACTATAAAATACAACCCCCGAATCCACTCATTCCTGATAATTCAAGCAATTACCAATGGTGTATCCTACCTTTACGGGTGAAACTGTATTTCTGTTATTCAAGAACTCATCATAGTGTTATGGAGCGTCAATCTTGTACATAGCTATAAATTACATGTACTGTATTACAACATATTTGACCCATTGTGAATAAGCTGTATTGAGGTCCTAAATACCGGTTGTGGAGGAGAGGTCATAATTATTATGGGGCAAATGGTACGGACTGTTTTCGTGTATGCAAAAAGTCCCCCCCCCCCAAGAAAAAAAAAAATAAATAAAAAATACACAAATAAAAAAATATGAAATACAACAAATGAGCACTTTAGGTCAAATCACGACCAAATCAACAAAGAAACTCTCTAGGAATCCAGCCATACTCTTTTATTTAAAAAAATAAGATTAAACAAAGAAATTAAGGGCAAGCAAGTGATTTCTCTTATTTATCGTAGTAATGATTCACAAACAATGTTAAGGTATAAAGTGCTATCAGTTTACACGCAAGCCCACTGCAGCAAACTAATGACCAGCCTAAACTTAAAGGTAAGTCCACACCACTTTTGCAAAATTCAGTACTACTGAATCATTATGAAAAAACCTTACCTGACTGTATAGTGAATAACAGTCTCAAGCAATTAAAGCAAATTTGTCCGCTAGGTTAAGCGTGCCTTTTGCCGTGCTCACTGTCTCCGTGAAATAGACGGAAGCTCTGTTAGCAGAAAATCCTGTCCCGTAGCAGCGCCGTAAAAATAATAAGCCCCTGATGTGATGTGGTTTTTAAGAAAAGTGGAATTTTGTATCAATATTTAACAATTGCCGGCCGATTACCAGACTGCAAAAACAACACTTTGTTGCAGCTTCTATGAACACAAAACTTTAAACATGTCAGCGTCGCAATATTTACTATAAACTATGAATCCCCTAACGGCCCATCCATTTTCTACCTTTAATCTGACATTGTGCCATTGTTTTGGAAAAAACCACACACACTCAACCTTTTAAAAATACACATCTTGTTTGGTTATCAACATCATTCAAGTGGTCCGCGGATCACGGTCGATCCTTACACATACGTTTTGTGTTCTAAAAAAGTAATATTTTGTTCAATTTAAAATGACCTCAAAATAACCTATTGACTTTTTCAAAAGAGTTGTTTTACCTCCACCCAAGGATCACTCCATCCAAGTTACATTAAAATCCAGCAAATTATGTAGGCAAAGAACCATTTGAAGCATATTTGAACAATGACCTCTTATACCCCCTACATGACCTTTGACCTCAGGAATTTGATGAAAAACTGTCTCCACCCATGGGTCACTGCAGCAAAGTTCATCAAAAACAATGAAAGCATGTAAGAGTTATATACATTAAAAAAAACAACGAAACGTACATACTGTCATATGGGGATATAGTCATAGAGAATTTAGGACTGTTAAGTGCCTTCCAAAACTTAATTTGTTTAGGCGACACAAAAACCAAATTGAAAAGAGGCACTTAGTAACCAAAATAATCATGATTCCTGATCTGGATCCGGCCAGATCAATCTGAAAATATAATGGAATCACCCTTGACCCATAAGCTATCTACCCACCAAATGTCGTACAAAAAACATCTAGTAGTTTTCCATAATCCTGCTAACAGACAGACAGCCCGCCCGACAGACAGACAGGCATGGGCGAATACATAACCCCTGCCAGCGGAGATAGGCGGGTGTTGTTTACATGGTATTAGGCAGGTTTTTACTTGGCATGAAAAGCACATGGAGTTTTGGCTGGTAACCTGTTTTAGCCCCCGATCGGTGTATATACACAGTACGATATAAGACCAAGGACCCCCCACCCCCCTCGTCCCCTATACCTATACACTAGACTATTGGTACCTAACGCGCGCCCCCAACGCGCGCCCCCAACCCGCCCCCCAACACCCCCCCCCACAAAACACAAAACAAACCAACAAACAAAACAAAACACAAAAAAAACCCAACAAAACAACACAAAAACACAAAAACACAAAAACACAAAGAAGGGGAGAGGTTCTCTCCGTCTCATGTCTTGCTTCATTTAAGCTTCCATTGATGAGATCCGAGGGTTGAAATACAAGATATGATTGGGCAAGCTTTTCATGCTACTCGATCCTGCTTAAAGGGATCGTACACGTTTGGTAATTGGAACCCATTGTTTGTTTCAATACTATATAGTTATAGATATATACCATAAAACTAACCTGTAAAAATTTCATTTCAAAAGGTGGTAGCAATTTTGAGATATTGCCGAAAATCTGGAGCGGTTATGTCCACGCAGGAAGAATAATCTGCATTGGAATACACAGTCTGAGAAACGTCACTGCAGTATTAAACGCTTCTCAGATTCAAATTTTGGGGATAAAAAGTGATATCTTTTTCCATAACCGCAGTACTTCGAAGTGAAAAATTACTAAAAATGCATTATACTATCCAAAGCTGCTGTACTTCTTACCAAGTAAGTTTGTATTGCCATTAATTTTTGGAGTAATTACCAAACGTATACGATCCCTTTAAGATATTGCATACAAATATTCCAAGTACAGATTCTTGTAATAACGAGATTTGTGTTACTTTGCACATGGTTTAAAGGTATAGTATACACCATTTGCTTTTGCTGTAATTTCTGAAAATGGATGGGTTGATATAGGGGATTCATATTTTATAGTAAATATTTCGACATTGACATGTTTACAGTTTTGTGTTCATAAATGCTTGAAAAACGAAGAGAAAAGTGTTGTTCTTGTCATGATGATGATTGTGGTCTGGTATCTTGACTTCTGTCAGACAAATAAGAAAGGATTGGGGGGCAGTCTTTGAAAATAGCCAGGTTTTTTCAACGATTGCCGGCCGGCAATCCTTGGAAATTGATACACTTCAGCATACTTTTTGCTGATTTAGCACAACAAAAATACCAAATCACTAAGAAATACCTTACTTTTGGTGAATGATATAGTATAAAACGTCCTGTAAAATTACGACACCTGGTATGTCGTCATTTTCAAGAAAAGTGATATTTTTATATTATTTTCCAACGCTGGTCAGCCGATCTGCATTGACAAAAACTGACTTCTTTCAAATACTACCCCCAGTTTACCATGTTTAGTTAGTTCGCATTTTCTCTAGCAATCGATATGAATGGGTACAAGCCAGCTATAGACTGGTTCCCTGACTGTGCAATTCCCGACGTGTATAAAATGCTTCGTTTCATCATTAATAGGTGGGTCTGGGAAACAGACTACAAGAAAAAGATTGTTTTCTTGGTTTTTCCAGCTTCTACGAACACCAATGTTCAAACAAGTCAGTGTAATAACATTTTTTTATACAATATAACCCCCCAAATCCATCCATTTTTGAAAATTACAGCAAAAGCCATATGAAGCGCGATATGTGGCAGCGAAACCCCCCCCCCCCCTCTTTTGTGTTGCCCATTGTGTTCCCGGAATCTCAGGAATTCTTTTTAGGTTTCAAGGGGGGATTGGTTAGGTTACAATAGTGTTGAGTGTGTATACGGTATAGGGATAAGAGGGGGGGGGGGGGGGGGGGGGGGGGGGGGGGGGGGGGGGGGTGGTACCCCTCTGCCACATATCGTGCAGGGTGTAGCAAAAGCATACAATGTGTATTTCTTTTAAACCTTCCCGTTGTGGCATTTATTTCTCCCAACACACTCTGAATTAAGCTATATCATGTCCACGCTGTCGACATACGTCGTTGGATTACTCCTACATTGGGGATTATCAATGTGTATTTGTTTATGGGGAATTCTCTCATTTGCTGGTGGGCATGGTGGGGAGAATCTATAACGGGGTCTGTGAGGGTGTCTGTCCGTACGGTCATGGCCTTCGTGTCCCTGTGTATGTTCTTGAATGTCGTCTTGGGTATCTCGTAATTCTGTCTGTACATACTGGTGCATGTACTTCTTCGTTGGCCCCTTGACAAGTTGTTCCGTGTGAGCACGTCTGGTTAGTTTCTCAGTTGTGCCCGATGTTTGTTTTTTGGTTTTGCCTTCTCTGCCAATCATTTTGTGGACTATCGATTCGTAATCATAGGTGGGTCTATGTTTGTGGGTTGGGTACACTATAAGACTTGATGTGCGGGAAGCGACTCGACGTGGTTTATGATGATGTGAATCGGAAACTGGTTGTTCTGTCGTCGCGCCCTTGCATGTCTTGCTGTTGGCAGCCCTACATTCTTTCTCCCAGGTATGGAAACATGCCCAGAACCCCTTGTCTCTTCGAAGTATTGGCGCCATCTGTACATGTGAAATGCAAACAACATCAGAGTCAATCAATTGGTGTTTGAAAAGAATTAGTATAAACAATTGAAAAAACAACAACAAAAGAAGAGAAACCTACATGGATAAACACTGCTTATGATTTTTGAAACAACGAATGGAAGAAGCAACCTGCTTGGATCTAGGTGGATTAATTTAAAACGAGGACAATTCTCACACAGCGAATTGAGCAAAACATGAATGAGAAAAGTGAAATAGTCAGGCAGATTGGTGCACAACATGATAGAATTGTTCACTTTATAAGAAAAGTATGACATTTGCCACACCGAGTACGCCACGAGAAAGCTATTTGGCTACTAGGGGCCATTGCAGATTTGACCTTTGAAAAAAATATAGGTAGAATAACAATCAATGACAGCCATATGGAAAATTGCTTGTTATTCTACTTTTAAGGACAAATCTGTAATGGCCTATCTTTCTCATGACATACTACGATTGTGTTCCATCTTTTTGTATTGATTAAACTTTTTTCACCAATCTGCCTATACTAAAACTAAGATGTAAGTTAAGAACCAAACTGTTAAAGTCAAATCGGTGGGGAACTCAAGAGCGTTGATAACTGTGGAAAAGAAAATGCAACTAGTTGTAATTACTCACCAAAGCCTATGGACCGGGTGTTATTGCTGATCACTCCACTCAGCTTTGAGCAGCCGCCACCACATAAAACCAAAACCAGCAGGGAATTGGGGTTGGGGTTGGGATGATTGGGTTTGTGGGGGGGGGGGGGGGGGGGGAGATTGGGGGTTTGGGGGGGTTTGGGGGATTGGGGTTGGGGGGGTTGGGGTTGGGGGGGGGCTTGGGGCTTTGGGGGGGGGGGGCTTGGGGCTTTGGGGGGGGGGGGGGGGGGCTTGGGGCTTTGGGGGGGGGGGGGGGGCTTGGGGGGTTGGGGGGTTGGGGGGGGGGGGGGCTTGGGGGTTGGAGGGGGGGGGGGGGTTGAGGTTGGGGGGGGGGGGGGTTGAGGGGGGGGGGGGTTGAGGTTGGGGATTGGGGTTGGGGGATTGGGGTTGGGGTTGGGGGATTGGGGATTGGGGTGGGGATTGGGGATTGGGGTGGGGGTTGGGGGATTGGGGTGGGGGTTGGGGGATTGGGATTGGGGTTGGGGTTGGGGTTGGGGGGGGGGGGGGGGGGGGTAGAGTTGTAATGACTCGAGTCAACAAGTTGACTCGAGTCTGGATGGATCAATGACTTGAAAATTGACCGGGGTGGCGTAGGGCAGTGGGTGTGGTTTGGCAGCCACCGCAAAAATTGAAAACTAGCAGCAGGATACGGGAGAAAAGCGAGAGGGAGAAAAAGGGGGGGGGGGGGGGCTGTGACTGTTATGCTAAGCTAACAGCAGCTAATTACCAATCCCAGAATTGTGTCTGGTGAACAATTTTTTTGGGTGTTTAAGCAATGTTTGTGCTTAAGCAACTCTATGAAATTGGGCCCAGGCTATGATGGTTTCAACTGCATTATCCAAGTACATTATGTACGCCTGTAAAGCAGCATAACACCTTTATTGACATGTAGAGATGTCGGCTAGGCTGGTTATTGTTTGCTTAGCAAAAAGTTAGTGAGAAACCAATTAGTGGTTAGGCTACTTACAGCCAAAGCTTTCCAAGTTTTGCTAAAACGATAATTAGACACCAACAAAGGCAGAGATTTAGAAGCAAAATGCATATTTACATTTAAGGTTTTAATTTTAATGTGACAAGGAATGATGATTTGTATACTTTTCAACAATTACACACACCGATCTTAAAACACAACTATATAAACCAGTTTACGTTGAATGACACGTATATATATAAATGCAAAGTTTTTAGGGAATT
This sequence comes from Crossaster papposus, assembly GCA_037893245.1. NCBI lineage: Eukaryota > Metazoa > Echinodermata > Asteroidea > Velatida > Solasteridae > Crossaster > Crossaster papposus. Next base: position 1,270,736 of record JBAIAA010000087.1, on the reverse strand, counting down.
CAAAATGGATGACAGATAAACACGTCACGAGAAAGCTTAAAGAGAATGTGGGTCTTTCCATAAATAAGGGGGCCAAAGCGTGACATGGTGTTATTTCTCAAAATGTAATTTACTTTCTATATTCTTTGCATGTTCGTATGGTGGGGATAGCTCATACGTTTAATGTATAACTTCAATTTCTCGAATCAGATTTTTTGTTTTCATATACGATCCAAAACTATCCATCACACTGTAATGGAGACTCAGTTACAGTGTGAAGTGTGAAACTTGTGACTTGTTTTGCCATAAATTAGTAGGTTTTCATTGAAAATTAAAATTTCAAAGGGTAATATGTAAACATCATTAATATACTGTAATTCAGCTATTTTCAATGAAAACCTTCAAACGTTGGCCAAGCAGTAAAGGCCGACAGTTTTACGCGTAACCGTGACACTGGTGTCTTTGTTACACCGTGACTCAAAAAGTCCTGTCTCTCTTATTATGCATCATAAATGTCTGAATCGAGCAAAGTGCATAGTAATACATGCTACATGTACATGTATGATAGATTCAGACATTTATGATGCATAATAAAAGAGACAGGACTTTTTGAGTCACGGTGTAACAAAGACACCAGTGTCACGGTTACGCGTAAAACTGTCGGCCTTTACTGCTTGGCCAACGTTTGAAGGTTTTCATTGAAAATAGCTGAATTACAGTATACCAATGATGTTTACATATTACCCTTTGAAATTAAAATTTTCAATGAAAACCTACTAATTTATGGCAAAACAAGTCACAAGTTTCACACTTCACACTGTAACTGAGACACCGGTGTCTCCATTACAGTGTGATGGATAGTTTTGGATCGTATATGAAAACAAAACATCTGATTCGAGAAATTGAAGTTATACATTAAACGTATGAGCTATCCCCACCATACGAACATGCAAAGAATATAGAAAGTAAATTACATTTTGAGAAATAACACCATGTCACGCTTTGGCCCCCTTATTTATGGAAAGACCCACATACAACGTTTGCAAACATCAACAAACAAAACTAGCAATTTATTTTAATGTATTTTTCAAGAAAGGTGGTATTTTTATATCAATTTTTATATCGACCGACCAGCGTTGAAAAAAACTGGCTTTTTTCAAATGCTACCCCCAATGTACCATATTTAGTACCGTATTTCGTTAGCATTCGATAGGAATGGGTACAATCCAGCTAGACTGGTTTCCTAACTCGACAATTCCTAGATGTTTATATATTGCTCTGTTTCATCTTAAGTGGGGTCAGGAAACGAGACTACAGAAATGCGATTGTTTTTCTTGAATTTTTCTACTTATAGCATCTACGACCACAAATCTTCAAACAAGTCAGTTCAAACAATATTTGGTATACCAAAGTAACTCCAAAATCTTTGCATTTCTAAATATTACAGCAAATGCAAATGTTGTATATTCCATTCATGGCCGGAAATATCTGGCAGTACCAGCGAGGCCAGAAATATCAGGGTGTGCTACCCACAGATGCCGGCCTGAACCCGTCTTGGATCGAAGTTCATAACCCCCCCCCCCCCCCCCCCCCCCTAAGTCCGATCAATGTCAAAATAAGCCTGGCGCGATCGAACTGGTTAATTTAACAAAATGCTAATCTGAAGAAATATACAATGTTTGCTATAAGAATTTGATGTTGTACAAATCATTTATCAAAGGCCTCACGTAGGATGGGATACTATAGTCCACCACAGGTTACTCCCCGGCAAAAGCCGGTACCCATTTATACTCCTGGGTGGAGAGAGGCAAGTGGGGTGAAGTGGCTTGCCCAAGGACAAAACATATGGCCAGCAGCTGGATTCGAACCCCGACCCTCTGATCGTGTGCCACAAAGCCTAACCACACGCCCCCAATTGATATTCGTATAAATATATATATATTTTCATTATACATGTACATTTAATATAATGCAAAATTACTTACTTCGACTCCAACCGATTTCCAAAAAAAACCACTTAGTTACATTCCACTGTACACATCTTGAAACTAAACACTCCAAACCATTTACAGAGTAATAATTTACAATTGATTTATACACATTTTCAACTTAAAACTGGGTAAAATTTGCTCCATCTTAAAGGTAGGATACACAATTTGTATTTGTTTGAATTATCATGAATGGTTAAAATATCGTTTAACTGACCTGTCGAAGTTTTACAATCATGGATGCTGAGAAAAGCAAGAAAAGGGGTGTTCCTTTTCAACCGGCGTCGGTCAGTGGTTCTTATGTTAGCCTAGATTTTTCGCAATCGTCATCTGGCGATCGTGATTTTTATTTCTCAATTTTTCAGAACAATTACTGAATCATTTTGCTGGATGCCTAGAAAAATTATATACTTTTAAATATAAAGTAAGATAATTATTAATAATTATGTATATCTTCGATATCTGCAAATGGTGTATCCCACCTTTAAAATCAAGCCAACTTTGCTTCAGAGGCAGTCAAGAATTAATTAGAATCAAAACAAGGAATGGAATCCTAATTACATCTCAAGTCTCTATTTAGGTACTGTTAGAGCCTGTTCACACGGAAATTGTGTAATTGAAAAACGAACGGCGACAAATGTTAATGTTTAGACTACATTGCTATATTGAGAGACTTAGAAACACCAAAGTAGTCCGGCAGTTTGGTGTAAACATAGTTCAATCAAATGATAACAACTTAGAATTTGGCTCAGTCATAATATGTCATGAGAAAGATATTTGATTATTATATCTATTTGCCCTTTGAAAAAAAAATTTAGATAGAAAAACAAGCAATTTTCTAAATGGCTTCTAATGCTTCGTTGTTATTCAATGTTATTTTACCTGTATTTTTTTCAAAGGACAAATCTGCGATGACCCTATATAGCCAAATATTTTTCTCATGACATATTATTATGACTGTGTGCCAAATTTCATGCTTTTATCATCAAGTGAACAATTCTATCATATTTTGCACCGATCTGCCTGACTAAAATTGGTTTTCTGCCCGATAACCTTTATTTTGACCCCATCGGCACATTCAACATTGGGCATAATGGAACCACCCAGCACATTATAGAGCGTGTAAGTTGTCTTGAGAACGAGAACGTACAAGACTTTACGAGAAACCCAAATTCCGGGCACATCGAATAGGAGCTTCAACTCGTAAAGATACATGTAGTACATGTACATGTAGTTTACTTATTAAAATAATTTGTTTTGAAGATGTTCTTTAGGTAGATAAAAGCGTTTCAATAAATATTATATTTTATTTTAATTTATACAATGTGAACGATGTATCAAATTTAGAAAACAAGGAGAGTGAAACAGTCTAGTTACGTCATATGTACGTCATTCAATTGTTCTCATTCATGCGCTAGTCTTCCTAAAAGCGTTGACAAGGTGGTCGTCGCCATATTTTATGTAAATATATACGTCCCGACATCTCGGTCTGTCCCGAGGCAAGGTTCGTTCCCCCAGCACAGCAGTTACAGAACCAGACCTCTCCAAACATTTCATTTCTCATGCGCATGCTGTTGTGTAAGCTCTTAGCTGTAAAACCTGCCGGTCTAGGAAATTATGCATGATCAACAGGTAAGATGAACAACGTAGACTGGGGCAATTATAGACTGTTGAAATAGTCAAGTGAGGGAACCAGACTAGCTGGTTTGCAACCGTTCATAGATAAACTGATTGGAAACAAGATGTCGACTAACTAAATTTAGTAAATTAGGGGTATTTGAAAAAAAAACACCATTTTTTTTTAACAGAAGTTTTATGCAAAAATATCAACTTATCTTGAAAATGACAGCACACCATGTGCCATGATTTCACAGGGTGCCTGGGAGTTGGGACTGTTATTCACTTACAGCCAAGTAAATTATTTCACAATAACTTGATAGTTCTTTTTAATAACACAAATGTTGCCTATTACCTTTAACATAGGTTTTCTGCTCTTTGTGAAATACGAATGGGCCCTGACATATGCTTGTTTCTGTTTGCACATCTTGAGTAAATTTCATGTGATTAAAACAAGGTAATAAAATACAATGTATATGTTTTAGTTTATAAACTTTACAAGACAGTATTGCACACCAATTTGTGAAAATTGAAAAGAGAAAGCACGTATTAAAACCATTACAGAGACAAGTCAACAAACATGTATATCATGTTTAGCACAAATATAATTAACCCCTTTCTTATTTACATAAAATATACAGTCAGTTTATTTATGTATTTATTGATTTGTTTGTGTAATATTTAAAATATCTAAAATACTTAAAATATTATACATATGGACTGGCAATGAGGTCACTAGAGCACGTCTATTCCCCCGAGGGACTGTGAGTGACCAGAAGGGGGACTTATTTCCGGAGGCCGAAGGAAATAGGTCCCCCTTCTGGTCAATTACAGGCCTGAGGGGGGGGATAGACGTGCTCTAGTGACCGAATCATGCCAGTCCATATGCGTTTTATAACACACCTCGGTCCCAAAGATCCAGACGCCGCCATTTTTCATATTAAGATGAGCCTGGCAAACCCCTTAAGGGCGCTGTAACCAGTCAAAAATTGTAAGTCTATTACCCGCTTCGGGTACTATTTCCCGAAAATTTACGGTGGCGCAAATCTCATGCAGTAGCCTATATTAGTTAACCCCACGTGACTGTGTTTAAGCAAACCAGAATACAGAACTAGCAAGAGGTGTATTATAATGTAAAATATGTACAATATTCAGAAATATTCTAAAGTTTTAGTCCTTTATGAATAAAGAACAGAGTAAAGGCACTAATGTAAAAGGTTATGTCTATTAACCAGTTCGCGCCGGGATTATTTTAACATCGCCGAGCCGACGGGCGGGATTATTTTTAACGAAACTCGATCCGAAGCGTGTTCAGGCCTATAGTGCTGGGTAGCACACCCACGCATTTCCGGCCTTGCGCGCTGCTGACATACATTTCCGAACTTGAACTTGGCGTATATATTCGTCATCCGTTTTGAATTTGGGGAAATTTTTGCGTTTATATTCGTCATCCGGCGCGAACTGGTTAAGGATGAGTTTCCACGCCCTGAAACTGGTGATTTTGCAGACCCAACACCAGCTAAAGCCAAAATGTCTTAAGCTTTTATAAGGCAGAATTGTTTAAAAGAAACACCAATCAAGTTAATGAACCAAAACCACACCAAACTGAAAATGATATTGCACAATAATGTAAATGGTCGTTGCCATCAACTATGGGCTCTGTGCGCTAATGAAAGAGGGTATTTTTAAAATACAATGTATATGTTTTAGTTTATAAACTTTACAAGACAGTATTGCACACCAATTTGTGAAAATTGAAAAGAGAAAGCACGTATTAAAACCATTACAGAGACAAGTCAACAAACATGTATATCATGTTTAGCACAAATATAATTAACCCCTTTCTTATTTACATAAAATATACAGTCAGTTTATTTATGTATTTATTGATTTGTTTGTGTAATATTTAAAATATCTAAAATACTTAAAATATTATACATATGGACTGGCAATGAGGTCACTAGAGCACGTCTATTCCCCCGAGGGACTGTGAGTGACCAGAAGGGGGACTTATTTCCGGAGGCCGAAGGAAATAGGTCCCCCTTCTGGTCAATTACAGGCCTGAGGGGGGGGATAGACGTGCTCTAGTGACCGAATCATGCCAGTCCATATGCGTTTTATAACACACCTCGGTCCCAAAGATCCAGACGCCGCCATTTTTCATATTAAGATGAGCCTGGCAAACCCCTTAAGGGCGCTGTAACCAGTCAAAAATTGTAAGTCTATTACCCGCTTCGGGTACTATTTCCCGAAAATTTACGGTGGCGCAAATCTCATGCAGTAGCCTATATTAGTTAACCCCACGTGACTGTGTTTAAGCAAACCAGAATACAGAACTAGCAAGAGGTGTATTATAATGTAAAATATGTACAATATTCAGAAATATTCTAAAGTTTTAGTCCTTTATGAATAAAGAACAGAGTAAAGGCACTAATGTAAAAGGTTATGTCTATTAACCAGTTCGCGCCGGGATTATTTTAACATCGCCGAGCCGACGGGCGGGATTATTTTTAACGAAACTCGATCCGAAGCGTGTTCAGGCCTATAGTGCTGGGTAGCACACCCACGCATTTCCGGCCTTGCGCGCTGCTGACATACATTTCCGAACTTGAACTTGGCGTATATATTCGTCATCCGTTTTGAATTTGGGGAAATTTTTGCGTTTATATTCGTCATCCGGCGCGAACTGGTTAAGGATGAGTTTCCACGCCCTGAAACTGGTGATTTTGCAGACCCAACACCAGCTAAAGCCAAAATGTCTTAAGCTTTTATAAGGCAGAATTGTTTAAAAGAAACACCAATCAAGTTAATGAACCAAAACCACACCAAACTGAAAATGATATTGCACAATAATGTAAATGGTCGTTGCCATCAACTATGGGCTCTGTGCGCTAATGAAAGAGGGTATTTTTTAACCACTTTTGATAGCACCGTGGACAGGACACAACACGTGTGTGTATTGGTTGCGCGCATAATGTGAGCTACAGGTGTCGTCCTTCGAATGTCTCCAAGGATGTTTTTGCCCAACACTCCGTTTCTTGACGGTATTTGGGTTTAGTGCACAAAGCCCATAGCCAGCATTATAAAATAAGCAGATGATGCAAAATAAATTAGAGTTTGCTAGACAAAAACGGGAACTGCACTCAGGTGACTGTGGTGTACCCAGCCAAAGGACGACTTTTGTGCCAAAAGACGATTTTTGTACCAAAGTTTAAAATTACTCTGGTCTATTTCGTTCACCGAAACTGTAGTGGCAGATAAAAAGGGAAACTGTGAAAGAAGCAATACTGCCGGCTTTCGAGCAAACCAAGGTGAAAAAGGAGAAAAGTAATATAGGATCAACTTTTATTTTAAAAAAGGAAAAAATAACAAAATTGACATTACAGAACAAAATCAGGGATTTTGTGGGCTTTTAGGAGTGGTTTCGTCGATACATGTGATGCGATCCAAGCAAAATCAGTTTGAAGTAGGCCCTGGTCATTTTGGGAATTTTTTCCATATCCTTTTGTAGCGTACTTTAGGCTCCATTTCAGTGAAAACCCCATGTGAATACGACCTTTAGTTAAAAAATTACAACCATTTGAACACCAGCACATTAAAAATTAAAGAAACTGAGAAAATCATGTTTTTGTATCACTTCCCTCCTGAATTTGGTTAAATAAGTATTTTCATGTAAAAGATAAATATTTTCACCTTCTGCTTTTGTAAAAAATCTATTTGGATTTGTCCACCCCTACGAACATATTTTGGCCCTATCTCAAAACAAGAATTGCCAAGTTCACATATTCATTTACCATCTTCTGTACTCCCAACACTATTGTTCTATCCTCAACTAAACTTTTGGAAGTTTCAGTACTCCTGCGCCCAAAGCCCTTCATTGTGTGATTATATATAACAGTGTGTAACACTGTTATAAAAAAAAACTCAAGGGGATTACATTTTTCGGAATTGTGGAACAAAAAAGTAGGACAAAGTAGGAATTTTAAAGAAAAATTGAAGCAAGGTAAACAAACTATGAAAAAGGAGAATAAAAAAAAAAAAAGCCTGAACACTGTCTATAAATGCTCGATTGGCAGTAACAAGATTCAAACCTGTAAGACAATTGAGTGTGATGAAGCCCATACAGGCTTTTTAGCTAATGTGTACACAGCATGCTTGGATACACCACAGTCGCTGTCCCATGGCTAAAAATGGCAGTTTGCAGCATTTCTCTGTACTACATCAGACTTTCTTGTGAACAGGGACCAATTTCATGGAGCTGCTTAAGCGCACAAATTTGCTTAGCATGAAAATTCTTCCTTGGCGAAAACAGGGTTACAGACCAGGGTTACAATGACCAAATGTTCATTGTTTGTGATTGGTAATTTGTTTTACTGAGCAAGACTTATTTGTGTTAAGCAACTTTTGTGCTTAGCAGCTCCATGATATTGGCCCCAGGTCAGGTCATACAATGCATGTAGGAGTTTAAAGTTTGAGCAGGATTGAGTTCACACAGCAGCAACTCCCCCAGGGCTTTGCCCTTCTGGCTCCAATCCCTTAAGCTGACATACCTGCCTCTCCAACTCCTGTATCTTGACGTCCTGCACTGCTACTCTTTGCTGCAACTGTGGGTACAAATCAACACAAAGTAAATGGATCTCTTCGAAGGCAGTACATGCAGAGGAACGCTGTAATGGTCACAGTTCACATTAAGCCAGTTCAGTATTCCAACTGCGCATGTAGACATGAAGATTGGATAATTTTTCTTTTAAGATTTTATTGTATGCGCACAAAAGCATAGCCGGGTACTAGCAAATTTAACCAGTTTGCGCCAGGATTATTTTGACATTAAAACTTCAGCCCCCCAAAAATAACCCACACTTTTCTTGTGTGTGGGTATGTAGGATCTAAGCTTGCATCCTCTTTGTGGACATGTGAACCAAGATGTCTATGGGATGCAGGTGAGTGAACAGTTTGTGGTCTTACCCATGTCCACAGCTTTAGAGGTAACAAAATAGGGCAAGGGTTATTTTTCGCACAATAACGAAGAACACTTAAAGGGATTGTATACGTTTGGTAATTGGAACCCACTGTTTGTTTCAATCCTATATAGTTATAGATATACCATACAACTAAACCTGTACAAATTTCATTTCAAAAGGTGGTAGGGATTTTGAGATATTGCCGAAAATCTGGAGCGGTTACATGTATGTCCACACAAAAAGAATAATCTGCATTGGAATACACAATCTGAGAAACGTCACTGCAGTATAAACGCTTCTCAGGTTCAAAATTTTGGGGATAAAAAGTGATATCTTTTCCCATAACCGCAGTTCTTCAAAGTGAAAAGTTTCTAAAAATGCATTAAACTATCCAAAGCTGCTGTACTTCTTACCAAGTAAGTTTCTATTGCCATTAATTTGTGGAGGTTACCAAACGTATACGATCCCTTTAAGAAGATACTGTCAAAAATTCAGGTTAAAAGAATGTTCACATTGTGAGTGAAATTGATTAGTGATTAGTTTTTGATACTCAGAGCACTAATCGTGTTTTGTTAACTATTCGATTACTCGTGCCAGCCTGAGTAGCAATAAATACTCACGAGTAGTGAATGTTAGCAAGCGCTGATTGTTTACATGTACAGATTAAGTTGTGATCGTATGATGGATCGACGCAAAATGAAGTGACTTGCCGCTCCCAACAATGGCACGTCTTATTCCCAAAAAATAAGGTTCAACAAACTATTAAATTCTCTGAGTGAGCCGACACGAAATGTAGCAAAAATCGCTGACCGCAGATGTCCTCAGTCCGAAGAGTTTATACACTTCTAGTTCTTCAGATATCAGGTTTCAAAAGCACGTTCCGGGTTTGAGTCGATGGGATCGTAAATTAATTCAGCAATAAATTCAATCATGTGAAATAGTTTCTTTTTTTTATTGAGGCGTGACAGCAAAGATAACGTAATCAGACAAAGGGATTTTTATCTTGCATGTTTGTGACGGGCCTTGGACGTTAATATAGTTTGAATTTATTGAAATTACCGTTATGCTTTGAATGAAAACACATGGTGATGAACACTTGTGTGATCGTAATTTTTCACCGCGGGAACTCGATTACACGCGAGTAATTTCTTTGCGAGTACTCGAGTGAGAAAAATCACTACTCGCCCAGCACTATACATGAACACAAAGGAGTATCAACAGTACATGTACATGCAGTATGGAAGGCAAATACAATTGTTCGCAGGTCCTAGGCAAAATTACTGTCTGCAAGAGAGCGATAATCAGCGATTACAACCCATAATGACTTTGTTTTTAGTGGGTTTAAATCGGGGTTATTTGTGAGGCATTCTGGCAAAATGAGATGGAACTGGGCACAGGGCATAGTGAAAAAAAAATGCAAAATAATGAATAATAATAAAAAAAATTTCTTCAGATTTATTGATATTTGTCATCTTTAGTGTGCCTACTAACTATATTTTGTTAGGAAATAGTATGAAAGTAGTGGAATAACAGGTTTTTTTAAAGGATAAACAATCAATTTTTCCATATCATTTCAAACTCTGCCCTGTTCCATCTTATTTTGCCAGAATCCCCCACATTTTTATTTGTAATCGGTTTTGAATCAATCGCGATTCCTAGATGAAATCGGAATTGATTCCAAATTCACTGGATTTGCCGAACCCTAATAGGGGCTTACCGTCTTGTTTTCTGCTTCTAGATGAACGACGCGCCGATTAAGGTATTCCAACTCGTTATCTCTCTCCCTGTCTTGAATCATGTCAAGTCTGAGAAAATCTCCAGATCCCGACAGGCCATCGAAGCACAGAGGAGGGACAGAGGGGGGCAGAACGTGGCCGGCCTGGCCGGCAGCAGTGAACCCTACAGATATAGAACTGGCGTTCAGAGATTTCTGGTTGTTGGACGATGACGACGACAGCATTGCTGGTGGTGGGTCTGTAAGGGGATCGTGGGTCGGATGCTCACCGGAGTCTTGCTGGTCAATGACGGCCCGGCTGGCGGGCTCAGACTGTGCCTCGTTTCTGTTTTCCATGGGTATAAATTCGGCATTTTGCAGCTCCTGAAATGAAGCACATGTAGTGGATTATTAGGACAAAGGTTGTTTACAATTTATAGACATCAGGGAATTATAAAATAGCTGGACCAATAACATTTAATAATAAATGGCATGGGGAAGGGGGGGGGGGGGGGGGAGGGGGGAGGGCAGTGTTCGAAAATAGTCAGGTTTTTCAACGGTTTCACAGGTTGCTTGAGAATGTTATTTACTTACAGTCAAATATTAAAAAATACTGAGAAGTTTCGTTTTTTGAAATTTGCAAATGGTGTATAAAGCAACCAAACTCTGTACAACTTACATTGTAAATGGACAGTATCCAAAAAGTGATCCAAAGTATTGTCAAAAAGCTGACTTGCTTTTACAAAAAATTGACATTAAAAAACTCCCTGTGAAATTATTGTCAATTTGAATGAAATATTAAAAGAAGTCGAAATATTAAAAGAAGTCCAAACATGCGTCTAAGAGATGCATTTTCAGAATTGTTTTAATATAATTTTTTTAGAATATGCAGCACTCAGAGCTAAAATGTTGCCGGGTTAATTGTCAAGCACCTTTAAAAAAACAACCTTTTGCTGCTTCAAACAATAAAAGTGCAAAACTGACAAATGGTATACCATAACTTAGTTTGTTATTGAGACAGCCAGACATATATGTAGGATCATTTATGATTACGACTCACCACAGCTAACCAGGGTGGCATACTGTCATCTCCCATTGCTGAGTTGGTCTCACTAGAGTCCGTCACACCAAGCGCTTCTGGTTCTTCCTCGTTATGCGTAGCGACACCCTCACTGTCAACATTATCCGTCGCATAACTTTCACTGGTGAAGACGCTATCATCTTGACTGGGTTGTTCCGAGATTTGAGAGACTTCTTCCCCACAAAAAAGAAATACAAAATCTAAAATCAACGGGACTTAATATTGTTACCCTTGGCAACCTTCCCCTCTGCCTCCTTCCTTCACACTGACACGCCTTAGTGATCACTCCGCATCCTCCACGTTATGCATGAGTACTCCCAGGGAGTTGCATCCTGTGTACGCTTCATCACTTTCAGGCTCCATATAATCCCGCTTCCCTCTAGTTCTTTTAAGAACCACACCTCTCATTAACGAGTTCACGCCGGGATTATTTTAACATCACTGAGCCGAGGCAAGGGTATATTTTTTAAGAAACTCGATCAGAGGCGGGTTCAGGCCGATGGTACCGGGAAGCACACTTAGCATTTTCGGCCTTGCTCGCTGCTGACAGACATTTCCAGCCTTGCTCGTGACGTGTTTATGCGTCACCCGTTTTGAATCTGGGGAAAACTTTGCGTGTATATACATCCTCCGGCACGAACTGGTTAAAAGAGTATTACCGTGGTGCTACCGCAAACTACTTATCTTATCGGACTTAACATGCCAACCAGTTACAATACCACACTGATACGCCTCCAATAGAGCTATACTGCCCTATTATATTCCGAAATGGGTGTCTAGAAATGGGTTTCTAGAAATGGGTTTCTAGAAATGGGGGTCTAGAAATGGGGGTCTAGAAATGGGCATCTAGAAATGGGGGTCTAGAAATGGGTGTCTAGAAATGGGTGTCTAGAAATGGGCATCTAGAAATGGGGGTCTAGAAATGGGTGTCTAGAAATGGGGGTCTAGAAATGGGCATCTAGAAATGGGGGTCTAGAAATGGGCATCTAGAAATGGGGGTCTAGAAATGGGGGTCTAGAAATGGGCCCACCCCTCGGCTCGGTGATGTTAAAATAATCCCGGCGCGAACTGGTTAAGCCATGCTAGAATTTGTATGACGTAAGAATTTACAAGAATTATCGCCTGCTCGATGCAATGTTTGTTTACAGCCGGTCATATGACACGGCATATGCACGACGTTTAAAACAAGCCTTAAATTTCATCCAGAACAAGTAGCAAGGGGCATTAGTTCTTGTCAATAATGATTAAAGAGAAAACTCACCTCTACTTGAAATAAGGCTGTCTTGGTGGTGAGAGCGAATAGTTTTTGATTTCAAAACTTTTTCTAAATGAATAAATAGAAAAGTTGACAATCTTAAGCAGTTGTAATAAATACAATGCATAACACTTTGAGTCTGTGAGCCTTAAAGGTAATGTAGGATACACCATTTGCAGATATCGAAAACAAATTACTACGAAATTATTTAGAAATATCTTACTTAATTAAAATTAAATAATTACGCAAAATAATTGCGTTAGATATATCGTAATTGTTCCGAAAAATTGAATTAAATAACAAATTTAATCGCCGGACGGCAATCGCAAAAAAAACCAAGAACAACATAAGAACCACTGCCCGACGCTGGTTGAAAACGAACACCGTTTTACTTGCTTTTCTCAGCATCCATGATTGTAAAACTTCGAACAGGTCAGTTAAACTATATTTACTATAAAATACAACCCCCAAAATCCACTCATTCATGATAATTCAAATAAAATTACCAATGGTGTATCCTACATGTACCTTTAAATCCAATGAATGCGCCTTTTTTTTCTTTGTCAGAATTGTGCACTGCTTAAGTCAAGACCGTCACATGTCAAACCACTGTCGTTAATTTGCAATTGAAATCCCACACGAGGACACAGGCAACAGGGTGTGATGAACAATGACAAGGGAATGCCTTTGTTAAAGATCAACTGACCTGTGGTTTATTCGTGAAGACTTAGTACCAGTCTTGAATTTGTGGTATATTTGGAAAGAATCTTTGTAAAAAATACCTCGGAGGCCAAAAATGTGTCTGTGTGATGTGTAACAAATCAGTTGTTAGAAAAACAAGGCACATTATGTTTGAACTTATGTTTATATTCTTCAGGCAGCCATAGAAATGTACATGTATGACTCATACAATACACATAAGGTTTTTGTATACAACTGCGAAAAAAACCTAGTAGTGGTGGGTAAAAGAGATAAATATAAATAGTTAACTTAAAAATGTAGCGGTTTACAGTGTTGGAGTACTCGTACTCAAATTCGAGTACAACTTGAGTACACGCAAATACGTGATAATCTACTCAACTATTTGGAGTTGGTCCATACTTGATTCTTTGTACTAAATTTTTGCAGGGACTCGTTGGTTTGGTGCTCGGTGGTCGACTCAAGTACTCATAGGTACAAAATCAGTTTCATCAGTTTTATCATCAAACCTTAGACGCAACACTAGCGCGGTGGCGCGGTTGCAGTTTGCAATAAGATGGCTACCATGTGCTGGGTACAAGGAAAGTTTGCTAGTCTAGTTCCTGCCTCCCGAATGCTACTAACATTCAAAGTCGTAGCACTCAGAATTTGTTAACCAGGAGCCAGCCAAGCCTATGCTTCTTATGTTCGCTTGCCGCTTCACGGTTACCAGTGGGACCATTTCAGGATTTTGTGCACATGTGTGCCTTAGGAAATATTGGAAATTTTATGGATGCATGAAAGAATGAGTTTGTCGCCGTTTTTCAGATATGTGACCTGGCACCACAAAATAGGTGGAAAGTCGCAAAATACAAAATTGACATTATTTCCTTTCTAGAAATTAAGAAGAAGTCCTAAGCTTTTAAATGGTGTATTGTGTGTTGCTGTAGCTTATTCCTAGCCGCCAATATACTCTTTTGAAACAGCTGAAGTCATGCTCTCTTGATTTGAGAAAACCGAGTTCAAAATATGTGAACCGTGCCAACTATAGTCACTTAGTGCAATTCAGCCACACAAAAACACACTTTCGAGTTGTAATTGAGCTATACAATTTTGGGATATGATGAAAAAGTTGTTTTTTTGTATGTAAAAACAATAACAACTCGAAACCGACCTTTAAATTGAAAAATTGATGTTTTGGCCAATAACTCGTTTTGGCCGTGTGCGACTTTACGCTAGTTTCGTGGTGCCAAGTCACATCTAATTTAGTGAGGATATCGCAATCAACGGGAGTTCGTCGCCAGCAGAAAAATGCACAGTGGCGTGTTGTGCAAGTTGTGTCAAAAAAGAATCTCGGAGAAGAATGAGACGACGTCAAACTTCAACAAACATCTACTATTTGTTTTTGTACTCTTTTGGTATTGTACATGGATCTAGGTACTCAAACTCGCCCCAGTACTCGGTCTTGAATGTACTCGTACTCGCTGGTTTAGACTGACTCGTCACCAGTGTATTTGTACTTGACCTGGGACTCGGCCCCTAAAGTACTTAGAGCACTCTGTACTCGGATTTCAGGATTCGATTCCAACACTGGCGAATTATATGAAACTTATTGAAACAAACTAGGACATGTCTTGATTTTATAATTCCAAATTGTGTGTTAATAAAACTTTGAATATTCAAAAAAAAAACACTATGTTTTGGAGAAGTAAGATGAAATGTGTGCTTTGCCATAGGTAATCAACATTTATTTGAGACTTTCTTTCACTACTCGTAAACTGCTGCATGTTCTGTCCTTTCGCTTTTACATTCATCAAGTGTGCAGAGATACACATGGATTTTCGGAGTACACATCACAGATACACACGCACATAGAAAATAGGCACACAAATGTGACCCGCTCTGTGAAAATGAGTCAGATGTCGCACAGCGCGCTTACGAGATTTGGATGGTTAAACGCGGAGAGGGGGGTTTTCGTAAGAAAGTTTGATATTCTTATTTTATGATTTTTACCTTGGTTAGGATCTATATTTTCAATTTCTACATTAATACATGCTGAATTAACTTGGTTGCTTAGGGTTTCTAATGCATACCGGTACATCTCCTAAAGGGAAATTATTTTTGTAATTTTGTGGGGTTTTTAGATTTCGCAAAATGGTATACATAAATCTGTTTGTCAAATTTTCGACATCTGACTCATTTTCACAGAGCAGGTCACAAATGTTTGGCCTAAGGATTAGGGGGTCAATGAACCTTCAACAACTTACCAACAATGGCAATACAGTGCCAATGTCTGCATGATACATCCGAGACTAAATGTAGCGACCCAAAGATGGGTGTGGGTGTGGGAGTGGCCATTTTCCTTCGGTGGGCGATGATGGGGTCCACAGCTATGCCCAATCTACCACTGTCCGCATTGCCAAAAGAGTAGATTTGGTTATCTGTTTACAAAGCAGAAACAAAGAAAATGCAGGATTCTGTGCAAAGTTATAATGACTTGAGCCAATGACTCGACCAGAATCACAATTGTTGGCAAGTGAACTCGAGCCCCGACAAGTAAATGACTCAACTCGAGCTCCTCATCAAAAGACTTGACCCGGGTGTCGGCTAATAACACTTGTCCTAAAAATAAAAGCAAAACTTTGCGGAAAATATTTGCAATGATTTAGGGTGCAAAATGTATGTTCAGATCACTTCACAAATTCACTACAGCGGCCGCTTATCGTGTACAAACATACACTGTGTCAAAGACTCCCACCTTGTAATTCTGTATCACAGAAAATACTACCCCGGAAGCAGACTTCAAACGCATTTTTCAATTCGTGGTTTCATCATTGGCTTTGTGCGATGAATGTTTTTGTGTGTTTATATTCGTGACTCGAATTGAATTAGCTGAAATATTTGACCCAACTTAAATTCTTGATTAAATGACTCGGCTCAAGTCACAAAAGTCAATGACTCATTATTACAACTCAGATTGAGTGTGCTCAAATTATCTGCTCTTGCAAAGCAAAATTTAAATATATATTTCAGAAAGAATTTCACAATTGTCAATTTAGAGTGTAGCAAAAGATCGAAGGCTTGAAAAAAAATTGATATCAATGGTAAAAATGTCTACTGTCTAGGAGAAAGACAAAAAAAACTAAAACCATCAATTACTTCCTTTTACAACACATGCGTTTTTGTGGTGTTTTTTGGACACCCTCTCGTACTGTATTAGTGTTTTAAGGCATTACAGTGGAACGCCACTGTAACGAACATCACAGGATCCACAGATTGTTTCCGATCAATCGTTCAATATACATGTAGTGATTTTCAGCTGCCTGTCCATCAGCTGCCTGTCCATTAAACTCTGCGTGGCTCAGGATGAGGACAGTGGGTTTTGTTTAATCTGTTGACTTCTTTTCAACAACAATGTTTGGTATTTTTGTACACAAAAATTAGGAGTCAAGGATGATGTTCATGTATAGCCTAATGTTGGGTATAGACTAGCGTTGGGTATAGACTAGCGTTGGGTATAGACTAGCGTTGGGTATAGACTAGCGTTGGGTATAGACTAGCGTTGGGTATAGACTAGTTGGGTATAGACTAGTTGGGTATAGACGCGTTGGGTATAGACGCGTTGGGTATAGCGGCGTTGGGTATAGCGGCGTTGGGTATAGCGGCGTTGGGTATAGCGGCGTTGGGTATAGCGGCGTTGGGTATAGCGGCGTTGGGTATAGCGGCGTTGGGTATAGCGGCGTTGGGTATAGCGGCGTTGGGTATAGCGGCGTTGGGTATAGCGGCGTTGGGTATAGCGGCGTTGGGTATAGCGGCGTTGGGTATAGCGGCGTTGGGTATAGCGGCGTTGGGTATAGCGGCGTTGGGTATAGCGGCGTTGGGTATAGCGGCGTTGGGTATAGCGGCGTTGGGTATAGCGGCGTTGGGTATAGCGGCGTTGGGTATAGCGGCGTTGGGTATAGCGGCGTTGGGTATAGCGGCGCTGGGTATAGCGGCGCTGGGTATAGCGGCGCTGGGTATAGCGGCGCTGGGTATAGCGGCGCTGGGTATAGCGGCGCTGGGTATAGCGGCGCTGGGTATAGCGGCGCTGGGTATAGCGGCGCTGGGTATAGCAGCGTTGGGTATAGCAGCGTTGGGTATAGAAGCGTTGGGTATAGCAGCGTTGGGTATAGCAGCGTTGGGTATAGCAGCGTTGGGTATAGCAGCGTTGGGTATAGCAGCGTTGGGTATAGCAGCGTTGGGTATAGCGGCGTTGCACTGTACTACTTACCCTCGGTTGCAACCACGGTAAAGCCATCCCCACACGCTGCACGCAGGACCTGCTTACTGCTCAGTACACCGCGGATTACATTGACCCCTGACCTCAGCTTGGAGTCCCCAACACCAAGCTGACCATGCTTGTTTAGACCAAATGTGATCAACCGTCCAGTATCTTCAAACAATACACACAAAAACGAAGGGAAAAATGTTATTGAAACCTTTCTGCCAACTTATACTGAAAGGGAATAAATATGTGGTTGGCCGGTTTTAAACATACGTTTGGATGAATCATCTGCCAAATATTCAAACACATGGGCTCAACATCCGACTCAAAAATGATTAATTTTTTATATTTTTTATATACAATTGCAATACTACTGCACCGAAGCCCTTTATTATGTGATTTACATAATTATGACAGTATCGGTATGTAACACTGTTATAAAAACATTCGAATGAGATTTCTTTTTTTCTTCGAAGTTGTGGGACAAAAAAGTAGGAAATAGAAGTAATTTCAAGTAAAAAAATTAGAAAAAGTTGAAGGTGAAAAAACAATTTTGAAAATTAGGAAAATTAGGATAATTAGGATAATTAGGAAAAGTAGGAAGAATACGTGAAAGCCTGTATAATAAATTTTACAAAAACCCCAATACAGTTCAGAGCTTTATAATAGTTGACATACCGTCTATTACAGCCGAGTGATCCTTTCCAGTGGCTACGGATGTTATGTGGTATCTGTTGAGTGGTTTTACTATGGCAGGGATCATTTTGTATGGAATATCATAACTCTCCTGAAAAGTAAGTAATTATAGGGTCAAATAAGTGGTACAAAGTGTTAAGGATTTTGTGCAATTTGGGGCAAAGTTTCATTGTAGTTTTTACTTGACAAGTCAAATCACAAGTCAAATCACTAGTCAAATCACTAGTCAAATCACTAGTCAAATCACTAATATCATAACTCTCCTGAAAAGTAAGTAATTATAGGGTCAAATAAGTGGTACAAAGTGTTAAGGATTTTGTGCAATTTGGGGCAAAGTTTCATTGTAGTTTTTACTCGACAAGTCAAATCGCTAGTCAAATCGCTAGTCAAATCGCTAGTCAAATAATCGCTAGTCAAATAATCGCTAGTCAAATAATCGCTAGTCAAATAATCGCTAGTCAAATAATCGCTAGTCAAATAATCGCTAGTCAAATAATCGCTAGTCAAATAATCGCTAGTCAAATAATCGCTAGTCAAATAATCGCTAGTCAAATAATCGCTAGTCAAATAATCGCTAGTCAAATAATCGCTAGTCAAATAATCGCTAGTCAAATAATCACTAGTCAAATAATCGCTAGTCAAATAATCGCTAGTCAAATAATCACTAGTCAAATAATCACTAGTCAAATAATCACTAGTCAAATAATCACTAGTCAAATAATCACAAGTCAAATCACTAGTCAAATAATCACTAGTCAAATAATTACTAGTCAAATAATCACTAGTCAAATAATCACTAGTCAAATAATCACTAGTCAAATAATCACTAGTCAAATAATCACTAGTCAAATAATCACAAGTCAAATCACTAGTCAAATCACTAGTCAAATCACTAGTCAAATCACTAGTCAAATCACTAGTCAAATCACTAGTCAAATCACTAGTCAAATCACTAGTCAAATCACTAGTCAAATCACTAGTCAAATCACTAGTCAAATCACTAGTCAAATCACTAGTCAAATCACTAGTCAAATCACTAGTCAAATCACTAGTCAAATCCCAAGTCAAATCCCAAGTCAAATCCCAAGTCAAGTCCCAAGTCAAGTCCCAAGTCAAGTCCCAAGTCAAATCCAATGTCAAATCCAAAGTCAAATCCAAATCACATGACTAAAGAATATCATAGGGATACCACGACTATGGAATACCACAGGACTACCTTTATCCATCCCTGTTAGTTGTGACTGGCTTGTGACTGGCTTGTGACTGGCTTGTGACTGGCTGTTGACTGGCTGTTGACTGGCTGTTGACTGGCTAGTAACTGGCTAGTGACTGGCTAGTGACTGGCTAGTGACTGGCTAGTGACTGGCTTTTTTTTTTTTTTGAAATGTCAGATAAACAAAATAGGCGTATCTTCTTTGAGTGATCCCCGTTCGCTATTTCCCAGGTCAATGCAACATTTCTAATGTTGCTAGTGACGTGACTTTGGGCGTGATCCCTGGCCACATGACATTTTATGGTTTAAAGCTTCTGACTAGCACTACCGAACAAAAGAATTGACACTTTTAAGGAACCGCAAACATGTGGCTGGATAGCTCAGTTGATAGAGCACTGGAACAGTAACCCGGAGGTTGCAGGTTCAAGCCCCGCTTCAGTTGATTTTTTTTGTTCAAATCTAACATTATAATGAACCTCATCAGTTTCCCTCTGTGGTTTATTTGAAATAAAACATATCTGAATGTCGTAATCCAATAATCGTTCAGATGAAATAATACCTTGACTTGGCGTTTCCTGAGGCCTTTGGTGACCGTATTGAAACCCAGCTTGTTGTACTCGTTGCTTCCGCAAGCCAAGACCTTACCGTCCGTGGTAGCGAAGAATGTGCCGTCAACGCCTGCGCAGACTGATCGGATGGTCTTATTGCCACAGATGTGTACCTGATAAGAAGAACACAAAGTGATATTGGAGATCAAATCTATTTATCAGCTACGTTCATGCATTTTCACTTGTGAATTTTCAGCCCAACGGCTATGGTTATACTTCATGAGAGTGTCAGTGAATTTGTTGTGTTCTTTTTATGTTAAACATCACAATAAATAACGACAAATGTGAGGCGTTCTGGCAAAATAAGACTGGGCACAGAGCATAGTGGATAAAACTGCAAAATAATAAATGGGCAATTATTTGATCTTCAGATTTATTGATATTTGAAATTTTGTGTATGCCTACTAACTAGATTTTGTCAAGAAATAGTATGAAAGTGTGTAATAAAAGTGTTTTTAAGGAAAAACAATTGGTATTTGTTCAATAACATGTACAAAACTTATAAGGCCTTTTTCTAAACATTTTACTTTTGCGACCTTTCGATAAATGCGAACTTTGAACAGCCATATCTTGTTAATGGAATGTCCGATTGAAGCGCAAAAAACAGCATTGTAAGGATAATTTTATCCTCTTTTCTAATACATAAGCACCCTCATTTCAACCGCTGCCCAGTTCTGTCTCATTTTGCCGGAACCCCTCACAAATGTGACCCATTCTGCAAAAATGTGTCTGATGGGTTTAAAAAAAAAATTCTCCAGTTTTACAGTTGGTCAGAAAGAGCAGGAAATTTGATATACATGTACTCTAAGGAGATTTGGATTAAAATTAAGGGATCTTGCAACAATTTATGTTGGATTCATCAGATTTCCACTTAAATATGCTGTCCCGGTCTGGCATTCTGGCCTTACTGGACAACAGCATAATCTTGTAGAACGCATTCAGAAAAGAGCATGCAAAATAACTGGGTAATAATTATACCCTTCATACCAGCAGGGCCCTCCTAACCTGTGGTATTCAGGAGCTTAAGCAAAGACGCCCCTACCTGGCAAACGGCCCGCTGCACTCCAATTTCTGTTTTCGAAGAGACACCACATTTATATATTCTTCTCTTCATTTCCCAGGTAAATACTTATTTTCCGTCATTCATTATATTATTATCTTGTATACTTACCTTACATGTTGATTTACATTTTATTGTATTTAATCATGCTTTTCTTGGTTAAAGTACTTCGTGTCCTTAGACATTTTCTTGGATGACGCGATTAAGATTGTTATAAATTATTTCTTTATTCGTACTGACCGACAATCTACCTTCAATCCTTTTTTAATATTCCTCTAGATATAAGGTTCGATATAATTATTGTACTTTTTGTAAGATAGGTGTATTTAAAACTGTTTTTCCGGCAAAACGGACTTAGCCGCAAGATGGCGGCTATCGCCCATTTTTTGGCGGGAATCGTCATTTGTTTAAATTGATTACCGTTTCACGGTTTAGCCATCCGTTAATATTGAATTTACTCCAAGTGGCTAAAGCAGTCCAGAGAGACATATTTTACTTTTAGATATTTTGTATTATTATTTGTAATGTACATATATTTAATTAAGTGGCACTCCAATTTCTGTTTTCGAAGAGACACCACATTTATATATTCTTCTCTTCATTTCCCAGAAATAAAACGATAGAGATTGCATCAGAGTACTTGACCAAGCTGCTTCCTCATTTCCTATTTTCGACACTGTTTCCCCCGGTGTCACAAATAGATATCAAAGAAACTGAAAAAAATTGAAACCAAAAAATTGATAAAAGAAAGAAAGAGATTAAACAGCCGTATTCAAAGAAATAAGATGTTTGAGACATTGTAGCTCATGTAAATAGCCCCAAGTGATGTAGGTATTCTCTCAAAGGCTCACAAGTTTTTGAAGTCAACTTGCAATCTCTATAGTCTGGGTTTTTTGTCAATTGCCTGCAGGCGGGCAATCGTTGGAGATGGACACAAAATCCAACCTCTCTTAAAAACCACTGACGTTAAACTGCGACATCAGTTTTTGCACAGTGGGTCACCAATTTGAATAGAACAGTACAGACAATGACACTAAAGCATACAAACTTAGCATAAATTTATTGGCATTGATTCCAAAAAATGAGTAAACAAAATAAGCTTGTTGACATATCTCTCTAACAACAATGACACAGATGTCCACAATGTTGTCATACATTTTCCACTAAAGTTTTTACATATTTTGAAACCAATTATATGAAAATCGGAAGTACTGTGGTTAGGAAATACAAGTTTGTTTTATTTAACTGTAAGGTAAACAAAAGGAGATTTCAAAATATCAAGTACAACGAAAATTACCCATGCACAAAACTGTTAGGTGAGAATTACAAAAACCAATACTATAAAGACCCTTCAAGGTTTTCCAAAATAAAAATGTGACCGACGGCCAAGATCTGAATGAAGTCTGGTTACCATACTAAAAGATTCAGACTATTTCTGATAAATCATTATTAGGTTCGATTTCAGTTGAAGGGGCACTATGTCCTGAAATCTTCAAAAATGTCATGTTTTTTATTGTTTACCTATCCGATTTCAAATAATGTTTGTGAGGAAACCAACCTATAGTCTTACCAGTCCTAAGAAAAATAACAAACAAACATGTTGTTTACATTTGGCGCGGCGGACATTTTGGGGTATTCGTATGTGCATTTCAGGCCGTGAAAAAAATCTGGGCTGTATCTCGTATCATCAGCGCGATGACAGCATCAGACTGGTGCCAAAAAACAGTGCATTGAATACACGACCGAGCCAAGTTAAAGAACCAGACTAGATCTGAATGGGGCCATTTGCAGCACTTTTTCTCTATTAAAAAGACGATAAAACAAAACCCGACTCTACCATGGTCAAAGATAATGCAAAGGTTTTTAACATATCCATCAATGAACTTACTTTCTGAGGTAAACTGTGATCAGCTTCACTGTCTAGTCCAAGGCGACCTGTTGAGATAATACACACATTTGGTATAAAATGAAATTGACCTATCACGGTACAATCGTGTCAAAGCAGCTTGTGAATTATCGTCCCATCACATGAATTACAATTTGACTGAAAACGCACAAAATCTAAGGCAAACGATATCGCGCATATTTCCATAGGGTTATCTAAGGAATGTGGTTACGTGACAGCCATGTTTTGAAACTCTCCACATCCCCAGGAGTACACCTCCCTGTCCGGGGTCAGCACCACGATACGACACTCTCCACAGGACACCTGCTCTACTCACCATACTCTCCACATCCCCAGGAGTACACCTCCCTGTCTTGGGTCAGCACCACGATACGACACTCTCCACAGGACACCTGCTCTACTCACCATACTCTCCACATCCCCAGGAGTACACCTCCCTGTCCTGGATCAGCGCCACGATATGACACTCTCCACACGACACCAGCTCTACTCACCATACTCTCCACATCCCCAGGAGTACACCTTCCTGTCCTGGGTCAGCACCACGATATGACTCTCTCCACAGGACACCTGCTCTACTCACCATACTCTCCACATCCCCAGGAGTACACCTCCCTGTCCTGGGTTAGCGCCACAATACGACACTCTCCACAGCACACCTGCTCTACTCACCATACTCTCCACATCCCCAGGAGTACACCTCCTTGTCCTGGGTCAGCACCACAATACGACACTCTCCACAAGACACCTGCTCTACTCACCAAACTCCCCACATCCCCAGGAGTACACCTCTCTGTCATGGGTCAGTGCCACGACACGACACTCTCCACAGCACACCTGCTCTACTCACCAAACTCCCCACATCCCCAGGAGTACACTTCCCTGTCCGGGGTCAGCACCACGATACGACACTCTCCACAGGACACCTGCTCTACTCACCAAACTCCCCACATCCCCAGGAGTACACTTCTCTGTCATGGGTCAGTGCCACGACACGACACTCTCCACAGGACACCTGCTCTACTCACCAAACTCCCCACATCCCCAGGAGTACACTTCTCTGTCATGGGTCAGTGCCACGACACGACACTCTCCACAGGACACCTGCTCTACTCACCAAACTCCCCACATCCCCAGGAGTACACTTCCCTGTCCGGGGTCAGCGCCACGATATGACACTCTCCACAGCACACCTGCTCTACTCACCATACTCTCCACATCCCCAGTAGTACACTTCCCTGTCTTGGGTCAGCACCACAATACGACACTCTCCACAGGACACCTGCTCTACTCAACATACTCTCCACATCCCCAGGAGTACACCTCCTTGTCTTCTTCTCTTCTTGCGTGTGACACAGCATACAGTCACGCTATTCCAGCAAGTAGCCTGAGCCAGGTTCTTGTTTGCTCATTCATGTGGGTAAGGTCCACCGGGTTAGCCGGGGCAGGAAAGGCGGCACAGTCGCTGATGATGTGTGTGGCTGTCTGCTCTGCCGCTCCGCACACACAGGCCGCTGATGGGCGCAGCCCCCAGCGGAACATGTTGGCGTTGAACCGCCCGACCCCTGTTCGTAGGCGGTTCAGCGTGACCCACTCATTGCGGGGCAGGTCTGAGCCGGGTGGGGCTCTGGTGTGGGGGTCAACCGTGAGTTGGTCAGGTCGAGCTGACTGTTCCCAGTTGGCTTCCCACTCACCAAGCAGGGAGAAGCTGGAGTTGCAAAGAGCTGCAGCATGCCTAGAGAATGGGCGACGGGAGGGCAGACGTTGACGACCAAGCTGTTGTGCGTCGTGGACCAGCTGATGCAATGGGTGTTTAGTGTTGGCTTCGGCCTTGCTCACAAGTCTGTCAGTGAACTTTTCTCTACGCAACTTGGCGGGCGCAATGCCCGCGAGAACTGGCAGGAAGTCTGTTGGGGTGGGGCGCAGGCAGCCAGTGATGATTCGCATGGTGTCGTTTAGGGTCACGTCTAGCTTCTTTGCGTGGGCACTGCGACACCATACTGGGGCGGCGTACTCGGCAGCACTGTAGACAAGGGCGAGGGCACCTGTTCGGAGCGTGGATGTCCTCGCTCCCCATGACGATCCGGCCAGCCGACGTAGGAGGTTGTTCCGTGATGATGTCTTTGCACGAAGGGCTTCAAGGTGTTTCCTGTAAGTGAGTTGCCGGTCTAGTGTGACTCCGAGGTAGGTGGGTGTTGGGTTATTGGGCAGGGAGGACCCGTTGAGGTTGACGGTAAGCTGGCGATGGGCTTCCTTGGTGTTAAGGTGGAAGGGGGTTGTAGTAGTTTTTGCTGTGCTCAGCTTTAGTCTCCATGTCTTCAAGTATGCTGCGATACTTTCCATGTCAGTTGTGAGCGTGTCCTCCACCTTCGTCCAGATCCTGTCTGAGTGTAGGAGTGCCAGGTCATCTGCATAACCATACTTGCGCGATGTGGTGTGTGGCAGGTCGCTGATGTATATGTTAAAGAGGGTGGGGGCTAGTACCGAGCCTTGAGGAACTCCATTTCTCAAACGTCGGGGTCGGCTTGTCTGTCCGTCGCTGGTCTTTAGGACGAAGCTGCGATTGGATATGATGTTGACGAGGAACCGCACTAGGTGGCGGTCAGGGATGGTGCGAAGGAGCTTGAGTATTAGACCGTGGTGCCATACTGTGTCGTAGGCAGCAGTCAGGTCCACTAGTACAACACCTGCCTTGTTTCCCAGTTCGAAGCTATCTTTGATGTCGTTGGTCAGCCTAACTACCTGTTGAACCGTGGAGCGACCATGCCGGAAGCCAGTTGTTCATCAGGCAGTTGGGGGTCAATGACTGGGTCCAGCCGAGCAAGAAGAAGCCGCTCGATGAGCTTGTAGGGGACACACAGGAGTGAAATTGGCCGGTAGTTCTTGGGGTCATCCGCTGGCTTGTTCGGTTTCAGAAGGGCAATAACGGTAGCCTTCCGCCAGATCTTAGGTAAGGCCAGGCCAGCTAGGCAAGATTAGTAAAATCCTTGGAGCCAGGCCAGGCATTTGGGACCACAGTTTAGCAGGAATTCTGGGGGGATGTTGTCAGGTCCCTGAGCTTTCCCGCATTTCAGTGTGGCCATGGCGGCAGAGAGCTCCGCTAAGGAGAAGGGTGCTGACAAGTGGCCATCCACGCCTGAAGCTTTCCAGAAATGGAAGTCAATCCCCAGGACTGACTGTCACCTCCTTGTCCTGGGTCAGCACCACAATACGACACTCTCCACAAGACACCTGCTCTACTCACCAAGCTTCCCACATCCCCAAGAGTACACCTCCCTGTTCTGGGTCAGCACCACAATATGACTCTCTCCACAGGACACCTGCTCTACTCTCCATACTCTCCACATCCCCAGGAGTACACCTCCTTGTCCTGGGTCAGCACCACAATACGACACTCTCCACAAGACACCTGCTCTACTCACCAAACTCCCCTGTTCTGGGTCAGCACCACGATATGACTCTCTCCACAGGACACCTGCTCTACTCACCATACTCCCCACGAGTACACCTCCCTGTCCTGGGTCAGCGCCACAATAGGACACTCTCCACAAGACACCTGCTCTACTCACCAAACTCCCCACATCCCCAGGAGTACACCTCCCTGTCCTGGGTCAGCACCACAATACGACACTCTCCACAAGACACCTGCTCTACTCACCATACTCCCCACGAGTACACCTCCCTGTCCTGGGTCAGCACCACAATACGACACTCTCCACAAGACACCTGCTCTACTCACCAAACTCCCCACATTCCCAGGAGTACACCTCCCTGTTCTGGGTCAGCACCACGATACGACTCTCTCCACAGGACACCTGCTCTACTCACCATACTCCCCACGAGTACACCTTCCTGTCCTGGGTCAGCGCCACAATAGGACACTCTCCACAAGACACCTGCTCTACTCACCATACTCTCCACATCCCCAGGAGTACACCTCTCTGTCCTGGGTCAGCACCACGATATGACTCTCTCCACAAGACAGCTGCTCGACTGGTTTCCCGCTGAAAAACTCCACCAGGATAGGTTTGGTTACTTCATCACCTTCGGCATTATCACAGCCAAGGCAGCCATAGTAGTCCGATCCAAATGTGTACAGCTCACCATCATCTATGCGTACACAGGTAACATCTCGTTATCATAAGGTAATAATTGTGTGGCGTTCTGGCAAAATAAGACTGAACTGGGCACAGGCCATAGTAGAGACAAATGCCCAAAAAACACAAATGGGTGTGATTCTTTTTGATTTTCAGATTTATTATATTGATATGCCTACTGCACATAATTCACAAAATGGTATCACCAAAAAGTTGTTAAGGAAAAACAAATTGTATTTTGATTTTCACAAATACGAAGCTCAAAACTTGAAAGGCCACTTTAAAGTATTTGACAATGTTGAGAAATGCGAACTTTAATTTAATTAAAAATCGAAAAAGTGCCATCTTGGCCAAATTTAGTGCTTTTTGAAAAATCTGAACCCCAAATATCCCTAACACCCCTGACTATACCAGCCAACCACATATTTATTCCTATTCAAAAAAAGTTATAGTCAAAACAAGTCAAAACTGTTCAAAACAACTGTGTGTTCATGGGATGCCTAGAGTTGCTGGATGTAGTGATTGAAATATGCTTGGTCGTTGAGGTATGCTTGTCCATGTTTTTTTATTTATTCATTTTTTTAAATTTTTTTTTGGGGGGGGTGGGGAGGGGAGCACCGTGTATCATTATTGTCATTTTACCTGTGATACATGCGGTAAATTCTTCTCCACATGAGACTGCCTTGACATTCTGTAGAGACTCGACTCTCTTAGGGACCCCATAGCAAGCCGTGTCTCCATGACCCAACTGACCAACCAATGGCTGTCCACCCTGCACATTCTGATTATACAAACAAATAATTAGCCCACATTTATTTCAAAACATTTTAAGTGATAGATCAAAAATTGAAACTTTTTGTATGGCAAATAAATATAAAAATTCAACTGTGATGTATTTTTTGAGAATTTTTAATAACCAGATTGGCCATAAAATTAATGCAGTCATATCAAGAGATTAGCTCCTGTCATAAATGAAATCATTAGTCCTGCGCCGAGGCGCGGGATTATTATTAACGAAACTCGATCCGAGGCGTGTTCATGCTGATGGTACCAGGAAGCACATCCACACATTTCCGGCCTTGCTCGCTGCTGACAGACATTTCCGGCCTTGCTCGTGACGTGTTTATGCGTCATCCGTTTTGAATCTGGGGAAAACTTTGCGTGTATATAGACCATGTGCCCTCTGTTTACATCTATATTAAAATGTGCCCGGCATTAAATTTGGTTAAGAGGAGACATCAAAGGTCAGATAATTCAAAGGTGGTCTGACCTGTGGCGTCACTCCTCAACCAAATTTTATGCAAAACACGATGTGTGCGCATATCACCGGGCACATTTGAATATAGATGTAAACAGAGGGCACATGGTCTATACGCCCTCCGGCGCGAACTGGTTAAAGCCACAGACAACCCTGCAGGAATTATTCGACTTACAGACCAAGTTAAGAGTTCCTTCTCAACTGTGACTGCTGCAAAATGTAGGTAGCCTGCCGATACTTGCAATGCGGCGTCGCCCGTCTTGAACTTTTCAAGCTTTTGAGGCGTTAATTTGCCACCTCCCCAGTTGTATACCTGCATGTTAATACCAACACGACTGGGGTTAATTTCATGAAGCTGCTAAGCACCAACATTTGCTAGCACAAACAAAGTCAGTGAAAACAGGTTACCAGCCAAAAATCAGCTAAATACCAGTCACTAACAATATACATCACCTGAAAAATGTTCATGCTGAGCAATGTTTTTGTGCTTAATTAGCAGCTGCGAGAAATTGGCCCCAATCTATGCTCAATTCATTTCAAACAACCGTTATGTTGTGTTATTGAGAATACAGTATTTTCATCGCGTTCACCTTCTCACGGAGTATGAACTTGTCTTAACGGTCAGGAGCTGTTGACAGTGTCTGCCCAGTCATCTTTATAGCTTGCTGAATAGTGGAAGTCATTGCCAATAAAAATTACCCTAGCTTTTTGTTCTTGTAAGAACCTTACTTTTAAAAACCAAAGAAAACTGACCTCCGAAACACTGTCAAATTGGGACATGATCCCTGGATATACGGCATTATGGGTTCATGACTTCTGACTAGCGCCCCAAACAAAGACACTGACAACATATGTGACCTGTTCCAACGAAACCCGGACAAAGTCGCACAATGTGTTTTGTCACAATGTACTCCTGAAGTCATTTCTGGATGGATTTTACCATTTTGAGGTTTTAGGTTTTCCTAAGTCACTCACTATTAATCTACAATCTCCTCAAATTTGAACAAAATCCGTCTACTAGAAGACGAATTTTTTGTCAATTTTGTGAAACATTTGTGTATAGAAATAATACGCTTTTCTGAACTTCAAAGCTGTTTATCTCATAATTAGGTTGTCAGGGTTTTATCTCTAAATCCAGACCCCAGGGAAGATAGGGTGGGGGTACATATGTAAATGATACATCATTTTAAAGCTGAGAACCTAGAGTATTTGAAAAAATCAAAATCTGAAAAACTAAAAAGTCGACTTTGTCCGGGTTTCGTTGGAACAGGTCACATATGGCAAGATAGCTCAGTCGGTAGACCAGTTACCAGGGACCAATTTCATAAAACATGTAAGCACAACAATTTGCTTACTACAAAAAAAGTCTTGCTCAGTAAAAACAGGTTATCGGCCAAAACTCCACGTGCTTTTCATTTCAGGCAAAAAACAGCTGAATACCATTCACAAACAATAAACATCAACGGGAATTTTGGTTAGTGATGCTGTTTTTTCCAAGGAAGAATTGTCATGCTAAGCAAAATTTGGTGCTTACACGTTTTATGAAATTGGCCCATGCTGGTCACGGTGTTCCTGAAGACGGAGGTTCAAATCCCGCTCCTGCCAGTTTTCTTTGTGTGCTTTAAAAATCTAAACAAATTTACCTAGTCAGGTTTGTTTGACAAACTTTACTTTGAATGCAATTCTGGCACTTTACCTCACTTGTTTTGGACGTGACTATTGGTATCGTCTCTGTTGCTGTACTGCTAGCTATCCTTGCCTTTCTAGCCGATGCATTCAACAACCAAACTCTCTTCTCCATATTTCTGGGGGAAAATAAAATCGTTCAAAAATCTAATTTGCCGTCTTTGCCAAGGGGACTGGGCAACCACCCCTTTATTGGGCATCCATATTTAAAAAAAAAAGTTATTGGATATATGATTACAACCAAGAAGGTTCCTAAGTCGACCCTGGTCACTTTTGAGTTTTTTTTATTTCGATTTATAAGAATTGAGTAGTGACACATTGAAAAGAAGGGAAAAAATGGGTTTAAAGTTATTTTTCAATTGAGTTGTTAAAAAAAGCACACTTTTTATTCTATTTTCAGGTATGGCAATGAAACTTGGCGTGTTTACAGTACATATTAAGAAAACACTGCTTCAAAAATGGACATTGCTGAACTTTTTATTTGTGTATTTTCATAATTTAGCAATTTTTGGTAATAATGAAACTCAGATAGGGATGAAAACCACTTTTTGGAAATGGTTTCCTTCAGAATTTCAGATTTTCTTCTTCAATGTGTGAAAGATTAATATATATTTCCTGTTTTTTGCCAAAAACACTTTTACAAAAAAAAACCCAAACCACCACATTTTCTGGTCCAAATCTCAATCAGTATTCCAGATACTAATTTTGCTTGATCGTACCACACTCCAACTTACTCTTTAGCAGCCTGGGTCACTGGATGCCTTAATACTTCAGCTGCTGACGGTCTTTTCTCTGGGTCCTAGCAGATCAAAAATTAATCATAATACACACATGTAATGACACTACCTTCCAGTTGCACAAATCTTCATTAAAGGTAGGATACACCATTTGCAGATATCGAAAATATTTACTACCGAATTATTCAGAAATATCTTACTCATCTGAAAGTAAATAATGATTCTAGGCATCCAGCAAAATGATTGCGCTAGATATCCTGTAATTATTCTGTAAAATAGAATTTTATAAAGAAAAATTCGCGATCGCCGTACGGCGATCGCGAAATAACACAAATAACATAAGAATAACTTCCCGACGCCGGTTGAAAACAAACGCTGTTTTTCGTGCTTTTCTCGGCATCCATGATTGTAAAACTTTGGACAGGTCAGTTAAACGATATTTACTACAAAATACAACCCCCAAAATCCACCCATTCATGATAATTCAAGCAATTACCAATGGTGTATCCTACCTTTAAGCGTTGTGCCCAGTGACATCGTGTACACATGTAGGTATCAGCCTCCCAACTTATCAAAGTATTATTGCCAACAAAGTGACAACAGTCTACATGTACGAATATGTCAGCCATTTTAAGTCTTCTACTAAAATTTAAAATCATGACAGTGGCGTACCACATTTGTCAAACATTTGTAAACTTCCTACCCGATAAAATCTATTAAGAGATTTCTTCTCTTGTTAGGGCAGTTATTAGCCCCGACTGAAATGTAAAATTATTAGTTGCAACTGTGACAGCCATTTACAAAAAACATTGACAAACGTCGCTAGTGGTTGTTCGCCTAAATTTGCTACCGTTTGCCTACAGTTTGTTGATGGCACACAATCCGCTCCACATTGGTCGGCAAACTTTAGCAAATGTTGGCAACGTTTGCAGGAGTGGAACGCAACCTTGGTTCATTCCTTTGTTTGTAAAAAGTCTGGTTTCTTTCCTTTTTCAATATGACCATCAAATACAGGCTTTTGTCTTTCCACTACGACAGGAACAAATGGAGACTAGACATGTGTTTGTGGACAAACACAGAGCTGTTTCGATTGTCTAACGTTACTTTCAATATGTATGTGTAGGGGTCTATGTGTGTGCCAAGTCTGAAGTCGATTGGATTTACACAAGTGCCAAATATATATTAGTTGAAAAAAACGTGTACAAATCCTATGGGGAAAATTGAACCTTTAATGTGACGTCACATGATACCCGATGATGTCATCATGATGTCATCTTAATTTTCGTCTGTAACACATCCTGGAATACTTGCATACCAAGTTTGACCCCAATCGGACATGTACTTCTAGAGATAGAGGGTCCTTAAAACTGAACATTTAATGTGACGTCACATGACCCACGATGACGTCATTATTACGATTTTTCCCTTGGCCCTCCTGGGGATGGTGGTCGAGGTATGTGCTAAGTCTGAAGTCGATCAAATTTACGAAAGTGTCAAAGTCAATAGTCTAAACAAAAACGTGCACAAACCCTATGGGGAAAAATATTGCACCTTTAACGTGACGTCACGTGACCTCGAATGACGCAATCGTGCTGAATTTCTTTCAGGAACATCTGGTGGTAGTGTTCTGAGTGTATGGCAAGTTTCAAGTTGGTCGGATTTACTAAAGTGTCAAAATCAATAGTCTGAAGAAAAACGTGTACAAACCCTATGGGAAAAAAATTCACTTCAACGTGACGTCACGTGACCTTGAATTACGTAATCGAGACGAATTTCTTCTAGGACCGTCTGTGGGTGGTGGTCTAAGTGTGTGCTAAGTCCGAAGTCGATCCGATTTACCAAAGTGTCAAAGTGTATGGTCTGAATAAACGTGTGCAAATCCTATGGAGAAAAGTCTGAAAAAGGAGAAAAAAAAAAAAAAAAAAAAAAAAAAAAAAAAAAAAAAAAAAAACTTTAACGATTACAAAAGCTGTTTCGGTGAAAAACCGAAACAGCTAATAATACAGGGAACTAGACTCACCTTGGACAGAAGTAGGCCGACGAGGGACTTTATTTGAGAAGAATACTTTGCGTCCAGTGAGTCCGTATCAATTTCTTTCTGAACGATCCCCCACACAAGCTTGAGAGGATTCTGAAAAATAATAATAAGAAAAAGATGTCATTTTCAAGCACTTCCTTAAAAATTAAATAACATCAACTGCTTGCTCATGAATCTTTCCAAACCACTTAATTACGACACAGATGATCATGAACTTTTGAAATTCTATACATCTGGATATCTGTACACAATTTAGGAAAGCATCCGAAATAACGAAAAACATCCGAAATAAGAAAACATCAAAATTTGAGACGTTTGAGGAAAAAAACACGACCGATCTTGTTGACACTAATTCTGTTTCATATTCTGGCATGCTGTTATTTTGAAGAAAATAAGAGCGGCATCTTAGAGACGCATATTTGAAAATTTGCCTTATCACTGGTGGTACCGGTAGTTGGTTCAAAATCAAAATCTTAAAATATTATCTTTTCTAAATATAGGACATTCACAGAGCAAAAACTTTATCAGGTAAAATTGTCAAACACCATTCTTTAGATTTTAGGAACTTTTGCTGCCTAAACACATACAGAAATGTACTGAATAATATTTCAACTTTTAAAGTGAACAAATGGCAATTTCCTCCAAATGTTTCGTTTTTTCTTTATATGTGACCTGTTCCAACGAAACCCGGACAAAGTCGACTTTTTAGTTTTTCAGATTTAGCTTTTTTCAAATTCTCTAGGTTCTCAGCTTTAAAATGATGTATCATTTACATATGTACCCCCACCCTATCTTCCCTGGGGTCTGGATTTAGTGATAAAACCCTGACAACCTAATTATGAGATAAACAGCTTTGAAGTTCAGAAAAGCGTATTATTTCTGTACACAAATGTTTCACAAAATTGACAAAAAAACACACTTCTGGTAGACGGATTTTGTTCAAATTTGAGGAGATTGTAGATTAATAGCGAGTGACTTAGGAAAACCTAAAACTTCAAAATGGTAAAATCCATCCCGAAATGACTTCAGGAGTACATTGTGACAAAACAAATTGTGCGACTTTGTCCGGGTTTCGTTGGAACAGGTCACATATGTACAATTTCTTACCGATGCATCAAAGCTCCGTTTGAGGGACAGCATTTCATACAACACACAGCCAATTGCCCACATGTCGCTTTTAATGTCGTACCTTCATCACAAATGCAAAAGACACATGATAAGTTGGATAAAATAAATATCTTTAATAAAAAAAAATGACTAGGTTCACTAATCATTGTAATTTTTTTTTTGAACAAGGATATCGACTGGAGCAGGCCTTGACTAGTGCTCTCTGAAAAAAGATTGACACGGAAGTACCTTTAACCCTAGCCCCCTAGGCTCTCAAAAGGCAATAGAAAGCTTACCAAACCTAACAAAATTCAACAGCTCACACAGAATTAGTAATTGTTGGTACGCTGTACTGAACCGAACAGTACTAAGCCTGCTAAACTCCAACAGTTGAGTTTGATTGATTTGGTAATCAATGATGAGTTAATACATGTACAGATGAGTTAATACAGCAAGATAGAACAGTTTACAGTGAGCATTACTTTAAGGTGTAAACTGCAAATTTGCGAGCGTCATCAATTTGTAATATATTTTGTTTGCATATTTACATGTAGCCTGCCTATTTAGCCTGGTTTCATTTTCAAAATTCCCAACAAATTACATTCAAAACCTTACTATGTAGTTTGTAAAGTTGGCTACGGGTACTCAATCCATAATCTGGAATCAGTCCCTAACATCAATGGTCGGGTACTCAAGTACCCGGTTCTCAGTCGATTCTCAGTCGATTCTCAGCCCTACTAGCACTGTACGTGGTTGTAGAATATAAATTATAATGAAATTAGATGGATTGGATTTTGAAAGTGTACTATAAATGCAACACGCGTGCAAGTAGAACATACACAAACAACACGTCATGACGATTAAAACAAGTCACGGCAAATCTTCTGCAGCAGATACACAAATACACGCACGTGTTTGTGCTGTTTGTGCAGACTGCGAAAAAAAATTTAACGCTCATTTGCTGATTGGACTTTTCGGTTTTGGGAGTATCGGCTTTGGTAATGCACCTGTGTAGAATTAAAACGTAGATACATGTATGCAAATAGCCGTACAAAAGCTGTACAAAAGCCGTACAAAATGTTGAGGTTTCCAGAGGTTTTTGCACAAACAAGAATGCACCCAGCAGGCATCACTTTGTACATTGAGCCAGCAGCCTCTTATAATTTAATATACATGTACCGGTAGATGTATGATTTTAATTAACTTGATTATAAAGGCAAACTTACTGTTGACCACGCATAAGCTCAGGGGACATGTAGTATGGAGTACCTACGACCTGAAATTATACAAATAAGAAATTATATTAATTTGCGCCAAATCTCCTTATGGGCTCTCGGCGAGGTCAAATGAGGGTGCTGTTCACATAGCAACCATTCTTCCTATGAGGGTGTATGTCGCTTGTGTTGCACGCCGCGCTACGTTCATTTACTGTCGTATACAAGTGGGATTGCTTTGTCTGTTTGCTGCCTCTCTGGACTTTAAATATCATAGCGGGAACCAGACACTTAAATCAAAATGGCGTCGGTATTGAGCCCCTAATTCTCCTTTTTTTCGTCGAGGGGGGGTACATGTACGGTACGTGTGCACGGAGCCTATAGTGGACAAATGGTTTATAAGACAACCTAAAAATAATAACTTGTTTCTCATCAGCGACTGGGGAATTTGTTCGTGCCGGGTGGATTTCTTTTTATAACCGAGATACAAATTCTTGTTATTTGATTGGTGGAAGTCACATCACTTGACGTTCATTATAACTCCTAGTCCTATTATTACTCAAAAAGTCCCATTTGTCTAAGGGGAATGGGATTTACTATTGAACAAACTCGATCAAACTCGATCAAACTCGATCCCACAGCTGTTGAACAGTCAAATCTCACTCCGAAACCCGGGAAAGAAGGTTGTGACCTGATTTGTGCTGCTAACACAGATACAAGGCGGCTGGCGACGCCAACAAATGAGCTAACGTTCGCGGATATGTACCGGTATTTTAGTTACAGGTACATATCGTAAAACAAATATTGAGTGGCTATAAGTTGTAAAATGGAAGGATTATTATTGCGAGGTAAAATCTGGACCTTTCCATTTCACATGATGAAAAAGTTTTTACCTTGCCATAATATTCCTCACATTCCACTCTAAGCCACTCAATATTGTATAATATTTTATAATTATAAAAGTTAAAATATAATTGTGCAGGAATATGATACATTTAAGTATCTAAAAATGACCCTCAATCACTTCAATATATTTCAATTCCAGGCGTTAACATTTTAGAGATCTTGGATTAATTTGATTTGCGTGCACACTTCGAGAGTTGTACAACAAATTATATTTAAAAAAAAGCTCCTGACGTACATATTTTCTTGGGTATTTGGAAATGTTTATTCACTGTGTACAGTGAATCTGAGCTATGTGGTGAGCAAACAAGGTTAACACTTAACTGTTTCAGCCATGTCTGTATTTTTCAAGATCTTTGAGATGCCGAAGTCACCCAACTTGATCAGGTTCTGCTTGGTCAAGAAGATATTCAATGTCTTGACGTCTCTGTGAAAGACAAGAGTATTGTAAGACCAACAGTTAAATAAATCACTGCACTCAAATCGAAACGTTAAGTGTCTGCACCGATTTCGAAAATGACTGCTCTAGTTTGCAATAAACAAGACCCTAAATGCCAATGTGTTTTGTCTTTGAAAGACAAACATGTTACGTGTGAAGAGTTTATTTCCAAAACGTAATATATTTATTTTGAAAAAAGAAAAAAATGTTCACGATTATCAAACTTTGAAGAATGAATAAGGATAAAACTGCTGCAAACTGCTTACTGGCTGGAATTATCTGAAATATACAAATCAAATAAGTTAAGAGGGCCTAATATTTCGATCTTAACAAGCTCTGAAGAAGATCTTTGAAGAATGAAAACAGCATTGCAGCTGCTTGTAAACTTCATTTTTCTCTTGATTAGAATCTTAGGATGTGTCTAGTATATCAGCTCGATCTGGGCAGGCAGGATCGAGAAGGATTCTAAAAGAGGACAAAATGGTGTATATCATATTCTACTAAAATGATGTGATTTATATTACCATGCACGTGATCCAATATTAATATAATAAACCATTTTTTATAGCGCATAAAATATATCATAATATATCATAATATCATTATAATAAGATTATTATTATACCCATTCTTTTAGCGCATATCACCGTAGGGTCCCTATGCGCTGTATTATTATTACCCCGGTCATTGGGCTCAGGAAATATTCCAAATACCATCTCAGTTCCCTGGGGAGTATACAGCTCAATGCTGCCATTTCGGTGAAAAGCAGCTAATAACAACCATCTCCACCCTTACAGGTACCCATTTTACTCCTGGGTGGGAAAAGGCAATGAGTGACAAAGTGCCTTGCCCAAGGGCACACGCACCGTAGTCCCAGGCTGGACTCGAACCCACAACCTGTATCTTTACCCACAGACAGCGAATTCAATGCTCCAGACCACAAGGCTACACGGCCTGGAAAACCATCACAATGCTGATTTCAATGGTATCACATTGTTGTTTCCATGGATATAGTCTTGCGTCCTAGCCTCCGTATACGATACAGCGCACATAGGCCGTCGATGCGGGGCTCTCTAACGTACGCCAAAAAACATTCGGCTAGTAACGGTACGTGTACGTCCTGGCCATCTCACTGAGCAATGAGCTGGTTAGTCAGGTAACATACATGTATGTGACCTGTCATCACAAAATGAGCGTAAAGTCAGCAAAATCTAAAATTGATATATGGGTATTTCTAAATTCTGTGGAAACAGAGATTTCCAATGGTATAACACTTGGAGGTTTGATACTCAAAATTTAATGCAGAGATTATAAGAAAACGGGCATTTCTTGTGAGAAATTGTGTAAACGCGCAAAGAAAGGCATAGTCAAAATTGTCTCAAAAACTATTTTGTTTTTTCTGATCGTCCTGAAAAATTGGGAATTGATTGTAAGGGAATTAGTCTTAAAAAAACCCCATATAATCTCAAAATCGACCACCCCTTCAACCACTCCCTCATTTTGTGATGACAGGTCACATTTTATACATGTACCTTCTCAAATTACACTCCTGCCAAACCCAATAATGAACAAACAAATCGTGGCCACGTATAAATATTTAACGAAGAGCACAGACCCAGAGATGACTTTTTAGCTTTCCAAAACCCAGTTTCTTTGCTGTAACATCGACCTCTTCGTCCACGATTGGTTCACATGTCCCCATTGTGTTCAGGGCCCAATTTCTTGGCTCTGCTTACCGTTAGCGAAAAATACCTGCTTACTACAGCAGAAAATTTGGTGCTTACGGTAAATGTATTTCACGCGTTAGCAAGAAATTTTGGTCTCTGAGCATGCGTACATCCCGTAACTAAGGATTCTGTGCTTACAGGGTTAGCGCACAATTTTTCTGCTAGCACCATTAGCAGAAAATGGTGACCGTAAGCGCGGAATTCTGTGGTTAGCAGAGCCAAGAAATTGGGCCCTAGTCTTCACAGAGTACCAGATTTAAAAACGGCATTGCTCACCAAACGATGCAACGCTACACAAACGGCGTGTCCGTACACG
Organism: Crossaster papposus; assembly: GCA_037893245.1. Taxonomy (NCBI): domain Eukaryota; kingdom Metazoa; phylum Echinodermata; class Asteroidea; order Velatida; family Solasteridae; genus Crossaster; species Crossaster papposus. Next base: position 1,232,194 of record JBAIAA010000087.1, on the reverse strand, counting down.
TCGTGTGTGGGGACGTACAGAACCTACACCAGAAACTCGACCTGAGTCAGCGTTTATATGCATGTTATGTCACGCGATTATCCACGCACTGCCACCCAATTCTGCTCAAAATTTTCTGAGTGAATGTGTCAGATAGCCAAGACATATTAGCAGAATATTTGTTAGCATACGTTAGAGGACGCCTGCATCGACGGTCTGTGCGCGCTGCATCGCATACGGCGACGAGGACGTAGTGCAACCAAGACTACCATGGATACGGCAATCAGGATCGAGAATTGAAGTTTCCTTAAAGGGATCGTATACGTTTGGTAATTACTCCAAAAATGTATGGCAATAAAAACTTACTTGGTAAGAAGTACAGCAGCTTTGGATAGTATAATGCATTTTTAGAAACTTTTTACTTCGAAGTACTGCGGTTATGGAAAAAGATATCACATTTTATCCCCAAAAATTTGAATCTGAGAAGCGTTACTGCAGTGACGTTTCTCAGATTGTGTATTTCAATGCAGATTATTCTTCCTGCGTGAACATAACCGCTAGGGATTTTCAGCAATATCTCAAAATCACTACCACCTTTTGAAATGAATTTTTTACAGGTTAGTTTTTGGGTATATATCCAGCAAACAACGGGTTCCAATTACCAAATGTATACGATCCCTTTAAAGACAATCAAACAAATACCAGTACCAATTGTACATTACATAATCTCACCACTAATGGAAAACTTACCGGTGCAGTATCCCACTGTTGTGTATGTGATCAATAGCAGACACAATTTGGAACAAGTACCACACAACGTCCTAAATGGAACAGGGAAATGAGACAATGCAAAGCAGTGTGAGGCTGGCACTAAATCACACAAAAGTCTATTCAATTCATGAAAATGAAGACATTTAACTGTTTAAATGCAATAATGAAAATGGATGGGGAAGGGGACAGGAATGGGTGGGGGAAGGGGGACAGGAATTGGTGGGGGAAGGGGACAGGAAAGGGTGGGGGAAGGGGACAGGAAAGGGTGGGGGAAGGGGGACAGGAATGGGTGAGGGAGACAGGACTTGGGGTAGGGAAACAGTAATGGGTGGGGAGGGAGGCAGGAATGGGTGGGGGAAGAGGGACAGGACTGGGGGTAGGTAGACAGTAATGGGTGGTGAGGGAGACAGTAATGGGTGGGGAGAGAGACAGTAATGGGTGGGGAGAGAGACAAGAATGGGTGGGGAGGGGGACAGGAGGGGGAGGACGACAAGAATAGGTGGGGGTGACAGGAGGGGAGAGGGACAGGAATAGGTAGGGTGGGGATGGGGAAGGGGGACAGGAATAGGTGGGGGACAGCAATGGGTGGCCGGGGGAGGAAGACAGCAATAGGTAGGGGAGGGGGACAAGACTGGAAGGGGAAGGGAATGGAAGGGGGAAAGGGAATGGAAGGGGGAAGAAAATGGAAGGGGGAAGAAAATGGAAGGGGGTTAGGGGGTTACCCTAAAATTGCTAAAGGATTAAGTCCGGCTCTAATCACTTGAACATTTTATGAGTTGCTGATTGGTCACTGGATACCATCTGATGCCGGGGGCTCATTTGATGTGGGATGGGAACAGAGGCCAAGTACAAACATTTGCTTAGCATGAACATTTTTAATTTTGCAAAACCAAATGTTCAAGTGATATTCATGGTTTGTGATTGATAATAAGTACCAAACACGTGGTAATACATAAAAATATAAAACAAACCTCTTCATTGAACAGCTTTTCATTGAGCGGCTTTTCGCTTTGGTGAACAATCTTCTCATACAACGTTCCACCTACATACAATAAGAACAACAATATTATTCCCCGCATGTACATGTACACATACTGATCTTTGTGTAAATTTGATAGACACGTAAAAAAACCAAAAAACTAACTCCATGAAGAAGAGATTTTAACCAAGTTTCAGAAAGTGCAATAATGTAGAATTTATGTTTTTATTAAATTCAAAAATTTTAGAGTTTTAAATTTTTTTTGGGAGACTCCAAATGTTATTATAAATTTGTAAACCGGAAACATCCAGATTCTTTGTTGTCTTAGGAAACTATTCAATAGAGTAGAAAATTTCAAAGTGAACACAGAAATCAGCAAGGCGGGACTTGAACCTGCGACTTCCGGAATACCGGATCGGCGCCCTACCAACTGAGCTATCTTGCCCTATGTTGGCGGTCTTTCCGAATTGTCAGTATCTTTCTTCGAGGGCGCTACTAGTCAGAAGTCATAAACATAGCAAGATACAATAGCTCAGTTGGTAAAGCAAATTTACCTAGTCAGTTTTATTTGTGGTTTACTTGCGTATCAATAGTGTACTTAGAATTATTGAAAAAACTGAACAGATTTTTGGTGTTAATGTGATTGTCATCAATTAAACAATTAAGGGCAGCAATATCTTAATTAATTAATGAAGATTAAAGACTATCGCTAGTCCATGGGCTACCAGAACCCCCCCTCCCCCCCCCCCCCGGGGGATTTTTCCAGACAACTTTTTTCGGAAACCTTGACCATAGAGCTATTCAAATCAGGTTGTTTGCAATTTCCCTACTGGTGGGTGTGGCCGTGAGGGCGTATTTTCAAAATGGCCGCCAAAATCCCTGTTATTGACCATGCCACGTGGGAGGACGGGTTACACTTTTGGTACCACCGCTAAAAATGCATTGTACATGTAAAATAGGTGTCCCCCCTCCTAACCCGAGACCATGCTCAATAGACTGGAAAAAACATTTTTTAACCCAAGAGGTCATTCAGAGGGTAGACCATCCTTTCAAGATAGTGCTTGAATTGCAGGGCAATACTGATTTCAATGTTTACATGCTTGCAATGGAACATTAAATAGCCAGAACGTTTAAATCTTTGGTATAAGTGTCCAGGGACCTTCTATCCATCTGTTCAGACCGTAAGAAAAAGATTTGTGCCCCCAAACACAGTTCATTACCCCCAACATAAAACGCCTCCCGATGGAGCCCCTTGGTGCGTCCGTATAAAAAAAAAAATCGGTGCCTCCCAAAGTTAAAATTAGAGAGACAATTGACCATTGCGTGTGGAATTTGAATAATATCTGGTACACTGACTTGTTCACACAGCTTGGCACAGTTTACATTTAAATTCTCCAGACCAAAGACACTGTTGCTATATCACGTGATTCGGGGCAAGCCTTACGCTAGCAACCCCCGGCTCTGGAATGGTCTGGTGTCTTTGTACCATTCTCAACCATTGTGAACAATGTATTGGTGCTGAGCGTCTCTAACGTAACTATGCAAGAGCTTGCCCCGCGTCACGTGATATAGCAACAGTGTATTTGGTCTGGATAATTTAAAGTCAAACTGTGCCAAGCTGTGTGAACAAGTCAGTGTACCAGATATTATTCAAATTCCACACGCAAATGGTCAATTGCAACTCCCTCTCCCAAGCACAAAGGGTGTTCAACGGATTGCCCAGACCTTCCGGCCAAGGGACGGGACCTGCTGACCCCTTCGGTGTAGCGCGCGTGCAGTCCCGGACATCCAATGGCATCACAGACCTGTTATTGCTCAATCTCGCGTGGCTGAACACCACTTGTCCCTCTAAGCAGTCAGCGCCCTTCGCGGCGGCCGGCGTGACTATTTAGCAAGCCAGAGTCTCATTCGTTATCAGAATTAACCAGACAAATCGCTCCACCAACCAGGAACGGCCATGCACCACCACCCACAGAATCAAGAAAGAGCTCTCAATCTGTCGATCCTTACTGTGTCAGGGCCGGGTGAGTTTCCCTGTGTTGAGTCAAATTAAGCCGCAGGCTCCACTCCTGGTGGTGCCCTTCCGTCCATTCTTTTAAGTTTCAGCTTTGCAACCATACTTCCCCCGGAACCTAAAGACCGCAGACTGCCCGCCGCGTCATTGGAGAAACGCCGGCGGATCGCCAGTCAGCTTCGTTTATGGTTAGAACTAGGGCGGTATCTGATCGCTTTCGAACCTCTAACTTTCGTTCTTGATTTATAATGAAAACATTCTTGGCAAATGCTTTCGCAGTCGGTCGTCTTGTGGCGACCCAAGAATTTCACCTCCCACATCGCAGTACGAATAATGCCCCCGTCAGTCCCTCTTACTCAGTACTTCGAGTTCCGAAAACCAACGCAATAGAACCGAGGTCCTATTCCATGCTCTGCTGTCCAGGCGGTCGGCCTGCTTTGAACACTCCAATTCTGTCAAAGTAAACGTTTGGGCCGCGCTCAGCTCAGTCAAGAGAACCGGGCGGAGAGACCGAGAGAAAGGCCAGGCGCGCCTTGCGGCGGACCGCCAGCCTGCGCCCAAGATCCAACTACAAGCTTTTTAACTGCAGCAATTTTAATATACGCTATTTGAGCTGGAATTACCGCGGCTGCTGGCACCAGACTTGCCCTCCAATAGATCCTCGTTACAGGATTTAAAGTGTACTCATTCCAATTACAGGGCCTCGAAAGAGTACGTCCTATATTGCTATTTATTTATTTATTTATTATTTACCCTGGGGTAACCTCTCAGTGAAACACTGTTTTTCAGAGGGCCCCAGCAATTATACAATTACAATAAAATAAATTTAACAGGTTTAAGATAAAAACAGCAACATAATACATTTATAAAATTCGTTAAAAATACCAACAAATTTAAAAGCACACCAAAAGGACAGTAATAATATAAGACACCAAGAAAACAGACATGTTCATTTCTTGAAAAGCAGGCTTTTGTATGTGTTTTTGAAATTGGCTAGAGTAGCAGGCAGTGGGCATTTAAGTATTGTGGGTAAGATGTTAAAAACAGACACTCCGCGAGCCACAAACATACGCTTGCCAGAATTAGATTTACTAAATGGAGGAACTAAGTTACCATGAGAACCAGACCTGGTATTATAACTATGCGCATTACTTGTGAGAGTAAAACAATTGCATAGTTGTGGTGGCAATTTCAAAGTAAGACTTTTATAAACTAATGTGTTTAAATGAAAAGTACGTCTATCTTCTAAAATATTCCACTCAAGAGTCGACAAAACCATGCGTGTAGGGGATCTCCGGGGAAGCCCCAAAATGACTCGCCCAGCGCTACTCTGGAGTTTGTCAAGCTTAATAAGGGACGTTTTGGTAGAATTGCCCCATACAGCATCACAATAATCAAAAAGAGGCAAGATGAGCGTTTTGTATAACAAATTCAGTGAGCGCTGAGGAAGAACACTCTTGACTCTCCGGAGAACCCCCACACGCTTGTTGACTTTCTTAACTAGTTTGTCGATATGAATATTCCATGTTAGCGATGGATCTAATACTACACCTAAATATTTGAAATCAGTGACATTTTCAATGACCGTATTGTTTATCTCGATGTGCAAGTTGTCTTCCCTACGACTTAATTTAGCATGAGTGCCAAACAACATACTTTTAGTTTTGCTGGTGTTCAAAGTTAAATAATTTACCTGCAGCCACTTTGCGATTTCTGCCATGTCACTGTTAAGAACTCTGTTTATGTCAACAATAGATTTGGCACGGAAAAAGATGGCCGTGTCATCAGCATACAAAAACATCATAGAGTCTGAGGAGGCAGTAGTGGTGATGTCATTAACATACAAAGTAAAAAGAAGTGGGCCCAGAATTGATCCCTGGGGAACTCCAAAATTTACTCCAGCTAAAGTGGACAAGTTGTCACCAATTTTGGTCACCTGCTTGCGTCCAGATAAGTATGAAGAAAACCAGTCAAGCTCAAGGCCACGCACTCCAATTTTGCACAATTTATCGACGAGTCGACCGTGATGAACAGTATCGAATGCTTTTTTTAGATCCAAAAACACTGCACCAGTGAAATATCCAGAATTCATATTTTCTAAAATGTAATCAGACACGTTTAAGAGGCAGGTTTGAGTGGAGTGCATTGGCCTGAAGCCCGACTGGTTATCAATTAAAATGTTGTTTTGATCAAAGTAACCCAGCAGCTGCTTGTGGACAAGCTTTTCAAAAATTTTCATACAGGTTGGAAGCACAGATATAGGCCTATAGTTATTAACATCGAGGCGATCCCCTTCCTTAAAAATAGGTGAAATTCTACCAGTCTTCCAGACCAAGGGCACAGAACCACTGGAGAGACTCAAATTCATGATGTGGGCTAGTGGCTTCGCAAGCTGCCTGCAACCAACTTTGAGCAGCCTGGGGGCAATGCCATCAAGCCCAGTAGCCTTGAAAATATCAAGGGTACTAAGCAAATTACAAACTTCACCTGAGGTCACACCCACAAAATGAAAAGACTCCCCCAGCGGCTCCGTGTCCCGTGTAGTCTGTTCATCCATGTGGTCAGCATCATCCTGAAAACTTCCTGAAGCCTTTATAGCGTCAGCTAAGTTCATACCTATGCTAGCAAAGAAATTATTAAATTTGTTAGCAATTGCATGCCCATCAGTCAGTATGCCATTATTTGATCTAACATTTCCTATAGAACCGTATTTACTCGAGGGCAAAATTGTTTTTATCACCTTCCAAAGTTTTCTTGAATCGGCCCCGGCATTGCTAATAGATGATTCATAAAATTCACGTTTTAATTTTTTTGCTAAATTATTAACCCTGTTTCTCAGATGATAAAAAGCGTCCCAGGCAATTTGAGATTTGTTAGTTTGGGCATGAATTTTAGTTTGTTCAAGTTCTTTTCTGAGAACAAAGTACTCGTCAGAAAACCAGTTAGGAGTCCTATTAGGAATTTGAATTTGTTTCATTGGAGCGTGTTTGTCACAAACTTGATTGAAAACTTTCTCAAAAGCTCTCAAGGCCGTGTCAGGACAACCACAAATTTCAACCTCTGACCAGGCGGCATACTCAAGGTCAAAAATAAAATTACCTTCGTTAAAAGTACGATATGACCGGGCCTTGATTTTACGAGCAGGCCCCCTGGGAAACTTCAACACCTTACGAACTGCATAAGTTAAGGAATGATCACTGATGACCAATGGTAAGACACCATTACTAGAGTACATTTTGGGACGAGTGGTCCAGACATGGTCAATGAGAGTTTCTGAGATACGCGTAACTCTAGTTGGTTTAGATATAATTTGCGACAATTGTCTTATTGACATTAAATCCTGGAGTTTCTTCCATTTCCAGTCACTGGAGTTCAAAGAATTACAATTGAAGTCCCCAAAACAGATGATTTCTCCCTGAGTTCTATGCGCAGCACTATGTCCTATGATCTCGTCGAGCACTGCTTCAAGCTCCTCGAAGAACTCATTGCACACATTCGGTCCATAGACGATGCCAGCATAGATTGGACGAGTATTCGGGAGGCTCACTTTCATCCATAAGGTTTCAACTTTGACAAGTTGAATATCAGGCAGATGAATTTGTTGGATACATAGTCTGTTGTGCACGTAGATTGCTACACCGCCATGCCTATCATTTCTATCCTTACGTAACAGGCTAAAGTTCGGTATGTGGATCTCCGAATTGTCAATCTCGTCATGGAGCCAGGTTTCAGAAATCCCGAAAACATCGGGATTAGATTCAAGCACCAGGAGCCGTATCTCGTCCATCTTGTTGTAGAGAGACTGAGAATTTAAATGAAAAAATTTGATGCCATTGATGTTCTTGATGCCCGAAGCTGTCACAATCGGCGCAGAGCCTTCATCAGACGAATTAACATGAATAGGACTAACAGCAGTCAACGAGTCATCATGATGCAATCCAAGGTCCAGGAGGGGAACTTGCACCAGGACTTGGGAATTCGCTGATCGTCTTGGATATTGAGAGATGGGGAGTGAACGATTACCAGTCTCCACAGGGATTTGGGATTTTGGCCAACGACGCCCTGCACGCTTACCTCTTGATCTAAAGATGCCAAGATCTTTCACGTTCAGTAGCATTGCATATGTTAGTAGACGAAACGACGTGTTCCCACGCCGCATTGAGAGCATGTCGTAAGATGAGTATTTGAACCTGCCCTCTCCACATTGTATGTCAGACGAATTACTTTTGTCGCACGTTGATGTACCAATATCACCATGAATATACATTGGCCCAGTCAAGCCACGAATGTTAGAAGTGTTGTTCCTGGTGATCGATGGCCCCGGATTGATTGCAATGTCCATGCAAATCGTGATGTCCAGGGCAGAAGGTTCATACTCGGCAGCATGTACACACGTCAGCCCATGCTTGGTCCATTTAATTCCATGTTTCTTTATTCTAAGTCCAGCAGGTATCAATGTTCTGTATACCTTAGCTGAGAATAGCACCGGGAGTGAATTGCAACATACCGATACACACCGTTGGTTTTGCAAACTCGGCTGCTGGAGAGTCAGGAGTGACAACACGACGCACAATAAAGTACACACGGTAGCCATGTTGAAAATTACAGTCGGGGATGATCGCCGAGTAGACACTCAAAAACCACGATACAACATCGCAAACTTGCACAAAAATTCACCAACAGTACCAATAAAAACGTTTAAATACATACTGCACTCCAAAAAAGACAGATGAAAACCACAAACGTTGATAAAAATGGATTAAAAAATCACACGAAGAGAGTAGAATATAAAAATGGCAGCCACTCAGAAGGGCGCCCTCATTGTTTGTCATCACCTCCCTGTGTCGGGAGTGGGTAATTTGCGCGTCTGCTGCCTTCCTTGGATGTGGTAACCGTTTCTCAAGCTCCCTTTCCGGGATCGAACCCTTATTCTCCGTTACCCGTTACGACCACGTAGGCTCATAAGTACCATCGAAAGTTGATAGGGCAGACATTCGAAGGATCCGTCGCCAGTGCGAGGACCGTGCGATCAAGAGTTATGGTTATCAAGCCAGTTCACCAACGGAGCCAGGACGAGCCCGGGTTGGTCTTGTTCCTAATAAAAGCACGCCTTCCGGAAGGTCGGCGCTTGCTGGCATGTATTAGCTCTAGAATTACCACAGTTAGCCATGATGAGGGATGCGCTCCCAGGAACCATAACCGATTTAATGAGCCATCCGCAGTTTCGCTTGTGAAAGCTTTTACTTAGACATGCATGGCTTAATCTTTAAGACAAGCATATGACTACTGGCAGGATCATCCAGGTAGCCCCTCGGGGCCTGGGTGGGCAGGCCCCGCGCGCTGGGGCGGGGGCCCGCCGCTCTCCGGCTAGACGCGCCGCTCTCCGGCTGGACGCGCCGTGGCGCCGGTGTCCTTCCTCAAAACTCTCTCCCTCTCTCTCTCTCTTTTTCCCTCTTTCTCGGAGGCATCGTGACCGGGCTAAGGGACCCGGGAGCCTCCTCCGCCGCCTCCTCTCATCTCAATCCGGCGGTCCGAGAGAGAGGGCCGACCCTCTAGAGAGGATGGGCCGCCTCGGTCCGCTCCGGGGCGGGCTGATGCCCGCCGCCCGTTCCGCCGTGGCTCGGCGCCCCGCCTGGGAAACTTTCTGCCGCCCGCCGCTAAACTGCTGCGGTCATGTTTAACAGGTGCCGCTCGGCCGCTCTGATTGCCGTTTGTTTCCGGGAGCCCGGCGGAATGTCGGGGCGGACTCGCCCCGTGCCGCACCATAAGGCGGTGCGGAAGGGGCCGGCCCCGGCGGCTTCCATCGCACTGTGCCGGGCCTGTCCGAGTGCCTCAGAGGGCACGACAGGTCGGCGGGGTCCCCACTTCGCCTCACTCTCCAGGGCCCGAGCACCGCAGCCACGGGCCAGGTCCGCTCTGACCAACACAGGGGGGGGGGGGGGGGGGGGGGGGTGGTAGGCCAGAGTATCGAGAACGACTCCGGATGCACTCCACACCGATCCCGATAGGCGGGCGACGGGGGACAGTCCGAGTGGTGATCTGCTCCATAGGTCGTGTACAACCTTGGCCTGATTACCTGCCCCCTTATATATAGCCACACCAACGCGATGGCCCCCATTCAGGCTCGTCTCATAGGGTTGTGTAAAAAAAACAGCTGAATTAGGGCCGACCAAATCAGAGCTGAGGGAGCTCGTGGGGACGGCGTCGCGATTTCACCGATACCGGGACCCCGGCGCCCGTTCACACTGATTGTTAATTGAAACTTTTATGTAACGGTTTATAGTACACCTTGCAGGTTTTCCAGTAATTGACAAAATAGTTTGAACTGATACAGTTATTTTAAAGAAGCCCTTTTCTGTACTGTTGGGTATTTTTAATTTTTTTAAAATTTATTTATTTTTTATTTTTTATTGATTTATTTAATTATTTATGTATTATTATTATTATTATTATTAATTTTTTTTTGGGGGGGGGGGTGGGGGTGGGGGTGGGGGTGTGGGGGGGGGCTGGGGGGGGGGGGGCTGTAGTGGGGGTGTGGGGGGGGGGTGTGGGGGGGGGGGGGGTGGGGGGTGGGGGGGGGGGGGGGGGGTGTGGGGGGGGGGGGGTGTGGGGGGGGGGGGCTGTGGGGGGTGGGGGGTAAGAAAGACCTTCAATACTTTATCCCCAGACCATTTGCCAGGGACTAAAACCACACCTGGGTGACCCGTAGAACCAAAATACGTGGGGGGGGGGGGCTGTGGTGGGGGTAGGGGGGGGGGGGGGGTGGTAGGGGGGGGGGGGGGGGGTAAGAAAGACTTTAAATACCAATATTTTATCCCCAGACCATTTGTCAGGTACTAAAACCACAATGGGGTGACACTTAGAACCAAAATACATACATGTGATGTAAGTCTGTGCTTGCATAACAGCACAAATAGGTTTCTAGTGAATTTAAGGGGAAAAATTTGACCCCCCCCTAGTCCTTATTCCACCAGTATTCATTTGGCAAACAAGCAGATATTGCAATGGTACACTATCAGCTACCCCAAAAAAGTGGTCTCCGAAAATCCCCCGGGGGGGGGGGGGGGGGGGGGAGGGTTTCGGTCGGTAGCCCATGGACTATTAATAACTTGGATCACTTTGAAATAACTTTAGACAGCACAAAACCTTAGTTGGTGTGTTTGCGTACACACAAATTAGTACATTTTAGGTCAAATCCTTGTTTTGGTTGTCTATTTATTCTATTTTGTTAAATTATAATTTTTTTATTGATTTGCATTTCTGGAATTCAGATTCAGTATTTAATAAAAAAAATTCCAGTTTGATACTTGATAGTTTAATACTTGGGCGCTTCCAGGACATACATGTACTGTACTAGTCAGGTCCATTATGTACATATTGAAAGTTTCGTTAATTTTTTGGTAGATTTGCTAAACTATACATTTTTTGAAACGTTAGGATATACTCCACATGAAAACCAATGTTTACATTTGTTTTTAGGTTCTTTTGAAAAAAATGGTTCTTTAACCCTAACCCTCCCAAATCCTCCAAATTCCTCATGGTAAAATGCAAGATTTTGCAGGATTGAGGTCACTTGGAGTTTGATGCATCGCAGGATTTTGCAGGATTGAGGTTACTTGAGGTTTTACCCCTGCAGGAATATGGAGGATTCAGGTTATCAGGCTGAATGTGACACACAAGGATTTTGCAGGATTGAGGTCACTTGGAGTTTGATGCATCGCAGGATTTTGCAGGATTGAGGTTACTTGGGGTTTTACCCCTTGCCCGCTGACTGCAGCCAGGGCAAGACTGCAGGATTTTGCAGGATACAGGCTGTATGGTCACCAGTGACCAATATTGGAGGATTTTGCAGGATTCAGGTTACTTGGAGTTTTAACAATTTTGGAATTGGAGGATTTTGCAGGATTCAGGTTATGTGTAAGTAAAAATGGGTAGGGAGTTCGGGTTAATGTGACGTGGCACATGAAAAGTCATTGGGTGTCACATTAAAGGTTCATTTTTTTCAATGCCCTCTATCTCTGGAAGTATAAGCCCGATTGGGTTCAAACTTGGTATGCAGGTATGGAGGGATGTGTTATAGATTTAAATTGAAGTGACATCATGATGATGTCATCGTGTGATTTGTTATGATTTTGTTTCATTTTTGGACCTTTAAGCCATATCTCATCAACAGAACATATTAAATTCAACATTCTTTTTGTAATATGTTTATTGGGTTATAGACATATGCACACAATTGTGAAAAATGTGTGACGTCATCATGACGTCATCAAAATGCCATTTAGAAAATCCAAGATGGCCGCCATAATGAACCTAAGAGCAAATGTAAACATTGTTTTTTATGTTAGGCAAATTCTAACGTTTCCTAAAATGTATAGTTTAGCAAATCTACACAAAAAGTGAACGAAAATACATGAGAAACCTGACTAGACATGCAGTATCCCATGAACAGTGGGTAATATAGGGCGGTTTGCAGTTGGGCGACATTTGCCAATTGAGAGCACTGTATCAGACGACCGGTAACATTGGCGCACATTTTTGGGGGTTGGGGCGGAGGTCTGTGCTCTATCGGAGTGCCTCTTTTCTAGTTTATTTACATACCATTTGCATATTCCATTTCAATGAACAAGGAGCTTTCATCCAAAAAGTGGTTGTAGTATGTGATGATATTAGCATGGTTCAGCATAGACAACACCTCAATCTCATTCTGTGCATCTCGTTTGGTCTTCTCCGTTGCGTGGGACAGATTGATCTCCTTCCACACAACCAAGGAGTTATCCTGTAACAAAACCAGACCCCTTGTGCATTAGAAGTTTGAATTGTTAACCGAATTCAAGCCCACCTCAATCCTCCAAAGTCTTCCAGGCGGTTTTGGAGGGTTTTAGAGGATTGATGACGAACGCCACAAAAGTGTTGGTTGATTTTGGAGAATACATTGTGTCAATGATCGTACGGGATACTATCGCAGGATATGTCTCTGAGATTTTTGTTAAACATTATTTTCCTTAAACAGTACGTAATGCTGGTCTACAACTCTCTTAGACACACGAGGGCGGATTTATAGACCATCTTAATGACAATTTGTTGTAAAATCTGAATTTTTACTCACCAACTGACGTGACGTGACACAAATTCTTCTTAGCATCACCGGCACGATATTGCTTTAGTTTGGTCCCCTTGACTGACAATTTTATTTAATACCCATACGTCTATAGTCAGAATTATTTGGCTTACGAATATGAAACTTTGAAAAAATGATAATTCCCCCCTTGATGCTAGAAAAAATAGTGTGTCGCGTCAGTCAGTTGTTGAGTAAAAATTCAGATTTTTTAAACAAATTGTCATTTAGATGGTATATAAATCTGCCTTCGTGAGTCTAAAAGCTGTAGACCAGCATTACGTTCTGTTATAGGAAAGTAATGTTTTTGCAAGTGGAATTCTAATATGGTCCCCCCAAAAAAGACTTAATTTAAACATTGTCAAATCCTATTGAGTTACAGGGTCCTGAATTGATTTTCGCTGAAAAGCAGACAGGACAGTGCCTTACATTTTTGGAAGTACGGTACAATGTACGTGCCGATAAGTATAATACTTTTGCACTGCACTACACGCGCTACGAAAACAAGATTGGTACCCGACGTTTTTTGTATTCACATGTATTAATGCGATCCGGAACCACCGATAACTGAAATGATAGACTTGATTTCCAGGCTGAATGCTACATGTACGTGTTCTTAGCACACAACACGCCCGCAAGCGGTGCAGCACGCGAGGCGCTCGGCCTTTGTATACTGCATGGGAGACTTTTGACTATGCGCGCACCGTACCAGTGATCAATCAGTGTGTATCAAAATAAAAACAGGTGTGCTTCTAGTTTTGTCGTCGTCGCGTCGTGACTTTCGCACGTTATAACACAGGTACATGTACCATTGTATGTTTGTGTCAAATCATGGCCAGTTTCAAGTGTGAAAAATGGTTATGTTCGAGGCAAAAAATTGCAGAAACTTGAATATTTGAAAAAGTGCTTATGTTTTAATGAAAATATGGCAATAAAAAGTTTGAGGTTGGCTGTTTGGCCGCCAAAATTCCAGGTTTGTCGGGTTACCGTAAACACACAATTTTTTTTGTTTGGCCTAATGTTGTGGCTCTAGCTCTAGATTTGAGAATACATGTATATTCCAATGTCATGAGCTTATTTAACGTTAACTTTAGAGCTTGAGTTGCTCAAGCTAGTCTCCTATTGTGTCATTCAACGACAAACTGGTGATGACGAGGAATCATGATGATCATAATCATAGTATTATTTTCATTACCCCTAGAACTATGGGGCTCCTGATGCCCGAAGGGGGAGCCCCATAGATAGAGAAGGTTTTTACAGGTTAATGTACAAACTACATGAACGTGCAATTACCCCCAAACTGCTGCACGGTCTACCTCCAAATATTCTTTTTTAGTGTTTTATTAACTCACCCAGAGTGTGCGCCAATAAAACGGGTCGAATCTCGCCCAATTTCTGTGAAAAGTTGAAAACTGTTGAGTATATGTAGTTTTACAACAAATACCTTAGACTCGTGCGTAATTTAAAGCCGCAGCCACACAAGCTTCATCTTGCGAGGCCTCATTCATACAGTTTAGCAATGCACCAGAGCCACAACAGAACCGAAGCCAGGGTTTGGAAAACAGCCCTGTCATCGTTGACAGAACTGATTGGTCCGCACTGACCCCCGCCGGGGTCACGGTATGAACAGTTCATTGAACTTCGTTATCCACCTCTTGTAACAGTCACGTTTTCGGAAAGAGGATCGTTTTCACCTTTTTACAGAAATTGGGCGAGATTCAACCTGTTTTATTAGTGCACACTCTGGGCGTGGAGGTAGGCCGTGCAGAAGTTTGGGAGTAATTAAGAGTAATTTCCATCGGATTGAAATATGCTGTATAGTCTGACCGTTTTTATCCTTTCAATGTTAGATTTCCAAACGACTAGAATGCAATTTTTAGTCAAATTTTTCGTTTAGATATTATACCACTTTATATTTGTGTACCGTTTTGTACCGTTTCCCATCAATGTAACATTTAAAGGTACAATGTAGGATACATCATTGGTAATCGCTTGAATTATCATGAATTGGTGGATTTGGGGGGTTGTATTTTATTGAAAATAACGTTTTTGACCTGTACTAGTCCGAGTAACTAGGACCCAAATATTGCTTTTTCAACATCTGGACATGATCTTGCGATAGTAGGGTCCTAGGGAGTCCCATTGGTTTTTCTACATTTAAATCAAAATGTCACCTTTCCCATATGTTTGCCCAAAGAAACATCCAATTTCACTCTCAAAACGGCCACAAGAGTACTCGATAAGCCATCTGAGATAAAAGTACACATCGACGATTAAGATTGTTGTACTAAGGTTTACTTACGATTCGGATGAAAAGTGATATTTCCAGCTTAATTCAGCAAGCTGCCTCGGACACTTTGATTTTGAAAAATAGTGCATGCCGACCGTACCACTATACGCGGGGGTGCTCTGCGATGTCACAGGTCAGTGTATCGCGCGCGCGATGCAATAAAGTAAATCTTAATCATCGATGTGTACTTGTATCTCAGATGGCTTATCGAGTACTTTTGTGGCCGTTTTGAGGGTGAAATCTGATGTTTTTTGGGGCAAACATTTGAGCAAAGTGGCATTTTAATTTAAATGTAAAAAAAAAGCAATGGCGCTCCCTTGGACCATACATGTACTTTTGCAAGTTCATGTCCAGATGTTAAAAAAGCGATATTTGGGTCCTACATGTACATTACTCGGACTAGACCTGTCCAAAGTTTTAGAATCATGGATGCCGAGAAGAGCAAGAAAAACAACGATTGTTTTCAACCGGCATTCTTATGGTATTTTTATTTTTTCCGCGATCGCCAGACGGCGAAAGCCAATATTTATAAAATTATATTTTTTGGAATAATTACAGGAATGTAGCGGTATTATTTTGATAGTTTAGGACTCCGTACATTCCAGGTGCATGCTTGGTAGTTATTCTTATACCAAGATGGCTGACAGTTTATCATTACCAAAAACACCCCGAGTTGGATTAAACCTTGAACAGTATTTGCGTGTCGTCCTGTCGTATCTTTAGAGCAGAGAACTCGTAAATAACAAATTAACCTGTGTTACAGGATATAATCTAGCGCAATAATTTAGCTGGATGCTTCATTATTTATTTTCAAATGAGTAAGATATTTCTTTCTATAAATGGTGTATACTACATTTAACATCGTTAACCTCACTTCGCCCATTTTCCACTTCGCCCATTTTCCACTTCGCCCATTTTCCACTTCGCCCATTTTCCACTTCGCCCATTTTCCACTTCGCCCATTTTCCACTTCGCCCAAAACTACTGCGCCCAAAACTACTTCGCCCATTTACCACTTCGCCCATTTACCACTTCGCCCAGTTGCCACTTCGCCCAGTTGCCACTGGGCTAAATATCACAATGTTATCATTGTTCATATGACTTTCCATAAGGTTTTAAAACAATTTGTTGCAATTTGTTTGAGGTCAAAACTTATTTTTCCTGGACTACAGCGCGTCATGGTCAATCCCAAATGCAAAACAGGGTTGGAGTGCCGGACCACCGACATGTGTAGTATCCGGCCGATCCTGATCACCGGGCCGGCCGGCCACGTCCCAGCCGGGCCGGGCCCGGCTTGGCCACTGAACCGGGCCGCCGGGCCGGGGCATCCGGCGGGCCAGCATATGCATGCAAGTGAAAAACCCTTATCATGTAGTTATACAATGTATAATTATTAGCTCACAAACGCATGTAATGGCACATTGGATGGAACAACCAGCCTGATGTGAATTACGTGAACTACTGAATTTGAATGACCCAATGTTTGGTGTTTTTTTTAATGAATTTAAAATGCATTGTTGAAAAGTGTACTTAGCCGCACGCTTTTATATTTAAAACGGACTGTTAAATTATATAAACTTGCACTAAAATTTATGAAAAAAATGGGAGACTCGTATTTATGAATTTGGCTGCCAAAACGCGTTACTTGGTAGGGTTACTTGGTTGGTTTCCTCCTAAAAACATTCTCTTTGGATCTTAGCATTCGCCAAGAAAACAGATTTAAAAAAAACCTTTACTGCTTTAGTGAATACATTGCAGAATAGTAATAATCCTGTCATGTCTTTTATTGAAACAGGCACCGTACGTCATGGTCATTCCCAAATGTATGGTTTTTGTGAATTTTTTTCCCAAACGACATCGTCGGGATTATTGTAGAAAAATCAGCGCAAACGACCCAGTAGTTCGTTAGTTATGAGTTAAAATAAAACGTGGTGTGGGAAAAAACTGCCTGCACAGCGCCGGAAGTGAGCCCGATCGTGCGTGGAACAGCCTTTCGGCTTTTGCTCGCTCGTACTCGATGTACCATTAGTTTTTTATTGCCCAATAGGATGCATTAGGTTCCTGACATCAGCACGTGATCGGTAATTTCCAGAAGAAGAAGAAGAGTGCTTTTACCCACCGCGTTGGTTCTGCAAAGATCGGACCAGCGGTTTTTAAACGGTGCGAAAGACAAATTTTGACATCAGATTATCATAGAAGTTCGCTATTTTTTTTCACACAGAACTTCTTCAGAAGGTGGGAAATTTATTCCTTTATAAGAATTTAAGTTTTTAGTAGTTTTGGTTCTGAAACGGCCTCCCAAAATGTACTTTTGTACAGCATTTTTTTGTCAGTTTTTTGTCAGTAGACTGGTTACCACAAGACAATTTCATACACATGATACTGTGGAAAGTTGGGTACCGAACACGTACAATTTGTTTACAGTCGTCGTTAACCAAGTCACCAATTTTCATCCCCTAAATCTTATTGATACATCAAAAAGATATTTACATATTAAAGGAAGAGAGTCATTTTATACTTATTGTGTATACATGTCAGAAAACGAATAATGTAATGTTATGTATTTTTTTTGTGACAAAAACGTCCCATTTTTCTCATGAACCTATTGCGCTATGAATTTGTTTTGTTATTGTTTGTGACTCAACTTCTTTTCGGCCTTTAAGTTTAGTGTAATAAGTGTAGCTTTACACAATTTTGTTTCCATCCCACTTAATTAATTTTTAATTATTACAATTTATTCATTCATTCATGTCATCTGTTTCTATGCAACATCATTGTGCCAAAACTAAACAACCATAAATTGTAAATCAGACACATTGATAAGTTCATTTTAATTGTGCAAAACGGTGAACGAGGTAATAATATACTCTCGTAAAAGTTGCAAAATGTGCAAAATCCTTACAATTTCCATTATTTTGGTAATTAATTATGCAAATTAGTAATTAAACATTCAGTTTTTTATTTGAAATTGTAGTAAATGATAAATAAGGGCATACATAATGTACATGTATGTACACAATTTAAATGATAACAAATGAATAATTAATGATTTATAAAAGAAAAATGCTCTGATGTTTGTATTTTCTTGGTGCCATTGCCTGTATAAAGAAACCATAGAAATACATGTAGGTCAAAGGTCAACATCTAATTTTTCTTCTAATTTTCTTAAATTAAATTGACGTATCTTGAGAATTTTTAGAATGCTAAAGACATGCTCTTTCGCCTCATCTATGTGTAATATATTTCAAAATCACTTCAAATGCCTACTTCTAGCGCATCTGATTGGTTGTTTAACATCTACGTCATCCATTCATTCATGTGTCGCATTGCATGGTGTGTACTAGGGTAAAAAAAAGCCCAGGGTCCTAGGGTTAGGGTTAGGGTTAGGGTTAGGGTCAATAAGTTGACAATCCTAGTGCTAATAAAACCCAGATTCCTAGGGTCAATAAGTTGAGAATCTTAGGGTCAATTAATTAAGAGTAAAATTTACTACCATTTAAAAAATTCACGGCGGGGCCGGGCCCACCCACCAAACGGTCCCCCCTGCTGCCTCAAGCATGCAATGGCCTGTCGAATTAACACGGGCGCGCTATGCGTAAGCGAAGTGGTAAATAGGCGAAGTATTTATGAATTTGGCTGCCAAAACGCGTTACTTGGTAGGGTTACTTGGTTGGTTTCCTCCTAAAAACATTCTCTTTGGATCTTAGCATTCGCCAAGAAAACAGATTAAAAAAAAACCTTTACTGCTTTAGTGAATACATTGCAGAATAGTAATAATCCTGTCATGTCTTTTATTGAAACAGGCACCGTACGTCATGGTCATTCCCAAATGTATGGTTTTTGTGAATTTTTTTCCCAAACGACATCGTCGGGATTATTGTCGAAAAATCAGCGCAAACGACCCAGAAGTTCGTTAGTTATGAGTTAAAATAAAACGTGGTGTGGGAAAAAACTGCCTGCACAGCGCCGGAAGTGAGCCCGATCGTGCGTGGAACAGCCTTTCGGCTTTTGCTCGCTCGTACTCGATGTACCATTAGTTTTTTATTGCCCAATAGGATGCATTAGGTTCCTGACATCAGCGCGTGATCGGTAATTTCCAGAAGAAGAAGAAGAGTGCTTTTACCCACCGCGTTGGTTCTGCAAAGATCGGACCAGCGGTTTTTAAACGGTGCGAAAGACAAATTTTGACATCAGATTATCATAGAAGTTCGCTATTTTTTTTCACACAGAACTTCTTCAGAAGGTGGGAAATTTATTCCTTTATAAGAATTTAAGTTTTTAGTAGTTTTGGTTCTGAAACGGCCTCCCAAAATGTACTTTTGTACAGCATTTTTTTGTCAGTTTTTTGTCAGTAGACTGGTTACCACAAGACAATTTCATACACATGATACTGTGGAAAGTTGGGTACCGAACACGTACAATTTGTTTACAGTCGTCGTTAACCAAGTCACCAATTTTCATCCCCTAAATCTTATTGATACATCAAAAAGATATTTACATATTAAAGGAAGAGAGTCATTTTATACTTATTGTGTATACATGTCAGAAAACGAATAATGTAATGTTATGTATTTTTTTTGTGACAAAAACGTCCCATTTTTCTCATGAACCTATTGCGCTATGAATTTGTTTTGTTATTGTTTGTGACTCAACTTCTTTTCGGCCTTTAAGTTTAGTGTAATAAGTGTAGCTTTACACAATTTTGTTTCCATCCCACTTAATTAATTTTTAATTATTACAATTTATTCATTCATTCATGTCATCTGTTTCTATGCAACATCATTGTGCCAAAACTAAACAACCATAAATTGTAAATCAGACACATTGATAAGTTCATTTTAATTGTGCAAAACGGTGAACGAGGTAATAATATACTCTCGTAAAAGTTGCAAAATGTGCAAAATCCTTACAATTTCCATTATTTTGGTAATTAATTATGCAAATTAGTAATTAAACATTCAGTTTTTTATTTGAAATTGTAGTAAATGATAAATAAGGGCATACATAATGTACATGTATGTACACAATTTAAATGATAACAAATGAATAATTAATGATTTATAAAAGAAAAATGCTCTGATGTTTGTATTTTCTTGGTGCCATTGCCTGTATAAAGAAACCATAGAAATACATGTAGGTCAAAGGTCAACATCTAATTTTTCTTCTAATTTTCTTAAATTAAATTGACGTATCTTGAGAATTTTTAGAATGCTAAAGACATGCTCTTTCGCCTCATCTATGTGTAATATATTTCAAAATCACTTCAAATGCCTACTTCTAGCGCATCTGATTGGTTGTTTAACATCTACGTCATCCATTCATTCATGTGTCGCATTGCATGGTGTGTACTAGGGTAAAAAAAAGCCCAGGGTCCTAGGGTTAGGGTTAGGGTTAGGGTTAGGGTCAATAAGTTGACAATCCTAGTGCTAATAAAACCCAGATTCCTAGGGTCAATAAGTTGAGAATCTTAGGGTCAATTAATTAAGAGTAAAATTTACTACCATTTAAAAAATTCACGGCGGGGCCGGGCCCACCCACCAAACGGTTCCCCCTGCTGCCTCAAGCATGCAATGGCCTGTCGAATTAACACGGGCGCGCTATGCGTAAGCGAAGTGGTAAATAGGCGAAGTGGCGCGTGCCGTGGGCGAAGTGGCCCGTGGGCAAAGTGGCAAATGGGCGAAGTGGCAAATGGGCGAAGTGGCAAATGGGCGAAGTGGTAAATGGGCGAAGTGGTTATGGGCAAAGTGGCAAATGGGCGAAGTGGTAAATGGGCGAAGTGGTTGTGGGCGAAGTGGTTGTGGGCGAAGTGGTTGTGGGCGAAGTGGTTATGGGCAAAGTGGATAATGGGCGAAGTGACTGTATGGGTCTCCGTCCCCCTACGGACGTCGGGAGCCCCAAGGCAGGGGTAAATGTAGTCCCACTAGTGTGCCCCCGGTATACTGCGATATACAGGATCACACATCGGCACACGCTAAAATTGGTTGAAAACTGGGCTTTTTCGTGCGCACTGTGCGAGGAATTGTGAAGTCGCAATTACTGGGTGTATTCTCTAATCTCTCAGCTGTTACTACATGTATCAGAAATTGCGCTTAACCTTACCTCCAAAATTTCGAGAAATTTGGGCATCTTTTTTTCAGTCGAACTGAGTGCAACGCGCATTTCCGGCTGCATTATAATCCACCCGTGACGTCATTTGAGTGTGCAAAGCGCACCTGGAGGGCGCTTCACGAGTTGAGATGCGACGGCTGTTTTGTGTGCAATGGATTTGCCAAGTATATTCACTCGTATTTTATGGACATGGAACGCAATCCTGGGGATAATTATAAATCACAACGACTGAATGGGGAATTGTCAAAGCAACCATGTTCATGATAACATTATACCTTGTTTGGAGGTTAAATGCAACACAAAACAGCCGTCGCATCTCAACTCGTGAAGCGCCCTCCAGGCACGGTTTGCACACTCAAATGAGGTCACAGGTCATTGGATTGGTTATAATGCAGCCGGAACTGCGCGTTGCACTCAGTTCGACTGAAATAAAGATGCCCGAATTTCTCGAAATTTTGGAGGTAAGATTAAGCGCAATTCCAGATAGTAATAGCTGAGAAATTAGAGAATACACCCAGTATAATTGCGACTCCACAATTCCTCGCACAGAGTGCGCACGAAAAAGCAAAGTTTTCAACCAATTTTAGCGTGTGCCGATGTTAACCCTAGAACTCTGGGTCTCCCGACGCCCGTAGGGCGGAGCCCCATAGATAGAGAGGTTTTTTACAGGTTAACCGCCGTTAAACAATAGAAACCGTGCACAAATTCCGGGCAATAACTCCATACTGCCGCACGGTCTACCCCAACTAAAAATTTGTATTTAAGTACTTTATCAACTCACCCAGCTGTGGCCAACCAAAAACCGGTCGAATCTCGGCCAATTTCTGTAAAAAAGGTGAAAACTATGCCCGTTCCGCAAACGCGACTGTTACAAGATGGCGGATAACATCGTTCAATGGGTGCTGTTTTCCAAACCCTGGTTTTGGTATATTGTGGCTGTGCCTCTGGCGCATTGCTAAACTGTATGATAAGGCCGCGCAAGATGAAGCTTGTGTTTCAAAAACGGCTAATGCGCATGCGGCTTGAAATTACGCACGAGTTATCCGCCATCTTGTAACAGTCGCGTTTGCGGAACGGGCATAGTTTTCACTTTGTTACAGAAATTGGCCGAGATTCGACCGGTTTTTGGTTGGCCACAGCTGGGTGAGTAAGGTTGTTTCACGTTCCAGTTGCGCATGCTCAGTAGAGCGCCCTCTGTAGGCCTACTACATGTAGGAGAGGGGAACACCCATATAAACACGCTATAATCCGGGTAAGTTGCGTACCCCTTTTTGCGCTGAATCCAAGATGGCCGCGGAACGTGAAACAACCTTATTGATAAAGTACTTATACAAATTTTTAGTTGGGGTAGACCGTGCGGCAGTATGGAGTTATTGCCCGGAATTTGTGCACGGTTTCTATTGTTTAACGGCGGTTAACCTGTAAAAACCCTCTCTATCTATGGGGCTCAGCCCTACGGGCGTCGGGAGACCAAGAGTTCTAGGGGTATGCCGATGTGTGACCCTGATTGTATATCGCAGTATACCGGGGGCACACAGTCATGACAGTGGGACTATCATTGTTACTTCTATTTCGTACCTCTGTTTTACTATAAAGAACCGCTTCACCAAACGCGCCTTTTCCAAGGACTTTGACATGATTGTAGCGCTCTTCCTGGGCAGATTCAGACACTGAACTTCCGCTGGAATTGGAAACATTTGAAGACAAATCTCCCATCTTTCCCTGACATCGGCGAACCCAGAGTCCTCCTTTTTTAATGTACGTATCACATTCAATAACATTTTAATGTACCGCCCTCTTGCGCCCTGTATCGGCAAAGAGGTTTGCCAATACAGGGCGCTAGAGGGCGGTACATTAAAATGTGATGGTGCACTGGCCTAATCACAGACATAAATAACCTATAGACGGACAGCAGGGGGCGCCAGAGTGAAATTTCATGAACGCCGCCATTTTTAAAAAATCGTGGGCAAATTGTTTGGTAGGCATCATAACACAGTCGTTAGTCGACGGTCCGGTGGCGAGTTCCTCGAAGAAAAATAACACAGAGAAGGGTAATATGCAGCATTATTTTGTTTCTTTTATATATTAAAACAAACCTGATGAAGTAAACAAGTAGTTTTAAGAAAATGTAGGCAACAATTTTCATGATTTGTTGGGATTTTGTAAACTGCCGACGGTCACATACAGTGTATCGGCATGATGTATACTTTCAAGTTACAGAAAAGGTTCCATTAATATTATATTAGTCTCACTATTGTTTATACTGATTAGAGGATTAACATGCATATCATGCCCAGCAGTATGTGTTTGAACTTGTTGGTCCTTTCTGAGTGAAAAACTCTTTGGAATATCTCTATGGGTTGTCTTTCTCCTTACATCCATGACATCTGATTGAATTCCACAGTAAAGACACTTTCACTCATTCCACGAAGACTGTCCCGTAATTGACTTGCACAGTCGTTAAACAGTTCATACAGGGGAGATTTGCCATTTAAATTATAATTTAAAGAAGCATGGCAATTGTTGTTAATGTAAATGCAAAATATTTTACTAATCAGGTGCATGGGCTCTGTCCATTTCTTTGTTTTAAACATTTGCTAAATTTTGTTTTTGCATCTGAAGTCAATTAGGCTACACTTACAATGTAAATGTAGATTGAAGGAACTTTAATTTAATTTGTATTGAAGAAATAGTCAAAATGAAATATAAATAATACCTGTGTAACCATTCCCAACTTCCTCCTAGGGTGTGTGCAAAATCATACAAATTTGAGTGTTAGGGTAACATTTAAAGACAATGCATAACTTTAAAAAAGCTTTCCTTTGTACTATTCACACCTTAGACTGAAAGCCTCTTGTGAAATCCTTGTTGAGCACGTGACAGAATATTAGAAGGAGGTACTGTACGTCAAGTTTGCAACCACATTGCACTTCTACTCACCCAGAGCCTACATGTATGAAGCCACATCCAGTGCCCTATGTGACTACTCTGCGCTCCTGGGTTATGAATATCGGTGCTCTACCGGGAACCAGGTTTATCACAGCATGCACTTAACTATTTGGAAATGAGACCTTCCAGGTAGGGGTCTTTTTTATATTTTGGCTAAATATTCCGAAAATGATTATGTTGAACATTTTAAGAAGATATACTTGACCAGAGTAATAAGGTTCAAAGATTACCCACTTAGCTTTCTACCCTGTTGCCCCATTATTAACAGACCAGTGCTATGCCCTGTTGTTTTAGATGAAAATATATCAGCCATGGATAAATTACTGGACATAATGAAATGTCAAATGAAGCCGTTAAAAGAAATTTCATACTGTAAAGATAATTTTCCAATGATTGAATAGAAACAAATTAATTCTTGTTCAAATCTTGCACCTACGACTGATAGATCAAGATGGTTCAATAAGCTTAGGTCATAAATAATTCACATAATTCCTTCAAACAATGTCTTTTGTTGTATTTACAGGTTGCTGCTCTTGTAATAGACAGCATGCATGTTAAGCAGCATGTCGATGATGACCAAGGTCTCAAGCGAGCAATTTGCTACGTTGACTTGCCGGGTAGCTCGACAGAAGAAGATAGTGAACAGGCAGCTATAAAGAGGTTCTTGTCATCATGTTTGTTGGGCTGCATGGTCATTTGAAACTCCCTAGTGAGGGATACAATTCATCCAGTGACAAGCCTTCAACCTGCGTGTGCCGTATGTCAGTTGTGAATGGACTGAGCGCAACATGAAATAAATAAATGACTTCTGCAGGCTTTTTGGATTTTGATGAAACTTTGATGCAGTGACTTGTACAATTACTGAGGTCGAAGGTCATGTACAGGCCATTGGATGTCGTTGTTAAAACATGCGCCAAGTGTTTCTTTGTCTACAGAATTTGATACAAAACCTTTGGAATCCAGGGGTCATTTGAGGTCATTGACTAAAAATGACTTTTAAGAACACAAAACATATAAGAATCGACTGCAGGAAAAGTAGGTCAGGTAGCCACCAGACTGATAAAAAGGCCGACACGCGTGATCTGAGGATCACTTGCTCTTTTACTAAATTACTAAATTACTTTTACTAAACTGGCTATTTTGTCTACATAAGGTTCTTTAGGATGTCACTGCCATTAAGGCCGAACTAACATTGTAAATGGTTACATTTGATGATTCAAATGTATTTTCAGCAATATGTGGAATTATGCTGTTTTTACTTTTGGATTTTGTTCTTGTGGTTTCAATTTGTTTTCTGAGGCTATTTTAATTTGTTTTTATTTATCATAAAGCCAAAACGTGTTTATTTGTGTATAAAAAGAACTGGTTTACTTTGTAAATTTATTAAAAATATATAACAGTCATAATAATTTGTGTACAGTTGTATAATGTACTGTATTGAAGCTTTTTTTCCAACTAATAATAGTAAAATATTTGGTGGAATGTTTCACAGTATGTAATTAGTATGTACAGAGACCTCAAAATAATATGTTTTGCATTTTATTTAAATTCACCTTGAAAGAAAAATTGAAACGTGGATATTTAGCCGGCGCTGGCTACTTCAGTAAATGCTATTTAGCTATCCGGCTTGTACAGTGCCTGCCCCTGTACATTATATAAGGTATTACATCACCACTAGAATACAGTGGAAAGCGTATGAAAATACAGTCCGAAATTGTAAAAAAAAAATGAAGTCTCAACGACAATGTTGGTGCAGAACCAGTAAGTAAGATTTGTTATGGAAATAAAAGGCACTGCGCATGTTCAGTACCTAAACAAAACTATAGCATTTACTGATATCTAGCGGGCACCGGCTAAATATCAACTGGCATGCAAGAAGAATACATACATGTACAAATATTTGTGTACAAACATCATGTACATTGTACCCCTAACCCCCTAGGCCCTTTTTGCTAGCAACCGTCTTCAATCCTTCAAAAATTCTCATTTTTTAATAACCCTAGTATTTAGCCTCAATCCTCAAAAATCCTCCACACTTGAAACCAACAGTTTCTCAATTCTCAAAAATCCTCATTTTTAAACAATACCATTCATACTCAATCCTCAAAAATCCTTTAAAACTGCAATGAGGATTCTGGAGGATTGAAAAAAGTAAATTCTCCAAAATCCTCCATTTTTTGAAAACACCCATTCAGCCTCAATCCTCCAAAATCCTCCACACTTTAAACAACATTGTGCCTCAATCCTTTCCAAACTCCTCATTTAAAAAAAATACCATTCATCCTCAATCCTTAAATCCTCCAAAACTGCAATGAGGATTTTGGAGGACTGAGCAGCGTTAGGGTTAATTGCATGGTAGTTTAGGGCCTATAAAGTTAGTGGTCATGTATAACCAGATCGCTGACTGCGATTGCGTAGGCCTAGCCTATGACATGCCTATGCGCTAT
Source organism: Crossaster papposus (assembly GCA_037893245.1). Taxonomy (NCBI): domain Eukaryota; kingdom Metazoa; phylum Echinodermata; class Asteroidea; order Velatida; family Solasteridae; genus Crossaster; species Crossaster papposus. Next base: position 1,205,539 of record JBAIAA010000087.1, on the reverse strand, counting down.
GGATATGTGCGCGCGACGGCGTGGTACGGTCGAGACGGTGGCTCAAAGTTATAATTTATCATAAGAACTCATTCTTTTTTACAACAAAATACATATTCATAACTATGCAGCATTATATAGTTAACAGCTGAAAGTATTTTTAGTCGACATCAGCTGCGTTATCCACCAAAATTACCGATTTTTGTCCGTCCTCCCGAAATTTGTCCATAGAGTCGTGCACATTTTTCAATCACTTCCGCCCACGATTTCGTGATTAGTCAGGCGCCGTCGAAATTACGGTACCTGGACGTTGATTTCCATAGGCGCTGTCCGTCTATAGGTTATTTATGTCTGTGGGCCTAATTCATGTCCCATTGAAAACAGTGTAAAATCAACAATGTTCAGGACTAAGTTTTCATGCACACCGACATCACTGGGGTTTCACAAACAACAATCAGATTATTGTCTTGGTCTTTATCTTTCTATTTCTTTTCAATTTTTAGTGGGTTAGCCAATTACATTTTTTTATATTCACACCAAACAAAACTCACCTCCCGAAAAGTGATACTTCCCGAGCGAGCCTGCAAACAGCCATTTTACAAATGGCATCCCTCCACGTTCTAGGGCAATAGGACCCATTTTTTAACCGTAATTTTGTAAAGTCTGCCTTCAGATTGAAGCTAAAAAACCAGGGAGTTAATCCCATGCTATAGTTACACAATTCCACAATTTTGTTTAGCAAACGGCTTCCTTTTTCAAAAGAAACTGTGGGGGGGGGGGGGGGGGGGGGGGGGGGTGTTGGCATGTGGCCTTAAGAAGGAATGAGAAATGAGGAGACTTCTGAGCTGTTGCAACTGTTTATTCAGCCATGTTGAATAACACCGCCCTCTGTTGGCGGGTGGATATGTGACAGGGGGGCACATTTCATGCTAATGAAACCGCGAGAATTGGAGAAAAACTTTACCTAATCTTGACAAAGAAAAACATTACAAACTGGTTCCTTCCTTCTCCTTTGTCACTTGGGGACGAAAACGCCCCCAAGAAGTTATTATGCACAGATTACGTTTGGGCGTCTGCAAAGGTTTGAATAAGTTTCTTTTTTATACTGGTTAACACCCAAACGGAATGTGTGATACTTGTAACACCATAGAAGATGTTGATCATTTCCTGACAAAATGCATAAAATTCAAAGACCAATGACAGTTCCTTCAAAAGGCACTTGGATTATCTAATCCTCAAATGACGCTCCAAGTTTTGCTTGGGCATAAACAATATTGTGATCAGATTCTAAAGTATATTAAAAATTGTAACGTTTGTGTTTAACTGTTTAAAGCGACCTTTTGATTTACTGATATTGCTCATGGGAGAGGGACTATAGGAGAATTGCCTGCGTCGGTGATTGGATGGACTCAGTGTCACCCTTCATCACCCGGAGGTATGTGGTACTGACAAAAGTAACAGGCTGGGGCCTTGTGCTCCTGCCTATGAAACGGCCAGCCTTGCGGGACCCTGTGACACTGATGTTTCTGAAGATTGCCGTCGCTCCTCCTACCCTCCCACCCATGCTTTTTACCCCTTTTTCTTTCTTTCCTTTTTGTTGATTGACTGTTTTTTCTTTACGCGCATGCTCGGTTTTCTGCCACTCTCAGTCACTGACCTCTACACCTGGACGGACCATTGTCCATATTCTGCTGTGCTAACGCTTGAAGTCGGCGCGAACTGGAAGTGCAACATGGCGGACCCAAGACGTCACTTCTGTGAGCCAATGAAATGTCCAGGTGTAGAGGTCAGTGGATTTACTCTATACATTTTTTATTTATAAAAATTACGTCATATACGTACCGTACCCACTGACCTCAACACCTGGACAGATCATTGTCCATATTCTGCTGTGCTAACACTTGAAGTCGGCGCGAACTGGAAGTGCAACATGGCGTCACTGCTGTGAGCCAATGAAATGTCCAGTTGTAGAGGTCAGTGGATTTACCAACCAACTGAACTCTACACCTGGACATTTCATTGGCTCACAGCAGTGACGCCATGTTGCACTTCTCTGCATGCCGACTTCAAAATGAAACAATGGATGATCTGTCCATGTATAGAGGTCAGTGACCGTACCCCACTGAACCTTACACCTGGAAATTTCATTGGCTCATAGGGCCTTTACGAAACGGAGGCTAGAGGCTAGGCTTGGGCTAGATTTTTGCGGCGCCATTTTGAAGCCTCATACCAAACGACGGGCTAGGCTACGCTAGGAAAGCCCGGGGCTAGATTTCAGGCTGTATTCCGAAGCCCCACCAAGCCTCTCGAAAGCTGGCTAACGCCGGGCTTGATGACGTCACGGTGTAAAAACTTTCAGCGAATCGCCATCTTGAAAAACACTGTGTGCGGCATCTATTTTGTGCCCGACATTGAGGGATTCTGACGGCGATTGAACAACCCTAGGCCACAGGAGCTGAGCCAGGCAAAGCGAAATTCCAGTGTACAATGTAAGTGACTAGCCATGTTAATGTTGCTAATATTTTGGGCCACAACTCGGCTGTTTTTTTGTCGGTGTGTTTGACTTTAAACCCACTGTCGTACGCTATACTTACATGTAGTACATGCAGAGCTGGGAACATTATTGCCGATAGTGGAAGTCCACTGCGCGCGAGTGTACGGTGTAGTTTAACCATGGTTTAACGTAGGAATAAGACTACAATTCGTCGCAGGTTTCACGAACTGACGCGACCGACCGCACAGAGGTAAAACGTGATTTAGAAATAATCGCATTTGAAGTTGGTGATCTTTTAATATCCTTTTCTGACGGATTTGTGTCATGGAGAATTTCCCCCAAAATGAGTATATGAAAGTTGATACCTTAAATAATCTAGCCAAATACTTACTTCATAAAAATAATTTCACAGTTAATGAGAAGACGTTCATAAAGCACAAAGACACTTCGTGAAAACTTACAAACACACAACGCGCATTGTGCAAGTTGCCCGTATGCAAACAGTCACTTCGTGAAAACGTTACACACACACCGCGTTGCCCGTATTCAAAGTGAAAACCCCAACACCAACACACACCGCGTTGCCCGTATGCAAAGTGTCACTTCGTGAAAACGTTCACACACACACACCGCGTTGCCCGTATTCAAAGTGTCACTTCGTGAAAACTAAATGTCAGTGGGTCGACTTGTCTTGTACGCATACAACAGATGCCGGCTTGTCGCGTAAACAGAACAACATCGTACTCATTGTTGAAAGCGAAGCATGGTATACACCACACAAGCGCTCCTGAGATCGAGCTTGTCATGTCACTTCGTGAAAACCTTTACGCGAGAGGTCGCTGTCACATTAGTTTTCACGAAGTGACATCTTTTGAACCGCCACTTCGTAAAAACGAAAAAACTCAGTTTACTTAGATTATATACAAACTTGTTTACTTTATTTGCAAAACTAAACAGATTTAAGGATTGAGACTTGGTAGAAAGAGAGATAAATGTATTTCCAGTCCAAATAGTGACTAAACCCATTTTCATAAAAAGTCAGACTTTTGAGTAAAACGTCACTTCGTGAAACCTGCGACGAATTTAGTACAAACAAAAAAGGCAATTTTATGAGGAATTTGACGATGAGGATGCAATTGTAGGACAAATTATGATTTGGAATCATGCAAGTATTTACCAGCAAGCAAAACTTCGTGGAAAGAGGGTTGGAATTGTTATTAAACGTTAGGTCTAGTCTAGGGTTTGGGACAGAGTGATGTCGTGGGTCCGCCATGTTGCACTTCCAGTTCGCGCCGACTTCAAGTGTGAAACAATGATGATCTGTCCATGGGCCGTATTCACAAAACGACTTAAGTCCAAAAAAAATAAGCACCCTACTTAAATACCCGACTTAGACAAATCTGAATGACTTAGCGGTATTCACAAAACATTTTTGCTAAGTACCCCACTTATTTTTTAGTCTTAAATCTATGGGCGTTTACCAAACGGGGCTTGAGGCTTGAGGCTTGGGGCTAGGCTCGGGCTTGGCTTGGGCTTGGCTAGGCTCGGGCTTCATCACAAAGCAAAATGGCGGCCAAAACGATTCGTACGGTCAGGCTTCGGGAGGCTTCGGCTGGCGTGTGACTTCGGTTATCGATACTCGGCTCGGCGCGCATCGCGAACTGTAAATTGTTTTTTGTATCGCTGCTGATATGAAATTTCGTCTGACAAAGTTTATTCTTCGAAGGTTTTCAAAATATACAATGAATTTTAGTAGGTATTTTTTGGAAATACGGTGGGGGGGGGGGGGGGGGGGGGGGGGGGGGGGGGTTGAAGTAGATGCCGAGTTGAGTGCTTCTAGATTTTGTCCAATGTATTTTTTAGTGTCTTGTAGGCCTATTCATATTTGTAGTGTCTTCGAGGTGGGGTGGTTGAGTATCAGTACTTAGTACGAAATACTTCGAGGGTCACGTCTGAAGCACCAATTAATAAACAAACCCCTGTGATAAGAATTTTCAGTTAACACAGTACTGCATTTCACTGGTGCAGGATTTTGTGAATTAATTAATACAACAATAATTAATTCCAGCAGTCAGTATCAATAACATTTTCAATGTCAATTTCAATATCTGTTTTCTTCTCTTTTTAATTAATGCTGTTTTATTCAATAAATACAATTTCAATTACATATTAATGTGTGAAGACAAAGGTTATTTGAGCATGACATGGTAATGAAATAATGTTTCTTTTTAAAGGAATACTTCATTATGAGGTAACTTATTAGCATATCTTCCCAATTAGTTTTGTTTATCCTGAAGTTTAGGAAAGGCATTCCAATAAAGTGCATTTTTACTGTACATACATGTACTGTTACAAATAAGAACATAAGTTGTTCATTTTTAGAATCTTCAAAGTCATCATGGTTTATTCATTGGTCCAAAGTGTGATGCAAGATATTCATTATTTAATGCAAGTAGTGCATTCACATTTCACAATAAACAATATTTTCATCTTTAAAATGACAAGGGACAGGAAATTTAGCAATGTGAAGAACACCAGTCCAAACCAGTAAATTAAATATATATTGTTTTACTTTCGAGCGGAGTTCTATACATGTAAAGAATATGAAGATAAAAACATAAACACAAATGTATGCCAATTGTGCAAACATGAGTCCAAAATTACCACATAGAAATAAAAGAGAGGAGCATGTTGTCAACTGTTTAAATATACATTTTACCATTCAAGTAGTATTTGCAATGACTGTCGTTTCCAGTCCGTTTGCTTTACTCCTTAAACAAGAGGACATTAGGGGTGATGCTTTTTCAGAGGTGGAGAAAAAGAATGACCCTTTATATACACTGTAATGTATAATTGTTGAGAGTGTAGAATTCAAGTTAACATAAATCTTGGGGTGATCATGTGCCCCCCCCCCCCCCCAATCTCCAGTACAGTCCTTGAAGTTGTGCTGCAATGTCAGCCCTTATATTGGATAAACTGTAAACATTTATGTTGAATGCCCTAAGATATTCCTTGTAGTATATTTGTGTATTAAAATATTCCTGTTAACTTGCATTTTTAAGCTCAATCTATTAAAATAGGCTATGAAAAATAAAGCAATGGGACAACTTTGCAAGTAATATTGTGGTGCTTTTTTAAACCCCAAGAAATATGATCTATCTTTGAATTGAGATTTCCAAAGATTTGAGAGATTCAGAGTTGCTGGAGACTGATGGCATAACCATTGCTTGTGTCATTTCTCCCTTGAACAAACAGTGGTACCATTGTAGCATGTCTCTCCATTATATGTAGCCTCATACAGCTGCCAGCCAGAAGGACTTCAGTGGTGCCTAGTTTAGGACTCTTGATTTCTGAAAAGAATATACAAGTGAAATGTTTAAATGATCAAAAAGTAATATAAAAGAAATGAATACAATGGCTGCTTGTTAGCAGTCTAGTTTTCAATCTTGCTGCAACAAAACGTAATCATCAGTGCTCTATTTTCAAAGATTTTCCATTCACAATGCTCTCATACAAGGGAAATTTTGTTTCGTCACTATAGTCGAATGATGCTAATAAATCAGTATATATACATGTACATATTTAAATATCATTTTTTTTTTTTTGGGGGGGGGGGAGGGGGGGGGGGGTTTAAAAAAAAAATGTAATATTATTTTTAATATGTTAATTAAAAAATGCCACAATGACTGGAATTTTTACCCTGCTGAGGTATCTGCCAGATTGTACAGGTGGGTTTATATTTGTGAATTTGTTTCTTCTCACGGAAAGCAGTGTACAGAGCTGACTACAGTGAGCACATCGCTAAAGTAAAGGGCAGAGCCCGTTATCTAATTTGCTTTATTCTGATGCAAAATTACATTAACTAGTGTTAATTGTTACAGGTCATACCTGTGGTCATGTCATGGTGCATAGCCCTGTCTGTCACCAACATTCTGAAGTGCTGGCCGTATTCACTCCAAAGTCCAATTTCCACGTTTCTTAAAGAGAGAAAGTTAACTTAAGTTAAGTTCAGTTAACACAAACTATAAATCAAAAATTGACACAACAGTTTATTTAAAGACCATGGTCCTAGTCTGGATGGCAATCGTGTACATGTACTGTAGTTTCACTCCCATTTTTTACAAGTTCTATTCTAAAATTGCTTTTGCGTTTGAAAGCCAATTAAAAAGTGACTTTTCCAGCTTAAAGCAGTCATTGTTCTTCAGATTTGAACCCATTATTTTTTTATTTTTGATAAGTGGTTTTGAAGAAAATGTGACTCAGTGTCTTACCCTTTTTGCACAGTGTTGTATATTTCACCCGAAATGTGCGAGTAAAGAAAGGACTAAATCACACTTTCTTCGTAACATTCCAACTCGTGTTATTTCAAACTGTCCATGTCGTCCCGAACATCGCGGTCCTTTTTCCTGACAACTGAGGGCGCTATGCAATTAATAAGCAGACACAACATCTCCCCTCTTCTTTAAGAGAAAACATAGGGTAATTCGAAGTAACTAACAAGTAAAGTAAAACTTTGTTTTGTTTCCTTCTTGCAACTTGCAAGACTTAACCCTTACTATTAAGCACAAAGAATTTAACAAAAGTTCACAGTCTCTGCAGTGGACATATGGTTAATTTAAAGTGTCCCCAATTACATAAACCCTATTGTCTTGAATTTTGACATTCAAGTGCATAACTGAATGACTGAATGGTTTTCGAACTACATCTCGTAATCTTTAGACCACACTGGAGGATTTCGAGGTCTAGAAGAATGACGGGCTTGGTTGTCTCCTGCCACAAGTATGTTTTCGGTTATGGGATTCTGAATGCCATTTGAACTTTGCACCTTCGAACCATGAGCCATTAATTCTACTGGGCAGAGACTCAATTTGGAAGCGTTCCAGACTCGTCCATCCACACATAAGTGAATGGTCCCTTTGATTTGATTATCTTCTGTGGAGTAGAGAATTTGTTTGTCCCCTTGTTTGGTCGTTTCACGCGTACATAGTCCCCTGGTTTAAACTTTGGATTCACTGCACCACGCTTTTCATCAGTGTACTTGCGTGATTGTTCCTGCTTCTGTGCAACACGACTACGAAGTTCAGCATCATCCTGCTGTTGTGGTTTGTCATGTCGAATGTTCATACGCGTGCTCAACTTCCGGTTATGCAGAAGTTCCGATGGTGACTTTCCTGTTGTCTGGTGATTCGTTGAACGATAGGCAGTGAGTAACTCTAGCACTGCCTCTTTCCACCCTCTCCTCTCCTGCGAGGCAATGTGCAGTGTCTGTTTGAGCACTCTATTCCAACGTTCTACTTCCCCATTTGCCCTTGGGTAGTAGAGTGATGACTTGTAGTGCTTGATTCCACAGTTGTGTAGAAAGTTCTCAAACTCAGTAGAAGTAAACTGGACTCCGTTGTCTGTAACAATTTCAGCAGGAAGGCCTTCCCGGGCAAAAATGGAGGAAAGCATCGAAATGACTGTCCGGGAAGTTACAGTTGGAGCAAATGCAACTTCGGGCCATTTGCTATAGTAATCTATCAGAACTATAGCGTATCTACAGTCCTGTGAGCCCCTTTCAAAGGGTCCAGTGATATCAATCGCCAGTTTTTGCCAAGGTCCGTCTGGCAACGGCACAGGTTGAAGGGGAGCAGTCCGAGGTCGGGCAGTTTTGTCACTGGATTGGCAGCTGAAACAGCTGCGTATGGCCTCCTCGACCATACGGTCCATGCAAGGCCACCAATAACAGTCACGTAGTCGTTGTTTACAGCGCACCATTCCCTGATGCGCCTCGTGGGCAAGTGAGATGAGATTGCTCTGCAAACTCTCTGGTATCACGAAACGATCTCCGCGCATGAGACAGTTATCTACAACTGATAGTTCATCGCGAATCATTGAGTACGGTTGAAGTGACTCACCGATAGCTTTCCTGTTAGGCCAGCCATGGATGATGTATGAAATTACCCGCTGGAGGGTAGCATCTGCTGAAACCGCTTGTTGCAGGTCAGTTTTGTGTACAGTAGTGTTCAGCAGCAGCACATCGATGGATTGTATGATAACTTCCTCGTCATCATCTGGAACTGCAGTAGTAGTATGTAGGGGAAGGCGCGAAAGTGCGTCGGCTACTTTGTTGTGAATACCCGGCTGGTACTCGGTAGTGTAATTAAATCGCAATAAGCGAGCAGCCCAGCGAGCGATTCTCATGGACTGACGCCCAGATCCGCGTGTCGACAGGAGCGTAGTAAGTGACTGATGATCAGTCCGCAGAGTGAAATGGCGGCCCCACAGATACTGGAACCACTTCTCGCAGGCCCAAACACAGGCCAAGGCCTCCTTTTCACCAACCGAATAATTCCGTTCGGCCGCGGTAAGTGTTCGCGATGCAAATGCGATCGGTGATTCGTAGTTTCCTTTCAGCTGAAGTAGTACGGCCCCCAGACCGTAAGCAGAAGCGTCGGTAGATACGATCACTGGCAAATCAGGATTGAACAATCGTAGTGTGACACAGTTAGCGATCAGTTCCTTCACCGTGTCAAAACTGTGTTGCACATTAGGCGTCCAGGAAAATGGCACGTCCTTTCGAGTAAGTGCGCGTAAGGGCTCGATGACTGTGGAGTAGTTCGGCACGAATCGAGCATAGTACGACGCCAGCCCCAGGAATGAGCGTAGTGGAGCGACGTCAGTGGGGCAGGGCGCGTGTCGAATTGCTTCAACATGGGAAGAGTCAGGCTGTAGTCCATTACCTGACACAACGTGTCCAAGGAATCGGAGTGAAGCAAGGTTGAACTGGCACTTATGTGAATTCAGTGTCAGACCAATGTCTTTTAGACGTTGTAGGACTGCAGTGAGGCTCTTATCGTGTTCTGCCTGGTCACGACCATAGCATACCACATCATCCAGGTAACACTGAACCCCTGGCAGCCCAGCTAATGCAGTGCTCATGAGTTTCTGAAAGGCTGCAGGTGCCGATGCAAGCCCAAAGCAAACCCGCTTGAACCGGAAAAGTCCTTCCGCTGTGATGAATGCAGTCAAGTCACGTGATTCCTCTGCCAGTAGCAGCTGGTGGTAGGCAGAGTTAAGGTCAAGGGTACTGAAAATTGTAGCACCCCTTAGTTCGGAGAAAAGTTCCTGTATGTCTGGCAAGGGAAATTTGTCGATGACAACGGCCTTGTTGACTTGCCTTAAGTCCACACACAAGCGAATTCCACCCGACTTTTTGTAAGAGACGATAATGGGAGACACCCATTCGCTCGCATCAATTCGTTCAATTATGTCCTCCGATTCCAACCGCTTTAATTCTGCTTTGACTTGGTCACGAACTGCGAAGGGAAGTCGTCTCAACCTTTGTTGAGTCGGGGTCACATCAGGTCGCGTCTTGACCCGATGCACAAAACCTCGAGCCAAACCTACTTTCCCTTGAAGTAGGGCCGGAAATGAATCGTGAATGGATTGCGTGTACTGTGTTGAGTGTGCAGAGGGTTGGCTGGTATGTGTAGGTGTAGGTGTAGGTGTAGGTGTAGTTGTAGGTGTAGGTGTAGGCGTAGGCGTAGGCGTAGGCGTAGGTGTAGGCGTAGGCGTACGTGACACCTTATTGACTGGAGCATGTACCACCTTGTCTTCCTTGAGCGTAAGCGAAAGACTGCGAATAATGTCCAGTCCAAGGATTGGTTCTCCCGATTCTGCCACGTAAAATTCTGCTGGTACACGGTAACTGTCGCCAGTGCAGACTGAAGTGCGAAAACATCCTTTGATGGCTATTGGCTCATGGGAGTAGGTCGTGAGCTTAGCCCGAGGGGGTAGGAGAACATCGCGTAGAAAGTATTTGTCGAATGTGGCCAGTGGGAGGATGGAAACTGGGGAGCCAGTATCGAAAATCATTGGTACCTTGATGTCACGACCCAAAGTGAGTGTACATGTAATGTTACTTGCCTGAGATTTACCAACGCTACTCACGGTAAGTACATGTAGTTCAGTGTCACCGTTATCCTCCAAACCAAGCTGCCTAACTTGTCCTGAAGATTTACACACCCGTGCAAAGTGCCCCTTTTTATTGCATTTGGAACACTCCGAATTCTTAGCTTTACAGTTAGGAAAGTTAGCCTTGTGGTCTGGACTTCCACAACGATAGCATTGTACCGGCGGTGTGCGAAGTGTAGTTGGAGTAGTACCGCGTCCATGTGAAGTATGTGGTTGACGACGGGGCTTTGTAATAGTAGCACTTGATCGTTGTTTGAAGTGTGTGGCGTGCACGGTAGTGCTCGAAGCTTGGTGAGATTCGAAGCCTGCAGCACTAGTATTGGAAATGGACTTGGATTCGCGAAAAGCCGATTCCATTTGTTGGCTCAGCGTCAATGCAGAAGACAAAGTTAATTTAGGTTCCAGCAGCAATCTCTCGCGGATTCTTGAGGAGCATGTCTTCTCCACCAACTGATCACGAATCATCTCATCAGCAAGTAATCCGAAGTCGCATGTCGCTGCTAGCTGACGTAAAGCAATGACATACTGTTCCACAGGCTCATCCGTCCGTTGAGCCCGCTGCCGAAATCGGTATCGCTCGGCGACCACATTCACCGTCGGCAGAAAATGAGCCTGTAACCGAGCAAGAGTGTCCGCGTATGTCGATTGGGTTGCAGCGGCTCCAGCCACGCTGGATGACGGCGAACTTGGAGCCGAAACTGTAGGCAAAGTCCCGAAAATCCGCTGACCTTCAGGCCCCAAACAGTGCAAAAGCATAGCACGTTTACGGTCGTCGGTGTACTTCTCCGCCCCGCTCGCGATGATGTAAGTTTCGAACAACCCACGCCACTGTTTCCACGGCAAAGGCGGCGTTCCTGGTGAATTCAGGAACGGGGGAGGTGGATGCAAGTGGGCCATATTCTCGTCGCCAAACTATGTTGTATATTTCACCCGAAATGTGCGAGTAAAGAAAGGACTAAATCACACTTTCTTCGTAACATTCCAACTCGTGTTATTTCAAACTGTCCATGTCGTCCCGAACATCGCGTTCCTTTTTCCTGACAACTGAGGGCGCTATGCAATTAATAAGCAGACACAACACACAGTCATGTTTATTGCAATCTTGTGTTTTTGTGTCATGCCGGTTGTCGGTTTTTCCCCAAACCATAGGCCCAACCCTCTTTCCACGAAGTTTTGCTTGCTGGTACATGTAAATACTTGCATGATTCCAAATCATGATTTTTCCTACTTGTATCATCGTCAAATTCATCCTCATAAAATTGCCTTTTTTGTTTGTACTAAATTGTAGTCTTATTCCTACGTTTAACCGTACACTCACGCAGTGGACTTCCCTGTTCCCAGCATAGCGTACGACAGCGGAATCAAACACACCGACAAAAACGCCGAGTTGTGGCCCAAAATATTGGCAAAATTAACATGGCAAGTCACTTACATTGTACACTGGAATTTCGCTTTGCCTGGCTCAGCTCCTGTGGCTAAAGGGTTGTTCAATCGACGTCAAAATCCTTCAATATCAGCACAAAAGAGAAAATAAATGCCGCACACAGTGTTTTTCAAGATGGCGATTCGCTGACAGTTTTTACACCGTGACGTCATCAAGCCCGGCGTTAGCCAGCTTTCGCGAGGCTTGGTGGGGCTTCGGAATACAGCCTGAAATCTAGCCCCGGGCTTACTTCGCGTAGCCTAGCCCGTCGTTTGGTATGAGGCTTCAAAATGGCGCCGCAAAAATCTAGCCTAAGCCTAGCCTCTAGCCTCCGTTTCGTAAAGGCCCTAAGTGTGGTCTGACTAGTCTTAACTCGTTTAAGCGGGGCGCTTAGGTGTCATGGCGGCTTTTTTCTGTCCTTCGGTTTGTGCATTTTGGGCACAAAATTTGATATTCTAGGGGCTATTGGAAATCTCGACAGTATCGAATTATTGTAAAAGGAAGCCAATTTGAAGTTAATGTGTGACAGCTCTAGAATTGTAGTTCGTTGACATTCTAACGATTTGTTTCGATCGATTTGTTAAATTTTAGGCGGGCGGAATGATTGCGATTGGTGACATGTTACGTTAACGTTAACCAATGACATGCAATACACGTGACTGCCGACTATAAAATGCAAAAGAACTATCTTACCTTCCAGCATGTTTGAAAGAATGCGGATAAATCACCATCACAATTTGTTTCACACTCGAGAGTAAATAAAATGAACATTTCACTACTATTCTGTGTTAAAACATCTAAAACGTGCATGACGAACTCGTTTAACGCGCGCGTGACGCAGACTATTTTGGTGCACTAACTTGGGCTTGAAAACTGCGTCGCTAGCGCTAGCTGCGTGTGTGTGCACGCGCCTATGGTAAACCGCGCAGATAGATACAATTTTCGTTGCGTAGGAATGTTTATGACGAAAATGATTTGCGCATGAGCAACAGTGACTGCTTTAAACACTTAAGTTAAGTGGAGCACTAAGATAAGTGGGTTGCTTAGATCTTTTGTGAATACTAAATTAAGCGCGGCACTTAAGTTAGCAGGGTGCTTAGATTTAGGTATGACTTAAGTATTCTCCTAAGTTTAAGTTTTGTGAATACGGCCCATGATGATCTGTCCATGTGTATAGGTCAGTGCTCTCAGTACACTGACGTATGATGTATATGACGTGACCAATTTTTGTCGTGTGCGCATCCCTCATCGTAATAGCGCAAAGGGCACAGCTCTGTTTGTTTTTCTTTGTTGATGGCACAAAGGGCACGTAGTATGCTGGAAGTGCCAACCTAACCTACAACAACAACAACAACAACAACAACAACAACAACAACAACAACAACAACAACAACAACAACAACAACAACAACAACAACAACAACACAACAACGTGTACGTCCCCCTGGTAAATTTGTCCCGTGCAACTTTGCACCATATGGTGCAAAGTCTAGCACCAAAGTCTAGCACCCACTAGACACAACAACTAGCCGTCCACTGTAGTACAAGTGCCCCCTTCCAAACTGAATGGCGCTTTTCTCCTCAGGGCCCTTTTTTGTTTTTTTCATGCTACATGTACTTCGCTCCGCTCATCCGCATGAAAAACAGTTTCATTCTAACTCAGACTTCAAGAAACTACACTAGATACAGTGCGTCAATTCTGATGTTTTATTATACAGCATGCGAGTGTACCTAGTATCAGCTGCTCAACACATTTGGCATTTTTCGGAAATTATTATATTATATCAAAATTCAAAACTAAAACTTTACAACAATTCGACGACCTAATAATTTTAGCTCTACCTTGGACCATTCTAGATTACAAACAGAACACGAATAAGCGCGTTATTATAAGTTACATCGCACAAATAAATTATTGGCTCTATTGGAGCTTCAACCATCTCTGTCCTTTCGCTTGTTCCTAAAATGCTTGAAAGAGCGGTTAGTAATCAACTCTATCAGTTTCTTAGCAGGAATGAATTCTTTGCTGATCAACAATCAGGATTTCGATCGAGTCATTCCACTCAAACTACTGTGGTGGACGTCACTGATTATATCCTGAACCAGATGGATTCTGGGAGTGTAACTGGTGCCATATTCTTGGATCTTAAAAGGCCTTCGACACTGTTAATCATAAGATACTGTTGTCTAAATTGCAAAAAGCAGGCGTTACAATCATTCAAATTACAATGGTTTGAATCATACCTTGATCAAAGAAAGCAGGCCACTCAAATAGATGGCATTATGTCCGAGTTTTCTGATGTTAAGATTGGAGTACTTAAGGGATCCATTCTTGGGCCCCTACTCTTCATCATTTTCATAAATAGTTTACCTGTAGGTGTATCACATCCGGGGTGTAAGATAAGCATGTACGCTGATGACACTGTGTTACTGTTTAGTGGAACCTCACGGGAGGATATCGAAAATGACATGTCAATTGGACTCCAACAGGTAACAACATGGCTCAACAAACACAGGCTTACGCTTAATGTCAATAAAACCAAGTACATGGTATTTGTGACCCAGCACGAATAAATGAGACACTTTGCGGCAAAGTGAAGTGGCCGATATGACCGACGAGGTCGAAATACATGTTGATCCCGACCGGCCGAAAGCGAATTGCTGACGCAGCTTGGCGAAGACTTATCGGGCCTCACGCAAACTGTGTATCAACCTACTCAGGAATACGCTAAGCCCGCGACTGGGGAAAAAAAATGCAATGTTCAACGCACCGTCGTCTGAGCACGCTAGCACCTCGCACGCTGCGAAGGATACTGATCTGCGCGAATTCGAAGCCGTATCTAGTTTACAGAAAACTGTTGTCGCCTCTCTGACCAATGCCATGACGCCATGCCCACTGCACAACCTAGCGATCTGTTGCGATCGGGCCAAATTAGCGAAGAAGGCGAAATATTAGATGATGATATTCATGGAGGCAATTGCTTCGTACCCGAAAGGGGCGAACAGGTTTCATTTTGCGCACCGGAAACGGGCGATAGTATGTGTGATGGCGATATTGGTCATTTGCCAAACACTGAGGGTGATGACTTGCTTACTGAAATGGCCACTCTCGTTAAGGGTGATGACGACAGAGTTGGACCAGCAATTAATGAACAGCTTGCTGGCAGAATCAATGCTTTGATAAAGGGAAAAATTCTTCCTGAAAAGCTTGAACAAAAAGTCAAGCAATACGACAAACCAAATTGTAAGAACATGACCATAACAAAAGTAAATCCCGAGATCTGGGCTTTTTTTTCTAAAGCCAGCGACCCGTGCACGGGACGTAAAATGGCAGAAAGTACCAAAGTACATTATGCACAGTGCCACCGCCATCACAATGACCATTGATAAGTTGCTGAATGCAAGAAATTCCAAAAACAGGCGAATCTTGATTTGGCTGAGCCCATAAAGATGCTCGTAGATGCCACAGCTATGCTAGGCTCTGGCAATGCATTCCTGAACTATTAAAGGCGTGATTTACTATGTCCCGACCTAAGCCCGAAATATGCGGCTTTATGTTCCTCGCAAACCAAATTAAAGGGATCGTATAATACGTTTGGTAATTGGAACCCATGGTTTGTTTCAATCCTACACACACAGAAAAAAATACACAGGTTGTGTAAAATTTTACATAATTGCAATGTGCTATACGAACCTGCTAATAGTTATGTAAAACTTTACACAACAGGTGTTAGGTAAGGTTTTGCATAGAAGTTGGGTACAATTTTACTTGGAAAATAGGTAATTAAAGTTACCTAATATCTTGGTAAAAACAATTAGGTAAAATTGTACAAACTAAAAATGTTAAAAAAATAATTCAGACACTTCGACTTTAGATTCAGTAGAATGTACAAATACTATACGATAAGCCTGAATGCTATACGATAAACCTAACTACTACACTACTACATATATAACACTACATTCAATGACTACAGGCTACTCTACATACTAACAACGTGTCGTGGTTCGAATTTATATTACGCTTATTTCCGCCATGGTGAAGTCACGGTTTCACCACTAATAATTCGTGTTAAAATACAAAAAAGAGATTTCATATACAATTTGTGTTTTACTTATGTTTGCACAAATCAAAATGTTATCATTGATTCGTTAGAATAATTACATATTTCGGTCAGAAAAGTGCGTTTTTAGACAAAACGCCACAACTTAACATGACTTTTGTGAACACAAATTTCGTGAGTTCTGATTGGTCAGTTGATGTGTAATGAATTAGCATTTTTCCAACATTAACATTGTACATGTATGTTGTGTAAATCGCAAGCACGTGTGATTTGTACCCCTTCATCCAGTAATATTTACACAACGCATAACGTCTTACGTATTTGTTTTGTAAAACTTACGTTGCCAATGTACAATCTTGACCAAGGTTACACAACTCTTGTAAAAAACGAAATTACATTTAAAACAAGTCAATTTAAACTTACATAATAGTTGTGTATTTTCTTTTGGCAACATTTTACATAAATTGTGTATTATTTTACCGAACTTTTTTTACCGGCTTTTTTTTTACCATTCATTCTGTGTGTGTATGGTTATAGATATATACCATAAAACTAACCTGTAAAAATTTCATTTCAAAAGGTGGTAGCGATTTTGAGATACTGCCGAAATTCTGGAGCGGTTTTGTCCACGCAGGAAGCATAATCTGCATATACACTCTGAGAAACGTCACTCACTGCAGTAACGCTTCTCAGATTCAAATTTTAGGGGATAAAAAGTGATATCTTTTCCTATAACCGCAGTACTTCGAATTGAAAAGTTTCTAAAAATGCATTATACTATCCAAAGCTGCTCTACTTCTTACCAAGTAAGTTTTTATTGCCATAAATTGTTTGAGTAATTACCAAACGTATACGATCCCTTTAACGAACTACTTGTTTGGCAACGACCTCGTGCAGGCGTGCAAAGCCATTCAAGAAACCAACTTTGCTCTAAAATGCATGGTTCAGATATATCGAACCGTATAGCCGCAAACGTGGTCCCTTTCGCGGCATGTCACACCCGTACCCGTCGGGGGACTATTCGTACCGTGGCCGGTATCAACGCGGCCAATTTCAATATCGCACCAGAGGTCGTCGGTATCAAAACCGAACTCGCTGGTCAGGACCACCTCAGCTGTCGGAGGGGTCAAACGTAAAGCCAAGATAGATGATCTGCGTGAGACAAAACGCAAGGAAACGGTGAATGTAAGTAAGTACCACTGTGTTTCTCCATCATTACCCGTAGCTGGAAGGATAAACTTTGGCAATTTACATGTCTATGTTTTGGCCTTACAAGTGCGCCTAGAATATTTACCAAGGTAATGAAACCCGTTACGGCCAAGTTACGTAATATGGGTCATGTGGGTCCACTACCTATATTGACGATTCCCTTTTAGTCGGAGATTCCAGAGAGATGATTGTCTCAGGAATGTACAGGCAACGTGCAATCTCTTGACATCCCTTGGGTTTGTTATTAATGACAAAAAGTCGTGCAAAATTCCAGCTCAGAAATTGGAGTATTTTGGTTTTGAAATAAATACGGTGGAAATGTCAGTACGCCTTCCATCTCGTAAAATACACGGTGTCGCTAAGAGTTACACTCATTTGATGCAACAGCGGAACCCTACTAGGTGTCACGGGTTATTGGCAAATTAGTATCTTGTTTTCCCGCATGCCTATAGGACCGTTGTATTATAGAAGTCTAGAAACGGCCAAAGACGAGGCACTAAAAACAAACCAGGGTAATTTTCAGGCCCATATGACTTTGTCGCCACAAGCCATAAGCGACTTAAAATGGTGGATCGAAAATTTGTCTAGTTCTTTTAGAACATGATTAGCAAATCACAAAAGATCCATGTGGAGATAAAAACCGACGCCTCCAACAGCGGCTGGGGAGCGTCGTGCCCAACTTTGAATTTACGAACAAATGGCAGATGGCACGTCAATGAGTCAAATATGCACATCAACTGCTTAGAACTTTTGGCAATTTGTTATGCAATGAAATCCTTTGTGCATCATGTACGCGGCAAAGCCTAGTCTTGTTTGCAAGACGATCTTCGCGATGCGGGGCGCCCTCTAACGTACGCCGTAGACCACGCGCGAATGACCTTCGCTAAGGTCATTGCGTGTATGTACGGCGTACGTTAGAGGACGCCCGCATCGGCGTAGCGTGCTGCATATACCGCGAATAACATCGTCTTGCAAACAAGACTATAGGCAAAGCCGTGATAGTGAAAACTGATAACACAACCGCTGCCGCCTATCTTAATCATTATTATGGGCGGTTGCAAGTCAAAAGAACTTAACGAAATATCGAGACAACTGTGGACTAGGTGTTTACAAAATAAAATATGGCCAGTAGCATATCATATTCCTGGTAAATCTAATACCGATGAAGAATTTTTGTCGCGTTCATTTAGTGACAGTTTGGAATGGAAGCTAAGCTCGAAAATATTCCAGCTGGTGCTATCTTATTTTAATGTTGAGCCAACCATGGAGGTAGTTTCCTACCTCCATGAGCCAACTATTGATATGTTTGCCTCCAGACTAAATTATCAGATAAACCTTTTGTGTCATGGCACCCAGACCCCTAGGTTGATGGGAATTATACGAATCATTACCGGAATGAGGAGTCACGTGACGCCCTCCCATACAGGAGTTTCCTCCCTGACCTGTATTATACTTGTCAAAACAAGTTTACTGATTAAGTTCATAAATAAATGAACAAGAGCATGGTATATCCATGGAGGTGCTCTTATTCCTCCATGGTATATCAATCTTGACCAAAACCCAAAACACGATTGGCCTAGTGACAATTATCAAACTAAGAGTAAATGAACCGCTTCAATGTTTAATGAGTAATATTTATACAATTTTGAAGTTTTCAACATTTAGACAGCATTGCTGAGAACCGATTGTGCAAATTCTTTTGCCACCAAATTGACGGTTGTCGGTTTATGATAAAATCGACCAAACGTGGACGCTCTCGTCCAACCAGCTGTTTTCATGATTGTGTCTATTGGTAGACCCTTGTTTGCGGCCGCTGAAGTACATGCAGAACGGACACTGTGTCCTTTAAACACCGATGCATCAATGCCTGCTTCATGAAGTGATAGTTTAAGCCATCTCGATATGGTTGAGCCAGCAAAGTGCGGTGATGCGTAACTTAAAAACAGTTTTGTTTTGTCGCCATTGCTTAGTTCGATTTGCATAGGCTGCTAAAGTTCTGATGACGCACAATGTTCCGTCAGTGGGATAAGCCGACAAGACGATAAGCGGCTGTTTCTTACCAGTCTGGGCAGTCTTGGTCGGTTCTGTTATTCTAATTTGAACTGAGTCCAGTCCAATGGACATATTGTCCGTAGCAAACAAAGCCAACGTTTGGGCCCTTTGACCCGTTGTGATAGCGCACAAACATACGAGTTTGTAGGTGAGGCTTTTACTCGTCTTGGTCCTGTGGATCTCACAGAAAGCTAATGTGGTTAAATTCTTTTATGAGACAATACAAATCCGGGAAAACGTTTCCATGCACTTCCCATTGATGAAAATTCGCCGCCGCTGACGGCCAGTATGGTATAACAACACTATAAAATGTGTACGGTGATCAAAAGGTATATTACACTCTACACGCTCTATTCGTTAGTCTTCGGAGTTTGGATTTTATTATGAGAAGGATGATGATGAACGTTTGCCCAGTGATCCCCTAGACCTAAACATGGAAATATTGCCGTGGACAACGTACCAAACCAAACGCACCGACGCTGACGCTCCGAAACTAGGCCTACCGTCAAGGAACGCAATTTGTCGGCGTCGGCTCCCTATGATCGCGCTGGTCACATCGCTTTTTCTGTACGCAGTTTTAAACACGATTTTGATGTCACGTGAAGTCGTCAAGGTAAAATAACACGTGTGTTTTCTGTTCCACAGAGCGTGAGTTCGAATCCCGGCCGGGACACGTGTGTCCTTAAGCAAGGCAATTAAACCACTATTGCTTCGTCCTTCGGATGGGACGTAAAGTTGTAGGTCCCGTGTGTTATATAATTTATAATGTGTGTATATATCTTTCCCATTATAACATTATAAAATTGTATAATGCACGTAAAAGAACCCAGAACACTCTTCGCTAAGACTGAAGGGGTTTGCCCCGGTGTTCCTGGCTGACACAGCCTCTGTCTACAGGTTTCTTCTGGCTTAATTACGAGCTATAGTGCATTGAGCGCTTTTGAAGGATCCTTGGTTTCATTACCAGAAAATAATAATAATAATAATAATAATAATGTTTCCGCTTATTTGCAATTCTTATTGTATATTGTTGAAATTGAAAATAATTGTTGATGAAATGAAATGAAAAAAATAAGACTTGCGTCACTGGTGACGTTGTGCTTGATTGCTTGTCGAAAAAAACAACATATAGCATCTTTCACAATCATGCTACTCTTCAATCAACACCTTTTTAAACTATAGCTCTTATTTACAGAAAGATTTATCTACCAAAAAGTGGGTTGTATAAATTAGCATTGTCTTTTAATATACATGTACCAGTTTTCACATATATGTCGTAGCATCTGTATATGAATAAAAAATAAAAGCAAATAGTTTAAGTATATACTACTATAAGCAATACTCTTTACTCTCTAGCATTTGATAGAATAGTATTTGTTGTTCCGTTCGGTTTGAACAAAATAAGAAATAGTAAATGTTGTTAACTTGTAATTTTTGTCATTTTTCAAAGTTGGGTCGAGTTATCTTGAAAACATAGAAGCATACTAGTTAGTCTTGGTTCCAAGACCTTCGTGTTGTTTATTTCGCGATCACTGACACAAACCACCGATGTTATAGAGGGCGCTATTTCACGACGAACCACCACCCGTGAACTGGACCCTGTTGAAGGTCTTGGACAAGTTGGCACATTGTGGGCGTGGTCAGACTATTGTAATATATGCAGTATTCATATCACGTGATAATGATGGACAGTTAAGCAAATACGTGCAGACCTGAGGGTTATTGTGTCGCGCAGAACATGTCCAGACTCGCCGCGATTGACCTGTGTACACATGTACATGTACATTGTACATGTACATGTACAATGTACATTATACATCGACACAGCAAATTATGGCTGCCCCGGCGTTTATTTGTGACTGCGGGTGCAGAGGTATTTGTCTTTGGTGTTTAAATTTGTGATGAGTGAAACCACGAAATGATAATGTTTCCTTTGATTTCAGGGAAACGTAGCCAAAATGACGTACGTTAGATCTGTTCCTTTCTCTATGGTTCGATACACTGGAATAAAAAAAAACCTTCCCTTCTCCGCGGCACCACATTACTAACTCCTGAAGCGATGCTGCAGCGGGACTCGACAATATCGGTACGGGTACAATGCGGCCAGGCCGCGCCGGTTGGCGGCTGCAGCTAGCTTGCACTATCTAGTAGCACTGCCCCGGAAGATCGGCCACACAATGCTATTAAGTCTGCACATTTCGCGCAATGCATACTATACGTGCATACAGTCGCCATCACATACACTGTACATGTACAATGTACATTACATGTACACTGTCTTGTGTACACATACCCAGTCATATCCTGTATTTGTGTATAATGAATAATTCATGATGAGGCTCAAACTCGGTCGCTGATTGGATCCCTCGGAAAAGCGAGGGAGAATCGTCGAAAACTAAGGTTAAAGTTAACAATTGATTGCCAACTAGTGCTAGACCCTTAGTAGCCTTGGTCAAGGCGTTCATCGTTACCCGTCCGTACGTACAGCGCAGCGGTAATCGGAGCTCAAACTACGACCTCACGCGGCCACTATTAATATGCAAACTAACTGAGGATACTCGAACGCCTTGTATCATTAGGTTTTGGGGCGGTGCTCATTATGCTAATAGATTAAGCTGACCTTTATAGTCGTTTTCTTATTGGTCGATTGTTGCGTAGAAACTGCATAATTTGAGCTAGCGGTGAAAGGTCATAGCTAGCTCGCAAGTGTTTACGAACACCGCCATCGTTGACATATTTTATCGGAGAAAGTTGAGTGATTTTTACGAAGGCTTGTAGGAATTACACATGAAGATTTGAACTGTCTTAATTGCTTGATTGGTGAGGGTCGCAGTTATTTTCGCTCGTTTTGCTGGGTATTTTCTTGAATGTTGACATTGTTATGGTCAAAACTAGTTGTGTTCAACCGCGGTGACTGGAGAAGGCCGCGACTCTATTGAAACGTGTCGAACTCGGCCCTATATTATGTCGCACACATCTAATCCACCTGATCTGAAAACCGTTGCTCGGTAAAACGCGGAACTCTGATAATTAAATGCCGTGCCGGCTGAATTTTGCCAAGAAAATAATCTGAGGAGTTATTGAGGATATAAGACACTTGTCCCTGTTTAAATTACGATATTGCGATCACTTTGAAGGCTGGTTCTGCAGCCGTAAACATGCCCCCTCCCCACAGCGTTAGACCATGCTTGGACCACAATGTGGCGATACCGCACAGACCAGCATGCCTGGGTTAATGCCGATTATGCGGCGATAAGAAACTGACCGAACACGCTGAAAACTGACGCTGAGTACCTGGCCGTACGTGCGAGCTCCGAGCAAAATGGGGCTCAGGCTGCCTAAAAAATGACGGATTTCCCATAACCTGTCGGCAAATTCACAAAGACCACGAAGAAAGGATTCTAATTGCCTTTCGCTGCTCGGGTCTAAAATCTTCGAGGGATAATATTTGCGCTGCAAAATTCAAACAACACGACAAATCTTCGGACGAAAGACGACGCTGAATATCTGCCATTTTGTCTTAAATGTCATGCTGCATCAAATTTGATGACGTCGGGTTTCAACCGCGTTGTGATTGGACACTTCACATCTTAGCCCCGCCTATACTTATCTGTATTCGCATACGAGGTCATGCGCCACAAATGTGGCGCAAAATATAGGAAAAACATAAGATTTCAAAAACCCAATGATCCAAGGCGATTTGCATAAATAGTGGCCGTATGAGGTCGCTGTTCGCGCTGTATCTTTGCATGAGGCGCAAGCTAGCAGCATTATGCGGGGCGCGCGCACAGTGTATTTCTGGACGGATAACGACGGACGGATAAATGAACGACGAACTCGCCTTGACCAAGGCTAGACCCTTAGGGGAATCCAAAATCATGTACGTTTGTCAAACGTCGGCTCCAGTGCGAACATGGATCCAGCCGCATTTTGTAAACTACGCTTGCGTGAGACCAGAACGCACACGAAGCCGGGATTTGAAAAAGAGACAGCGTTAACGAATCTGCGCGCGTGGTGGGCGCCGAAATAACACAAGGGTCTATAGGCTAGACTACTAGTATGCAAAGGAGCTTTTATATAACATGTGGTTTGGCAGGAAAGGTATACGTGAAGAGGGAATGTTTAGGATAAAAATACAAGCAGGTGTACTGGGTTCAGGGCCATAGGAAGCTATACGGCCTGACGGCCAGGGCCGTACCAATATTTTAGAATTTTCCCCCTTCCCTCTAGCAATTGTTTCATTCTCGGCAGCCTCCTTGCTGAGCAAACCCAGAACACCAAATGGTAATTTGGTAATTTGGTAATTTTTCCGCCCTGAAGAAATTTCCTGTGGGGTTCCCCAAGGTACAACATTTAGTCTGATCTTTTCTGTTTTGATAAAGGTCATCTTAGCTTGGTCAACAAATTAACATTGATTGTTTTCTAGCATGGGCAATGTCTTTTGAGATAAATTGTAAAATTATGTATTATTTTTAAAACGCAAATACTTTACGAGGGACCTTGTTATTGTTATTATTACCCAGAATAACAAAATACATGAAGGTCACGTTTGTTTGTTTGGTTTTTCACAGCTGTCACCAACACACTCCTTTTACAAATGCCTTCAATGCTCTAATGTAAAATGTTTTTTAAATATTTTTAATTACATCTACATGTTAAGGTATTTGTTTTGCATCTAGGTCAAAGTAAAAATGGGAGGTTTGTATGCCTGCACTGTAAAAAATAACAGTAAAATAACGGGTTTTTCCACCTCTAAAAAAACCCAAACAATCGCCGTATTTTTATTTTAACGGATTTTGGACGTAACATTAGGCCTACGGTAGACAGTGTGCCTTGAAAATATCACGTTCAAAATCTGTTAAACAAAAATACGGCGATTGTTGTTGTTTTTTACAGGTGGAAAAATTTTTAAAGTCTGGTTTTGTTTTTGTTTTGTTATTATTATTTACTTTTGGGGGGATTTCAAATCCCCCCAAAAGTAAATATTACAAAACAAATTTTGAGTATAATAAAGCTGTCTGCTTCTGAGATGGGCATTAATGATAATTACGTTTAATACTGTTATAATTTCAACGTGTTTTCATTGAGTAGTATTACCCCTATTTGGCCCAGATCCTACCACCAGCGGGGTTCACAAGTGCTGGATATGATTGCCCTCAAACGGCACATTGTTTATAGGCAGGTGCACCTCATAATTTTGCTTGAGCTCACAAAATCTCATCAGTAAATGAGGTGGCCTTAATTATGAGCTGTTATAGTGCCCTGATATATACCCGCCGTGGTCCAATCGTGGCTCAAATCGTGATCACTCTCGATCCCGATCGTGAAAGACATCGCGACCACAATCGTATCCGATCGCAACAGAGCGCATTGGTTCGTGATGATCGTATCGGAACGTATCGGAACGTATCGGAACGTATCGGAACGTATCGGAACGTACCAGATCGTCCCAAATCGGAGACCCCGATCGTGCTGATCGTGTCAGATCGGGACCCAATCGTGGACTCAATCGGGACAATCCTATCGGAACGTATCTGATCGTATCTGAATAGGAGACCAGATCCTAACAGATCGTGTCACCTGAAATTGACCAATCGTGACTATCTCATCCAAGCGCACCAAATCGTACCAGAACGTATCGACTCGCATCAACTCGTATCCAAACGTGAAATTTCAGAAAAGGAAACAGAAATTCCACGATCAGCTATACACCAGCATCACATAAACAAACACCACGGAAATTCATTTCACTGACTTGCCCTGAAGCCTTTGAATACGGTTTCAAAATCCCAGAACTTGTCGAGGTCTATCAAACGGCAGCCATTTTGTAGATAAATGACACGCGTACACAAAGTTGGGTAAACGTTGCCACGTGCATCAGTTTACCCTTCACACAGTGGTAACATTTTACTAATGTTTGGTAATATTGATCTTTTCAAAGTGTACATGCCAGATTTATGGCACAGCTGTGGGGTAAACACCTTTACGTGTGTAATAATATTGTGATTTGAACTCTTCGTCTGTGTAGCTGGAACTTGTAGCCAACGTTAGGTACTATTTTACCCATTTGGTGTGTGTTAGATATGACACAAGTAGAAGGTACAATCGACAATTTTGTTTTGCTCAATATTGAGCAAAAATGGCACAATTTTTGTACCCAACGATTTTACACAACAAGAGTTTACACTTTTTGTTTAGAGTGTACAAATGGCCAATCGTGGCGTTCGTAACGGATCGCACGACAGTGGGAACCTAGCATTACCTGTCTGTCGAATTAATGGCAGCCTTATCTGGAGAGTATTTTTGTTCAGGTATATATACCGACACACAGAGAGAGAGAATTCGTTCCGTGCCCATAGGGCGCCGGCGCCATGTACTATGTACGTTCTGTGTAGGCTGTGCGTATGTGATGCGGTTGAGCGCCCCCGGTGAATTAGCATATTTGGTTTCTCCACGGTATGTACAAGAATAGGGTGATGGGGTGTGGCGTGAGCACCATTAAACAGACGTGCTTAATTAATACCTATATTAACCTCGAGATTATGTGTATAGTCCGTAATCGGGAGAATCCAATCATCTGGTTGGAAGGAGATAGCAAGCTTTGGGCCCATCCTACGTTCTCAATTTTCTCAATGAGTTTCGAGTTTTCGTAGCCGGCTACTATCACGGTTGGTTCTCTGTAGTTATCTCGAGGTTTATTATATTCAAATTTGAATTTGAAGAGAAGAAAATTTGGAATGCTGTAAAGTTATTATTTAACGGATAAAAATGTTTATAAATTCCTGAAATACGCAAATATCAAGTTGTTAAAACATACAAATCAGCTGATATTGTCTGTGTTTATTGTAAGGCGTATATCCTTATTTTATGTTATAAAATTGTAACGGATTTTTGGTGCGAAATAAGACCAACACAATGCCAAACTGTTTTTTGTGTATAGGAGTTACGCATAGGAGTTACGCCACTGATAGTTATAGGCCGCACCCCTCAAAAGATTGACCGACAAAAAGAAAAGTGTAATAAGTCCTAGCTTTAATTTGTGTATTACTAGTTTCTTGCGCCTGTCTTTTTAGAACTATTATTAAATTGTCTACGTTGGCCTCGACTTTGAATTTGTGTTGTTGCTAGCCTACCAAATAAGTTTTTACTAGCCTGCAGAAAATGTGACTAGCCCACTGGATGATAAAACTAACATATAAAATGTTGACTTTATCCCGTCCCAATACTCCTTATATACCGCGCCGCAAGTACTGAACCACGTGCACGTACGTCGGCCCGTACCATCTTGCGCGTACTGTATGTGTGATGTAGACGGCTGTCGGCCTACACTAGTAGTAGTACGCCATAGAGCTGAGAACTAAACTTTCTTTCTACATACTTCCGTAAGAAAGCTAATTTCTTTTCTAATTCTACTTTATTAGAAAACATAATATAAGAAATACTCGGACAAGAGTTTTTGACTTTGGTGAACAATTTGGCAGTGTTAACGATGGTACACCTTGCTTTTTGTTCGTTTATAATGAACATTAACTGTTTAAATCCGTTTAAATCCGTTTAGTCATGTTTACACTTCTAGTGTGTATGCCCCCCCCCTCCCAAACACTAAAGTGCGACAATTTATATATTGTGCATTTATTATACAGACGGGTCTTATTAAGCTAATCAAAGCGAACTCAAATATCGAGTGATTTGGAAGGAAAAAGCTTTAGGGATGGGTCTGATTTGATGTAGGCGTTGCGGACTTTCTGCCATGTTGTGAAACTAGAAAAGGGGAAACGGATGCGTTACTCGCTGCCGTGGCACCACCCGACCTCAGATTATGTAGGCCGTAGATTGAGACGTCATGGACTATTGGTTTGAGGGCTTCTAGAACGACCTCTCGTGTTTTGGTGTAGCTTAGCTTCTTTGATGTAGCAATGAGGCCAGTTTTTGTGGCCGTCAGAGTTCTAAGAACGGGCGACTCCGAGTTGGGAGGATCGCCTAAAACGTCGAGGTAGCGGCGTGCTACTCTGACTGGGCACGTTTTGGCTATGGTTTCCATTTGACGAAACTGATCCGTTTTGCTTTTAACCACGTGTATAATAAGCCGGTCTGCAGTGAAGTTGCAGTCTCTGCGTCTAATGTTATTAATGTCGTCGAATCTTAAAAATCCGGCGTAGCTTAAAAAAGGATATTACAAAGAGCATGAGTATGCCCGTGTGTTGGCAATAGCTTCTTTAAAATGTCAGGTGTGTTTGGCTCTTTTCGAACGGTTGGAGTTGCCGTCAGGCGTCTTGTAGCCTTGAAGTGTATTTTTGACCATGGAGTTGTCCGTTGGTGAACTCAGGCCGGCCAAGCTATGAACCCACTTCACTGCTGCAGCGGTGGCGTCGCCAACTGTATTTCCTCCCGAGATGGTGGCGAGATGACACAGGTAAAGGGAAAATTGATAAGGTTCAACCGGAAAAACCCGTATTCCTCGTTTTGACTTTGCCCAGGTAAGCCATCTTTTCCAAATCGCTCGATATTTACGAGTTGTGGACGTTGCCTTAGCGGATAAAAGCAGGCGAGGTAAAGCGCGACTTGCTGAGGCTTTTACGTCAGGATCTGTTATACTTAAATAAAAAAGGCAGTCCCTAAAACAACCCGGCACTCTTTGCCAAGAATTTAAATAACATGCACAAATGCATAATTAATTTGTTGCATTAGAACATTATAAACTAGCATACATGTTGCTCGACTAATAATAGCACTCTGCGACTGGCAGAGAATGAAGTATAAAAAGTAAAAAAGTACTGTAGAAAACTTTTAACATTTAATACAATGATATTCGGTGTCGACCGCCAGCCTGATGATGAATCGCCAGTGCTCAGTGGCCACACACAAAAACCGGCGGAGGAAACGTGGGTACGTCCTGGGTAGTCGACGGATGCGTACTCCCTCTGAACTGAATATTCGTTGAATATTTATATTTATTTATTGTTTAAAGAGCGGGAATGACTGGGAAGGGAAAGGCTCTACCGATGCGTGAATGAGAGTGCGCTGTCGCTGTAAGCGCTCATCAGCTTATATGCTGGTAGTTACGTAACCACAGGTATGCAAGTGTGGAGACACTTGCACCTGTCGTTCGAAACCGAAAAGAAATGTCACGGTATGCCTGCTGCATTAGTCTCTGTCATGACCTTTCTAAGAGGTCAAAATTGTCAAAATGGCGTCGCTTAACAACAGCAACAACGTGTGTCGTCGATGTCAGAACTTTATGGCTTACGACAGAGCTCCAACGGCTGTGGCTATTTAGGAAGAATAAACGGTATAGGCATAAGGCTAAATGTCATCCCAAACCGTAACATTCTAAAATTATGTGAATAACAATGAAATATAATTTGAATTCTATAAATAATAATGAAGTACAAGTTAAAGAGGGTTGCATTCCTTTCCACGAACCAGGCATGCGGGTCACACAATTCACTCAAAGAAAGTATTTAAATGAGATCGAGTACGTAGTACCGGGTATATAAGCCTCGGTAGGAAGGAATCGGCATCTTTTCAAAGACAAATTTAGCCGAACTTTTATTTTTTGAGAAAGAGAGAGATGGGATTTTTCTCTTCATACTGTTTTGTGTACATTGACAAATAGGGTGGGAACCCTCTTCGACTTGTACTTCATTATTATTTATAGAATTCAAATTCTATTTCATTGTTATTCACATAATTTAAGAATTCTATTACATAACACTTCGTACAAGTCTTCAGAGGGTTGCATGTTCAAAGCTCACACAACAAAAAAGTGAGGATCAACCGAATTGAAGGAATAAATCAACTGATTTAATTCATTACTCATATTCTCATCATTATACATAATGTGCAACAGGTACAATATTATCACTATGAGACACACATCATCATTGAACAAAATACCATTGATATTCAAATTTCTAGCTTGCGTCAAGAACTGCGTTTGCAAAGGTTGGTTCTTGTAGTGGCTTTTTGTAAAATCTCTCAAAGGTTCTGGCACTTGCCCAGTCTGCTGCTGAGTATGTCCTGTAGAGATACGCCATGTGCTAGAGCAGTTGAGGTCGATGCACTTCGAAAACTATGTGCGGTATATATATATCTGTATCTATTTGCACTGCGGCGCGTGAGGGCGCAAGATAAGATACTGTCAGTGTTAAGTCTGGTTTCGTCATGGCCGGACGTTCACGTCTTCCCGGCCGGACCGATAGCCAGCCTCGGGCCGTGTTTTACACCGCGGCATGGCAGCAACCTAGGATTTAAGAGGGGTCATTTCTGGGAAGGTTTTGCCATCCCAGTAAAAGTCAATCGCGCTTGTGTTTGCGAGTTTGGACATTTGTGCTAGTTTGAAGACCCTTTCTTGAATTGTATGGAGAAATGAGGTAGGATCAAACCACTTTTTAATTTATTTTGTTGGTGCAGCTCAAAACTGAAGGAGCCCCCCTTGAAAAGGGGCGTGTCGATTTGGTTTATGGAGCCGTGCTCTGAGACAATTGTATTCTTATAGAAGTGCAGGTATTTTTGTTTTACCTCACGTTTTGCGTTTGCTTCTGCAGACGGTTTAGAAAATGTCTCCAGGGTGCGCCAGCATATAGGTTTGAATGCTCGCTATGCTTAGCGGTATAGAGTCTTCGTATACTGAAGACAACATTTTGCACGGTTGGGAGTGGCTCCACTGATGCGTGGCAATGGAATGTGAGAGCGCCACAATGGTCTATGCAAAGGACTGGCCTATTTGTTTAACAATTAGGGCCTGGAATGCAGGTTTTAATATCGTGTCCAAATGAAGTTATGTTATTCAGGCTACTTAATGTTTGCATATACGTTTTCAGCAATGAATTTTCAACAGCAAAAAAGATGAAGACATTGATCACCAGTAGAGGTATATCTCTTATCGCATTTAAAAATTCACTTTTGTATTGAATTCATATAATGCATATTTACGTAGAATTCGCCGTGCGATTGAATCAGGTGTATAGTATATTGCAGTTAGTTACATAACATGCACAATGGTGTAGGGGCAGCCGTCTTTAGTTGGCTTTTGTTCCCAAAATGAGTGTTCCCGATCATTTCGCTTAATTTAGTTTCTGGTTTTCGGTTGAACGGGTCTGTTTCTCCGCATTCAAATGTCGTATAGTGTAATCTAGAGCCAACTCTTAGTGTAAACAGTGGTCTTCGTTGATTGCTCTATTTCGGGGGTGTTTTTTTCTACAGATCTGATTTGCTGGTTTAATTGAGACCTTTATAAACCTTTACTCGGCTAATTTAAGGTTGAGTTTTATTGGAAGTCTTTGTTGAAATAATATATTTCCGCTGCATATCTGTAGGAAAGCCCGTATAATCTAAATGTTGGGACTTCGGTGCTAATTCATACCATGGGAATGAAATATCGTAGAGCCTGGTGGGTGCTCTCGCATCGTATATGGCCAGTCAGAATTCAGCGTTGTCTTTATAATGAGGTACGCAGCGAAGTCTTAAGCGGGTTGACGGCTCACAGCCGCAAAATGCGAGGTTTTGTGTGCACGAAGGAGTGACCCGCAGTATAGTAATATTCATTTTGGCAGTGGTGTTGGGCCAACATGGTAACTCTGACTGTTTCGGGATATTAAAAAAAAAATAGATTCATAAAGTGTCTATTTTACAATGACAAAATTCAAGTGAATTATAATGCATACTTGTACCTGTTTTTATATTACTTTGCTTTATGCTCACGTTTTGCATGTGATGTTTGTTTTCGTTAGTCAGAGTGCCACATGTTCTGGTTGGGCGCCTTTGCTTTGCTCTGGTATGGGGCAGGGGTTCTGACATGTGATTTGCCTTTGAGTTTAGTATAGCAACGCAGGTTTGGTCGGGGTGTTAGAGCGTTTTAACCTTTGAGGTCAGTACACTTTTAATGAGGCATTTATGTGTTTTTTGCGCGGCCTTATTTTTGTGAGCCTGCTTTCGGAATAGACGACATTTCGAGTGTTCCTAATTGTTTTAGGTAACTAAAAAAACCCAAAACACACATTTTGAAGATAGGTAACTAAATCACATATCTTGTCACCAAACCGGCACAGTATTCAGCACAACTTTGTTTAGTAAGAAAAAAAGGTATTTCTTACCGACCATAAAATCAGACAAGTCATAGTTCTGTCCCTGTTTTAAAAAATAAAAATTGTTGATGAAAACTTGAAAAGTCTCTCTAAACAATAAGACGATATTAGTATTTTTTAGCCCTTTTGTTGCAAACAATCCTCGTTAAAAAAACACCAAAAAAACCAAAAAAAACACCAACCGTATTGAAATTGAAGCTTTTGGTATTATTAGAGTCCAAGAACACTGCCGGTTATGTCAGCATGCCTTCACTTGCTATAAGTGCCTCCTTCGACGGTGGCAGATGCGTTTCAATTATAAATGTAAAATTAATCCCATGTGTAAAATGTGTTTGTATATAATAATGCGATGCAACCGTTTTCAATATTTTGGGAGAAAGCCAATTATAAATGTAAAATCAAACCCATGTGTAAAATATGATTGTATATAATAATGCCATGCAACTGTTTTCAATTTTTTGGGAGAAAGCCAATTTAAGCGATATTTAAGCAGAAACTTATTCAAGCCTTGCTCATAGGGGTTTAACCCGGGAGAAACAACCAAGGGGCTTGGCTTGTTTCAGGTCATTCCGCACAATACTATTGTGACCTAAGACACGGAAAAGCCGGCATGCGTAATCGCCATGGTCCGTCCCAGGACAGTGCTAAGATCCCGTATTTTGCATAAGTATAGGGGATCAGGCCCGCTCTGGGCAAACCTTATACGTTCCAATTACAAAGAAGTTCTCTATTGAAGTCAACTACATGTATTATTATTGTGGGCAATTAAGAGTGGGTCCATGTAAATATTTCATATAAGTGTCCTCGGCATTTTTTTTTTTTTTTTAATATGAAAGGACTTGGTAAGCAAGTAACCAAAAGTGAAATATTTTTTTTCTTCTATTGCCCGTTGCCATGGTAATGGGCCATTTTGTGTTTTGGGCACTTTTAGCCAGTTTTGGGGCCGCAAAAACAGTTTTTTTGCTTATTTTCAAAAAATCTCCAAGTCAAAATACAAAATGTTATCACAAAATAAACTATATCATTACAAAGTATCATCCTTGCCCTTACTTGAGAGAAAAAAAAAAGTTTTAAATTTCACCCTTATGATATTTTTAGAACATGCATTAAAGCATGTTTTCAGAACTTGTAAAATTGACATTTTTAACCTATTTTTGTCCCTCTAAAAGTCACCTTGCCAGGAGCCAACATTGGTCTTTTCATATCTGGTAAGAAAAGTTTGGGGGATTGTATCCTCTTAAGGCAGTACTGAATCAAAATTTGTCATTTTTCCAAAAAAACTAAACAAATGAAATTTGAACTTTTTCTTTAGTTTGAAGTAATAATACACGAAAACAATAATATTTGTTGAATCTGGCGCCTTTTTCAAATCATACAAGTGAGTTGTAGGCCTGTGAATTACTCCTACTGAACAAGCAGCATTTTTTACGGCGAAACTTTAGACTAACCGCCTCCACAACTTTTCTTACATACCATTTTCTGATAACATTTTATTAGTGGCATATACAAAGAGGAAACAATACTTGTTGTGAACAAAACAATTATTTCCACAGAACCCAACTAAAGCATTATTTATACATAACCCAACAGTCCCGTTATGCAACCAAAATGCAAAATTAAATCACAAAATCAACGATCACAAAGTATCATCCTTGCCCTTACTTGAGAAAATAATTAAATGGTTTAAATGTCATCCTTAGGCCTATGCCATTTTTAGAACATGCGTCAAAGCATGTTTTTAGAACTTGTAAAATTGTAATTATATTTTTGTCCCTCAAAAAGTCAACTTGCCAGGGGTCTTAGCCTGAAATATTTCCCTTTTGGATTTGATTAGAGCCAACATTGGTCTTTCCATACTGGTAAAGCCCCTGTCACACTTGTCCGAATCGTCACTCCGTTTATGTTCCGAGTAAAAAATTGTGAATTCGGTGTTTAATCGGTTTGAACTGAACTCAAACGGATTTCCCTCGGTTTCCCTCGGTTTTCCAACGCTATATACTCGTGTACGTTCGGTGATGCACTGAGGAACTCGGAGAAATTATTGAACCTGTTTAATAATTTATCCGAATTGTCGCGGCAACCTCAATACGGACGGTATCCGGTGTACACACGGAATATGCACTGTAGGCCCCTACTCATTCGTTGCCATTCGTTGCATTGGGGAATAGGTACGGAAGAGTACGGAAAAGGCCTCCGATTCCGATCGATAACCGTATGTATTCAGATTTCATTCCGAACCCACACCAATGTAATGCCGATCAAAAAACGGACGCACCGACTTTGATGTCACTAACTCCGACGATATATATATAACGATCATATAACGAATAAATTCCGGTTCAGCGGGAGATCCGGGGACGGCAAAATCAATACATTTTTCAAAGTGGCATGTCCGGTGATGATCGGAGAGGTTCTGAATATAGACGGATTGCAATCGGAATGGCAACTTATTAGATCCGGAATAAGACCGGATTATGATCGGTGTATTTTCATTTCTGGCTGGTTTTTTGACATTTCTCTTCGAACGTGTTCGAATTAATAATATTTCAGATCGGTTTATGAACGGAATTATAGATTCGGACAAGTGTGACAGGGGCCTAAGAAAAGTTTAGGGGATTGTATCTTCTTTAGGCAGTACTGCATCAATGGTAATTTCCCAAAAAATCTGGGAAAATGAAATTTGAGCTTTTCCTTCAGTTTAAAGTAATAATACACACAGCAATTGTACTTTTATGAATCTGGCTCCTTTTTCAAATTATAAGAGTGAGTTGTAGGCCTGTGAATTACTCCTATTGAATAAGCTGCATTTGTTATGGCGAAAATCTAGACTAACTCCCTCCACAGCATTTCTTACATTCTATTTTCTGATAACATTTTATTAGTGGTATATATAAAGACAAAACAATACTTGTTGTGAACTAAAACATTATTACTACAGAACCCAACTAAAGCATTATTTAAAAAAACAAACCAACAGCCCCTTTAAGCACGTCACCTCTCAAAAACAAAACTTTAGTGCCTGCTAGTGTATCTAAAGTGTTACATTATAGCGCTCCCTTAGAGCTATGTCAGTTCGAAGAACAAAACATAGGGCTTTTTTGCACTTGTATTTCTTTATATTTGAACTATTATACCATATAACAACTTTTTTAAACCAATCAAAACAAAAAAATGTATGTGGTTTATTTGTGTAGTATAAGATAAAAAGCTGTATCCTCATTGAGTGATCCCCACAATGTCGCTTCCCAGGTTGTATCGTAAAATCGAGTGTGATCCCATGGCCACACGGCATTATGGTGTTTGTGACTTCCGACTGGCGTCCTCGAACAAAGATACTGACAATTTGGGAGACTGCCAACATAGTTGAATGGTAGTTGACTGCGTGAAGAAGCTATGCCTATATTCGAAAGGTCGAATTTGTATTAAAAAGTCACGCCCCATTTAAGCAATTTGCAAAGACCATTGCGTGATCGAGGGAGCTGATGGGAATATAAATCGTGTCGTTAGCGGTTGCACTGTCGAATACAGTGGTCGTTGGCAAAGAATATAAGATAGCTCAGTTGGTAGAGCGCCGGTCCGTTATTCTGGAGGTCGCAGGTTCGAGTCCCGCCAATAGGGGGCGCTATAACGCAACACTTTGGATACACTTGCAGGCGATAAAGCTGTGTTTTTGAGGGGTGACGTGCTTAAAGGGGCTGTTGGGTTCTGTAGAAATAATGTTTTAGTTCACAACAAGTATTGTTTTCTCTTTTTATATGTCACTAATAAAATGTTATCAGAAAATGGTATGTAAGAAATGTTGTGGAGGGGATTAGTCTAGATTTTCGCCGTCAAAAATGCTGCTTATTCAATAGGAGTAATTGATAGGCCTACAATTCACTCTTATGATTTGAAAAAGGCGCAAGATTCATAAAAATATTATTGTTCGTGTGTATTATTACTTCAAACTAAAGAAAAAGTTCAAATTTCATTTTTTTCGTTTTTTGGGAAAATGACAATTTTTGATGCAGTACTGCCTCAAGAGGATACAATCCCCCAAACTTTTCTCACCAGATATGAAAAGACCAATGTTGGCTCTAATCCAATCCAAAAGGAAAATATTCTGAGACCCCTGGCAAGTTGACTTTTTGAGGGACAAAAATTTGTTAAATATGTCAATTTTACAAGTTCTGAAAACATGCTTTAATGCATGTTCTAAAAATAGCATAAGGGTGCAATTTAAACAATGTTATTTTGTTCTCAAGTAAGGGCAAGGGTGATACTTTGTAATGATATAGTTAATTTTGTGATAACATTTTGTAATTTGGCTGGGTGATTTGTTTTAAATAAGCAAAAAAACTCCTTTTACGGCCTCCAAACTGGCTTAAAATGCCCAAAACACAAAATGACCCGTTACCATGGCAACGGGCATAAGAAAAAAAATTAGTTCAATTTTGGTTACTTGCTTACCAAGTCTTTTCATATTAAAAAAAAAAAAAAATGCCGAGGACACTTATATGAAATATTTACGTGGACCCACTCTTAACTTCTTTGAGGACCAAGGCTGATTTGATTATTTGATCGATCGAGAGTTTGGCCACCGTCGTTTGGTCACCGCTTTTATATATAATACAACCCCCTTTTATATATAATACAACCCCGATAATGTATGGCTGTCATTGCCTTGCTTTTCATTTCCAATCTTGTTTCGGTCGGAGATGAAATACCGTCATCTCACTATACGAGAGTGGTTTTTCAAGTTCAACTTCTGAGGTCAAAGGCCATCTGTGGTCAAGTTTTAAATTGGGCCGGAGTTTAAAAACTTTTTTCATTTGAAAACTTGGAGTCCAGATTTCAATCAAATGTGGCATGTATGTGTTGTAGCCTTGGTGATCGTGTCAAAGGGGAGGTGTTGAGTGCAAAGTTAAAAAAGGTTTAAATTGTAACAATGGTCTTATTTGTGTTTTATCGCAGTCACCTGGGTAATACTGTATATACACATGGGTAACTAAGGGTGACAAAGACGGTTATGGAAGGAATACCAGGGGGAAAAAAGAGACAAAGCAGAAGACGGAGGGGCAAACTAAGAACACAAAATGGCATTGCATTGCAACAGACGTCTCGATCTAGAGCGAGATGAACAATTAGTGAAGAGGCTTTCCTCCCGCTGTGGATCGAAATAAAAAATAATGGGAGTTTGCATGTGAGGGCGGTTTTATTAGTTGCAAGTACGGTTCTTCTTTGCTTAATTGAAAAGCGATTCAGGTACGTCGTCGGAGAACCCCTTGGAAGTGCTCCACATTTCTGGTCAGACCTCCAGACTCCAAGCATATAGTCCGAGTACGTCAACAAGTCCAACAACACTCTAACTAGCACGGGTTCAAACAACTGTAATTGTTTTGCACCCTTAAGATCCTTCTCTGGGAACAGGTTTTTCAACCTCGCAATATGTTAAGCGCGGAGTGTTTTGTTCTCGGTACCATCTGGAATTCTCCTTTTCGGTTTGGGGGCTGTAGAGTCAGTTACGGCTCGTAGATGTTGGTAGCGTTATTGGTTTTTCAAAATATCAGTTGGTTGATCGCGCCCTATTAGCACGGCGTATCAGATTCAATCATGATTGTCCATAGTATCTGTATCTGTTGGCTACTGTGCAATCTCCATTAGGTGGATATCCAGCACAGGGCGCCGACGCGGGGCAAGACAGCAAGCATTTTAGTGAAGAGCTCCCCTGGTCAGCTTGAGCAAATTGCTGGAACTTAGCTGATGTTTCAGGTTTTCGAATGTGGGTCATTGCCTTATTAATACCGGGAGAGAATTACATTGTGCTGTCGTTCGTGGGAAGAAGGAAAACTTGTAGCAGTCGTTCTGAGTGGGACGTTTTCTAAATGAAGTGGCTGATGTTTGTCTGATTGTGGAACGTTGACTAGCTTCCTTGTCGATTGTAAATTTGTGGATGTCAACGGCTGCTAGATAGTTAGCTGCTTTGTAGAGAAGTATTATCCAAGCTCTCAACCTTCTTTCTTCCAACAAATCCCATTCTAGGTTCTTTTTCATAGATGTTACACTACTTCCCCATTTGTTGTCACCTGATGCAAATCTGGCAGCTCGATTCTGCACAGCTTCAATTCGATCAATGAGTGTTTGGTGATGTGAGTCCCAGATTGTACTGCAATATTCCAATTGTGGGCAAACCAGTGTTTTATAAGCAATTGACTTCAGTAGTAGGGATGTGCCGCTTCTAGACCAAATCTTAAAAACTCAATTTGGTGTGTGCCACTTTTGAACCAAATCTTAAAAACTCAATTTGAC
Source organism: Crossaster papposus (assembly GCA_037893245.1). NCBI lineage: Eukaryota > Metazoa > Echinodermata > Asteroidea > Velatida > Solasteridae > Crossaster > Crossaster papposus. The sequence continues at coordinate 1,167,988 of JBAIAA010000087.1, read as the reverse complement.
CCGATAACAAAAAAAACTCACAAAAAAACTAGTCTTATTTATCTTGCGAGAATCTTGCGAGCGCCCTCTATGGGTTAAATTAAAAAACAATAAATGACCAATTTTTTTTATCTTGGTTTACTCTCAATAAAAATGAAATAAAAAAAATATTATAATACTTATATATAAATCATGATGAAGAAACCAACACCAATAGGATACGGACGTTGGTCTAAATCAACCTTGCAAAAAATATGTGGAGCGGCATAATATCACGATCTCAGGACGGAGCCTACGCCGGAACTCTGTGAAGCCTTTGATTCTGCCTCTTCATCCTTGAAACACATACTTGACAGCATACAGTACCAGGCTTTAAAATATGTACTGGGTGTCTTTGTGGCACTTCCGCATCTAAACTGCAAGCTGAATGCGGTGACCCCCCTCTTGACCTCCGCCGTAAACTTCTCTGTAACTTATACGGAGTTAAAATAAATCAACACCATGAGCACATTAACCACTCCCTCCAACGAGATAACTGGCAAAAACAGTATTTTGCTACCAAATGGCAATCGTCTCATAAAACCCCTTTCGAATCCCGGATCTCTGCCCAAACTTTCGACATTTTTCCAATTTTTAATCCGTTTCCTTATTGGCATTATAATACTCCTGTTATCTCCAATGCTATCTTCTCTCAAGTTTCGAATATTACAAATGAAACCGACAAACGAAACAGAAGCGTTGAAATAATTAACACAGTCTGGCAAAACTCTCTTCATATTTATACTGACGGATCACACAATCCCACATCTAATCATGTTGGTTGTGGTCTTCATATACCACAACTAAAATACTCCAAAGGTTACCGACTTAATAACGGTGTATCTATTTTTTCTGCGGAACTTTTTGCGATTCTCCTTGCCTTGGAATGGATTGAAGATGTGAAACCTATGCATTCCTGTATCTTTAGTGATTGTCAAAGTGCCATTCAAAGCATATTCCAGCATTTTCCTGAAAATAAAATTGTATGTGATATTCGGTTCGCTCTTCTAAATATTCACAGGCAAGGGAACGCTGTCACATTTGAATGGGTTCCCGGCCACTGTGGCATTCCCGGTAATGAAACTGTAGACAAAGTTGCCAAATTGGCGACACAACGAGCTGAAAGTGACTGCTGCATTCCACTGTCCCACTCAGAAATTAAACATGTCCTTAAAGAACAACTAAAAGAAATTTGGACGACTATGCTCCCAAAACTGGACCCCAAAAAACACACAAAACTAACCCCCTCCTTCTCGTTTCAATGCTGGGGCCTTAAACGTAAACAAGAAGTAACCTTCCATAGATTAAGGTTTGGAACATGTAGAGGTCTTAATGACTTTTTATATAAGTTTGGCCATCATCCAAATGGGTTATGCGATACATGTCTTTCCCCTGATAACATCGAACATTTCTTATTGGTCTGTACAAAATATATCACCCAACGACATAAACTTCAGAGAACTCTCAAATTATCTCCAACAGAAATGACCGTTAATCATATCTGTCAACATAAAAACTGCCTTGCAACTCTACAATATATAAATGATTGTAATATGTCCGTTTAATTTTCTATTTAATTTAGAGCCCTCCTGATTTGCTGGTGTTGCTTATATGTGGGGGGGAGGGGTGCGGGTGGCTCGTTGGATGTTACAGGGCTGCCTTTTCATCACTCGGAGGTACGCGGACCTGAGAACATTACCAGCAGGTTGGGGAGCTCGGGCTCCCTAGTTTGCTGGGATACGGCCGACCTTGCGGGAGCCTCATGGTGGCGCTGTGTATATCTCGCGGGTTTCTCGCGCCTAACCTCCCCACATACCTAACTAGACTATAGTTATAGCGCCGCTTCGCGGCGCTATCTGCTAAATTATGCGTTAATGGCACACAGGGCACATAAGCTGCCAAAAGTGCCAACCACAAATTACAACAACAACAACAACATTACGATATTACACTCTAGCTCTAGTCGGTAGTCCTCGTACTAGTATGGCTTTTAGTTTTATCATTTGTTAACCTCGCATTGCTATGAGAAGGATGATGATGAACGTTTGCCCAGTGATCCCCTAGACCTAAACATGGAAATATTGTCGTGGACAAGGTACCAAACCAAACGCACCGACGCTGACGCTCCGAAACTAAGCCTACCGTCAAGGAACGCAATTTGTCGGCGTCGGCTCCCTATGATCGCGCTGGTCACATCGCTTTTTCTGTACGCAGTTTTAAACACGATTTTGATGTCACGTGAAGTCGTAAAGGTAAAATAACATGTCTTTTGTTCTTCTTTTCTCTTCCGACTTGAAGTCGGAATTATATTAGTTTTGGGGTTGTGCCCCCAAAGCCCATTTTCATTATGTTTCCGCTTATTTGCAATTCTTATTGTATATTGTTGAAATTGAAAATAATTGTTAAAAAATTAAGACTTGCGTCACTGGTGACGTTGTGCTTGACTGCTTGTCGAAAAAACACATCTAGCATCTTTCACAATCATGCTGCTCTTCAATTGCAGTTTTTAACATCAACACCTTTTTAAACTAGCCCTTATATACAGAAAGATTTATTTACCCTAAAGTGGGTCGTATGAATAAATTAGCATTGTATTTTAATACATATAGCCTATACCAGTTTTCACAGATGTCGTAGCATCTGTATATGAATAAAGAATAAAAGCAAATGGTTTAAGCATATACTTAAACTATAAGCAATACTCGTTACTCTTTAGCATTTGATAGAATATTATTATTTGTTCCGTTCGGTATGAATAAAAAAAGAAAGAGTAAATGTTATCAACTACTAGTAATTTTTGTCATTTTTCAAAGTTGGGTCGAGCTATCTTGAAAAAATAGAAGCATACTAGTATGCAAAGGAGCTTTTATATAATATGTGGTTTGGTAGGAAAGGTATAGGATAGGTGCAGGTAATATGGGCCCATTAAGCTCATTTGCATAATTTGCATAAAGATAGATAAAATCATTCTAAAGAAACATTGGTTATTGGAATCAGTAACAACTACCCTTCCTTTTGATGATATAATTTAAACCATGTTGTATCCATTTATGACAGTTACATTCAAATTATGACGTCATCACCAAAGGTCCCATATTACCTGCAGTGCAGGTAATATGGGACGTATGGTAATTTGTATATGATAATATAATTTTCAAATGCAATTTCATTCCGCTCTATCACATTTATCGCGTCCCATATTACCTGCACCTTGTTGCGCTCCCGGAGCTCCCATTAAATGCATAATAAATCCTAAAACAATTATACACAGGACCCCACACCTTCAATACAATCAAAACACTTCATAAGCATCCTAAATATGTCAAGAATTCAGCTCACCCTCTGGTCAGTTTTTAATATCAGTACATTCCATGAAATATCTATTTTTAGATCAGAGCAAAAAAATACTGTCAACTTAACATACATTGTCAAATTTTGATTATTTCTTCACCGAGATCTCCGTTCCCGAACAAATTAGTCATGTTGGCAGCGATGGCAATGAGTTATCGCAACTATTGAGAGCGCTATTTCTTGTCTCTGAAGCTTTATAGTTAAATAGGCGCCGAATTTAATTCATGCGTCCCATATTACCTGCAGTCCCATATTTAATTACCTGCACGTACCCTACGTGGAAGAGGGAATGTTTAGGATAAAAATACAAGCAGGTGTACTGGGTTTGGAGAACGAAATGAGACGTGGATGACAGATCATTTCTTGCAACATTCTGGGGTTGGAAAGACAGTATGGATTTCTGAACAATAGAAAACACACTTTCCTACTTAAATCACCGGGAAACTGTTGTTTTGACGGCGATTACACATCGTGTCATCGGTGAAATCGCCGTAAAAATAATTCCAATCGGGGCCCAATTAAGCCACCTCAAGGTTAAGTAAAAACGCCGTGAAAATACAATGACTCCCTACTAGTCTCGTACGCCCATTTGCACCTTTGCGGTCTAGCTCATTAACTTTGTGGTAGAGTTGATCAGTTAATTTGTACACAAAAGTTGTGGTCCAGTCCTCTCCTAAATGCTCGCCGTTATATATGCTAGGTTCTGCTAGCTAGGTTCCCACTGTCGGTGCGATCCGTTACGAACGCCACGATTGGCCATTTGTAGCTGATCGTGGAATGTTCGTTTTCTTTTCTGAAATTTCACGTTTTGATACGAGTTGATGCGAGTCGATACGTTCTGGTACGATTTGGTACGCTTGGATGCGATATAATCACGATTGGTCAATTTCAGGTGACACGATCTGTCAGGATCTGGTCTCCCGTTCAGATACGATCAGATACGTTCCGAAAGGATTGTCCCGATTGAGTCCCCGATTGGGTCCCGATCTGACACGATCAGCACGATCGGGGTCCCCGATTTGGGACAATCTGGTACGTTCCGATACGTTCCGATACGTTCCGATACGATCATCACAAACTGATGCGCTCTGTTGCGATCACATATGATTGTGGTCGCGATGTCTTTCACGATCGGGATCGAGAGTGATCACGATTTGAGCCACGATTAGACCACGACCGGTATATATACAACCCGACTGACCATGGACTTCATTGTTTCTTGAACTTCTACAGAGTGAAGACTACAACCCAAAATCAGATCGCAGCGCATCTCAACAGAGGCGGTGTTTGTCTTGTCCAAGGTTGATCCCGTTCACCACGACCATTATTACGTTCTGATGCGATGAAAACGATTACAAATTAATCGTGTTGATCGTAGAAAATGTTTGAACCGTTCAAAAATCGTGGCGCGATTCGTGATCGGTTCGTGATGATCGTATCGGAACGTATCGGAACGTATCGGAACGTATCGGAACGTATCGGAACGTATCGGAACGTATCGGAACGTATCTACACGTACCAGATCGTCCCAAATCGGGGACCCCGATCGTGCTGATCGTGTCAAATCGGGACCCAATCGTGGACTCAATTGGGACAATTCTATCAGAACGTACCTGATCATCGAATGGGAGACCAGATCGTGACAGATCGTGTCACCTGAAATTGACCAATCGTGACTATATCGCATCCAAGCGCCCCAAATCGTACCAGTAGGGGAGAGCAGGGCTAGTCCGCCCTAAGGGCGAGTCCGCCCACCACATGATTTTTCACCACTACAGCCGTGGAGGAAGTTGTGATGATGTAATTAGATCACGCAGGACATGGTAAAACTCATATAATAGCTGAACGAGCAGGCTCAACAAGCTCACGAAGTTATCATCAAAACACTGTTTACATATCATGTAAGTAAACATTTCTTGTATCAATAAGGCCATGTTCACACAGCGTTTTAGCTAAAACGGTTTTAGTTAAAACGGTAGATCACCACGGGTTGTCGGTCGTAAAACTAAAACACCGAGCGTTCAGACACCGTTTTAAGTATAGCAAGTTTTAACTTCATAGCATTTTATTTCAGTCTGGGGTCACGTAGAACTTCCGCTCATTTACATATTTTGCGCGCTACATAATTCATGTGCACATCCCAGATCCTTTAGTTTCTTGGACAGTCGTTTGTAAATTTTGGAGTTTCTTGTAAGGGGATCATCAAGGGCCCTCTGCACGTCCTCCTCGGCCCACACCGCTACGAGAGCCTTAACTTCCACCCTCGACCAATTCGCACCGCGCGGTACTTTTTTTGATCCTTTCTCTACACCTTTTTCTAAACCCTTCTCTGCAGTTGATGTCGTCGGAGCATTGGCCATGATGGTAAACAGAATTGAAAGTACAGCTAGCGTTAATAATCGACAAAAATACACGAATAAACTAGATATAACAACGCAACCGAAAGCAGTTTAAAACGCTGCAATGGCGGCTGTTGATGGCGTGGGTGTATGCGTGTGGCATGGCTACACAACCGCATGCATGTAAACAACCGTGCTTGTTTACACCAAAAGCGCGCCACAAAAAGAGCTTATGGAAGTGTTTTAGCTAAAACCGTTCACACACTGTACTAAAAACTAAAACGGTCAGAGTTTTAGCTAGACCCTCCCTCCGAGGTGTTTTAAATCACCGTTTTAGCGGCGAGATAAAACCGATTCTGTTGAAACTAAAACTGTTCACACATCGTTTTAGCTAAAACTTTTAACCAAATCGAGTTCAACTAGTGTTTTAAGCGAATTTAAAACGGTGTGTGAACGCACCCTAATATTGTATAAACCCCAAGACATAAACAAGTATTGTTTTTATAAGTGGTTGTCATTTAGAAGATAATAGACTTGCCAAAATAACTATGCAGTTATGAACTCGGTTTACTGTGTTAATGACTTATACGACGTGATAAAACACAAGATGAGCTCTTGGGGCACGTTTGCCCGATATAGAGTGGGTTCGCCCTGTGGCGGACTTGCCCCACGGTGATGGGCGGACTTGCCCCATCAAATTGATATGCCTATTATTTATTTAGGCAAGCTAAATATATATATTTAAAGGTGAAATAAACATATATATAGAGATATGTAACAGGATGAAATTGTATGCCCCCCTTTTTTTTTGATAACCTAGACCACACAGTCCTAGGTTGATAAATCATTAAGAATGGGTTGGTTGTTTGGCAGCGCGAGTGGGCGGTTGGCAGCAGACCTTGCAGCCAACCACAGACCCTTGAGGAGGGAATGTCCAGTTCAGTGACCGGTCCTTTCACTTGGCCACTGGACTCCATTAGAGGCAGACTGTTAGGAGAAATTGCTCCAGTTAATCTGTCTCCTGTCTCCACATTGGAACCTGCCCTACTCATAAAATTCGTCCCCTGTCCTGCTCTAGGTGAGTTTGATATTACTATACTTATATTCCTAGGTTGAAGGTTCATTCTTTCCTTGAAAGTTTAGACTAAGTCGCCATCCGTCATTGCTTTATGTATATCTTTTGCTTGTTATGTTGGCACTGTATTTTCAGTGGTTTCCAACTTAAGTTGCTAGTTACAAGTTGCCCACATCACTATAGTACCCATGTTCCGCCACAAAGCTTCTAGTTAATGAGTTGTCAATGTGATTTTTCTTACTTCTACAAAGTTTAGACAAGCAACATGTGAATTGCATTTCCCTTTGATATTTGAACTGATCTATGTATGATTCTATATTGGATACTCTTTTTATCGGGACTGGACGATGCATTCCGAAAGTGGCATATATTACGATTTATTATTTTCCACGATGTTACAGAACATCAGCTTTTCGATTTGATTTTAAATTCTATTTTATCTTGCCATTGTTTTATAAGTGACTTGTGGCGACTCTAGTCTAAATACAGTAACACTTTAGAAGTTAAAGGACTGGACTACAAGACCCACACCTTGCTCCTGCACTTCTCAGAAATTACCAATGAACTTTTAGTAACCTCGACTGTTGTCCCAAGAGACTATCCCACTGCATCTGGTTATCGTTGACATGATGTATTATAAGTTCTGATTTATTTAATATCCATTCCCAATAACAGTTTCCTTTTGTGACTTTTACATTTTGAAGTGTGTGGTTCTTGTAGTACCAGTTCTGTGAATTTATAGTTATTATACTTGATATTTACTACAGTGTTGCATTTTGATATTTTAGCTTATAGTTTGATATTTAGCATTTTTCTTAGTTACTCTATATTCCTTTTAAATTTACTGTTGATGACTAATTATTTGAACAGTCCAATACTTATTCACTTTTGACCTTGTTATTACTTTTAAACTTTCTTAATTCTGAAGGTACTTTAGTCATTTCAGTGAAGTGTTGTGCGTGGTAAACGTGATAAATTACAAAACCACCTGTTGCTTTAATAAGACATTGTGTGGCAATATTCTTATGTTTGGGGTTACACTTTCTGGCCTAAATGTCCTTGGCAGTAATCAATCATTTCTCTGTAGGATGGTGCTGCGGCTGAGGGCTTTGACCAGCGGTAATAACCATGACCTGGCCTCACCCAAGTTCTTATTAAAGGGACACTTTGATTTTAAAACATGCACTCTATATATTTGTTGTTACTTTTTAGTTTAGGCATGCACGTATTATATTATTTTAGTATATTATTCACTTGGCCACTGGACTCCATTAGAGGCAGACTGTTAGGAAAAATTGCTCCAGTTAATCTGTCTCCTGTCTCCACATTGGAACCTGCCCTACTCATAAAATTCGTCCCCTGTCCTGCTCTAGGTACAAACACATTATCTGCAGAGAACATAACAGCAGAGAGTACCGTTAGAGTAGTCAAGACTAGACAGTGGTTCGTGGCTGTTCGGATCTGCTTTTATCAGGACAAGTTCATCCTCTGATCAAGGATTGAACAAAAGCTACGTCCCGGACTCCAGCAAGCTACCCCGGTACATTAACTTCAACTCCTAGAACTTTCGTCCACCTGTGTGACCTGTTCTACCATTTATCCTGCAAGTCCCCAGAGACCCCCCCTTCAGTTGGAGTTCAGTCGGAGTTTAATCAAGTCTGCAGCAAGATAGGCCATTTCAACTTAATAATTTAATAATCTTTTCATTTATGTATATTTTTACTGTGTAATGTTTGTCGAGACCAACTGGGTATTTAACTTGTGTGCTTACTATTTTACAGAAAGATAGTACATTACACGCAACAGCGTAATTAAATCTTCCCCTTTTTAAACTAGTCTGGAAAAAGAATAAAAATAACCTTGTTTACCTAAAAGAAGCGTGAACTTTAAGAAATATATTGTGTACAGTGTGAGTCGCATTTATAGCACACACAAACCTGTTACATAATTGGCGCCCAATGTGAGGTTTACGCTGTATTTTTTTCCAACTGAATGTGTGTTCCGAAATTACACCATTCGAAGGCTAGTTTTGAGGCCCACAAATTCTTTCTCGACATTTTTCTATTTTTGAATTTGGCCAGTTGCCATATTTTTGTTTATATTTTTTTGCTGCTTGACATTCGTCTTCATTTTTTTATTGATAGGACCTTGTGTTGCACTTTTATTGTTGGGATCGTTTTAATTTCCCTCTGGCTTTCTTACACTTTTGTGCGATTTAACCGATTTAGTTTGTTTTCTTTTTTTCAGTTCATCCCCTCTATCCAATATTATTTTATAACTGTTTTTTTAATTTTCGGGGTTATAGTTCAAATATTTCATTTTACACTTTGATTTGTATTTTTGTGCATTGTTAATCGTGCATTGATTTTAAGATGGAAGTTTCACCTTTGCGAAGGTTCACACGCAGTTCTGTACTTGTAGCCAACATACCTAGTCATGCCACTGTTGAGCAGGTACAGCGGCACATGAGTTGGGCAGGTGTTGTCCAATCCGTAAGCAAATTGCATCATACGGCTGGCGACTATGGCATATACTTATACTGCCATTATCGCTTCCCTGATGCAGCCAATAATGCCATTCAGAACTTAGACAGACAACCCTTCCTCAATGGTTACCCACGTGTCTTGCCGTCACTTAGGCAACCACCCCCTCCCGGGACGGAGCCAATTCCTATGGCTTCGCTTCTCCCATCTCCAACAAATGTTTTTCCGTCTTTGCCCTCTCTTCCGGTACTTCACCCGCCAACGCCACCTCCAATAGTACAAACCTCTGACCAACCGCAATCCTACGAGCCGTTAGTCCATTCGCCATCTATTGGACATATCAGCATAGCGCCGCAAGCTGCTGCGGCTTACCCACCAGTTGTGCCGGTACTGCACCCCCACTTTCCTCCAGCGCCTATTACAACTCAGTCTCATGCATTTGCACCCCCACTGCCTGCGCCACCATCACTGCATTTGCAGCACCCAACTTCTAGCCACACTAGTGCACCAGCACCGAATATTTCACAACCCCAGAGTCAAGCCGACATACTTGAGCAGGTCCGGCAAATTCTTTATTCTGCTCACTTGCCCATCCCTGCCCCCAACCTCCCTCCACCTCCACCTTCATCGTGGCATACCAATAGTGTACGACCTCAACATCCTGTGCCGACATATCCTGCACTTGCTCCTCCTCCTCTGCCCACTGGCTACGTTCAGCCACCCCGACTTTCCGTATTCATGGGGGACAATGTCAATAAAGGTCATGGAATAGATTTTGATAGTTGGCGTTTTGAGGTCGAGTCTTTGCTTCGGGATGGTACCTACTCTGAGAGGGTTCTGGTGCCGTATGTCCGACAGTCCATTCGGGGAGAGCCCAGCCGCCTCATTCAAACGCTTGGTCCCAATGCATCTATTCAGCAGCTGATCCAAGAGCTGGAAGCCAGCTACGGCACTGTACAAGATGGGCCAGCCCTCCTGCAGAAGGCTTACAACAGCCAGCAGGAGGACCAGGAGTCTGCAGCAGCGTTTGGCAGGCGCTTGAAACTCCTGGTGTTTGATGCTTGCCGTCGTGGTGGCCTACCCCAGACATCAATGGACACGGTCCTTTGCCAGATTTACTGGCGGGGACTCCGAGATCAGGAGGTGCGACATGCTTGTCGCCACTTGAGGGACACAGCGGATGATTTTGACCACCTGGTCCGTCTAGTCCGAAAGGGTGAGCAAGAGGTGCAAACGATCACCCGACGACCAGCAAAGGCCCAGTCTTCACGCCCACCAATCCTTCAACAACACCTTGCCCCCACCCCGCCCGTGCCACCCCCCCACCAAAGCCTTCACCGATGCTCTTTCTGAGATACACACCACTCTGGCAGAGCTCAAAGTGGCCATGAAACCCACACCTGCAATTGCCAACCCTCCTTCTCTCATGAGTCTTTCCCTTGTTCAGAAGCCTGTGGCAGGCCCAGCAACTCCTATCGAATGTTTTCGATGTGGTCAAAAAGGTCACATCTCCAAAGGCTGCCGTAATCCACCCAAACAAGCCAACACTCCCCACTCATCAGGGCAGTTAAACAGATCCCTGCCTCCACAGAGGGGAATGTGGCAGGCAGCGGCACAGCACCCACCAGTGACCCCCACAGCCCCACGAATGTAATCCCCAGATTGGTAGGAGGTGCCAATGAAGCCGATGCTTTTGTTGAGGGTGTCCAGTGTCGGTGCCTTATTGACACAGGTTCCCAAGTTACAACTCTTTCGCACTCGTTCTACAATCACCACCTCCCCCATGTTCCAATCCAACCACTAAGTAAACTTCTTCATGTCCAGGGCGCGAGTGGTACGTCTGTTCCCTTCCTCGGGTACATTGAGGTTCAAATCTCTTTCCCTATCAAACTCAGAAATGGTCCAGCTGCGTTTTGGACTTTGGCACTTATAGTCCCTGACACGTCTTACCATGCTGAAGTCCCCTTACTGGTGGGTACCAATGTCATTACCCAGTGCAAGTCCCAGTGTTTTCAATCGTATGGAACACGATTCTCCCAAAGGCTGACCATGCCGGACGCCTGGAGACTTGCACTAAAATCTCTCAAGGCCCAAGAGGTTGACAAAAGGAGAGACCTAGGAGACGTACGTGCAGCCAGCAATCAGACCATTTTAATTAACTCCAACGAAATGGTGATTGTCCCTGGGTTCCTAAAAGCTCGACCATTGGGAGCAAAATGTCAGGTGATGGTTGAACCATCAAATAAAAGCACCTTACCTGGCAACCTTGAAGTCATTCCTGCCGTTGCTACCCTTAGGTCCAATGCCAACCAACTCAGTATTCCGGTTGCCATAAGAAATGTGAGTAGCAAAACAATAACCATCGGACCGAGAACTGTTCTATGCAAGGCAGAACAGGTTGCCTCCATTGAGCACCTATCTAATGGAGCGACGGGATGCACAGATGAGGGTTCATCGTCCAACTCCTCATGTGCAGCTGATGCCTTTCTTGACCAGTTTGACTTTTCGAAATCCCCAATAGAAATGGCAGACCTCGCCCGGGTGAAGAATTTCCTTGCCCAACGGCAGGATGCGTTCTCTACCGGCGACACTGACCTCGGCCACACCACCACTGTTAAGCACGACATCAAGCTTACGGATGACATTCCCTTTAAAGAACGGCATCGTCGCATCCCCCCTGCCCAGTACGATGAGGTGCGGCACCTGATAAAGGATATGATTGATGCCGGAGCTATCAGGGAGTCTCATTCCCCTTGGGCATCCCCAGTCGTCTTGGTACGAAAGAAGGATGGCTCCCTTAGGTTTTGCGTAGACTATCGTCGGCTGAACGCCCGGACAATACGTGATGCCTACGCACTGCCAAGAATTGAGGAGACCCTGGATGCCCTGCATGGTGCTATATGGTTTTCATCCCTGGACTTGAAGTCGGGCTACTGGCAGGTCGAAGTTCGAGAAGCAGACAAAGCAAAGACGGCCTTTACAACCCCACTTGGGTTTTACGAGGCCAACCGTATGCCGTTTGGGCTCACCAATGCCCCTGCCACGTTCCAGAGGCTCATGGAACGGTGTGTTGGTGACCTCAACCTAAAGACGTGCCTTGTCTACTTAGATGATATCATCATCTTCTCGAGCACCTTTGAGGAACATCTCGAACGACTAGAGTCAGTATTTGCTCGTCTCCAAGACCATGGGCTTAAACTTAAGCCGTCCAAATGCCATCTATTCCGCACCTCTGTCAAGTACTTGGGCCATGTCATATCGGCCAATGGTGTCGAGACAGACCCGGATAAAATGGCTGCCTTGAAGAGTTGGCCAGTTCCCCAAAATCACCAGGAGGTTCGATCATTCCTGGGGTTTGCTGGGTACTATCGGCGGTTCATTGCAGGATACTCAAAGGTAGCCAAGCCGCTACATACACTAACAGTTGGGCTCCCAACTAAACGGAAAACCCGTCCTCCCAAGAAACATAAACCCCCACCATTCACCTGGACCCCTGACTGTCAGAAAGCCTTTGAGACTTTGATTGCCCACTTGACGACAGCGCCAGCACTGGCATACGCCGACTTCAGCCAACCGTTCATCCTGCACACTGATGCAAGCCTCATTGGACTTGGAGCTGCTCTGTACCAACTCCGGGGAGGTAAAGAGCGTGTTGTGGCGTATGCTAGTCGTGGCCTATCAAAGAGTGAGCAAAACTACCCTGCTCACAAGCTAGAATTCCTCGCCCTCAAGTGGGCAGTCACCGATAAGTTTCATGACTATCTCTATGGAAATCAGTTCAAGGTTGTGACTGACAACAATCCCCTAACATATGTATTGACAACTGCCAAGCTAGATGCCACTGGTCATCGTTGGCTAGCTGCGCTTTCTGCGTATAACTTCACACTAACGTACAGAAGGGGCACGCAGAACGGTGATGCAGATGGTCTATCCCGACGTCCCCACCCTCCCAAATCGGAACAGACTACCATAGCGACGGTCGGTAATGAGGTGTTTAAGGCTATTGTAGGTTCTCAGGGCGCAAACTTGGCCAGACAGTCTCCTACCCCTCATGTCCCACTCGTCGAGGCACTTGCCTTACAGGGTAGTGCTGTTCCTGCTGCAATGGATGATCCTCCTCTGTGGCCTGGACAAAGCCCTTTGCCACAGGTAACCACGGAGGAGTGGATAAACCACCAGAAAAGTGACCCTGTTCTAGCTAGGGTTATCGAGTACAAAGAAAGTGGCCACCGTCCTGATAGACGACAAAAACAATCAGAACAACGCGATGTCCTCTCTATCCTAAGAGATTGGGACAAACTAGTATTTCGAGATGGTGTTCTCTTCCGACAACGCCGAGAGCGAGATGGGGAGAAGATTTTCCAACTGCTCCTCCCCAGGACTTATCATGACCTGGTTTTCAAGGCTCTTCATGATGAGGCTGGTCACTTTGGACGTGAACGCACCCTGGACCTCGTTCGTTCTCGGTTCTTTTGTCCCCATATGGCTGATGATATCGACATGAGAATACGGACATGTCCACGGTGTACCCGAAGGAAGCTCCCTCCAGCGGCTGCCCGTACGGCACCTATGGTCAGTATCATGACGAGTGAGCCTATGGAATTGGTGTGTATTGACCATCTTTCTCTGAAGACATCTGGAGATTCACAGGCTAGTATTCTTGTAATCACTGACCATTTTAGCCGCTACGCGCAAGCCATCCCCGTCCCAAACCAAACCGCAAAGACGACAGCACGAGTCTTGTTTGACAATTTTATTGTCCACTATGGTTTTCCAGGCAGGCTACATTCAGATCAGGGAAGAAGTTTTGAGTCTGGGGTGATTCAACACCTTTGCAAAGTTACCGGCATTGTAAAGAGTAGAACAACTCCCTACCACCCCCAAGGCAATGGCCAAGTAGAGAGGTTTAATAGAACTCTCCTCGAGATGCTTGGTACACTGCCAGAGGAGAAGAAAGTAGTCTGGAAAAAGTATGTTGCACCCCTGGTGCATGCGTACAATTCCACAAGAAACGATGCCACCGGATTTCCCCCCTACTATCTTATGTATGGGAGACACCCAAAACTTCCGGTTGATATCTTTCTTGGCCTGGAAACCAGAGAACCGTCCACAAGGACCCAGCATGAATATGCGGAACAACTTAGGCAGCGTCTTGCCGCCGCATACAAGTTGGCTTCTGCCCATGTCAAGACGACAAATAATCGAAACAAGGCTCGTCACGATATCAACGTCAGGGCTGCCACTCTCCATCCAGGAGACAGAGTCCTGGTCCGAGTGGTTGCCCCAACTGGCAACTACAAAATAGCGGACAGGTGGGAGGCAAGTGCCTACAAGGTGGTAAAGCAGGTGAACCCTGACATCCCTGTGTATGTTGTCCAACGGGAGGGTGGAGGCTCAACTCGAACACTCCATAGAAACCTGCTGTTGCCCTTCAACTCTTTGCCACAGCCAGCCTCTGCACCCAGTGCCAAACGCCGAATTTTCCCACCACTTGAAATTGACGACGCTGCATCGTCAGATGATGATGACAGTGATGTCCCGACTCATGCAGGGATTCTAGAACCTGAACGTGCCACGGTCAGTTCGGAGGAGGCATTGGAGGATACTGTAGAGCACAATACCCCTTCCACTGATGGTTCTTGCACTGAACGCCCCTTGAGGCCACGTAGGCATATCAAACCCCCTGACCGTTTGGGATTTTCCCAGTTACATATTGCGTCCCAGGCAAATAGTAGTAACGTGCCAGAGTGGAAGGAAAAAGCGCAGTTCCTCTATTCCATAATAACCCAACTTGGCCCTGGAGAACAAGCAAAGGACACGTGTATTGCAGCAATTGTTAAACTCATTAGCGCGAACTAGATAGAGCTTATGGAGGTGGTATTGGCTGTGGGTCTAAACTAGTTTTTATTTTTTAAGGCATATATATATTTTTGTCTATGTCGGGACGACATTCAGAAAGCAGGCAAGAGTGTAACAGGATGAAATTGTATGCCCCCCTTTTTTTTTGATAACCTAGACCACACAGTCCTAGGTTGATAAATCATTAAGAATGGGTTGGTTGTTTGGCAGCGCGAGTGGGCGGTTGGCAGCAGACCTTGCAGCCAACCACAGACCCTTGAGGAGGGAATGTCCAGTTCAGTGACCGGTCCTTTCACTTGGCCACTGGACTCCATTAGAGGCAGACTGTTAGGAGAAATTGCTCCAGTTAATCTGTCTCCTGTCTCCACATTGGAACCTGCCCTACTCATAAAATTCGTCCCCTGTCCTGCTCTAGGTGAGTTTGATATTACTTTTATCTTACTTATATTCCTAGGTTGAAGGTTCATTCTTTCCTTGAAAGTTTAGACTAAGTCGCCATCCGTCATTGCTTTATGTATATCTTTTGCTTGTTATGTTGGCACTGTATTTTCAGTGGTTTCCAACTTAAGTTGCTAGTTACAAGTTGCCCACATCACTATAGTACCCATGTTCCGCCACAAAGCTTCTAGTTAATGAGTTGTCAATGTGATTTTTCTTACTTCTACAAAGTTTAGACAAGCAACATGTGAATTGCATTTCCCTTTGATATTTGAACTGATCTATGTATGATTCTATATTGGATACTCTTTTTATCGGGACTGGACGATGCATTCCGAAAGTGGCATATATTACGATTTATTATTTTCCACGATGTTACAGAACATCAGCTTTTCGATTTGATTTTAAATTCTATTTTATCTTGCCATTGTTTTATAAGTGACTTGTGGCGACTCTAGTCTAAATACAGTAACACTTTAGAAGTTAAAGGACTGGACTACAAGACCCACACCTTGCTCCTGCACTTCTCAGAAATTACCAATGAACTTTTAGTAACCTCGACTGTTGTCCCAAGAGACTATCCCACTGCATCTGGTTATCGTTGACATGATGTATTATAAGTTCTGATTTATTTAATATCCATTCCCAATAACAGTTTCCTTTTGTGACTTTTACATTTTGAAGTGTGTGGTTCTTGTAGTACCAGTTCTGTGAATTTATAGTTATTATACTTGATATTTACTACAGTGTTGCATTTTGATATTTTAGCTTATAGTTTGATATTTAGCATTTTTCTTAGTTACTCTATATTCCTTTTAAATTTACTGTTGATGACTAATTATTTGAACAGTCCAATACTTATTCACTTTTGACCTTGTTATTACTTTTAAACTTTCTTAATTCTGAAGGTACCTTAGTCATTTCAGTGAAGTGTTGTGCGTGGTAAACGTGATAAATTACAAAACCACCTGTTGCTTTAATAAGACATTGTGTGGCAATATTCTTATGTTTGGGGTTACACTTTCTGGCCTAAATGTCCTTGGCAGTAATCAATCATTTCTCTGTAGGATGGTGCTGCGGCTGAGGGCTTTGACCAGCGGTAGTAATCATGACCTGGCCTCACCCAAGTTCTTATTAAAGGGACACTTTGATTTTAAAACATGCACTCTATATATTTGTTGTTACTTTTTAGTTTAGGCATGCACGTATTATATTATTTTAGTATATTATTCACTTGGCCACTGGACTCCATTAGAGGCAGACTGTTAGGAGAAATTGCTCCAGTTAATCTGTCTCCTGTCTCCACATTGGAACCTGCCCTACTCATAAAATTCGTCCCCTGTCCTGCTCTAGGTACAAACACATTATCTGCAGAGAACATAACAGCAGAGAGTACCGTTAGAGTAGTCAAGACTAGACAGTGGTTCGTGGCTGTTCGGATCTGCTTTTATCAGGACAAGTTCATCCTCTGATCAAGGATTGAACAAAAGCTACGTCCCGGACTCCAGCAAGCTACCCCGGTACATTAACTTCAACTCCTAGAACTTTCGTCCACCTGTGTGACCTGTTCTACCATTTCTCCTGCAAGTCCCCAGAGACCCCACCTTCAGTTGGAGTTCAGTCGGAGTTCAATCAAGTCTGCAGCAAGATAGGCCATTTCAACTTAATAATTTAATAATCTTTTCATTTATGTATATTTTTACTGTGTAATGTTTGTCGAGACCAACTGGGTATTTAACTTGTGTGCTTACTATTTTACAGAAAGATAGTACATTACACGCAACAGCGTAATTAAATCTTCCCCTTTTTAAACTAGTCTGGAAAAAGAATAAAAATAACCTTGTTTACCTAAAAGAAGCGTGAACTTTAAGAAATATATTGTGTACAGTGTGAGTCGCATTTATAGCACACACAAACCTGTTACAGATATATCCTTAAATATAACAATGTCAGGTTGTAAAACTAGCACTAATAATACCCATGCTAAGATGTTATGAAACCAGAACACTTTGATAAATCAAGTTTTTTAAATGTCATGAGCTATAGATAACATTATGGGTTACCATGACAAGTTGTTCCACGTTGTACTTTACACTCACCAAACAAACTGTTGATTACAATTTACAAGTTGTAGCTCAAAAATATTTAGTTTGCTAGTATTTTCAGTTTACATTCAGCAGTTTAAATATGAGAAAAGATTTACCCTCAAATATCATATATGCAATATATGATAGTTTGTGCATTGTTTTGACTTATTTTTTGAATATGGCGAACTTGCCCCACCATGTGGACGAACCTGCCCCAACAGGATGGGTGTGGGGTAAGTTCGCCCACTTGTCTTTATGTGTTACTCCTGTTACTGTAAGACCTGTCGTTCCGAAAATAATGGTGGTATTTAGCCAAGTAATAATGCTTTCACATGAAAAATGGATTTCTAGCCTGCAAATTTACATCTCTAGGCCAGTGAGAAAGGAAGTAGGACGGACTAGCCCCGCTCTCCCCTACGTATAGACTCGCACCAACTCGTATCCAAACGTGAAATTTCAGAAAAGGAAACACAAATTTCATGTTTAGCTACGAATGGCCAATCGTGGCGTTCGTAACGTATCGCACGACAGTGGGTACCTATCATTACCTGTCTGTCAAATGAATGGCAGCCTTTTCTTGAGAGTTTTTTTCAGGTACATGTACAAATACCGACAGACACAGAGAGATAATTCGTTCCGTGCCCATCGCGCGCCGGCGCCATGTATTTCGTACGTTGTGTGTACGCTGTGCGTGTTATGCCATCTAATGAATGGGGTACATTCTATTTTGTGTGTCTGATACCGGCCTTGAGCAGTGGGCCGGGGCGCGATGATTTTTTCTGCAGGTAGGTTGGTACATTAGCCAATCAGAACACAGATGGTGTTGACGTCATCGATGATGTTAGAGTTGTCTGGGACAACCCTAATCCCTAACCCCAACCCTAACCCTATAACCCCTAACCCTATAGTCAGATCCCAGACAACTCTAACATCATCGATGACGTCAACACAATCTGTGTTCTGATTGGCTAATAAATGTACACTATGTACCAACCTACCTGCAGATACAATTCTCGCTGCCCGGGGGTTCGCCCCCCCCCCCCCCCCCCACCCCCGAGCGCATCTAGGAGTTACGCCACTGAGTGAAGGCATAGTGATAGGCCGCACCCCTCAAAAGATTGACCGACAAAAAGTAAAGTGTAATAAGTCCTGGCTTTAATTTGGGTAATACTAGTTGGTAAGAAGTACAGCAGCTTTGGACAGTATGCATTTTTATAAACTTTTTACTTTGAAGTACTGCGGTTATGAAAAAAATATATGACGTTTTATCCCTACAAATTTGAATCTGAGAAGCGTTACTGCAGTGACGTTTCTCAGACTGTGTATTCCAATGCAGATTATTCTTTCTGCGTGGACATAACCGCTCTAGATTTTGGGCAATATCTCAAAATCGCTACCACCTTTTGAAATGAAATTTTGACAGGTTAGTTTTATGGTATAGGGGGCCTATAACTATAACTATATAAGATTGAAACAAGCAATGGGTTCCAATTACCAAACGTATACGATCCCTTTGAACTATTTAAATTCGTTTATACACGAGCCATGTTTACACTTCTATAGTGTGTATCCCCCCCAAAAAAAAAAATAAAGTCACTAAAATGCGACAATTTTATATATTGTGCATGTATTATACAGACGGGTCTTATTAAGCTATCAAAGCGAACTCAAATATCGAGTGAGTTAGAAGGTATAAGCTTAATGAATGGGTCTGATTTGATGTAGGCGTTGCGGGCTTTCTCCGTTTTCCATCTGCCATGTTGTGCAACTAAGACATTTAAAGTGGACACGCATGCGTTACTCGCTGCCGTGTCACCACCCGACCTCGGACTATATTGAGACGTCATGGACTATTGGTTTGAGGGCTTCTAGGACGATCTCTCGTGTTCTGGTGTTAGCTTCTTTGATGTAGCAATGAGGCCAGTTGTAAGCGCTCAGCTTATATGCTGGTCGGGTTACGTAACCACAGGTATGCAAGTGTGGAGACACTTGCACCTGTCGTTCGAAACCGAAAAGAAATTTCACGGTATGCCTGCTGCATTAGCCTCTGTCATGACCTTTCTAAGAGGTCAAAATTGTCAAAATGGCGTCGCTTAACAACAGCAACAACGTGTGTCGTCGATGTCAGAACTTTATGGCTTACGACAGAGCTCCAACGGCTGTGGCTATTTAGGAAGAATAAACGGTAGGCATAAGGCTAAATGTCATCCCAAACCGTAAAATTATAAAATTATGTAAATAACAATGAAATATAATTTGAATTCTATAAATAATAATGAAGTACAAGTTGAAGAGGGTTGCATTCCTTTCCACGAACCAGGCATAAGGGTCACACAATACATTCAAAGAAAGTATTTAAATGTGTTTTTTTAGAAAGAGAGAGGTGGGATTTTTCTCCTCATACTGTTTTGTGTACATTGACAAATAGGGTGGGAACCCTCTTCGACTTGTACTTCATTATTATTTATAGAATTCAAATTATATTTCATTGTTATTCACATAATTTTAGAATTCTACTTCGTACAAGTCTTCAGAGGGTTACATGTTCAAAGCTCACACAACAAAAAAGTGAGGATTAACCGAATTGAAGGAATAAATCAACTGATTTAATTCATTACTCATATTCTCATCATTATAAATAATGTGCAGCAGGTACAATATTATCACTATGAGACACACATCATTGGACAAAATACCATTGATATTCAAATTTCTAGGCGTCAAGAACTGCGTTTGCAAAGGTTGGTTCTTGTAGTGGCTTTTTGTAAAATCTCTCAAAGGTTCTGGCACTTGCCCAGTCTGCTGTGCTGAGTATGTCCTGTAGAGATACGCCATATGCTAGAGCAGTTAAGGTCGATGCACTTCGAAAACTGTGTGCGTTGAAGATATCTGTATTAGGCTCAGCTGACACTGAAAAACAGGCTGTAAAATGCGTTTCGCCCCAGCAACTCTGGGTCTACATTTTTAATGCACATATATGAGGTTCAATACATCACAAACACAAGGTAAAAGGTTCTCCACAACAAATTCTGCAGTTATTTGTTTATACCTCATTAAAAATGCACGTTTTGTGGTTTGAGGCCCTACAGTGGCACTTTCACTTTTAACAATACAGCACTGCGGCACCTGTATGACAAATCCTATACATTTTATATTAAAGAACAAGTGTTTACGTATTTTGAAAATACGTAAACAGCAAAATATCAAAATTGGCACACAGGGCCAGGGCGCTATGATTGCCATACGTGCCAATAAAACCTGCAAAAAAAAATATAAAAAAAATTGAATGAATTTTTTTTAAAACCTTTTCTGAACTGGTACACGTGACCATTGTTGTTCTTATAATATTAATATTAAAATATAATATTAACATTTTAATAAACCCCTAATTGTTACAAAGATAACCATTTTCTTCGTAAAACAAACAAGCTTATAATTAAAAATAAAAGGGCCAATAGATTAAGTCAAAGATTGGTATAATTGCAGAAAGAAACCATATTTATGTCAGCCAACTACATGTAATACATTGGTTAGCACTGAAGGATTTGTTCACAGCTTCACAGAGGACATATACATTGTAAATATCAAAAAATAAAATAAAGGTTTTAAAGAGTGGTTTTTCATAATGTGACTAGCATTAGTGTGAATTAGCTTTTAATTCAGCCAAATTACAGAATGAACCCAGTTTTACTAGCGATACATAGGGCCACAAGGAAATAAAAATGCACAACAATGCAAAACTATCCCCGTTCCGCAAACGCGACTGTCACAAGATGGCAGATAGCCGTTTTTTAAAACACAAGTTTCATCTTGCGAGGCCTTATTCATACAGTTTAGCAATGCGCCAGAGGCAAAGCCACAATAGACCGAAGCCAGGGTTTGGAAAACAGCACCCATTAAACGATGTTATCCGCCATCTTGTAACATTCGCGTTTGCAGAACGGGGATAGTTTTCACCTTTTTTACAGAAATTGGGCGAGATTAGACCGGTTTTATGGTTGGTGCTGGCTAGGTGAGTTGATAAAGTATACTCATAAAAAATGTGTATGAGGTAGACCGTGTAGCGGTATGGGAGTAATTTTATTTTGTTTTATGGTTTATATTGTTTAACGGCGGTTAACCTGTAAAAACCCTCTCTATCTATGGGGCTCCGCCCTTCGGGCGTAGGGAGCCCCATACAAAAAAGGCCATAGTTCTAGCGGTACAGCAAGCAGACAAACTTATCTAGAGTTGACAGAGTGCCTTCTTGCAATTGGAATTCGCTCCCTAGATATGTGAATGTTTCTTGAAACTCTGGGTGCTGTTCTCACTTTCACTATCATTTTACTATCTACGAACTGCCGATAACAGGTGTCGTGAAATCCCAGGTCGGACTGCCTTTCACATGCTTCTTCATAATGCAGATCAAGAAGGCCCACACGTTGGGCATGTTCGGCAATTTCGCGATCTCTGCCGCTGAACTCCACTCTTTGGAACTGAAAGTAAATCTATCCCATCTGAGACTTGTGAGGGTCTTAACAAATTTTACAGATTCAACGTGCATATAACACTTCAAACTAGTCACATTCTTTTGTTTTACGTCTGTCGGCGACGTTGACGCACCTGCAGTAGACGTCGCCATGTTTGATGAAAAATGTAGGTCATGTCATGACCGTCGACCCCGCACGGACAAACTGGTGTGGGATTGGACAATTCGTAACACGTGGTGCGATTGCGTCATTCGCAAACGGATTTTGTAACATGGCGCATTACGTCTTTGAACTTCTCTGATGCCAAAATAGTTCGCTCTTTGCAGCAGGATTATTAAATAACTGCAGGATAATAATATTATTATATGGAGAATTATTTTTCTAGTAATCTAAAGTCATTTATTTAGTCGGAACTGTTCAGAAAATTTACACCCATTCTTGCTGGATCGAAACAAACGAATTTGAGCACTCAGCTGAAGGCCTATATATATTCCTGCAGCTCGGAGTATGTTTTTCATCCATCTGGCTAATGTTGCAGTCGTCACTTTTTTGATGAGGTTTTCTGTAAAAACGAAAAGTTCAGTGCAAGGGTCTCGAAGCTTTTCTGTGCGACTGAGATAGTCTCTCAGGGTTAAAAGAACACATAACTTATGATTACCTTCAAATTTTTTGAGGCATATCTTATTATTACTAATCCTTTTTGCAGGACGATTAGTCTTGAGCAGTTTCATTATAACAATCTGACAGATATTATTGGAAACAAATAACGTATGTCTGCGGCGAGCGTCTGGGTTCGCTGAGCCGACACAAGAGCCAATAAAGCCAACAATTTCTCACTGAGGCTAAGTAACGAAAGATCTTTGTTGTCTGGTAAGGCTAAAATAATGATCTAAGAGTGTGGACACTTTCCACATTTTTGAATATTTCGGTTTTGGCGGTGTAGTATTAAAAATACCTCGGAGTAACCGAACGATAAGAGGGTGTTGCCCTACTGGATGTCCTCCTGTTAATGGGAGGGTTGTTGACTAAGCCGACCTGTATAGATTTAAGGTTGAGTAGGATTTTCCTTTGGAATGTTCATGTGCTAGAAAGTTAGCAATGGCTAATATAGAGGGCGCAATTGGATCGATTTCCCTTTCACTGCACCAGCTAGTCCAGCATTTCCAGGCAGATTCGTACTGTTTTTCTGTCCCCTGTCTCCAGGAGTTTGAGACGAGCTGGGAAGCTTCATTCGATAGTCCCTCTGTTTGCCACCGTTGCCTGAGATGGTCCAAGCGGCTAGTTTGAGGTTTGGGGTGTGGGCTTGCTGAGGTTGGTTGAAAACTGACCATGGTAGTTGAATTGGTTTGGCTACACACATCAGCAGGAGCTGAGGGAACCAGGCTTGAGCTGGCCACAATGGGGCGATTACTAGGCATCTGTCTGTCTTGTCCCTGGCAATTTTGTCCAGGATTCTAGGCAGCAAACAAAATGGAGGGAAAATGTTAGGAGATACATTTGACCAAGA
This sequence comes from Crossaster papposus, assembly GCA_037893245.1. NCBI lineage: Eukaryota > Metazoa > Echinodermata > Asteroidea > Velatida > Solasteridae > Crossaster > Crossaster papposus. Next base: position 1,144,362 of record JBAIAA010000087.1, on the reverse strand, counting down.
GATTGTAAAGGCATCAATTGCCCAAGCGTTTGGATCTTTTTTCCATGAAACGTAACAGTTAACTTTACGATTTTCACATGACGCAAAGAGGTCGACATTAGGGCAGAACGTTTTTCTGTACAATACCGTCAAAGATTACAGCTTTGAGGCTCAATTCTTTGTTCGACTCTTTTCTGGAAAGAGAGTCAGCAGTGACATTTAGTTTACCAGCAATATGCGTTGCAGATAGGGGAATGTTCTTCTGCAAACACCATTATTAAATTGTGGTTGTGATCTGATGTAATGCAACAATACTTTCTCCCACCTTTGAGATGTAAGACACAGCCGTGCTGTTATCTGACTTGATGAGGACATGGGTATATCGTAAGTTGGAACACAAACTAAGTAAAGCTTTATGTACAGCTACGAGCTCCAAGGTGTGTATGTGAAGATCCTTATGAGAATCTGACCACTTACCCTGTGAAAATGAGTTGTCTGTTTTACAGACCGCTCCCCATCCCAGTTTACTGGCATCTGTGGAGATAATTACATCTACAGGTGGTGATTTTATGTCACATTTCACATCCAATTTAGGAAACGATAACCACCAATGAATTTCTTCAACACATGAATCGATCGCAATGTTTGCATCGAAATTGCCAAATTGGCGTTGAAGTGCCTTTACTTTGGCAACTTCCATTTGTCGGTAATGTACTTTACCTCGAGGAAAAGTCTCAAAAGTTGAGATAATAAGGCCAATGCACCTGGCAAATTGACGGATGGTGACAGTTTTCTTTGAAATCAACTGTTGACATTCCGACTTGATTTTTTCTACCTTAGCTTCAGGGACATGGATTGTTAATGAATTCCAGTTAATTATGAAACCCAAGTATGTCATTTTGGTGTTTGGGGTCATGTGTGATTTTCCATCATTGATCACAAAACCCAGATTCTGAAGAAGTGTCACCACAAATTGTGTGCTTCTGACACTTTCCTCTTTTGAAGAGGACATAATTAGAATATCATCTAAATAAATGACCAGACGAATGCCTCTACTTCTCACTGTTGCAATAACGGGTTTCATTACCTTGGTGAAAATTCTTGGGGCTGAAGATAAGCCAAAAGGCAAACAGGTAAAGCAATACAACTTTCCTGCCCATGAGAAGCAAAGGTGGAAAAGTAAGCATCTTTCAGGTCAATTGACGTGAGAAAATCATTTTCTTGAATTATACTTTTCACGAGCTTTATATTTTCTATCTTCAAGTGCTTATATGAAACAAACCTATTGAGATCTTTCAAATTGATAACTGGTCTCAATCCACCCGATTTTTTCGGAATCAAAAAAATGTTCGACACAAACCAGCATTCAGCCGGCGACACTAGACAGGGCCCAGACCAGGAAAAACTAAGGGTTTTTCCTGTCAAGGTTTTCTCAACGGTTTCATCATCCTGAACCTCAACCATTTGATATTAGCTTGGGGGCCACCCTGATTTTTGCCCCTAATTCAAAATGGCCGCCAAAATCCAAAATGGCCGCTAAAATTACATAAATTACATATATACTGCTAATTACGTTTAATATCAACGGGTTTATCTAAGCCAAAAATTGTTTATCTAAGCCAAAGTCGGATCGCTCAGTATGACTTAAGACGCGCATAGACCACAAACACCATGCACTTATTCTCAGTTATTGCCAGTTGCTCTCGTTATTTTGACGAACCAATAAATGAGCTTTATATTAACAAACGCGGTGACTGTGAATGTAAAGCAGCCGTGCATAACGCTTTGTATAAAATTCGATAAATTTAATTATTTAGGTGGCCTGCCCGTCTTATTTCACTCCTTTCCCTCCTTTCCCTGTTCAAGTTGAGTATTTAACAAACCTTTGTGAAAATGAACTGAGGTAGAGCCTGAAAGTTGACTGGTGGCGTGCTTCCAGACCCATCAAATAAAATATTGATTTTAACATTATCTTTGGTACAATGATTTCCTAATAAAATGGAAAATTGCTGCTAGCGCTATTATGTGACCGAATCCCTCGAATGAGTCTCAAGGACAGAATTTTAGGTATTTGCTCTATCACTCAGGTTGACACCTTATAATGTACAGTTGTTATTTGGGTGAAAGGGTTGACTGCTTCCCTTATTTTCTCTAGTGTATGGCACTGTTAAAAGGTGTATTTAATCAAAAGTAATTCTGGCGACTGTGGTTGGGCCAAATATGGAAACTAAACAATTGCGCGACGCGGAAGAAAAATATCGCGCCAAAACGTGACCTATAAATTTCGAAAATCTAAAATACATGTGGAATCGAAGCACTCGTACAAAGAGGAAAATTTATTAAATAATTTTGTGGCGATCATTGCATAAAAACTTATTTTCATTTACAAACGAATCTAAAACGACCGTTGATTGTTGAAAGAGTGCAAGCGCGGATCCACGAATTTTTTAGACGGGGGGCACACCCAAAACTGTAAAATGCGAGCGCGAAGCTCGCATGTTACAGTAAACAAACAAACAGTTTTGTTCCCATTTTTTGTATTATTTGAAAGTAAAGAATGATTGTAGGCATCCAGCAAAATGATTGCGCTAGATATCCTGTATTTGTTCCGAAAAAATACATTTCATAATTCCGGAAGGCGATCGCGTAGAAAAAACCCAGAACATTATAAATAAGAGCCACTGCCGACGCCTGTTGAAAAATAAATTACAACCACCCCCCCCCCCCCCCCCCCCCCCTCCCCCAAATTCACCCATTCATAATAATTCAAGCAATTACCGATGGTGTATACTACCTTTAAATTATTATTAATAGAGGTATAAACGAACGCGAATGGCTGCCAAAATGGCCATCAAAAGCATCTTACTTAAATTTAAAGTACATCTTCATTTTGTCCTGTTAAAGCTCACTAAAGTTGGTTTCATTGTGGCGTCCTGAACCTAAGCCTTTTGAAATTAACTTGTGGCTACCCAAGATTTGTCCGCCCAAATCCAAAATGGCTACCAAAATGACCTTAATAATCAGATTTAAACGGTCTCTTATTTATCCCCCATAATTTAGTAAAAGACCTGGCTCACCCATGTATGCACATTATTTAGGAGAGGATAACTCAACTGTTCTAGGCTGATATGACCCCAAGGAACAACTTGGGATGTGTGCCAAAATCTCTATCCGGGGCGAACAGCCTGGAAATGACCACGCCCTTTTTTAAATGACCATGCCCTTTTTAAAATGACCACGCCCTTTTTATCGGAAGTGCTACTTACGACATAGCTGTATCTTCTAAACCGTTGGAGCTAGACATTTTCTGATGTGCTCAAGATGTTCATTGGGTATTTTACAAGAACATTTCTAAAAACCATTCGGTCAACTTATTACCAAATACATACACCGGGAATTTCCATATATATTTATTAATTAAACTTTCCAAACTTAGAGCAAAGTTAGAACATTTGTGTCATCTACTAGAGTTTAACTGACAATTCGGAATTTAAACAATACAAGGATTTTTAGAGAAAGAAAACAAGCATTTAATTATTATAAAGTAAGACAACAGAGTCCAGGTATGAGAATTATGAGCAGTGTTCATTCAGTGATGGGTTCTTACAACAATCAACTCCCTTGCATTTGCAGTACTTGCAACAATGGATCCAAGCAACTCGCCTTCTTGTTTTGAGATCACAATCTCGGGGACTAATGAATTACACCTTCTTACTAAACCATAAGACGCGGCATTCAAAATCAAGGTTCACTTTCCTCTTCTTCCCCTCTCTCCATTCTTGATGCTGTCCTCTCTTTAAGTGTCAAAAGACATAGTGAATTTTGGTCATCTTCCATCAGCAAAACTGCTTTCCATGCATTCTATGTTTAGTGGCTCACCACCAGATAACAAGGCACCAAACATCTATACCTTGGTATATCACCAAAGGCATGGATTGTGTCAGCTGTGTGTGCTTCGTCATTCCTTCGGCTCAACTGCACACACGAGGAAGCTGATGACATGATTATGTTCCATGTGCAGGACATTCTAAGTCACCGGACAGGCCCTACATCCCTGACGCTGTCATCAGATGTGTCATCAGGTGACACAGATGTGTCATCAGGTCATTTTGAGAGATCTTGGCCTCCAAGAGTTCTGGCTCATCCACAACTCAAGAGTGAGAAGATCAATATTACCACTCCACGATATCTGAATAACGCTGGGAGATGAGCTCACAAAGTACTGTACTTGCATCTCAGATGGCTTATCGAGTACTTTTGTGGCCGTTTTAAGGGTGAAATCGTCTTAATTCATTAGTCCCCGAGATTGTGATCTCAAAACCAGAAGGCGAGTTGCTTGGATCCATTGTTGCAAGTACTGCAAATGCAAGGGAGGAGATTGTTGTAAGAACCCATCACTGAATGAACCCTGCTCATAATTCTCATACCTGGACTCTGTTGTGTTACTTTATAATAATCAAATGCTTGTTTTCTTTCTTCAAACAATATACGTTGTATTGTTTAAATTCCGAAATGTCAGTTAAGCTCTAGTAGATGACACAAATGTTCAAATGTTGCTCTAAGTTTGAAAAGTTTAATTAATAAATATATATGGAAATTCCCGGTGTATGTATTTATTTGTATAGTAATAAGTTGACCGAACGGTTTTTAGAAATGTTCTTGTAAAATATCCAATGAACATCTTGAGCACATCAGAAAATGTCTAGCTCCAACGCTTTAGAAGATACAGCTATGTCGGAAGTAGCACTTTCGATAACAAGGGCGTGGTCATATAAAAAAAGGGCATGGTAATTTTAAAAAGGGCGTGGTCATGTCTGGGCTGTTCGCACCGGATAGAGATTTTGGCACACATCCCAAGTTGTTCATTGGGGTCATATCAGCCTAAAACAGTTGAGTTATCCTCTCCTAAATAATGTGCATACATGTCTGAGCCAGGTCCTTTACTAAATTATGGGGGATAAATAAGAGACCGTTTAAATCTGATTAAAGGTCATTTTGGTAGCCAATTTGGATTTGGGCGGACAAATCGTGGGTAGCCACAAGTTAATTTCAAAAGGCTTAGGTTCAGAACGCCACAATGAAACCAACTTTAGTGAACTTTAACAGGACAAAACGAAGATGTACTTTAAATTTAAGTAAGATGCTTTTGATGGTTAAGTAAGATGCTTTTGATGGCCATTTTAGCAGCCATTTTGGCAGCCATTTTGACAGCCATCTTGGATTAGACGATAAATCTTGGGTATTCCCCAGACTAATCTTAAAGGCCTTGGGCTTAGAATGACGGAATCACTGAAAAAACTCTGACAGAAAAAAAACTAGAAGCAGTATAAACCTGATTAGGGTAATTTTGGCAGCCATTTTAGATTTTGGCGGCCATCTTGGATTTGAGGCCAAATTCTGGGTGGCTCTGGAGCTAAATTCAATGGGTGTACATTCAAGATGACAGAATCACACACAAAACCGTTGATATTAAACGTAATTAGCAGTATATTTTATGTAGTTTTGGCAGCCATTTCAGATTTTGGCGGCCATCTTGGATTTGAGTTCAAATTCTGGGTGGCTCTGGAGCCAAATTCAATGGGTGTACATTCAAGATGACAGAATCACACACCAAAACGTTGATATTAAACGTAATTAGCAGTATATATATATTTTATGTAATTTTGGCAGCCATTTTAGATTTTGGCGGCCATCTTGGATTTGAGGCCAAATTCTGGGTGGCTCTGGAGCTAAATTCAATGGGTGTACATTCAAGATGACAGAATCACAAAAAAAACACGTTGATATTAAACGTAATTAGCAGTATATACGTAATTTATGTAATTTTAGCGGCCATTTTGGATTTTGGCGGCCATTTTGAATTAGGGGCAAAAATCAGGGTGGCCCCCAAGCTAACATCAAATGGTTGAGGTTCAGGATGATGAAACCGTTGAGAAAACCTTGACAGGAAAAACCCTTAGTTTTTCCTGGTCTGGGACCTGTCTGCACTTGTCGAATTGCCCCTTTCTGAAGCAGTTCATGGATTTCGGTATTTACCGTGAGGATTTCTAGGTCCGAAAATTTTATTTTCGGAGGTTGTGAAGATTGGACAAGACAGGCACAAAAATCTATCTTACAGCCTGATATGGTTTTCAAAATCCAACTATCTGAAGTGATTTGAGACCAGTTCTCACCACCTGTTATCGTACTGTTATCGTACCTGTTATCGTACCTGTTATCGTACCTGTTACCAGATTCTCCTCACCTGTTATCGTATACGATTTGTACTGTTGTAAGTCGTATCTATGTCCACATTAGTTTACATACATGTAGAGTCTACTCGGTTTTAGCAAATTTTCAAAGCTCCTTCCACTGTACTTGTTATTGTTTATCATTCTAAGTTTATGTCTGTCTGGGCATACCTACCACAAGCTTCGGCTTTTTTGGCCATGCCCACCATTACCAAATGACTTATATTGTTCCTGCGATTGTTTGAGGTTTTTATATTGGAATGGAAATAAATGTCTTGAAATGAAATAAAATCTAAGTCTCCCGGGACTTTCCGAGGGAGAATTTTACACGTACCAGTTTTTTTTCAGTGGTAGGCCGTGTTGCTGTCGCTGGCTTTATGTGGCCACGCTGAGCGCCCACGGTTATACTGGGGGTGTTTGATCCCCGGGAACCAGAACGCCAATACCGTCCGTCTCTATCGGCAAAAACACGGTTTGCTGGTGTATACCTCTACCTCTACTTTGGTTGTATGGCACATAACGGCGATATGGAGGCTGTTTTTTGTTATCCTCTGAAGTCAGTTTTTTGCCCGCCTTGTAGGCTTCAGCTACTTGTTTCATGGTAATGTTCAGATCCTTACCAAACAACATTTCAGAGACTGGAGTACTGCGGGAGCACAGACCGCGATACATGGGATTGAGGACTTTTTTAAGTTCCTTGCGTCTTCGCATACTCTCTTTATAGCTCCATGGTTCAAACGAAGCGTTCCCTGCAAGGGTTATGCCATCCAACGCAAGTTCCTTCAACTTGTCATTGTTAATTGGCTGACCAGATTTTGCAGAGTCTCTCAATTCTGATAGAATATCGCGAAAAGGTATAAGACCTTTTATTACGTGCTTTTGTATTTGTTGTAGGACAACGTCCTTAGATCTGGCTGAGGCGGGGATAGTACCCCAAAGTTCATTGTGTATTCTCGGTGCCGACACGGCTGCCGCATTCGACGGTGTACTGTACTTCTCAGCAATTTGTGTGTAGGTTTCTTTTTGATGGGAAGAGTTACTGCCTTTACAGCTCTCTCAGCTAGGTTAGTGAATACCTCTGGTCCTTTGGCCTCGCTTTCATTATAAATATCCGTACTCGGAAGGATATCAGCTTTCGCTGTTGTTGTTTGGTCATCCGCCAGTACACTGGTCAGATCAAATTCAGATTGAGCTGGGTCGTAGCCCGTACTTTCTTGGCCAAGTAGCTCTTCTTCAAACAGAGGCCATGTCGTTCTCGAACGAGTCACTATTCAACATTGCAATTTTAAGCAATGTTACCGCTATGCCTATCACACTAGAAAAAGATTCCTTCCTACCGAGGCTTATATACCCGGTACTGCGTACTCGATCTCATTTAAATACTTTCTTTGAATGTATTGTGTGACCCGCATGCCTGGTTCGTGGAAAGGAATGCAACTCTCTGAAGACTTGTACGAAGTGTTATGTAATAGAATTACGAAAGAGAAAGAAACAGTTACTGAAAAAAATTGTCAGTTGGTGAAAGTGTGCTGCGCTATACGTGCGTAGCTAGCTGTAAGAGTGTTCCTTCGTTTTGAACGTACCAGTCCAGGCAAAATACATAATTTTGTTTTGTTGACCTCAAACAAATTGCAACAAATTGTTTTTCACCACAGTGCACTTCTATAATGTCCCTAGAATCTCATACTAAAAATCTACAAAAATCCAAGTGGTGGAAATATGTCTAATTTGCATAAATCGTTAATCACTGCCGTGTAATATGTTTATTCCCATATTTGGGTATATATTTGGCTTTTTCGCAAATGCGAAAAAGCCTTTGTTTTTGTTCTGATTTTTTTTGTTCTTTTTTTTTGGCTTTTTCGCAAATTTTGCGAAAAAGCCTTTGTTTTTGTTCTGATTTTTTTTTTTCTTTTTGGCTTTTTCGCAATTTTGCGAAAAAGCCTTTGTTTTTGTTCTGATTTTTTTTGTTCTTTTTTTTTTTTTTTTTTTTGGCTTTTTCGCAAATTTGCGAAAAAGCCTTTGTTTTTGTTCTGATTTTTTTTTTTCTTTGGCTTTTTCGCAAATTTTGCGAAAAAGCCTTTGTTTTTGTTCTGATTTTTGGCTTTTTCGCAAATGCGAAAAAGCCTTTGTTTTTGTTCTGATTTTTTTTTTTCTTTTTTAGCTGTTTCGGTTTTTCACCGAAACAGCTTTTGTTTTCGTTAAAGTTTTTTTTTTAGCTGTTTCGGTTTTTCACCGAAACAGCTTTTGTTTTCGTTAAAGTTTTTTTTTTTCTTTTTTTTTTTTTTTTTTTTTGCCACTTTCAGTGTTTTTACCCATAGGATTTACACACGTTTGTTCTGCCAATACACTTTGGCACTTTGGTAAATCCAATCGACTTGAGACTTGGTATACACTTAGACCTTCACCCACAGATGGTCCTAGAAGAAATTTGGCTCGATTGCGTCATTCAAGGTCACGTGACGTCACGTTAAAGGTTTAATTTTCCCCATAGGTTTTGTACACGTTTTTCTTCAGACTATTGACTTTTGCACTTGGGTACATCCGACCGACTTGAAACTTCGCATATACTTAGAACACCACCCCCAGATGTTTCTGAAAGAAATTCGGCACGATTGCATCATTCAAGGTCACGTGACGTCACATTAAAGGTTCACATTTTTCTCCCATTGGTTTTGTACACGTTTTTCTTTAGACTATTGACTTTGACACTTTAGTAAATCCGATCGACTTGAGACTTGGCACACACTTAGACCACCATCCACAGACGGCCCTAGAAGAACTTCGGCACGATTACGTCATTCAAGGTCACGGGGCGTCACGTTAAAGTTTCAATTTTTTCCCATAGGTTTTGTACACGTTTTTCTTTAGACTATTGCCTTTGACACTTTAGTAAATCTGATCGACTTGAGACTTGGCACACACAAAAGACCATCACACACATATTGAAAGACACTCGAAACAGCTCTGTGTTTGTCCACAAACACATGTCTAGTTTTTTTTTTTTTTTTTCCACTTTCAGTGTTTTTACCCATAGGATTTACACACGTTTGTTCTGCCAGTCCACTTTGGCACTTTGGTAAATCCAATCGACTTGAGACTTGGTATACACTTAGACCTCCACCCACAGATGGTCCTAGAAGAAATTTGGCTCGATTGCGTCATTCAAGGTCACGTGACGTCACGTTAAAGGTTTAATTTTCCCCATAGGTTTTGTACACGTTTTTCTTCAGACTATTGACTTTGGCACTTCGGTAAATCCGACCGACTTGAAACTTGGCATACACTTAGAATACCACCCCCACATGTTTCTGAAATAAATTCGGCACGATTGCGTCATTCAAGGTTGCGTGACGTCACATTAAAGGTTCACATTTTTCTCCCATTGGTTTTGTACACGTTTTTGTTTAGACTATTGACTTTGACACTTTAGTAAATCCGATCGACTTGAGACTTGGCACACACTTAGACCACCATCCACAGACGGCCCTAGAAGAACTTCGGCACGATTACGTCATTCAAGGTCACGGGGCGTCACGTTAAAGTTTCAATTTTTTCCCATAGGTTTTGTACACGTTTTTCTTTAGACTATTGCCTTTGACACTTTAGTAAATCTGATCGACTTGAGACTTGGCACACACAAAAGACCATCACACACATATTGAAAGACACTCGAAACAGCTCTGTGTTTGTCCACAAACACATGTCTAGTTTTTTTTTTTTTTTTTCCACTTTCAGTGTTTTTACCCATAGGATTTACACACGTTTGTTCTGCCAGTCCACTTTGGCACTTTGGTAAATCCAATCGACTTGAGACTTGGTATACACTTAGACCTCCACCCACAGATGGTCCTAGAAGAAATTTGGCTCGATTGCGTCATTCAAGGTCACGTGACGTCACGTTAAAGGTTTAATTTTCCCCATAGGTTTTGTACACGTTTTTCTTCAGACTATTGACTTTGGCACTTCGGTAAATCCGACCGACTTGAAACTTGGCATACACTTAGAATACCACCCCCACATGTTTCTGAAATAAATTCGGCACGATTGCGTCATTCAAGGTTGCGTGACGTCACATTAAAGGTTCACATTTTTCTCCCATTGGTTTTGTACACGTTTTTGTTTAGACTATTGACTTTGACACTTTAGTAAATCCGATCGACTTGAGACTTGGCACACACTTAGACCACCATCCACAGACGGCCCTAGAAGAAATTCGGCACGATTACGTCATTCAAGGTCACGGGGCGTCACATTAAAGGTTCAATTTTCCCCCATAGGTTTTGTACACGTTTTTCTTTAGACTATTGACTTGGACACTTTAGCAAATCTGATCGACTTGAGACTTGGCACACACAAAAGACCATCACACACATATTGAAAGACACTCGAAACAGCTCGGTGTTTGTCCACAAACACATGTCTAGTTTCTTTTTTTTTTTCTTTTTTTTTTTTTTTCCACTTTCAGTGTTTTTACCCATAGGATTTACACACGTTTGTTCTGCCAATACACTTTGGCACTTTGGTGATTCCAATCGACTTGAGACTTGGTGTACACTTAGACCTCCACCCACAGATGGTCCTAGAAGAAATTTGGCTCGATTGCGTCATTCAAGGTCACGTGACGTCACTTTAAAGGTTTAATTTTCCCCATAGGTTTTGTACACGTTTTTCTTCAGACTATTGACTTTGGCACTTCGGTAAATCTGACCGACTTAAAACTTAGCATACACTTAGAACACCACCCCCAGATGTTTCTGAAAGAACTTCGGCACGATTGCGTCATTCAAGGTCACGTGACGTCACATTAAAGGTTCACATTTTTCTCCCATTGGTTTTGTACACGTTTTTCTTTAGACTATTGACTTTAACACTTTAGTACATCCGATCGACTTGAGACTTGGCACACACTTAGACCACCATCCACAGACGGCCCTAGAAGAAATTCGGCACGATTACGTCATTCAAGGTCACGGGGCGTCACGTTAAAGTTTCAATTGTTTCCCATAGGTTTTGTACACGTTTTTCTTTAGACTATTGCCTTTGACACTTTAGTAAATCTGATCGACTTGAGACTTGGCACACACAAAAGACCACCACACACATATTGAAAGTAATTTTAGACACTCGAAACAGCTCTGTGTTTGTCCACAAACACATGTCTAGTTGGCTTTTTCGCAAGTTGCGAAAAAGCCTTTGTTTTTGTTCTGATTTTTTTTTTCTTCTTCTTCTTTTTTTCTTTTTTTCTTTTAGTAACCTAAACCCCATAGACTTTGTACACGTTTTTTTGCACAAGTACTTTTACCAGAAAACAAAGTCGTATTTTTATAAAACTTAACCCAGGTGACGACCCTATAGTGAACTCGTGTCTCGCAGAAATACGTCATGGTGACGTCATCAGGGGTCACGTGACGTCATATTAAAGGTGTAATTGATTTAATCTTTGAAATTAAATAACAAATCAACCGCAAAAGACCGAAACTTGATTTTTGTGGCAACATATAGAATAATCCAGGATCTTCATTTTATCTCGTGTGCGTAACATCACGTGACCCTTCCTTCCGGTCCAAACCGGAAGTGCCTTATAATTTGAAAGTGAAATATGATATGAACTTACTTTCAACGATGTTAGTGTCTGGCTAGATTGTATTTAACAACAAAAATACCGGCGACGCCATAACATGTTATAGCGCCCTCTAGCGGCAAGTTGAAAAATGGTTAAAATGAATAATCTGTTGATGTGTGTGGCGAAATTTGCGGAAATCACTTTATAACCGGTGTATTTAATCAGCTTCATGCTAGGAACAAGTCGACGAGAAGAAAAAATTATGACGTCACCAGACCGGAAGTTACAATGAAAAGACTTCTTTTCCTTTGAAAATTCCTAAAAATTAAACCTGACAGATATAATCTTGATTTTTGTTCTAAAGCTTAGTATAAAAGTAGTTCTCGAACTTTCCTGTGTTTTTTGGCAAAAAACAAACGTGAACATACCCTGCGGCACCCTTGAAATTTAATCGTTTTGGCCTAGGCGCATAAAGCATTGACCCCTTATATGTGCATGGCACACGTATAAAAGGGGTGTACATGCTTGTATATGTACGTACGTATACACTGATAGTGTACTATGCATTGAGCGAATGTATCACTACTGACATCGTACGTGCATGCAAATGTACGCTCACCCAAGAGGACACTATAGCCGCCAACAAGCGAAACAGGATGACGTCATCAAATTGCCTATGGAGAAGGGCGCCGTGTGCGACAGGTAGGTAAACCGGCTCTCGGCTACGCAGAATCCAATCCCATAGACTTTGTAAACGTTGTTTGCACAATTCCAAGCACTTTTAACGAAAAACAAAGTCGTATTTCCATAAAACTTAACCCAGGTAAAGACCCTATAGTAAACTCGTGTCTCGCAGACATACGTCATGGTTACGTCGTCAGGGGTCACGTGACGTCATCTTAAAGGCGCAATTGATTTAATGTTTAAAAATAAATAACAAATCAACCGCAAAAGACCTAAACTTGATTTTTGTGGCAATAGATAGAATAATTAAGGATCTTCATTTAATCTCATGTGCGTGAAATCACGTGACCCTTCCTTCCGGTCCAAACCGGAAGTGCCTTATAATTTAAAACTGGAAAATGATATGAACAGACTTTCAACGATGTTAGTGTCTGGCTACAATGTATTTTTCAAAAAAAATATTGGTGACGTCATAACATGTTATAGCGCCCTCTAGCGGCAGTTTGAAAAATTGTTAAAATGAATAATCTGTTGATGTGTGTGGCGAAGTTTGCTGAAATCACTTTATAACCAGTGTATTTAATCAGCTTTATGCTAGGAACAAGTTGACGGGAAGAAAATATTATGACGTCACCAGACCGGAAGTTAGAATGAAAAGACTCCTTTTCCTTTGAAAATTCCTAAAAAATTAAACGTGACAGATACAATCTTGATTTTTGCTCTAAAGGTTAATGTAAAAGTAGTTCTCGAACTTCCCTGTGTTTTGGGGCAAAAAACGAACTGGAACATACCCTGCGGCACCCTTGAAATGTAATCGTTTTGGCCTAGGTGCAAAAAGCATTGCCCCCGTATGTGTGCATGGCACACGTATATTATACATGTACATATTTGTACATGTACATGTACATGTACGTATACATGTATAGTGTATTATGTATTGAGCGAATGTATCACTACTGACATTGTACGCACATGCACATGTACGCTCACTAGAGAGGACACTAGCCGACAACATGTGAAACAGGTTGACGTCATCAAATTGCCCACGGGGAAGGGCGCCGCGTACGACAGGTAGGTAAACACGCTTTGGGCGACGCAGAATCCAACCCCATAGACGTTGCAAACGTTGTTTGCTCGATTCGATGCACTTTTAACTGAAAAACAAAGTCGTATTCCCATAAAACTTAACCCAGGTGAATACCCTATAGTAAACTCGTGTCTCGCAGACATACGTCATGGTGACATTATCAGGGGTCACGTGACGTCATCTTCAAGTTGTAATTGATTGAATCTTTGAAAATTAATAAAAAATCAAACGCAAAAGACCAAAACTTGATTTTTGTGGCAATAGATAGAATAATTAAGGATCTTCATTTCATCTCGTGTGCGTGAAATCACGTGACCCTTCCTTCCGGTCCAAACCGGAAGTGCCTTATAATTTAAAACTGAAAAATGATATGAACTTACTTTCAACGATGTTAGTGTCTGGCTAGAATAAACTTTTCAAAAAAATTACCGGCGACGTCATAACACGTTATAGCGCCCTCTAGCGGCAGGTTGAATAATGGTTAAAATGAATAATCTGTGGATGTGTGTGGCGAAGTTTGCTGAAATCACTGTATAACTGGTGTATATAATCAGCTTCGTGCCAATAACATATTGAGAAAGAGAAATATTGATGACGTCACCAAACCGGAAGTTACAATGAAAAGACCTTTAAACCTTAAAAAAATGCTTAAAAATCAACCGCGATAGATATAATCTAGATTCTTGCTTCAAATAGCAAAGTTAACACAGCTCTCGAGCTTTCTGTTAATTACGTCCAGATGACGTCATCAAGTGTCAGATTACAAGCAACCAAATATTTCTTGATTTAATCTTTGAAAATTGATATAAAAACAACTGTAAGAGATCTGATTTAGATTTTTAAGAGAATTGATAGATTAATCCATGGTCTTCATAATTTGTATTACTTGCAAGAAGACCTGACCCTTCCTTCCGGTCCAAACCGGAAGTGCCTTATAGTTTAAAAGTGGAAAACGATGTGAACTTATTTTTTAAGGATGTTAGGCGATGGCTAGATTGTAAGTAACAACAAAGTTAACGGTAAATTCATAAAATGTTATAGTGCCCTCTAGCGGCATGTTGGCAAATGTTACGTCATATTACGATTATATTTGAATTATTACGTGTTTAGACCTTTAAGCCATATCTCAGCAACGAAACGTGCTAACATAACAACTTTTGTTATTGTTAGGTGATAGATAGTTGCACAAAAAGTTCACAAACGTATGACGTCATCGTTTTAATCAGTTTGAATTAATTTTAATCTGTTTAAATTAACTTAAATTCGTTTCCGATGATTTTAAATTGTTTTGATGGTATAAAAGTTCAATTTTTGAAATATTTAATCTAAAAAATTGAGAATGCGAAAAAGCCCTATGTTCTGTTCCTCGAACAGACGTAGTTCTAGTTTTTTCTTTTTTTTCTTTTAGTAACCTAAACCCCATAGACTTTGTACACGTTTTTTTGCACAAGTACTTTTACCAGAGAACAAAGTCGTATTTCCATAAAACTTAACCCAAGTGAAGACCCTATAGTAAGCTCGTGCCTAGCCGACATACGACATGGTGACGTCATCAGGGGTCACGTGACGTCATCTTAAAGGTGCAATTGATTTAATCTTTGAAAATCAATAACAAATCAACCGCAAAAGACCGAAACTTGATTTTTGTGGCAACAGATAGAATAATCCAGGATCTTCATTTTATCTCATGTGCGTAAAATCACGTGACCCTTCCTTCCGGTCTAAACCGGAAGTGCCTTATAATTTAAAAGTGAAAAATGATATGAACTTACTTTCAACGCTGTTAGTGTCTGGCTAGATTGTATTTAACAACAAAAATACCGGCGACGCCATAACATGTTATAGCGCCCTCTAGCGGCAAGTTGAAAATGGTTAAAATGAATAATCTGTTGATGTGTGTGGCGAAATTTGCGGAAATCACTTTATAACCGGTGTATTTAATCAGTTTCATGCTAGGAACAAGTCGACGAGAAGAAAAAATTATGACGTCACCAGACCGGAAGTTACAATGAAAAGACTTCTTTTCCTTTGAAAATTCCTAAATAATTGAACCTGACAGATATAATCTTGATTTTTGTTCTAAAGGTTAGTGTAAAAGTAGTTCTCGAACTTTCCTGTGTTTTTTGGCAAAAAACGAACGTGAACATACCCTGCGGCACCCTTGAAATTTAATCGTTTTGGCCTAGGCGCATAAACCATTGACCCCTTATATGTGCATGGCACACGTATAATATGCGTGTACGTGCTTGTATATATGTACGTATACACTGATAGTGTGTGTGCATTGAGCGAATGTATCACTACTGACATCGTATGTGCATGCAAATGTACGCTCACCCAAGAGGACACTAGCCGCCAACAAGCGAAACAGGATGACGTCATCAAATTGCCTATGGGGAAGGGCGCCGTGTGCGACAGGTAGGTAAACAGGCTCTCGGCTACGCAGAATCCAATCCCATAGACTTTGTAAACGTTGTTTGCACAATTCCAAGCACTTTTAACGAAAAACAAAGTCGTATTTCCATAAAACTTAACCCAGGTGAAGACCCTATAGTAAACTCGTGTTTCGCAGACATACGCCATGGTTACGTCGTCAGGGGTCACGTGACGTCATCTTAAAGGTTCAATTGATTTAATCTTTAAAAATAAATAACAAATCAACCACAAAAGACCGAAACTTGATTTTTGTGGCAATAGATAGAATAATTCAGAATCTTCATTTTATCTCGTGTGCTAAAATCACGTGACCCTTCCTTCCGGTCTAAACCGGAAGTGCCTTATAATTTAAAAGTGATAAATGATATAAACTTACTTTTAACGATGTTAGTGTCTGGCTAGATTGTATTTTTCAAAAAAAATACCGGCGACGTCATAACATGTTATAGCGCCCTCTAGCGGCAGGTTAAAAAATTGTTAAAATGAATATTCGGTTGATGTGTGTAGCGAAGTTTGCTGAAATCACTTTATAACCAGTGTATATAATCAGCTTCATGCTAAGACCATATTGGGAAGGGGAAATATTTATGACGTCACCAAACCGGAAGTTACAATGAAAAATCCTTTAAACCTTTAAAAATCGCTTAAAAATCAACCGGGATAGATATAATCCAGATTTTTGCTTCAAATAGCAAAGTTAAGACAGCTCTCGAGCTTTCTGTTAATTACGTCACGATGACGTCATCAAGTGTCAAATTACAATAAACCAAATATTTCTAGATATAATCTTTGAAAATCAATACAAAATCAACTGTAAGAGATCTGATTTAGATTTTTAAGGGAATTGATAGACTAATCCATGGTCTTCATAATTTGTATTGGATGCAAAAAGACCCGACCCTTCCTTCTGGTCCAAACCAGAAGTGCCTTATAATTTAAAAATGGAAAACGATGTGAACTTACTTTCAACGATGTTAGGCGCTGGCTAGGTTGTAAGTAACAACAAAGTCAACGGTGACTTCATACAATGTTATAGCGCCCTCTAGCGGCATGTTGACAAATGTTACAACATATTACGATTATATTTAAATTATTACGTTTTAAGACCTTTAAGCCATATCTCAGCAACGGAACGTGGTAACATAACACATATGTTTGTATTGTTAGTTGATGGATAGTTTCACAAATAGTTCACAAACGTGTGACGTCATCGTTTTAATCAGTTTGGATTCATTTTAATCTGTTTAAATTAACTTAAATTCGTTTTCAATAATTTTAAATTGTTTTGATGGTATAAAAGTTCAATTTTTGAAAAATTTAATCTAACAAATTGCGAATGCGAAAAAGCCCTATGTTCTGTTCCTCGAACAGACGTAGTTCTAGTTTCTTTTTTCTTTTCTTTTAGTAACCTAAACCCCATAGACTTTGTACACGTTTTTTCTGCCCGTCACTTTTAATCGAAAACAAAGTCGTATTTACATAAAACTTAACCCAGGTGAAGAGCCCATAGTGAACTCGTGTCTCGCAGAAATACGTCATGGTGACGTCATCAGGGGTCACGTGACGTCATCTTAAAGGTGTTATTGATTTAATCTTTGAAATTCAATAACAAATCAACCGCAAAAGACCGAAACTTAATTTTTGTGGCAATAGATAGAATAATCCAGGATCTTGATTTTATCTCGCGTGCGTGAAATCACGTGACCCTTCCTTCCGGTCTAAACCGGAAGTGCCTCATAATTTGAAAGTGAAAAATGATATGAACTTACTTTCAACGATGTTAGTGTCTGGCTACAATATATTTTTCCAAAAAAAATTGGTGACGTCATAACATGTTATAGCGCCCTCTAGCGGCAGTTTGAATAATGGTTAAAATGAATAATCTGTTGATGTGTGTGGCGAAGTTTGCTGAAATCACTTTATAACCGGTGTATTTAATCAGCTTCATGCTAGGAACAAGTTGACGGGAAGAAAAAATTATGACGTCACCAGACCGGAAGTTAGAATGAAAAGACTCTTTTTCCTTTGAAAATTCCTAAAAAATTAAACTTGACAGATACAATCTTGATTTTTGCTGTAAAGGTTAATGTAAAAGTAGTTCTCGAACTTCCCTGTGTTTTGGGGCAAAAAACGAACTTGAACATACCCTGCGGCACCCTTGAAATGTAATCGTTTTGGCCTAGGTGCAAAAAGCATTGACCCCTTACGTGTGCGTGCCACACGTATAATATACATGCTAGTCAGGGTGCTAGTACATGTACGTATACACCGATAGTGCATTATGTATTGAGCGAATGTATCACCACTGACATCGTTCGTGCAAGCACATTTACGCTCACCCAAGATGACACTAGCCGCCAACCTGTGAAACAGGATGACGTCATCAAGTTGCCCATGAGGAAGGGCGCCGCGTACGACAGGTAGGTAAACACGCTTTCGGCTACGCAGAATCCAACCCCGTAGACTTTGTAAACGTTGCTCGCACAATTCAAAGCACTTTTAACGGAAAAACAAAGTCGTATTTCCATAAACTCGACCCAGGTGAAGACCCAATAGTGAACTCCAGTCTCGCCGACAGACACCACGAGGAAGACGTCATCAGGCCCACGTGACCTTATCTTAAAGGTGCAATTGATTTAATCTTGGAAAATCAATAAAACATCAACCGCAAAAGACCGAAACTTGAATTTTGTGGCAATTAATCGAATAATCCAGGATCTTCATTTTATCTCCTGTGCGTGAAATCACGTGACCTTTCCTTCCGGTCAAAACCGGAAGTGCCTTATAATTTGAATGTGAAAAATGATATGAACTTACTTTTAAGGATGTTATTGTCTGGCTAGAATAAACTTTTCAAAAAAATTCCGGCGACGTCATAACATGTTATAGCGCCCTCTAGCGGCAGGTTGAAAATGGTTAAAATGATTAATCTGTTGATGTGTGTTGCAAAGTTTGCTGAAATAACTTTATTATAGAGCATATTGGGAAGGAGAAATATTTATGACGTCACCAAACCGGAAGTTACAATAAAAAAATCCTTTAAACTTTAAAAAGTCGCTTAAAAATCAACCGCTATAGATATAATCCAGATGTTTGCTTCAAATAGCAAAGTTAAAACTGATCTCGAGTTTCTGTTAATTACGTCACAATGACGTCATCAAGTGTCAGATTACAAGCAACCAAATATTTCTAAATTTAATCTTTGAAAATCAATATAAAATCAACTGTAAGAGATCTGATTTAGATTTTTAAGGAAATTGATAGATTAATCCATGGTCTTCATAATTTGTATTACATGCAAAAAGACTTGACACTTCCTTCCGGTCCAAACCGGAAGTGCCTTATAATTTAAAAGTGGAAAACGATGCTAACTTACTTTCAACGATGTTAGGCGCTGGCTAGGTTGTAAGTAACAAAAAAGTTAACAGTGACTTCATAAAATGTTAAAGCGCCCTCTAGCGTCATGTTGACAAATGTTACGTCATATTACGATTATATTTGAATTATTACGTTTTTAGACGTTGAAGGCATATCTCAGCAACGAATCGTGTTAACATAACACCTCATTTTGTGTTGTTAGGTGATAGATAGTTGCACAAAAAGTTCACAAACGTGTGACGTCATCGTTTAAAACAGTTTTAATTCATTTTACTCTGTTTAAATTAACTTAAATTAGTTTTCAATGATTTTAAATTGTTTTGATGGTTTAAAAGTTCAATTTTTAAAATATTTAATAAAAAAAAATTGTGAATGCGAAAAAGCCCTATGTTCTGTTCCTCGAACAGACATAGTTCTAGTTCTAGTTTTTTTTTCTTTTAGTAACCTAAACTCCATAGACTTTGTACACGTTTTTTTGCACAAGTACTTTTACCAGAAAACAAAGTCATATTTCCATAAAACTTAACCCAAGTGAAGACCCCATAGTAAGCTCGTGCCTAGCAAACATACGTCATGGTGACGTCATCAGGGATCACGTGACGTCATCTTAAAGGTGCAATTGATTTAATCTTTGAAAATCAATAACAAATCAACCGCAAAAGACCTAAACTTGATTTTTGTGGCAATAGATAGAATAATTAAGGATCTTCATTTCATCTCATGTGCGTGAAATCACGTGACCCTTCCTTCCGGTCCAAACCGGAAGTGCCTTATAATTTAAAACTGGAAAATGATATGTACTTAATTTCAACGATGTTATTGTCTGGCTAGAATAAACTTTTCAAAAAATTACCGGCGACGTCATAACATGTTATAGCGCCCTCTAGCGGCAGGTTGAAAAATGGTTAAAATGCATAATTTGTTGGTGTGTGTGGCGAAGTTTGCTGAAATCACTTCATAACCGGTGTATATAATCAGCTTCGTGCTAAGAACATATAGAGAAAGAGATTTATTGATGACGTCACCAAACCGGAAGTTACAATAAAAATACCTTAAAACCTTAAAACGTCGCTTAAAAATCAACCGCGATAGATATAATCCAGATTTTTGCTTTAAATAGCACAGTTAAGACAGCTCTCGAGCTTTCTGTTAATTACGTCACGATGACGTCATCAAGTGACAGATTACAAGCAACCAAATATTTCTAAATTTAATCTTTGAAAATCAATATAAAATCAACTGTAAGAGATCTGATTTAGATTTTTAGGAGAATTGATAGATTAATCCATGGTCTTCATAATTTGTATTACATGCAAAAAGACCTGACACTTCCTTCCGGTCCAAACCGGAATTTCCTTATAATTTAAAAGTAAAAAACGATGTGAACTTACTTTCAACGATGTTAGGAGCTGGCTAGGTTGTAAGTAACAAAAATGTTAACCGTGACTTCATAAAATGTTAAAGTGCCCTCTAGCGTCATGTTGACAAATGTTACGTCATATTACGATTATGTTTGAATTATTACGTTTTTAGACCTTTAAGCCATATCTCAGCAAAGGATCGTGTTAACATAACACCTCATTTTGTGTTGTTAGGTGATAGATAGTTGCACAAAAAGTTCAGAAACGTGTGACGTCATCGTTTTAATCAGTTTTGAATTTATTTTAATCTGTTTAAATTAACTTAAATTCGTTTTTTTTGAAAAAAAATACAAAAAAAAAATGCGAAAGCGAAAAAGCCCTATGTTCTGTTCCTTGAACAGACGTAGTTCTAGTTTTTCTTCTTTTTTCTTTCTTTTAGTAACCTAAACCCCATAGACTTTGTACACGTTTTTTTGCACAAGTACTTTTACCAGAGAACAAAGTCGTATTTCCATGAAACTTAACCCAAGTGAAGACCCTATAGTAAGCTCGTGCCTAGCCGACATACGACATGGTGACGTCATCAGGGGTCACGTGACGTCATCTTAAAGGTGCAATTGATTTAATCTTTGAAAATCAATAACAAATCAACCGCAAAAGACCGAAACTTGATTTTTGTGGCAACAGATGGAATAATCCAGGATCTTCATTTTATCTCATGTGCGTAAAATCACGTGACCCTTCCTTCCGGTCTAAACCGGAAGTGCCTTATAATTTAAAATTGATAAATGATATAAACTTACTTTCAACGATGTTAGTGTCTGGCTAGATTGTATTTTTCAAAAAAAATACCGGCGACGTCATAACATGTTATAGCGCCCTCTAGCGGCAGGTTGAAAAATGGTTAAAATGAATATTCGGTTGATGTGTGTAGCGAAGTTTGCTGAAATAACTTTATAACCAGTGTATATAATCAGCTTCATGCTAAGACCATATTGGGAAGGGGAAATATTTATGACGTCACCAAACCGGAAGTTACAATGAAAAATCCTTTAAATCTTTAAAAATCGCTTAAAAATCAACCGGGATAGATATAATCCAGATTGAAATTATTACGTTTTAAGACCTTTAAGCCATATCTCAGCAACGGAACGTGGTAACATAACACATATGTTTGTATTGTTAGTTGATGGATAGTTTCACAAATAGTTCACAAACGTGTGACGTCATCGTTTTAATCAGTTTGGATTCATTTTAATCTGTTTAAATTAACTTAAATTCGTTTTCAATAATTTTAAATTGTTTTGATGGTATAAAAGTTCAATTTTTGAAAAATGTAATCTAAAAAATTGCGAATGCGAAAAAGCCCTATGTTCTGTTCCTCGAACAGACGTAGTTCTAGTTGGCTTTTTCGCAATTTGCGAAAAAGCCTTTGTTTTTGTTCTGATTTTTTTTTTTCTTCTTTTTTCTTTTTTTTCTTTTAGTAACCTAAACCCCATAGACTTTGTACACGTTTTTTTGCACAAGTACTTTTACCAGAAAACAAAGTCGTATTTTCATAAAACTTAACCCAGGTGAAGACCCTATAGTGAACTCGTGTCTCGCAGAAATACGTCATGGTGACGTCATCATGGGTCACGTGACGTCATCTTAAAGGTGTAATTGATTTAATCTTTGAAATTCAATAACAAATCAACCGCAAAAGACCGAAACTTAATTTTTGTGGCAATATATAGAATAATCCAGGATCTTAATTTTATCTCGCGTGCGTGAAATCACGTGACCCTTTCTTCCGGTCTAAACCGGAAGTGCCTTATAATTTAAAACTGAAAAATGATATGAACTTACTTTCAACGATGTTAGTGTCTGGCTAGAATGTATTTATAAAAAAAAATACCGGTGACGTCATAACATGTTATAGCGCCCTCTAGCGGCAGTTTGAAAAATTGTTAAAATGAATAATCTGTTGATGTGTGTGGCGAAGTTTGCTGAAATCACTTTATAACTGGTGTATTTAATCAGCTTCATGTTAGGAACTAGTTGACGAAGAGAAAATAAAATGACGTCACTAGACCGGATGTTACAATGAAAAGACCTTTAAACCTTAAATAATTGCTAAAAAATCAACCGCGATAGATATAATTCAGATTTTTGCTTTAAATAAAAAAGTTCAGACAACTCTCGAGCTTTATGTTAATGACGTCACGATGACGTCATCAAGTATTAGATTACAAGCAACCAATGATTTATAGATTTAATCGTCGAAAATCAATATACAATCAACTGTAAGCAATTTTTTATTTTACGGTAATTGATAGAATAATCCAGGGTCTTCATATTTCGTATAAAATGCAAAATGATTTGGCCCTTCCTTCCGGTCCAAACCGGAAGTGCCTGAAAATGAACCGCGAGAGATATAATGAAATTTGTTGTTTTAAATTTTCATTTTGTATGCAATGAAAATTAAATGAAAAGAATCATAAATGTAATGAACAATAAAAAAAAATGGCGAAAAAGCCATATGCTCTGTTCCTTGAACAGACATATTTCTATTTTTTTTTTTTTTTTCTTTTAGTAACCTAAACTCCATAGACTTTGTACACGTTTTTTTGCACAAGTACTTTTACCAGAAAACAAAGTCATATTTCCATAAAACTTAACCCAAGTGAAGACCCCATAGTAAGCTCGTGCCTAGCAAACATACGTCATGGTGACGTCATCAGGGATCACGTGACGTCATCTTAAAGGTGCAATTGATTTAATCTTTGAAAATCAATAACAAATCAACCGCAAAAGACCTAAACTTGATTTTTGTGGCAATAGATAGAATAATTAAGGATCTTCATTTCATCTCATGTGCGTGAAATCACGTGACCCTTCCTTCCGGTCCAAACCGGAAGTGCCTTATAATTTAAAACTGCAAAATGATATGAACTTAATTTCAACGATGTTAGTGTCTGGCTAGAATAAACTTTTTTAAAAAATTACCGGCGACGTCATAACACGTTATAGCGCCCTCTAGCGGCAGGTTGAAAAATGGTTAAAATGCATAATTTGTTGGTGTGTGTGGCGAAGTTTGCTGAAATCACTTCATAACCGGTGTATATAATCAGCTTCGTGCTAAGAACATATTGAGAAAGAGATTTATTGATGACGTCACCAAACCGGAAGTTACAATAAAAAGACCTTAAAACCTTAAAACGTCGCTTAAAAATCAACCACGATAGATATAATCCAGATTTTTACTTTAAATAGCACAGTTAAGACAGCTCTCGAGGTTTCTGTTAATTACGTCACGATGACGTCATCAAGTGTCAGATTACAAGCAACCAAATGTTTCTAAATTTAATCTTTGAAAATCAATATAAAATCAACTGTAAGAGATCTGATTTAGATTTTTAGGAGAATTGATAGATTAATCCATGGTCTTCATAATTTGTATTACATGCAAAAAGACCTGACACTTCCTTCCGGTCCAAACCGGAATTTCCTTATAATTTAAAAGTAAAAAACGATGTGAACTTACTTTCAACGATGTTAGGAGCTGGCTAGGTTGTAAGTAACAAAAATGTTAACCGTGACTTCATAAAATGTTAAAGCGCCCTCTAGCGTCATGTTGACAAATGTTACGTCATATTACGATTATGTTTGAATTATTACGTTTTTAGACGTTGAAGGCATATCTCAGCAAAGGATCGTGTTAACATAACACCTCATTTTGTGTTGTTAGGTGATAGATAGTTGCACAAAAAGTTCAGAAACGTGTGACGTCATTTGAATTTATTTTAATCTGTTTAAATTAACTTAAATTCGTTTTTTTTTTTTTTTAAATACTCAAAAAAAATGCGAAAGCGAAAAAGCCCTATGTTC
This sequence comes from Crossaster papposus, assembly GCA_037893245.1. Lineage (NCBI taxonomy): Eukaryota > Metazoa > Echinodermata > Asteroidea > Velatida > Solasteridae > Crossaster > Crossaster papposus. The sequence goes on along the minus strand of JBAIAA010000087.1, from coordinate 1,119,774 downwards.
TGTTCCTTGAACAGACGTAGTTCTAGTTCTTCTTTTTTTTCTTTTAGTAACCTAAACCCCATAGACTTTGTACACGTTTTTTTGCACAAGTACTTTTACCAGAGAACAAAGTCGTATTTCCATAAAACTTAACCCAAGTGAAGACCCTATAGTAAGCTCGTGCCTAGCCGACATACGACATGGTGACGTCATCAGGGGTCACGTGACGTCATCTTAAAGGTGCAATTGATTTAATCTTTGAAAATCAATAACAAATCAACCGCAAAAGACCGAAACTTGATTTTGATGGCAACAGATAGAATAATTCAGGATCTTCATTTTATCTCATGTGCGTAAAATCACGTGACCCTTCCTTCCGGTCTAAACCGGAAGTGCCTTATAATTTAAAAGTGATAAATGATATAAACTTACTTTCTACGATGTTAGTGTCTGGCTAGATTGTATTTTTCAAAAAATATACCGGCGACGTCATAACATGTTATAGCGCCCTCTAGCGGCAGGTAAAAAAATGGTTAAAATGAATATTCGGTTGATGTGTGTAGCGAAGTTTGCTGAAATAACTTTATAACCAGTGTATATAATCAGCTTCATGCTAAGACCATATTGGGAAGGGGAAATATTTATGACGTCACCAAACCGGAAGTTACAATGAACAATCCTTTAAACCTTTAAAAATCGCTTAAAAATCAACCGGGATAGATATAATCCAGATTTTTGCTTAAAATAGCAAAGTTAAGACAGCTCTCGAGCTTTCTGTTAATTATGTCACGATGACGTCATCAAGTGTCAAATTACAATCAACCAAATATTTCTAGATATAATCTTTGAAAATCAATATAAAATCAACTGTAAGAGATCTGATTTAGATTTTTACGGGAATTGATAGACTAATCCATGGTCTTCATAATTTGTATTGGATGCAAAAAGACCCGACCCTTCCTTCCGGTCCAAACCGGAAGTGCCTTATAATTTAAAAATGGAAAACGATGTGAACTTACTTTTAACGATGTTAGGCGCTGGCTAGGTTGTAAGTAACAACAAAGTCAACGGTGACTTCATAAAATGTTATAGCGCCCAAATGTTACATCATCTTACGATTATATTTAAATTATTACATTTTAAGACCTTTAAGCCATATCTCAGCAACGGAACGTGCTAACATAACACATATGTTTGTATTGTTAGGTGATGGATAGTTTCACAAATAGTTCACAAACGTGTGACGTCATCGTTTTAATCAGTTTGAATTCATTTTAATCTGTTTAAATTAACTTAAATTCGTTTTCAATAATTTTAAATTGTTTTGATGGTATAAAAGTTCAATTTTTGAAAAATTTAATCTAAAAAATTGCGAATGCGAAAAAGCCCTATGTTCTGTTCCTCGAACAGACGTAGTTCTAGTTTATTTTTATTTTGTGAAAAGTTTATTTTGGTGATTCTACTTACATATCCTTACTTCAATAACATTTGCTAAAGCATATAAGTGACTGAATAATTATGAGAACATAGTAATTATCCAAAATGACAACTTCGTGACCCTATAAATGTGCGCACATTACACTGTCTCCAGGTATCATCAAGTAGCCAGTATTGACGTGCTTTAAATTCACCAAGTTGCTTACTGGCACAGTTATCCTATTAAAACCTTATGGAAAATCATATGAACAATGATAAAATTGTGACATTTAGCCCAGCAAACAAAAACTGGGAAAAAATTACGTGTCCCTAAATTGGGCTAACAACTAGGTGAAGGCGGGTTGCCTAAGGTGAGAGACTTGAACAAGTTCAAGGAAACCCCCCAAATTAAAGATTGTTGTTGCTAACAATAATCCTATCTACGTTAAAATGTATTTTGGGTATTTCCTTGAACTTTTTCAAGTCTTCCATGTTAGGCAACCCTTTTACTACTTTGTAGCCCAATTTATATATACCCAAATATGGGAATAAACATATTACACGGAAGGGATTAACGATTTATGCAAATTAGACATATTTCCACCACTTGGATTTTTGTAGATTTTTAGTATGAGATTATAGGGACCTTTTAGAAGTGCACTGTGGTGAAAAACAATTTGTTGCAATTTGTTTGAGGTCAAAACTTGTTTTTCCTGGACTATACGTACGACCGTACACCGTCAAGACCTCGCCATCGCCCAATGAGAAGCTCTTCACAACAGGCTCCGCCCAATTCAGACTGTTGTATTGACTGAACATCATAAATATTCATGTTATACAGAAGAGCTTTTTCAAGAAAGGCAGTGCACACAGAAAATCCCGTATTGTACTTGTACATGTACATGTACATGTATAGCATATAATGTATGTACAGTATAAGCATGGAGAAATAAGTCACTTATTTCTCCATGGTATAAGCGTGTAGCTATGTAGTTCCCCTGTACCGCACGTTGCTATGCGGACTATTGGTCCCCATAGCACCGTGCGGTACGAACAAAAACAAAACAAAAGCCACCTGTTAATAGGAATTAGGCACGTAAAATAATGTCATTTGAATGTAGGTTATGTTGCGTGGCTCTTGACACGACTCTGTTTTTATTTGCATGGTAGAATAATATATAAATAAAGTTTCACCTAATAAATAATAATTTAAATAACAACCATCTTTTATGAACCAAATAGTAAAAATGCCTTATTGTGTAGATGCATTGAAATTATATTAATTGCAGGAGACCCCGTTATTTATGTACAGCATCATTTTGAATACCTAAAATGTTCTAGAATGTTTCAATCCTGGTATTTGTTACGTATTTAAAATTTAAAATTTAGAAAAATTTCCATGTCTCAAACAAGCACATTACTTATCGCATTACTCAGCTTTTCCATCAAGGTGTTGTCGAACTTTAATGTAAATACATACACTGGTAATGACATCCGAAATAAAACAATTCTCAGAGTATTTATTTTAAATTCATCGTAAAGAATTTATTAAAAACACGAGGGTTTAAAATAACATAGCAGAAGAGTATGTTGTGACATCTTTAAAATAAATAAAAACTATAATAGGCTAATTATAATAAGCAAACTTAAATCTTACATGAAATGGACAGCCTATTCCTGTTTGTCGTTCGTCATCTTGCCGTGGTGGAGCCGGGTGCATCTCTCCTTGCAACAGGTCTGCTGTTCACATTCAAATGAGATTTCGTTCGTTCGTAATGCTACTTAGGTGTGCTGTTCACATTTAAATGAGATTTCGTTTGGTCGTAATGCTGTTCAGGTCTGCTGTTCACATTCAAATGAGATTTCGTTCGTTCGTAATGCTGTTCAGGTCTGCTGTTCACATTCAAATGAGATTTCGTTCGGTCGCAGTGCTATACAGGTGTGCTGTATAGAAACAGGGTCTACTTTCAACTACGCAACACAACCTACTTTCAAATGACATTCTGTTACGGGCTCAATTCCTATTAACAGGTGGCATTCTTTTTATTGTTCGTACCGCACAGTGCTTGCTATGGGGAATAGCAACGTGCGGTACATGGAATAGGTGCATATTGATGCAGCTTTGCGCTTAGATATCAACTTTGTACATGTACCTACTTTACAGGTACATGTACAATACGGGATTTTCTGTGTGCACTGCCTTTCTTGAAAAAGCTCTTATGTATAACATGAATATTTATGATTTTCAATCAATACAACGGTCTGAATTGGGCGGAGCCTGTTGTGCAGCGCTTCTCATTGGGCGATGGCGAGGTCTTGACGGTGTACGGTCGTATACGTACGTTCAAAACGAATGAACATTACTTCGACGTTATTGTTTATAAACAGTTAATGTTGGGCCGACTTTCCTCATGCAATGTTGCTAAACTTCTTTGTTGACAAACTTCAAATTCTTGCTATTTAACCTCTGTTAGCAATTTAGGTGTAAATTTAGTTTTAAAAAAACCACAAAACGGTGTCGTCCGAAAATTAGGCACAACATCGACCGCGTGTTCTCTAAGTCGTGGCACAATTAAATAATTCTGGGAAAATCCAAGTTTATTATTTACAAACTTCTTTCAATAGTAAATGCCATTTATGACCCATGTGAGTTTTCAGTCAATAAAAGGGTGAAAGCTACTAAATTTCTCAGGCGTCTACATTTAATGTGACACTAGAAAAAGTGTTTAAAACTGGTTGGTGTTTTAAAAGCCTTTTAAAACTACCCATGTGGTGGACTCTCGACCAACAGGAATAGGTAAACTGTCTTAGTCTTACTTGTCCGAGGAATAGAATGTATTATACCCATGGTTTGCAAATTATACAAATAGCAACCCTCTTTATTTTCCAAAGCAATCTTTATAGATCCACCAGCAACCATCCTTATTTCTCAAGTAAACACAAATCGAATTTTCATAAATTGTAGGTATGTCTGAAGTTTGATGCAAGTCCAGACAGAATACTACAACAGTAACCAGGAAGGTGACTGCTTGAGATGTATGCTGCGTTCCAGTCGCGTCGTGTTTATCGTGTTTACGAGTTCACGAATCGTATAATGGCGTTCTAATCACCTGGTAACTCTCGAGGTGGATATTTTTGTCTCCATGTTCAAGACTTCGTAACCGAATGGAATACTCGCGCATGCGTGATGGTTCACATACGAGTTCTCGTGCGGGAAATGTCCTTACCGCACAACTAACTCGAACTGTGCGCGTGCGTCTTGGTGAGTAGCGTTTGGTACGCAACCTACTCGTGAACATGGAGAAATTCACGGTGAACACGATAAACAGGACGCGATTGGAACGCAGCATTAGACAACAGAAGGCAGCGAGGGTCCGCTGGAAAATCTAGACAGTTCACACTTAATTGCTCAAGTACAAACAGCTGTATTGTACCAAAAGAACAACTCTTTTAGGACCTGGATAAATGAACTAGGATGTAAGAGCAATCAAGTGAAGACTATCATCCCTTTATACAACATTTTTTAAATGTTATATCATATACTGGCCTGTTTACATTGTGTGTTAATAGATCCAAGAAAAAAAGATCCTTCGAGGCTGTGATTGCGAAACGCTGTGGTACCGTCCATTCTCAAAATAGGGGGGAACAATTTTCTTACGCGAAAAATAAAGAGTTTTTGGCATTCAATCTTAACATCTTGTCTTTTGTAGTTTGTAAAAGGTTGTTATTTACCTTAATTTTTATCATCCAATGACAAAAATTGTATTGAAAATGAAAAAAGCAGTCGAAAAAATTAAGCGTTGACGTACCGTTGATGCGCGTGGAGATTGTGCACAAATACTCAAACGACGTTAACAAATACCTCCCCTAAAAAGGGGAATAATAATCGATAAATTGTGAAAAATCGTGCTTCGAACCCACTCATTTTTTTCCATGGATACGTTAAAAAAGGATGTAGCAGTGATATACTGAATTTAAAAAAGAAATCTGCCTGTGAACCCCTTGCGTTTTATCGTGTTGTTTTCGAACGAAAATCGCAGAAAATGACATTTTCCCACAAAAAATTCCGTGTAGATCGTTCCTGTGTACCTGGCTTTGCGGACGTTGTATAAATCACTGAATTCGGGGAGCGATGCACGGAGCAAATCTGTACGTGTTTCAATGGTGCGCTTCGAGGTAGCGATCTATACGTATTTACTGAGATGTGTGGCTCATGAGCGTGGAAGAATGAATGAGATACATTTCAACGTTGGTGGCGCACTTTGTTGGGCCCCCCCTCCGCCCCTTTTACTATTAAAAGCAAACCCTACAGCTTCATCAAATCGAAAAATTTGATCCAAGTTCCTGATGGTAATCCTCATGCATTGACACTATATTTGGGGAAATATTTCATTCGTTTTCACTGAGTTTTAAAACTATGAATCGGTTATTGAAATCTCTAGCTTGTCAAGCCCCGCGAATGCTGTCTCAGGCAATTCAAATTAAAGAGGCCCAAGTTGAATAAACCTCAAAGGTCACAAAACAAAGGTGAACAAAAGGTGATTAAAAACAACTCAAGTTATAGGTATAAAATTAATAACACAATAGTAAAGGGTACTAATTAAAACCCAATATCTGGGTAAGAAAATGACACAACACATAGGTAAAATCAGGGTTGGGTAAAGTTTACACAAATAATGAGTAAAAAGGGAACATGGTCGTCACATTGGTAAACTTCTAACACAAATTGTTGTGCAAATTTTGTGCACAATTATGGGTAAAACGTTACGTCGAAATTAGTACTTTTGTACACTCTAGCTGTTGTGTAAACCGTTTACACAAGTGGACGACCATGTTTTCTTTTTTTTATTTATTTCTTATATTTAACCAGGGTTTCTCATTCACAGCAGTATGTGGTCTTCCATGGGGCCCTGTATAATATTATAAAATTACAATAAAACAGTATTTAAATTTAGAAGCAAAACAAACATAAAATTATTTTAAAAGAAAAACCCAAAATACAATAAATATAAGAATACTTGATGGATAAAAAAACTCGATTAAAAGCTAAAATATAACAATTCTAAATATAAATAAAAATGATAAGAAATACATATATACATATTTTTACTCTCAAAAAGGTAATTATACTGAATATTGAGCAGTATTTGTTTAGTGGGGAGGTGACTTAAATAGTTAGAGTAGCCATTCGCGGCTATATGTTCGGGTTGAAGTACAGTGTCAATTATAATTTTTTATTGAAAATATTGAAAGCAATACTTCTGCATTCGGTTGTAAACAAAAATTGAAAAAGAAAATTGCATTTTGTATTCAAAACTAAACATTTTCGAAGGACCAAATAGCATCACATTAGACGAGTTTTCGTAAAAAACAAAAATCGCGTTAAAAACGAGTAGGAAAAAAGATATCAAAAAATCTTTGATTCGATCCTGTTGTCTATGTCACGCTAATCATCATCTACGAAGCGGAAACCGCTAATGGAAGGACGAAACCCCGGACGATGCGAAGCGCTACAGCGGTTTGGGGTAACAACATTCCCCGGACGATTCGAAGCGCCATATAGCGGTATACAAAAGTAAAATAAAAAGTTGCCAGCGCGGTGAGACATAACATAGACAGGCTTCAACTATACTTTCCCTATACTTTACGGGCGCCCACGTCCGCTACCCCACACCAAACCGCGCCGGGCAAACAGGACACCACACCCAAAATGGCGCGGCCCAAGGTCCTGGCAAAATAGACGGGCTACCTCCCACCCTCCGCGCGCAAACGGGGACACGGCACACGGGGCACCGTCCACAAGATGGCGCCAGCCATGTCCCATCTTCAGGATTAATAGTATAGGTGTCGAACGATAAGACATTTAACTAGAATGCAGGAGGTCGTAGGTTCGAGTCTCACCCAAGTGATGCTTTCTAAATAATCTCTCTTTTTATATAAATACATTGGTAAACCCAGTATTGAGTTTAGCATTACATGTATATTATTTTAGTTTAGCAATTGCTGAACAGTAAAACTTAATTTTATTCATACGAATTGAAGCATTTTGCTTTTCTTTGGTTTTTTTCTCGAAACCTTTGCTTCGGCTTTGGCTTCACCTCCGCATTCAAAATCACTGAGAAACAAATATAGGCCTAAATGGAAGCACCGTGGAAATAGTCAAACTTGTGGGCTCACATCAATCGAGTGAATGTTTCTGAAGCACAACAGGCATCAGAATGTGGCGGAAGATCTCGCAATTGGTAATCCCAAATCGTCTTAAGCCAAAGACGAAGACGAAGCTAGGGATTCGAAAAGGCCCTTTAATGCTTTACTCTGAATTAAATGCTTTTGCTTTTCGCTTGTACTTCCTAGCATGTGCTAGTTTTTATTCATATACGGCCCTGTGTTTAGAATGTACACAAACCGCCTGTCTTGGGTTGGACTAGTATTTATATATCATTCTTGAGAATCGCTCAATTTGAATCCCAACATAAAGACTCTTTTTCCCCCCATGTTTCCAGGTGCGACCACTTCTTTCAACCAGGTTGCCACACCCTCCCCCATTAGGGGTGAAGCCACATCCTACGATGGTCCCACCCAATTTAACAAACCCAACCGTCACCGGCAACTCGTTTTTCTACATCAAGGATCCCAAGCCTTCTTACAACACATGCGACGTACTGAACCTCTACATTGAAGTCCGCGATGGGCAGAACCTGACGAAAAAGATGGGCGGTGATCTACTGTGGCCCATTATTCAGACGGATGGACTTCACGCGAGCGCACCGTACGACGAGCTGACCGACCATGGTAACGGGAGGTACAGCGCCCGGTTGACGCTCATGTGGGCCGGCGAGGTCGTGCCCCGTGTCCCGTTCATTCACAGCGCGGAATACGTAGCAGCCTTACGGGGAGTCAATCAGCGCCAGCCCGTACGCTTCGGTTACGTTTCTCGGTTTATTGCCAACGGCACCTCGGAATACACACCGTGTCACATGGTCAAAGAGATACCGTTTATCGCCACTAAACCCGAGGTGACATTTTCTTACCTCTCGACAACTGACGTCTGTGACTACTCCGACGCCAAAGCCGGAACGTATTGGTACTGCCTGAAGCCCAAGACACTGCCTTGTTCGGCGATTTCTCTACATAGGGGTGACTGGCGGGCGTCCAATGAATTCTTCGACCAAATCATGACTGAAGAGGAAAAAATAGCATGGAAAGTGTATGTTGATAATGTTTCTCTGAATCTAAAGCAGGCTATATAGACTCCAAGTTGCGAGTAGCATCATAGCACCAACTCTCCCAGATATCGAATTATTGATACGGTCTTAATAAATGAGTTGTTTTTTTAATCTAATCTATAACTCCGTCCCCCCAAAAGAAGAGAAGTTATGAAAGTAGAAGGTTAGCCACGACAGGAATACTTTAGAATTGTAAACTTTTGTAATTGGGGGTTAAACGCCACTGCCGTAAACGTACGGGCAAGTTTGTTTCAGGCATGGAGTGGGTCAACGGGTCCGTTGGCAGCCGTTTCCCAAACGCCCAGCTTATTCTCTGGCCGTCTATCACCATTCCCAAACTGCATGAACAAAGCCAAAGACGGAGACGAAGTTTGGAAAACGGCCTAGGTTTCTAATCCTGAAGGGAAGTTTGTAAACAAAATGACGAGGTCATTAACATAATTATACAACATTTTTTTTTTCTTCTCAGAGGCATTAAAGACTTTGCTTATCTGTCAAATGCTGGACCTGTGAAAACGGTATCGGTGGTTCAAGGTATGTTTGCTTGTGTCTTTTTTTTAATGTCTCAATTGGTAGGTGAGAATCCCAGTGGTAGTCAGGTTTCTTATGTATTTTCGTTCACTTTTTGTGTAGATTTGCTAAATTAAAATTTTTTTGAAACGTGAGAATATACCTAACATGAAAACCAATGTTTACATTTGCTTTATGACGGCCTTCGACCAAATAAACATATTACAAATAGAATTTTAAATTTATTATGTTCTGTTGATGAGATATGGCTTAAAGGTCCAAAAATAAAACAAAATCATAACAAATCACACGATGACGTCATCATGATGTCAATTCAATGTACAATGTATCTCTATAACACATCCCGCCATACCTGCATACCAAGTTTGAATCTAATCGGACTTATACTTCCAGAGATATAGGGCATTGAAGAAAAAAATGGACCTTTAATGTGACACCCAATGACTTTTCATGTGTCAAGTCACATTAAAGGTCCATTTTTTTTCTTCAAAAGAACCTAAAAACAAATGTAAACATTGATTTTCATGTTGAGTATATCCTAACGTTTCCAAAAATGTACAGTTTAGCAAATCTACACAAAAGTGAGCGAAACTTTCAATATGTACATTATGAACCTGACTAAGGTGTGTGGTTTTGTTTGTTTGTTCATTCCCGAACATTAATATTAAGTTTAACTGTTTTAAATTCAAAAAAAATATTGTTTCTGATCATGGCTCTGAGAAAATAAGTCCATGCATGCATGAAATAAGTCCGTTAATGGTTGTCCAATGATAGACACGCTTGGTTGCAAAAGACAAGTAATAATTGAGGTCGAATATACTATCCACTACATTTGTTTTATTTCTATTTTCTATTCAGCTCCAGAAAAGACCACTAACCCGTGTCTGAGTTTACCGGAATGCAAACCGGGACTTCCACCGAAACATCCTTCGCAAGCTGCTGGGTATTACTACAAAGATTCGTGGAGGTCCAACGTATGTCGCAAAAGGTCCTTCCGGTTGAAAGAGATTCTGGAGTGTCTGCGAAACAAGAGGCTTTATTTTTACGGAGACTCCACGCTAAGACAATGGCTAGAGTTTCTGGCTCGCACTCTAGGACCGACCATGAAGCTACAACAGGCGGGGACGTCAGCGAAGATTATCGGCCCGCTGTACGCCGTTGACGCGGTGCATAACATCACGCTCATGTTCCGTCACCACGACTTTCCCATCCGCAATAACTGGCTCAACTTTCACGACGTAAAGTTCACGGTGAACGAGCTAGACGCGCTACCGGGCGGACCCGACACGGTCGTCCTGTTCGCGTTCTGGGCGCACTTCACAACAAATAGCTTGGGGTACTTTGCCAACAGGATGGGGCACATCCAAGCGGCTATTAAGAGGCTACAACAGCGAGGCCCCAGCCCTAGTCCCGTCTTCTTCAAGTCAGCTAATACCAGAGCTGACGGGTCAAAAGGGCTTGCCTTGGCCGATTTCTTTATTCATGAAATAGATCAGATTATGCGAACAATATTTAGTGATATGCCAAATGTGACCATCATAGACGCCTGGGGAATGACATTGAGTCATAGGACAGGATACAGACTGCACCCTGTAGATTTAGTTCTAAAAGAAGAAATTCAGATGTTCCTCAACTTTTTATGCCAACCACACAGTCAGCCAGCCACTCAACCAGTCAACAGACGGCCACCGAAGCAGAAATTAAACCAGCTAAAACAGGCAAGCCAGCCACACAGCAAGTCACATACAAGGCCAACAAAATAACAATAAAACCAGCCAACAAACCAGCCACCCAGCAAGTCACATACAAGGCCGGCCATCCTGCTAACAAACCACCCAACTATAGTCAGTCGGCCGACTGACAAACCCGCCAGCCAGCAACCCAGCCGCAACCACCCAGACGGCCAATAAAACAGCAATCAAACCAGCCAACAAACCAGCCAGCCAACCAGCAAGTCACATTAAAGACCGGCGAATCAAAGCAGCAATCAACTATAGTCAGTCGGCCATTTCGTTAATTGTTTACCTTACAACCATTTTACTCCCGGAAACACTCGAACATCGTGAACATTAACGTATTTGGAAAACTTCGGACATTTGTATTAAATGGGCAGAATTTCCTCCCTTTTTCGTCACGTGACAGCGGCCGGAGGCTACTTATACCCAGCACGATATGTGGCAGAGGGGTACCCCTCTCTTACCTCTATAATTGATACGCACTCAACACTATTGTAACCTAACCCATCCCCCCTTGAAAACTAAAAGGAATTCCTGAGATTCTGGGAACACAATGGTCAACACAAAAGAGGGGGGGGGGGGGGGGGGGGGGGGTTCTCTGCCACATATCGCGCTTTATATGTGGCTACTAATTCATCAGAAATAGTCAGAATAATTTGGTCTGGGAACCAGACTAGGGCCATAGCAGAAGACCGCCCATCTTTTTCGGTAAGTTCTCTTCATCGCAGATTGCAATGTAGGTTTATTTTGTCGGATGTGTGCCCGAGTCAAGCACACATCAGAATAATTTATTTAACATAATTATAGTTTTTAATTGATTGATAAGACAAATTCGATCTCTGAGTGCTGCCTTTCCGTAACAGCTTAGACGAATTTGATCTGTAATGACAATTATTATCGAACCGGTGTTTAAAAAAAGTGACCAAACGTTGAAATTGATTAATGATAAATTACCAAACGTTGAACATGATTAATGACAAATTACTAAATTGGTTAGGTATAAATGGAATGTGAGAGTTGGTAAATTTGTATGAACAAATGTTTTATAATAGCCGGGAAAACCAGCAAACATAAAGCAAAATTATTTTGTTGAAATACCTTACTTGACTTTAAAGGGATCGTATACGTTTGTTAATTGAAACCCACTGTTTGTTTCAATCCTATATAGTTATAGATATATACGATAAAACTAACCTGTAAAAAATTCATTTCAAAAAGTGGTAGCGATTTTGAGATATTGCCGAAAATCTGGAGAGGTTATGTCCACGCAGGAAGAATAATCTACATTGGAATACACAATCTGAGAAACGTCACTACAGTAACGCTTCTCAGATTCAAATTTTTGGAGATAAAAATATCTTTTTCCATAACCGCAGTACTTCGAAGTGAAAAGTTTCAAAAAATGCATTATACTATCCAAAGCTGCTGTACTTCTTACCAAGTAAGTTTTTATTGTCACTAATTTTTGGAGTAATTACCAAACGTATACGATCAACTTTTCGTAACAATTATAGGATATCTAGCGCAATAATTTTGTTGAATGCCTACAATAATTTTTTATTTTCAAATAATGCAAGATATTACTTAATAATTCGGTAGTAAACGATTTAGATATCTGCAAATGAAATGGTGTATCTACCTTTAATTTTAAAGCCGAAGTTACTTTGTATGTGTATGTGTATGTGTATTTACTGTGGTCAAATTAACATCAGTAGTGGTGGTAGATAGAGCACGGTGTAAGCTGTTATGTGCTACTATGATTCGACGATCCCTTATCATTACGAACATCTAACAAAAGAACGTGCTGTCAAAAGAAAATGAAACCTACGAAACTGATGCCACTTTGAAAAATAAAAATAAAAACTTACCGTGCCCGGCAAGGGCAGATGACCGGGGCGTTGGCCGTCAGAGTCCGGAGTAAAAGACCAGGAAAGCTCGGTGTAGGAACACGGAGTTGGTATACGGATCTTCCACCATTTTTTATGATGCTTGGGATGTAACGAATTAGGAATTTATAAAGGCTCAAAAACAGACATTGGACAACTCAAATTCAACACAGGAAACTCAAACTCTGCTCTCAAATAATTTAATATAACTACAGAAAATAATTATACAGAACACCATGACGAAGCCAACGCCCTGAAGCCAACTGCAACGAACAATGAATACGGGCGTGCTTATATAGCCACACAAGATTAGGAGGGCATTACAAGAATGTGTAGTACAAGAGCGCCACACCTGAAATTATATAAGAGCTCCACGTCTGGTACACATTGTATTCAATAAGAGTTGGTGGGTGCCGAGTTGGTGGGTGCCGACTTGACCAGGTGCCGAAGTGACCGACATTCCTCTTATTGAATACAATGTGTACCAGACGTGGAGCTCTTATATAATTTCAGGTGTGGCGCTCTTGGAATGTCGGTCACTTCGTAGCCTTGGTCAAGGCGAGTTCGTCGTTATCCGTCCGTCGTTATCCGTCCAGAAATACACTGTACGCGCGCCCCGCATAATGCTGCATGCTAGCTTGCGCCCCGTGCAAAGATACAGCGCGAACAGCGACCTCATACGGCCACTATTTATGCAAATCTACTGAGGCTACTTTTTCGCCTTGGATCATTGGGTTTTTGAAATTTTATGTTTTTCCTATATTTTGCGCCACATTTGTGGCGCATGACCTCGTATGCGAATACAGATAAGTATACGCGGGGCTAAGATGTGAAGTGTCCAATCACAACGCGGTTGAATCCCGACGTCATCAAATTTGATGCAGCATGACATTTAAGACAAAATGGCAGATATTCAGCGTCGTCTGTCGTCCGAAGATCTGTCATGTTGTTTGAATTTTGCAGCGAAAATATTATCCCACGAAGATTTTAGACCCGAGCAGCGAAAGGCCATTAGAATCCTTTCTTCGTGGTCACGGTGTTTTTATGGATTTGCCGAGAGGTTATGGGAAATCCGTCATTTTTCAGGCAGCCTGAGCCCCATTTTGCTCGGAGCTCGCACGTACGGCCAGGTACTCAGCGTCAGTTTTCAGCGTGTTCGGTCAGTTTCTTATCGCCGCATAATCGGCATTAACCCAGGCATGCTGGTCTGTGCGTTAACGCCACATTGTATGGTCCAAGCATGGTCCAACGCTGTGGGGAGGGGGCATGTTTACGGCTGCAGGACCAACCTTTAAAGTGATCGCAATATCGTAATTTAAACAGGGACAAGTGTCTTATATCCTCAATAACTTCTCAGATTATTTTCTTGGCAAAATTCAGCCGACAAGGCATTTAATTATCAGAGTTCCGCGTTTTACCGAGCCACGGTTTTCAGATCAGCTGGATTAGATGCGTGTGATATAATGTAGGGCCGAGTTTGACACGTTTCAATAGAGTCGCGGTCTTCTCCAGTCACCGCGGTTGAAAACTCAAAACTAAGCATGCTAAACACAACTAGTTTTGACCATAACAATGTCAACATTCAAGAAAATACCCAGTAAAACGAGCAAAATAACTGCGACCCTCACCAATCAAGCAAGACATTTCAAATCTTCATGTGTAAAATTTCTACAAGCCTTCGTAAAAATCACTCAACTCTCTCCGATAAAATATTATGTCAACGATGGCGGTACGCGATATTTTTTTCCGTACCACTAACGAGCTATGGTCGTATACTAAAGCATATGCGAGTTGCAAGTCAGGTTCTCGGACTTTATTTCCCTTGAAAAAAAATCCTCCAAACCAAAAATTAGTAAAAGGAAAATGTTGCAAATTACTCACAAACCTATAACAAAGGTAATAAATATAAAAAATTAACTTATCTTATTCAAAATCAAAAATTAAAGTTTTTTTATGGGATTTGAACTCGCGCCTCCTAATTATTAATCCTGTGCATTATCCACTACAGTAGAGCAATGTCTCTCTCAGTTGCGTTGTTTTAATAATTATACCATTTCGTATAAAGTGCCCTCCTGCACAATTCTATATGTAATAGCTCGATAGTGGTACGTTTAAAAAAGTCGCTGGCGGTACGGTGTTCGTAAACACTCGCGAGCTAGCTATGACCTTTCACCGCTAGCTCAAATTATGCAGTTTCTACGCAACGATCGACCAATAAGAAAACGACTATAAAGGTCAGCTTAATCTATTAGCATAATGAGCAACGCCCCCAAAATCTCAAATTAACCAATGATCCAAGGCGTTCGAGTATCCTCAGTTAGTTTGCATATAATAGTGGCCGCGTGAGGTCGTTGTTTGAGCTCAGATTACCGCTGCGCTGTACGTACGGACGGGTAACGATGAACGCCTTGACCAAGGCTAGTCACTTCGGCACCTGGTCAAGTCGGCACCCACCAACTCGGCACCTGGTCAAGTCGGCACCCACCAACTCGGCACCTGCACAAAAACCAACTCGGCACCTGACCTACTCGGCACCTCCGATATTAGTACGGGCGCATGAACCTACCCGCACTAACTCTTCTCATTATTTTGGAGGCATTTTTATAGAGAAAAAAATAGGCCTTTAATGGGAAACAAAATGTAAAATAAAAAAAGGAAGGACTACGGACCCGGACCCAATCCTTCATTTGGGATATTGTCTCCCGATCGGGGGACCCCCGTGAACAATCGCCGGCCGCCCGGGTGGTGGCGCGTGCAGCGTACACTAGCCGAGGGGCGCGGCGGCAGCGCTGGTACTACTAGTGCCGTGCACGGCATGCACGGCCGGCCGTACGCGTACTGGTATGCCTCAACGTGACGTGTTTGTGTCGTTATCGGAGCTGAGGAATTAATTTAAAATGTGTTTTTTTCAGAGTTTGTTAACCCCACAAATCATATATTATTGTGACGATGTTTGCCTGTGAATACATGTACAGAGTTGGCATGGATAATGTGTAGCGACGAAGACCAATCAGCGTTAAGCGGGTACTTTGTTGCCTGGCGTTGCCTGTTAACTGGTCATGTCAACTCCGTGCTTCCACTTTCAAGGACATTTCCTTATTTTAACTTCTCAAGGAATTTCTAATGAAATGGGAAAAAAAGGAAGTTGTGAGGAAATCCCCAAAATCTAAAGATTTGTAATGAAGTTATTAAATTCTGAGCAAATTCTACAATTAAAAATCAAATTGAGGGGTTCATATATTATGTTCAATATTCAGCAAAGTTGCCATAAAAAAGGTTCCCGATGTCTAGTAGTTGGGCTAGCGGGATTCTTGTGGGAAAGAATTCCATACACAGCCGCCACTCATTCATTCCTTTTAATGACTTGAAAAGTACCACAAGTTGTAAATCTGATAAAGAAACACTAATTTCGGAGTGAACAAAATTCAAGCTACTCTTTGAAAATACTTAGACCTTTTCTCTCAGGGCCCATAGACTTTGTGCAGGAGGTCTGAGGGGCTGTATGGAATTCATGCCCTACCCTCACATTCTTGCAATTATTAAATTTAATAATATAAATTATGAATTATCATAAAAAGGGGGGAAAGGTGGAAAAAATAACAAAGGGAAAATAAAGGAAAAAATACATAAACCAACTTACAACTGAATCGGACCTTTAGTTCTTTACATAATACAATGTAATAGGCCTACGTCATTATAGCACAAAATACCGATGTGGACAGTAGGGTCTACACCCTACGAAACAAAAAGATATAGATACAATTATGTAGGCCTAAGTATCAAACAAATCAGCAAGACCAGAAACGCTCGGCTCCGTCGCCGGTCCGGGGGCCTGGGCCTGGGCCTGGCGGGTTGCCGTGAACGCGCATGCATCGCTGTTACCAGTGCAGTGCATTGCCCGCATACGCGGTACACCTTCGCCATGAACTTCAGACTGCTATTAAAATCGGACTCTATTACCTAGTTTATTAACCCTGTCTCGGCTCTGGTAATAATATCTCCACTTAAGAATGTACAATGCTCTCACAATATAATGAGTCCGTTTTTGTCATAATAGGCCTACACCGCGTACCGGCCCCAAATGCTGGATGGGTAACTCGGCGGATGTACCGCTGCCGCGCGCCCGCCGACGCCGTCTGTCGCGCGCGGGCCGGCGCAGCTAGCTGAGCTTTAAATGTTCGTTTTATATTTTTCTTGTAATATAGTTTTTCTTGAAATGTATAAAACTAATTTAGATGGTAGTTCGGGCACGGCCCATAGTAGTTGAGGCATGGTGCCGAGGTCAGGTGCCGAGTTGGTTAGGTGCCGAGTCGGTCAGGTGCCGAGTTGGAAGTCGTGAGCAGGAGGTAAAATTCCGGGTGCCGAGTTGGCTAGGTGCCGAGTTGCTGGGTGCCGACTAGGTGCCGAGTGGGTCAGGTGCCGAGTTGACAAGGTGCCGAGTTGGTGGGTGCCGACTTAGCTAGGTGCCGAAGTGACCGGATACCGTTGAATTAGATGCGACAAGGATTGATGTCTCATTTGTTTATTCCTGGAAGAACATTTTTAATTCTCCTTGGTTTAATCATCGGTCGGCCAAGTGTCAAAATATCCTGACTAACTGCGTCTGCGATGAGAACATACAAGTATTTTATAACGAAATTTGAAACACGGGGATAGGCCCCCTATATAGTATATAATCCCTACGTATGCCGTAAACATGAGGCCAGTATGATTCTAGGCCTACAACAGTTGTAGTCTGAACAATACGCACTCCTTCTAACGACAATGAGAACAAACCTAGAGAAAACAAAACACTTGCAATATTTGGTTCAGTTGCTTGTTGTCATATTAAAAAAGAAAACCAACTGCTGCGACCAATTCCACGCTCTTTGATATTTACTCAAAAAATCGGAACAATACGCACTCCTCCTAACGACAACAAGAACAAACCTAGAGAAAACAAAACACTTGCAATATTTGGTTCAGTTGCTTGTTGTCATATTAAACAAGAAAAACAACTGCTGCGACCAATTCCACGCTCTTTGATGTTTACTCAAAAAATCTGTTATGAAAAAGGTAGTAGAGCTACCATTAAGTAAAAAATGCATCTTCACTTTTAGCGGCAGTCTGAACAATAAGCACTCTTCCTAACGAAAACAAGAAAAAACCTACATATAGCGATACTGGGTTAGTTTCAGCGACATATTGTTGCATCAATGGTTATAAAATTCATACTAATAAAGTGAAGGCTGCAAGATAATTACTTCAAGTTCCCAAACCTTCATTGAAGGCATAACATTACAAATTTCAAACACAATAAACAATATATATTCCCCCCCCCAAAAAAAAAAAACAATAATAATAAATAAACCCTTATTAAAGTTAGATTTGTTTTGTAATTTTACAACATGACTCGAACATGCTAATAAAAATATTTTTATCAACAGTATTACCAGAACTTAATAACCACTCCTCTAAACAAATATTAACAAGAAAACTCTCACAACACTGATATATTTGAGAGGGGTATATTGTTACTGTTCTTGCTTAACAGCAATTAAAATTGCAAATAAACTACCTGACAAATGTTTCTATTGACCCAATCCTCTAAATTAATTCGCGCAGTTTAGAGGACTTTAGAAGATTTTAGAGGATTTTGGTTGAATGGCAAAAAGTGTCAGTTGGGTCGAGGTCGTAGTCTGTGCACAGCATTCTCTAATTTGTAGTCGAGCCTGCATTATGCTCAATATCATCCACACTGCTTCTGAATGTCATTGGTACGGACTCGACCCATTTAGGTTATAGGTGGAGGATTTAGGCAGGGTTTACCCCTCCACACGACAAATTCAAGAAATGTTGGTTTTAGGGGATCGAGGAGGAATTCACGTGCCCCCGGGTAAAATGAGTTTAAAAAAAACGTGCGGTGGGGGAAAAGAGGGGGAGGTGAGAGAAAAAGAAGGAAGGAGGATCGGATCGGAGGATCTGCTGTGTCTAATTTTTGGCATAAAGCTATAATGACCAAAAAGGGTTATCAATCCATGGAACCCCAGTTTGCGACCCGCACCCGTTCAATTTGTCCATGCACATGAAGCCCTCTCAGGGTCTCTACTCGCAGCGAGAGATCGAGGCAGGACATTGGTGTTATCCACAGAAGACAACCTGAACCCGCCTGGCGCGCATCTAGCCGCTCGTTGGTATCAGAGGTGGCTCCGTTAACCAACGTATGATACTCGGACTTCCTGGCATCGAGGTTCGATAAATAATCCCGCGCCTGCATGGTGGACATGTGGCCATTGATTGGCAGTATACTGTCCCCTCCTTTGCCAATTACCCTTTTATTTCAGTATGGATGAATGTTTATGTTGTTAATGACCTTGTGTAAGAATGTTAGTTGGTTGATTTGTTCATGGATCTATGGTTTGTCCAACCATGGAGGAATAAGAAGGCAACCTAAGCTAGGACATTGTCCGAAAGCTCATCAGTTTTGCTATATCCAGTTTTGGGTGTGGCCAACATTCACATATAAACTTATAAATATTATATATTTATAATATTTTTATAATTTATTTATAATATATTTATAATCTCCATAAATTTTCCATTTTATCCCCATATAATCTTTAAAACTGTTGCTAAAAAAGAGGAAAGAGGCCAAGAATCGCCTCAGATTGCACCACAAAGCATATAGAATCCAAAGGCTTCGCGCCCCGCGCTCACATTCTCCAATTTCGGATGTGCCCCACATTCATCAATAAATGTACATGTATATGTAATATATATTTATATAAAACTTATATACAATCTCTGTTATAATCTCAATAATTCTCCATTTTATCTCCATATATTTATTTTACATTTTTGCAAAAAAAATCGGAGGGAAATGGCCAGAAATCGTCTCAGATTGCACCACAAACCATATGGAGTCCGAAATTTTCCGGGGCCCTTAAGCGGGCCCCAGAACCCACGCTTCGCGCTCGCATTTTCCAGTTTTGGGTGTTCCCCACATTCATATATTAATGTATATATAGTATAGGCCTATATTTATTTTTATATATAAAATGTGTTCTCCATTAAAATTTCCATAATTCTTCATTTTATCTCCATATCATTATTAAAACTTTTGCTAAAAAAATCAGAGGAAAAAACCCAATAATCGCCTCAAATTGCACCACAAACCATATAAAATACAAAAATTTTCGGGGCCCTTAAACGGGCCCCGGACCCCACGCCGTAAGGGCTTCGCGCTCGCATTTTCAACTTTGGGGCGTGCCCCCCGTCTAAAAAAATCCTATATCCGGCCTAGAATCATACTGGCCTCATGTTTACGGCATACGTAGGGATTATATACTATATAAGGGGCCTATCCCCGTGTTTCAAATTTCGGTATAAAATACTTGTATGTTCTCATCGAAGACGCAGTTAGTCAGGATATTTTGGCACTTGGCTGACCGATGATTAAACTAAGGAGAAATAAAAAGTTTCCTCCATGAATAAACAAATGAGACATCAATCCTTGTCGCATCTAATTCAACAGAATGCCATGCACGAATTAAATGATAAGGCAAAACGGACCTTGTTTAATACCTAACATATATCCCCTTGAATAACCATGCAATATAACCATGGAGGGCCTTCTTATTCTTCCATGATATAACCAACACAACATAAGAAATCATATAGTATAGTACATTATACTACTAGTTACATGCAGTTACAGACAATGTGAAAAAGACACACTCGGTTGTGTTTAGGTTACTGGCGTGTATTGTTTGACGTAGTGTGTCCTCCCTGTACTATGCACCGCCACGCCAGTTTAGCAATGACTTGCGAAATAAGCTTGCTAATAACTTCAATTTCGTGTGTCATGGAAATTAGCCTAAAACATAATTGGTGAATGTATGCGTATCTGTCAGTGCCTTTTGATGTCTTGCAGTTCCACTGTTTCCCTAGTAAACGATCTAGGGCAGCAAAGCTCTCTGGAGAGTATTCCTTTTCGGAAACTATTCTGTGCGTTTAACCCAGAAATGTCTTCAGCTACCCGATTGTCATAAGAGATGCTCAATTTCACAAGTCTCTTTGTTCCCGCCAAGCCTTTTTCTAGTTGTTTCCCAATGGTTCTCTTTAATATGTAGAGCGTCGCTGCTCGATGTCTCTGCAACTCACTTTTATTGCTGTCTCATGCTTTCTTCGGCGGCAAGTTGAGTGCTACGAATACGTTTTCAACAAACGGAATTTATAGCCAACATCTGCCTGCATGTTTAGGGGTTTCTAAGATTCGGGAACTCCTTCAGGATTGAATTTTTTTTTCTGTCACCAATGAGCCGAAAAATATGCACAGATGCTTCACACTCTCCATTTTCTTGAATTGTTAGTGTATCGATAAAATGGAATATTTCACTTTCATCTGTTTCCAGAAAATTGCCACAGCTCACAATGCAGCTCGCCCATATATATCTGTGTCACCTCATTTGATTTGGTGTGATCCGTAAGTTCAAAGTATTGTTGTGCGAATTGGGTAATTGTGATTGGCGTTGTTCTTTAACGGGTGCGTTACGGCCTTTCCGAAAACGATCATGTTTTTCCCTGGTTTTTATAATTGTTGGTACCGGGTACACGTTTATCAGAAACATCTCGACGTTTCTTCTTGGTCACAGATCTCCCGTTGACATTGACACTAATCCTTGCCACTGGTAAGGGTAGTCGCTTGTATACTTCGCTTGAAAGATACATTAATTTGGACAGTTGCTTTGACGAACTTGCCATTTTCACAGAAGACAAACTCATCGTCTTTCACAATAATTATAACATCATACAACACCATACGCAAAAGAGGGGTGCGAGCAAGCAAAAAAGGGGTGCGGGCGCAAATTTGCAGTATGTTATGACTTCACTGTTGGCACTCGCGCGAGAAAGCAAAAGAGGGGTGCGGGCGCACATTTGCAGTATGTTATGATTTCACTGTTGGCAAGAGCAAAATGGGGTGCGAGAAAGCAAAACAGGGGTGCGAGCGCAAATGTGCAGTATGTTTTGACCTCATTGTCGGCACTCGGAAAAAAGGGGTGCGAGAAAGTAAAAAAGGGGTGCGGGCGCAAATGTGCAGTATGTTATGACTTCACTGTTGGCAAGATAAAAAAGGGGGGCAAGAAAGCCACAGAGGGGTGCGGGCGCAAATTTTGCAGTATGTTTTGACTTTACTGTTGGCAAGAGCAAAAAGGGGTGCGAGAAAGCAAAAGAGGGGTGCGGGCGCAAATTTGCAGTATGTTATGACTTCAATGTTGGCAAGAGCAAAAAGGAGTGCGAGAAAGCAAAAGAGGGGTGCGGGCGCAAATTTGCAGTATGTTATGACTTCACTGTTGGCAAGAGCAAAAAGGGGTGCGAGAAAGCAAAAGAGGGGTGCGGGCGCAAATTTGCAGTATGTTATGACTTCTGACTGTTGGCAAGAGCAAAAAGGGGTGCGAGAAAGCAAAAGAGGGGTGCGAGCGCAAATGTGCAGTATGTTATGACTTCACTGTTGGCAAGAGCAAAAAGGAGTGCGAGAAAGCAAAAGAGGGGTGCGGGCGCAAATTTGCAGTATGTTATGACTTCACTGTTGGCAAGAGCAAAAAGGGGTGCGAGAAAGCAAAAGAGGGGTGCGGGCGCAAATGTGCAGTATGTTATGACTTCTGACTGTTGGCAAGAGCAAAAAGGGGTGCGAGAAAGCAAAAGAGGGGTGCGGGCGCAAATTTGCAGTATGTTATGACTTCTGACTGTTGGCAAGAGCAAAAAGGGGTGCGAGGAAGCAAAAGAGGGGTGCGGGCGCAAATTTGCAGTATGTTATGACTTCACTGTTGGCAAGATAAAAAAGGGGTGCGAGAAAGCAAAAGAGGGGTGCGGGCGCAAATTTGCAGTATGTTTTGACTTCTGACTGTTGGCAAGATAAAAAAGAGGGGCAAGAAAGCCACAGAGGGGTGCGGGCGCAAATTTTGCAGTATGTTTTGACTTCACTGTTGGCAAGAGCAAAAAGGGGTGCGAGAAAGCAAAAGAGGGGTGCGGGCGCAAATTTGCAGTATGTTATGACTTCAATGTTGGCAAGAGCAAAAAGGAGTGCGAGAAAGCAAAAGAGGGGTGCGGGCGCAAATTTGCAGTATGTTATGACTTCACTGTTGGCAAGAGCAAAAAGGGGTGCGAGAAAGCAAAAGAGGGGTGCGGGCGCAAATTTGCAGTATGTTATGACTTCTGACTGTTGGCAAGATAAAAAAGGGGGGCAAGAAAGCCACAGAGGGGTGCGGGCGCAAATTTTGCAGTATGTTTTGACTTCTGACTGTTGGCAAGAGCAAAAAGGGGTGCGAGAAAGCAAAAGAGGGGTGCGGGCGCAAATTTGCAGTATGTTATGACTTCACTGTTGGCAAGAGCAAAAAGGGGTGCGAGAAAGGAAAAGAGGGGTGCGGGCGCAAATTTGCAGTATGTTATGACTTCTGACTGTTGGCAAGAGCAAAATGGGGTGCGAGAAAGCAAAAGAGGGGTGCGAGCGCAAATGTGCAGTATGTTTTGACCTCATTGTCGGCACTCGGAAAAAAGGGGTGCGAGAAAGTAAAAAAGGGGTGCGGGCGCAAATGTGCAGTATGTTATGACTTCACTGTTGGCAAGATGAAAAGGGGGTGCGAGAAAGAAAAAGAGGGGTGCGTGCGCAAATTTTCAGTATGTTATGACTTCACTGTTGGCAAGAGAAAAAAGGGGGGCGAGAAAGCCACAGAGGGGTGCGGGCGCAAATTTTGCAGTATGTTTTGACTTCACTGTTGACACGGCTGAGAAAATTTCATCAGTGCTCATGGTGTTTGTCGTCTGCAGAATTTTGTTCAGCTGACATACGGAAACATTTAACACTTCTTCGTACAAGCTAATTTCACTTCCATTCGATTTTACTGAAATGTTTTTCAAAATATCTATGACATCATCAGTGCAAAGTTTGCCGTTCAATCGTGGGTTTACGGCCCCTATCCTGTGTGTATTTTCTGTGATGCTCATCGCCAAAGCCAAACAATTATAATTCTTCTTTTCCTCCGCTGTGCACCGTTGTTTAGCGATTTCCTTCTCTTGAAAGTATAGACCCGTTTTCTAAGAGTCCTATAAGCTTTTGTCCGCCCATGTTCTGGAGACTTGGCTTCTCGCTCTAGCTCTTAATGTCACGAACGATAGAGTACGCCTCCCGGTGTAATTTCGCCCATTTTGTTCAAAGTGACCAGCTTCATTTATTTCTACCTCATCTTTGACTTCATATTGTACATTATAACCTAGTATGTCATAGTCAACCTCATTATCTTCATCACTCGGATTTCGTCTTCATGTCTGACTCTAGCATTGTTATAATCATGTTCACCATCGACCCCATTATCAACGGGAAGAAACCCTACTGTCAGGGTCTCACATTGTTCTCTAGCCACGCAATTATTCTCCGAGTTTCTGTCTTGACCTTTTCGTTCAAAGCTTTCATGTTTACCAGATTTTATAAAGTGATTTGGAACATTCAGTCCTTGTTTAGAATGAAGAAACTTATCGAATTGGCCCCAACCCTTGATGTTCTAATCTTCTATTATCCTGTCCCAGATAAACAAGAGATTTGTCGCAGTCAATAACAGTTGTATTATTGATGTGGTAAGCACCGATTCTCTTGCCAGAAAGGAAATGACAGCATAACGTTTAGAACATCGTTTTCTTAGTTTGCCGTCCAACTCGTTTACAAACTATAAAACATAAGTACGCTTTACAGTGTAAGTTAGGTGGGTGTTCAGAGAGTCAGCGCGCCAAACCAGTCTAGAAGCTAGAAGGTGTACATGTTGGTGAATTACTAAACAGCACGCTCGCAAACTCTGCAGTCGTATAGCCATCTGCTGTTTAGATAAAGTTGCGTAATTATCGAGGTTAAGCACTGAAATGGGCAGGGATCGTTGGAGATTGTGTGCTCTCTTATTGGCTATATCTGTCAGCGCACAAACTATGGGCGCTGTTTTCTTATTGGCCCATTTTGATTTGTACACCAACCATCGGTACCGATGGTTCGAACCATCGAACCATCGGTACCGATGGTTCGTGTACAATCAATTAAATGTCACTTCTATCGAGAGTGTCCGAGTAATTATGCAGACGGCCAACAAAACAGCAATCAAACCAGCCAACAAACCAGCCAGCCACCCAGCAAGTCACATACAAACAGGGTTGTAGTCGAGTCCATGCAAGTCCGTTCACAAGTCCTTTCGTGAAGCCAGTCACAAGTCCCTTCATAAAGGCAGCCATCACACGTAACTGGATGAACAATGACAAAGTAATGCCTTTGTCAAAGCTGATTTAAATAGCTTGTGATTTAAATTGGAATTGGAGGACTTGTGATGGACTTGCAAGGACTTACAGGGACTTGCAGGGACTTGTGATGGACTCGACTACATCCCTGCATACGAGGCCGGCCATCCTGCTAACAAACCACCCAACTATAGTCAGTCGGCCGACTGACAAACCCGCCAGCCAGCAACCCAGCCGCAACCGCCTAGACGGCCAACAAAACAGCAATCAAACCAGCCAACAAACCAGCCATCCACCCAGCAAGTCAAATACAAGCAGGGTTGTAGTCGAGTCCCTGCAAGTCCGTTCACAGGTCCTTTCGTGAAGCCAGTCACAAGTCCATTCATAAAGGCAGTCACACGTAACTGGATGAACAATGACAAAGGAATGCCTTTGTCAAAGCTGATTTAAATAGCTTGTGATTTGAATTGGAATTGGGGGACTTGTGATGGACTTGCAGAGACTTGCAAGGACTTACAGGGACTTGCAGGGACTTGTGATGGACTCGACTACATCCCTGCATACAAGGCCGGCCATTCTGCTAACAAACCACCCAACTATAGTCAGTCGGCCGACCATGGAGGAATAAGAGCAGAGGGCCGACTGACAAACCCGCCAGCCAGCAACCCAGCCGCAACCACCAGACGGCCAACAAAGCAGCAATCAAACCAGCCAACAAACCGGCGAGCCACCCAGCAAGTCACATACAAGGCCGGCCATCCTGCTAACAAACCACCCAACTATAGTCAGTCGGCCGACTGACAAACCCGCCAGCCAGCAACCCAGCCGCAACAGCCCAGACGGCCAACAAAACAGCAATCAAACCAGCCAGCCACCAGTAAGTCACATACAAGGCCGGCCATCCTGCTAACAAACCACCCAACTATATAGTCAGTCGGCCGACTGACAAACCCGCCAGCCAACAACCCAGCCGCAACCGCCCAGACGGCCAACAAACCAGCCAACAAACCAACCAGCAAGTCACATACAACTCAAGGCCGGCCATCCTGCTAACAAACAACCCAACTATAGTCAGTCGGCCGACTGACAAAACCGCCAGCCAGCAACCCAGCCGCAACCGCCGAGACGGCCAACAAAACAGCAATCAAACCAGCCAGCCACCCAGCAAGTCACATACAACTCAAGGCCGGCCATCCTGTTAACAAACAACCCAACTATAGTCAGTCGGCCGACTGACAAACCCGCCAGCCAGCAATCCAGCCACAACCGCCTAGACGGCCGACAAAACAGCAATCAAACCAGCCAACAAACCAGCCAGCCACCCAGCAAGTCACATACAAGGTCGGCCATCCTGCTTACAAACCACCCAACTAGTCAGTCGACCGACTGACAAACCCGCCAGCCAGCAATCCAGCCGCAACCGCCTAGACGGCCAACAAAACAGCAATCAAACCAGCCAACAAACCAGCCAGCCACCCAGCAAGTCACATACAAGGCCGGCCATCCTGCTTACAAACCACCCAACTATAGTCAGTCGGCCGACTGACAAACCCGCCAGCCAGCAATCCAGCCGCAACCACCCAGACGGCCAACAAAGCAGCAATCAAACCAGCCAACAAACCAGCCAGCCACCCAGCAAGTCACATACAAGGCCGGCCATCCTGCTTACAAACCACCCAACTATAGTCAGTCGACCGACTGACAAACCCGCCAGCCAGCAATCCAGCCGCAACCACCCAGACGGCCAACAAAGCAGCAATCAAACCAGCCAACAAACCAGCCAGCCACCCAGCAAGTCACATACAAGCAGGGTTGTAGTCGAGTCCATGCAAGTCCGTTCACAAGTACTTTCGTGAAGCCAGTCACAAGTCCCTTCATAAAGGCAGTCATCACACGTAACTGGATGAACAATGACAAAGTAATGCCTTTGTCAAAGCTGATTTAAATAGCTTGTGATTTGAATCGGAATTGGAGGACTTGTGATGGACTTGCAGAGACTTGCAAGGACTTACAGGGACTTGCAGGGACTTGTGATGGACTCGACTACATCCCTGCATACGAGGCCGGCCATCCTGCTAACAAACCACCCAACTATAGTCAGTCGGCCGACTGACAAACCCGCCAGTCAGCAACCCAGCCGCAACCGCCCAGACGGCCAACAAATAAAGCAGCAATCAAACCAGCAAACAAAAAAGTCAGCCACACAGCAAGTCACATAAAAGGCCGGCGAATCAACATATGAAGCACGATAAGTGGCAGAGAAACCCCCCCCCCCCCTCTGTTTTGTCTGCAATATTACTCAACGTTTAGGTACTTTTTTTTGCCCAACAGTAGTTTGAGCTTTGTTCCCTCAAAAGCTGGGCATGTTGACCACCGTTTAGTAAAAGTTGGGCAAAAATGTACCCTTTTTTCTTGCAGTTTATTACTAATATTCTATTAAAGATATGTTTTAAATAAAGATGGAGAAAATTGCAATAATGATCCGACGTATACATGTTACATTTGAATTAAAGACATCTTCACTTCATTTCTTCTATACGTTTCATAATAAAAAAATTAATAAAAATATGATCTGGTCATCTGACCGTTTCTTAGCTTTTTATTCTGTTCTGTTCTGTTCTGTACTTGGTAATCTGACGCCTGGACCATATCCGATCCCTTCTTTTTTTCTTATCCGTCAAAAAACCTTTCATGATGGAGTCATGAATAATAACGACAACAAAAATAAATAAATGGCATGATATTAAAACACCGTCACGGTTTGATTTGTATGTAAATGATCCCCTCGCTGTGTTGAATGCCTGACACGAAAAAAAAAATTAAAAACAAAATGGACAAATGGAAACGTACACCTGAACTATGCAAGACAACACCTTCAGGCTAGTGTAGCAATGGTCCATCACACAAAAATCAGATAAAGACGTTAAACAATAAACAAAGTACATGTATGTACCAAATATAACAAGAGTTGAAAAAAATATTTTCCTATAGGAAATAATAAGCCAGGGATAATGTTAATGTGATCGTTACTACAAGCTTGATCTGGTCTAGCCTCGATCCCAACACAATCAAGCGACATTCCCTGATTAGGAGTCACCGAACCGTGCGTTATTTAACTCGATGTCTCACTAAAGAGGCATTGAAGAGTGTAGTCGGGCACATAGGCTATGTCTATATTTATCTGGACTGACTCTGGCCTGTTCCTGGCTCTATGCTCTGGCCGAGCGACGCGCCGATGCGAGATGAATTACCGCAGACGGCTTGAGAAAATTGAACGGTTGATCAGGACCGGTGGTCTTTTTGATGTCGCAAGGGAAGCAGATCATGATCACTGCTAGACAAGCCCTTGTAATAAAGAATAAGAAAATGAACACGAGAAAGAATATCACACAAAACTTGGAGCTTAAGCCCTCTCGGCTCTTCGGATTATCTGTCCAGAATGTGTCATCTTGAACTTGGTATAAATTATCAAAATGTACATGTACACAATGTGTTAAGTATTATACCATCAACAAATGTAAATTAACTGCACAAAACACATTCTGAGCTCCACCTTGGAGCTATAGCTCTCTCGGCTCTTCGGATTATCTGTCCGGTATTCCTTCTTTTTCCCCCCTTTTTTGTGGTAATTATATATATATATATATATACACACACAAACGCACACCACAATGCCATAAATTATATTATTGTAATGGCAAGCAATAACTATAACAATAACAATGGTAAGCAATAACAATAAATCCGCAACGACTCTCTGAAGATATGGGGCTTGCCACTGCAGGGGACGAGTGTTAGAGGAACGATCGATACCCGACCATATGGGTGACGAATGGACACTCGCGGAATCAGTGTCTGACCATTCTACAGTTAAAGCACACATCAATTTGCATGTCTGAAATAAATAAATGAGAAATACCGAAAACAACTGGAACCTAACGTGAGCTCTAGTATAAAGATCTAAGTGTTCAGCAGCGAGACATAGGCCTGAAAGTGCACAGGCCGTGGTGTAGCTCGCTTATAACTTAAGGGCCAACCGCTAAATACTTTTTTTGGCCGAATGATCACGAACAAAGAATTCCTAACATACCTGTGGCAGATGTACAGTGAAAGGAACAGATGCCATCGATTGAAGTCAATCAAACAAATAAAACTATATTTTTGCACGGCCACGTTCGAAATAATGCGGCCGATTTTCAATTACAACGGCCCAAGCTTCAATACGCCGGCCGTGCACTTTTTGTTACGTTAAAACGCTTGTTATTATTTCTGTTTAATTATTGTTTAATTATTGTTTAATTAATTACAATTGCTATTTTCGGAAGCAAAACTCCGCTGTTTTGCCCCAATAAATCAAGAAGGCTTCGTGTGCTGGGGCCAATTTCATAGAGCTGCTAAGCAAACAAAATTGCTTAGCACAAACAAGTTTTGCTCATTAAAAACAGGTTACTAGCCAAGATTATACGTGTACGTTTTCATGCTAAACAAAAGAACAGCTGAGTATCAATCCAGAACAATAAAATCAGGTGAAAATTTGGTCTGTAACCTTGTTTTTGCCAAGGCCAAATTGTCATGCTAAGCAACGGTTTTTGCTTAGCAGCTCTATGAAATTGGCGTATGGTATCGGTACGGTGATATGGGTACGGGTGCCAGAAACCACGTGCTCGCCCCATGCAAGCACGCATAAAACATGCAGCATTTTTGGAATGGTTCCCGCCGCACGCTTCAATAGACAAAGTTAAGGACCAGAACCAGTCCATGGCCGACATGCATTTATTTTTTTCGTTACACGAACTGGTCGAATTTGACATATTAAGACGTAAAAATGCCCGGCAAACAAACGTCGATGAAGAAAGTCATTTCCGGCAGGTTAATTCTCAGATCATGGTCACCCTTTTTCTGTGTTTGTGTTTTTTGTTTTAATGTATTAATTTCGAGGTAGTAACGCTCGTCCTTGAGCGATACAGCGTAGCGTGTTTCTGCAAAATGTTCTACCGCGGCGTGTTTCCTGCAGTCCGTTGCACACGCTTGATCGGCGTCCATCGTGTGAAAGATTTAGGCCTATAGGCCCTACTACATTCCCCGTTAAAAAAAAATGTATCAACCTTAAACCTTTATCATGCTTTTACAATAACTTGGGCAGTTTTGTTGTCACCGGTGAGATTCAGTATGACTGAATGTTTTGATGTGCACACGAATTATTTAGCGCGCGAAATATGTAAATGAGCGGAAGTTATACGTGACCCCATTATACAGAGATAAAACGCTATGAAGTTAAAACTCGCTATACCTAAAACGGTGCCCGAACGCTCGGCTTTTTACTTATACATGTACTGTGTTTGAGTAACTCTTGTATGTTTGGTAATGAGGGGTGCGCAATAAGATGAATAAACAGTATCTAAGAAATCCTGTGATTAGGTAATATTATCAATATTCATTAGGTTTATGTTAAAATCGCCACATATCAAACAAAGTTTATTTTCCATTGTAATAAGATCAAGAATACTTTAATAGCTGGTAATAAATTGATTAAAATTACCACATTTGTATACCACACCAACACACAAATTCTTACATTGGCGAGGGGTGACGATTTCAACAAAAATGCATTCCAATGAAACATTACTGAGATCATCCAAGTCAAACCTCCGAGTATATTGTCATGCCGATAACAAATACATCGCTACACCTCTTTCGATTTTCCCCGCTCTGGTTTTAGTCTCCAACATGTATCCCGGCATATTTAAATTTAGATGACAGTTTTCCTATGATAGATAAATTATGATTTAATGGGTGCACGCATGTTTTTAATTTATCAATATTTTTGTTTAGACTTCTGATGTTGAAATGTAGGAGGGAAAAATTATTAGGAGCATCATGGTAAAAAAATCCACAAATTTATCATGGGAATAATAATTTGTTTTGTTAAGTCGACAAGAGGTAATGTCGGGGTCATCAAACTGAACTTGGTCTACTAAATCCTGAGTTAGCTCTATAAGAGTTTCTCAATTTGTAACTATGTGATGAATGTTAGAAATGGAGTCAGATATTACTTGAGAGAATTCGCTAGGTTCAAGACTACTGAATGGTATAGGTACACATGATTTATGGTGAACTATAACATGGGTCATCTTGACCAGATAACTGACGATAATCACCAAGCGTTAAGTCCGTGCAATTCAAATGAGTCTAATATTCACAACAAATAACATTTTGGTTATTTCTTACCGGGTTACTACAAATATTACATGGAAATCGAATTGGCATTAATTAATTATTACTAGTTACTAAACAGAAAGCTACGTCAACGTTATGAACTATTCATACATAAACAAAAGACCGGACATAAGACTGGACAAAACAGGACTACACTAACAAGAGGGGATGACGGTTGCATAAAAGGACACGACATCAACAAGCTCCGTATGGTCAAGGTAATTAAATATTTTACACCAAGTAAATTCTGGATAAATTTTGGATGGACATTTGTGATAGCTTATCTAACATATGGCCAGTCGGCCTATAAAATTTGATGCAGACAATTAGCATTAATTACAATTAATGACAATTAACACGTAGTACTACGCGCGCACACTACGCGTATCCATGTCAGTCAGTCCGGGAGGTGGACTGGGAAGTGTATCTCTGCCCATCAATAAAAAGTTGCCCATTTCGGAATGCTGGTTTCTTTCCATCCACAAACGCCTTGTGCATCACCTCCTTGCTGCCAGTTTGCGGTTATTAATTTAACCGTGCAACCGTTGTTTTGCGGTTACGGTTAACGGTTAACTGTAACTACAATTAAAACAATAAATACAAAAAAATGCATGGGCCTGCATTGCATATATCTATTTAGCGCTGCTTCATCAAGGAATTTAGTGTGTGCGCGTAGTACTACGTCTTAATTGTAAATAATTGTAATTATTGCTAATTGTATGCATCAAATTTTATAGGCCAACTGGCCAAAGATAAGCTATCAGAAATGTCCATCCAAAATTTATTCAATTGTACCAACGAAACCCACGCAAAGTTGACAATTGGTGGGGTTTATTTTATTTGAAAAAAAAAATGAAAAAAAAAAGGTTAACCGAACAGGAAAAATGTAACCGTGTAACCGTTTGAACGGTCGGTTAACCGTGTAACCGTTGCAGGCGTACCTCATTTAAGCTCTTCTTTTTGGCGAGGTCATCTGCAGGAAGATCTTCTTATCATAAACTAGAGATGTGTAGCAATAAATAAAAAAACTAAATGTGGGTTTTTTACATTAGAATTAGAAATCCCGTTCTAGTTCTCGGAAAGAAATGTTACTTTTCGCAGCATGCACGTGTTTATTGTCGTGCTACGGGAGATTTAGTTCATTGTATTGTACACATGTAGAGGGCTCTGACTGTTCACCACCTTACCCCTTGTTACACTATTGAGGGCGCCCACAGGTAATAACGGTCTTGCCTTACTTTTGTCCGCGATAATACTGGTTATTTATCGCCTTTTTTTCATGCTACCCAGCCCTTACTTTGATTCTCTATTCACTATTCTTTAGTTTATTTCTCGGGGACCATCAACAAAAAACAGACCAAAATTACAAAGAATACGTAAAATGAAAGCTTTAGATACAAAACATAATAACCAAGACAAAGACAAAATACCATTCAGCTCCCGAAGGATTACCCAAAAGAAACATTATTCCTGTCGAGGGGTTCTCCAAGCTGAATGGGATACAAGAAACAATTATATAACAAGATTGATGGGGAAAATAATTACAAAAATACTAAATGTAGTTTGCGATAGCACCACGTTATTTTTCAGTTTTTCAATTCGTATAATCAAAATCAATAACAAAAGATAACTGAAACGTCAATAGGCCTAACTACACTGCGTTTTGTTATTAATTATTAACACAAATTATCACATGATACAACCCCACCATCTTATTTTTTGTTCACTTCTAACCAATATCTTATATCGGTTGGACTTGTAACATGTATTTTTTTTTCATATTAAAACGTCTTAAAAATAATCAATACAGACATGCGTTCATTTTTTCGCGCTCGTTTGTTTCAAATAAGCATTCGTTTTAAGCGTTCATTTAAATGTTAAAGGTATAATACACCATTGGTAATAAGCCATTTGCGCGTGACCCCGAGTTAAATTTAAATACTATCTGGTACACTGACTTGTTCATGCAGCTTGGCGGAGTTTAATTTTAAATTCTCCAGACCAAAGACACTGTTGCTATATCACGTGATTCGGGGCAAGCTTTTGCATAGTTACGTAATAGACGCTCAGCACCACTACATTGTTTACAATGGGTGAGAATGGCAAAAATACACCAGACCATTCCAGAGATGGGGGTTGCTATAGCGTATGACGCGTAAGGCTTGCCCCGAATTACGTGATATGGCAACAGCGTCTTTGGTCTGGAGAATTTAAAGTTAAACTGTGCCAAGCTGTGTGAGCAAGTCAGTGTACCAGATGTTATTCAAATTTAACTCGGGGTCACGCGCAAATGGCTTATTGCTTGAATTGTCAGGAATGGGTGGATTTGATGGGTTATATTTTATAGTAAATATCGTTTAACTGACTATCGTTTAACTAGCATAGATAGAGGGAGAAACAAAACTACGAATACGGCGTTCGTTTTCAACCGGTATCGGGCAAGTTGTTCTTGTTCTTGTTTTTTCGTAATTTTTTAAAAATAAAATTACATTTTGGGAACAATTACAGGATATCTAGCGCGGTCATTTTGGTGGGTGCCAAGAATTATTATTTCCCATCAATATGTAAGATATTTCTTAATAATTTGGTAGTAAAATTGTTCGATGTATGCAAACGGTAAATACAACCTTTAATTGATACCGGGGGTTATAACCTTTTTTTATAAGCGTTAATTTGTAATAAGTGTATATTTTTTTGGTATTGATAACCCCTGCTGTAACTTTTTGGAGTTCGTTTAATAAGCATTCATTTTTACCGATACGCGTTCATTTCATGACGAGCAATCACTTGCTGGTAGTATTCTTCTGTAACTGCACTGCCAATGCACGCAGTCGTGAATTAATTTCATCCCACTCAAAAAAGGCTCCTTCCATATGGCGGGCGTTAGTCTCCGTTACTCGGTAGGCATTTCGGCCATGCAAGACTCTTCGGTTATCCATTGTAAGTACGTCTCCTACAAGTACACCGACAAAAAGAAATGTGAGCCCTCAGATAATTTAAATGCTCTCATTTTCATCTCTCAAGTCATTTGATTTCGGAGAGGGAATAGAACCGTTGTAGCTCGTTGTATATCAATGGTTTGACAGTCTGTTAATTATGGCTGTTTGTTATTATATTAGAAAGCCGAGTAGGCCTATATCAATCTCATGCCCTAGCCAAACTGAATCCAAGGCCCTTTTCCAAACTCCAGCTTATGGCTCCGTTTTTCTGGCCCTATCGCAATTGCCAAACTGCATGAACGAAGCCATACACGTGTGTAGCCGGAGACAAAGCTGGGGTTTGGAAAACGGCCCAAATCTATAGCCGGGGAAACTTGGTACCTTCCTGCAACTTGTACTGTAGCTGATATTCTGGAAGCTGAAGCATGTTGAAGAATTTCTCAAGAGCACGGT
Source organism: Crossaster papposus (assembly GCA_037893245.1). Taxonomy (NCBI): domain Eukaryota; kingdom Metazoa; phylum Echinodermata; class Asteroidea; order Velatida; family Solasteridae; genus Crossaster; species Crossaster papposus. The sequence goes on along the minus strand of JBAIAA010000087.1, from coordinate 1,085,140 downwards.
ATGTCGGGCGGATCTGGTCAACGGGAGCTCTGAGCATAGGGTCCCGGCAATGATTACCGATGGTAATTTGCTTTACCTCACCAAGTTCATTCAATCTATACAAAAACAGTTATTTTAAAAAGTCTTAGGCCTATATCATGCAGAAATACTTAAAGAGATTTCCAGCACTATTACACAAACCCAAACTATTCATTATAATAGCTGTATACCTGATTTTGGATACTGTCAACTTAATGTATAAGTAGACTTTGCAAAATGTCTGGCTTACTCGATAACCATGCGTCGACTATGCAAGTAAAAACGACCAAAGCAGTCGCTTCCCCTCTCCGAATACTCGAACGGATAGGTCGTTAGGAGGCGATAAGCTTCCGGGCCAGACTCCTTTAAATCCATGGCAACTCTAAAGCCATCAACTAGGAAATTCTCGCCGCCGTCTGCAGCTGCCTGTATGCAATGTAGCACGCCCATCATCTATACAGAAAACATATAATGGTGAGACGTACCTTGTCGATTGTAATTTCTGCACATATGTGGTTGGAGAACTTTAATCGGCCGCCATTGCTAACTGGTGTACATGTACACGTAGACGTTCTTATTAATTCCCCTGACTTCCTAACTTCCTAATAGAGCCGTATCCCAATTATTTGGCTACGGCTTCAAATTATCTACGATAGCGGCTGCAGCCACTCCTCATAGACTCTATGTGATAGCCAATTAATCCGGATATACGGCTTCATGGTGCTTTCTCAGGGGTCGCCATCTTGAAAATCAAAGCGAGGCAACATGATTCAAATTTTTGGGGATAAAAAGTGATATCTTTTTCTATAACCGCAGTACTTCTAAGTGAACAGTTTCTAAAAATGCATTATACTATCCAAAGCTGCTGTACTTCTTACCAAGTAAGTTTTTATTGCCATAAATCTTTGGAGTAATTACCAAACGTATACGATCCCTTTAAGGCTTACCGGTATTGAGAAATAGAACGCATTGTCGGTGTGCATCATTAAGCCATCAGTCGTGTATGCGATGGTGTTCGGATCAGGTTTACTCATCACGTGCCAGGTTGTTCTACAGGAAAAAAGTGCGAGACCTAAATCATCAAGCCACATTGAAATATTTTGGATTACGTTAAGATGATACATGTAGTTTGTTTACCAGGTTTAAAATGAGACAACAATAGGAAAGAGTGACAAGGTCACAACAATGACGGATTACCTATTAGCCAGGCTGGATTACTATATTTGAGCTAAAAAACAGCCCAACTTGAACCTCGTAGTGTTCAATTTTAGAATGATGTTACAACTCGTAATGTAATAATTAAAATTAAATCCGTTATAAAACAACGAGAAGGTCCAACTATAATTGGGGAGCCTATTATTTGTTGTAGCGGGCTGTTAATAATAATAAGTTAAAATTCTTTGGACAGTTAAAGGTAAGATACACCATTTGCAGATATCAAAAATATTTACTACCGAATTATCAAGAAATATCTTACTCATTTGAAAGTAAACAATTATTTTAGGCATCCAGCAAAATGATTGCGCTAGATATCCTGTAATTATTCTGAAAAATTAAATTTGATAAAGAAAAATTCGAAAGAATAACTGCTCGACGCCGGTCGAAAACAAACGCTGTTTTCGTGTTTTTCTCGGCACCTATGATTTTAAAACTTTGAACAGGTCAGTTAAACGATATTTACTATAAAATACAATCCCCCAAACCTACCTATTCATGATAATTCGAGCAATTACCAATGGTGTATCCTACCTTTAAAGTTCACGGACCTGACCAACACGATCCTTAACTTGAATCATTCAGAATTATGCGAGTCGGGTCGAGTGATGAAGTGAATACATTTCAGACTCTTTCAAAACGGACCCATTGGTAGTATTGCGCATGCTTAATCTGATGATCATGATGACTGTGAGAGACGGTGACCAGTCGTGTGAGAGGGTTTAGGGCAAAAGGACTCCGTGTCTGAAATACGATTATGTGTATATTTGAATACAAACCCGTATACTGTTGTTCGCAAGTATGCAATCCGTTCCGCTAGCTTGTGAAGCTGACCCACTTTCATTGGCGCGTTTTTCAGGACAGCGACCCCAACAGTAACCAGCTCAGACAGCCAGCCGTAGAGGACCTGGTCTTCCGCTAATACCTCATCAAAATCAAAGCATTTGATGGTGACGTCAGAGCCCCAGAAACGCGGTTTCGGATTAAGCAACTGGTCATCCGGTGATTGGTCGAAGCGGTAATATTTCAGCCAATGAGATAGGAATTTGCTCTTGTGGCCGTCGTCCCATTGGACGCTTACGCTCCTCCCATCGGGTGAGATTTCGACGACGTCTGCAATAACGTCGACGTTATAATGCTGCTGCGCGTTCTGCCGACGTCCAAGTGCTGTAGGATGAAAGCATTGCGGACAGTGACAGTTATCCCGTAGCCAGACGAACGGATAAGCTTGACACTCGGCACTGCCACCTTGATCCCAGGAAACATGGAGTTGTTTCCTCTCCACGTCTACCTGCACATTGGCCAGAGTGCTAAAGCTTTGGCAATCGGATGGTGTCTCCCTCGCCAGCGGTTGCGGTGGGGGCGTATACACATCGGTTAACGGTGTGCTACAGTAGGATCTTAACAGCGGTTTTCCTAAAGCTACTGGTGTGTGCTGATGACCCGTGCGCCATGCGCTGGTCTTACCCATACAAAAATTTTCTATAGAAATCTATAGAACGCATTATAGAGCTCTAAAGAACTCTATAGAAAAGTGTACTTTCTATAGAAACCTCCTGGATCTTCTATAGAATATATTTATGTTCTATAGAACTCTGTAGAAATTCTATAGAGCTTGAATTTCTATAGAAATTGCACTTTATAGAAACTGAAGAAAAGTATATAGAAATAAAATATATAGACTTCTATAGAAATGAAATATATAGAATTCTATAGAAATTAAATACAACGTTTATAGAATTCTATAGAAATGAAATATTTCTACTTCTACAGAAATTAAATACAACGTATATAGACTTCTATAGAAATGAAATATATAGACTTCTATAGAAATTAAATACAACGTATATAGACTTCTATAGAAAGGAAATATATAGACTTCTATAGAAAGGAAATATAGACTTCTATAGAAATTAAATACAACGTATATAGACTTCTATAGAAAGAAAATATATAGACTTCTATAGAAATTAAATACAACGTTTATAGAATTCTATAGAAATGAAATGTTTCTGCTAAATGTCCCATGTCATGTCGTTGAGATCAGAGTCGGAATCAGAATCTGAATCATTCGACATCCGGTCTTTTCCTGGCCACCTGTACTGTGTTCGTCGAGGAAGCGCAAAGAGGTTGTCTGACAACATATACGATTTATATTTCGGTCTTTTTCTACGTTGTTTGGTGCTCATTTTGCCTGTTTTTTAATTGCGAGCTGCGCGGTCAGCTGTACCAATATTCCATATATACAATATTCGCAACCCCTCCTCTGGTGGCAAAGGCAAGCACGCGGATTGACCAATACAAGTACCCTTCCCGGCTGCATATATTTACCAGTGCAATGCAAGCACCCCCTTATGTGTCTGCATTGACCAATACAAGCAGCCCCTCATGGCTGCATTGACCAATACAAGCACCCCCTCATAGCTGCATTGACCAATACAAGCACCCCCTCATGGCTGTATTGACCAATACAAGTACCCCATATGGACAAGTTACAGTACGGTATGGTTCAACGGTTTATTTCACGTGTGGCGCGCATATCGCACATGCGGCTTGTTGTGCTAGTTCAGCTTCCCACATTTACTCAGAATATACTCCTATCTTTTCAGATTTAGTATTGAAAAATGGCTGGAAATGGGAGTTAGCATTCGCATTATGTTTTAGTGAAATGGGTTGACAATGAGGACATCTGGGATGTTCTTCCCATTAAGAGTGCAGTTGGCGAGGTCACTGTGATGGATTTGCAAGGTGCAATTTCAATTTTTTGAAAATCAAAAGAAAAAAGTGGCTCTCGTCAAAGAATGTTCGAGTTCTACTGGCAGTGGCAGAAGGGGAAGAAGCAGCGCTTTGTACCGTGTTGGCGTACGGTAAGTTTAGGCTAGAGTACTAGATGTCTTATATTTGGATTTGTCTTAATAATAATATTACCTTAATTTATGTTTATTTATTTTTCGAACTATAAACCTGCCCCTGAAAAAAAAACTCTGGGTCTCCCGACGCCCGTAGGGCGGAGACCCATAGATAGAGAGGGTTTTTACAGGTTAACCGCCGTTAAACAATAGAAACCGTGCACAAATTTCGGGCAATAACTCCATACTGCCGCACGGTCTACCCCAACCAAAAATTTGTATGAGTACTTTATCAACTCACCCAGCTGCTGCCCACCAAAAACCGGTCAAATCTCGGCCAATTTCTGTAAAAAAGATGAAAACTATGCCCGTTCCGCAAACGCGACTGTTACAATACAAGATGGCGGATAACTCGTGCGTAATTTCAAGCCGCAGAGCCGTTTTTGAAACACAAGCTTCATCTTCCGCGGCCTTATTCATACAGTTTAGCAATGCCCCAGAGGTACAGCCACAATAGACCGAAGCCAGGGTTTGGAAAACAGCACCCATTGAACGAAGTTTTCGCCATCTTGTAACAGTCGGGTTTGCGGAACGGGCATAGTTTTCACCTTTTTTACAGAAATTGGCCGAGATTTGACCGGTTTTTGGTGGGCAGCAGCTGGGTGAGTTGATAAAGTACTCATACAAATTTTTGGTTGGGGTAGACCGTGCGGCAGTATGGAGTTATTGCCCGAAATTTGTGCACGGTTTCTGTTTAACGGCGGTTAACCTGTAAAAACCCTCTCTATCTATTTACGTAATTATCGTTCGACACAATTTTGTTACTAGTTAATATTTTTAGACTAGTATTTTTAATTTAAATTATAGTTAGTAATAGTAATGTTTTTAAGAGAACAAAAATTGATTTGGCACGCGTACGAGCCATATAAAATTCATTAAAAACAAATAATTAATACATGTACATGTAGTTTCATTTTTGCAAAATTTATTTCACTACATTGGATTTGGTGTTAGTGTTAAGCAACACAAAAATGCACAGACTGGTTGTTGTTTTCCTGCATAGTGATTGTAAACTAGAAGCTGTGGATAATTGTGTTCCCCGTAGGAACACATGCAAAAGGCTGGACATTTGTGCTGTCAACTCATGGAAGGGTTAATAATATGCAACCACAAATGTTTTTTTGTTGCTGCATCTATAACATTAGCTTCATTACAATTTTGCATTCTGTACCACGAGGAATAAAGGTTAGTTCTTTTCAATATTCACTTTTTTCTCATTTCAGATTTCACACAGAAGAAATTTCCTATAGCTGCTTCTGTCGTCATGCGCCAGTCGCTGGCAAACAAGGTCAAGGAGCTTAATAAAGTAAGTACATGTAAATGTATAAAGATCCAGATCTTAACCGGTTTGTGTCGGTTGACGGGTATATATACAAGAAAAGTTTTTCAAAGATTCAAAACTGATAACGGATAAACCGTCATGAGCAAGGCTGGAAATATTTGTCGGCAAACGGTTCACAGCGAGCGAGGCCGGTTGTGCTTCCCACTGATATCGGCCTAAACCTGCCTTGGATCGAGGTTTGTGAAAAAGAATCCCGCTCCCAGGCTTAGTCAATGTGCAATAATCCTAACCCCAACCCCTTGGGTATCCTGAATCAGCAAAAGCTACCATTTTTGTTGAGCACAATGTTCGTGGTGACTGCTCAATATAGAGGTTCCTGAATCCATCAAAATCCTGCAGTACTGGTAGGTTCACAATCATAAATCCATCAATCCCCCAGTTTTCAATATGGAAGTTTCCTAAATCTGCCAAAGTCCTCAAATAGGGTATGGATTTTGATGGATTCAGGTCGGGTAGGGTCAAGTGATTCAATCTTATAAAAGTAACACTTGGCGCAATGTTAAATAATAATTTCACCAATTGTTTTTTTCAGAATTACACACCACCATAGATGTGCTACACCGTCTTTGACGTTTGAGATGCCATCCATCCATCCATCCCTTATCTACAAGTATTCACTTTTAGTGGTCTACTTAAAGGGCTCGTATATGTTTGGTAATGACTCCAACAATTAGTGGCAATAAACACTTACTTGGTAAGAAGTACAGCAGCTTTGGATAGTTTAATGCATTTTTAGAAACCTTTCACTTCAAAGTACTGCGGTTATAGGAAAAAGATATCACTTTTTTTTATCCCAAAAAAATTGAATCTGAGAAGCGTTACTGCAGTGATGTTTCTCAGACTGTGTATTCCAATGCAGATTATTATTCCTGCGTGGACATAACCACTCCAGATTTTCGGCAGTTTCCTCAAAATCGCTACCACCTTTGGAAATAAAATTTTTACAGGTTAGTTTTATGGTATATACATGTATCTATAACTATATAGGAGAAACAAACAATGGGTTCTAATTACCAAAACGTATACGATCCCTTTAAATTTAATATTTAAAAAAGTTGATTAAAACCTGTGAATTTAGGGATTGCCATTACATGTACAACATAAATTCGCAATTTTGCAAAATTCCCTTAACAGAATCAGAAAGTAAGTGCTTGTACAAAAATTCCAAAAGATTACAACCCAGAATTAAGAGAAATTTACTACTTGTACTGACCCGTATATGATATGATTTAAAATTGATGGTGCTTTAAATGCTTACTTCATAAACCATGTACATGTATATGCGTTCTGTCAAATTTAAGAAGGCTCCTTATAGCGCTTTAATACTTTAACATTGTATAGGCATTCGTGAGATTCCAAATAAAAATTTCTATATAAAATCTATAGAAAAAGCATTCAATTTTTTAAGGAAAACTGTAGATCCTATGGAAATCGTATTATCATAAATTCCACATCAATTATTCCTAAAGGATTTCTATAGGACGTTTCTATGGACATTCTAAAGAGTTGTATAGAAATGCTATACATTTATCTATAGATCCTATAGAAATTCCATAGAAAAGTACAATTATTTCTATAGGACGTTTCTATAAAAATTCTAAAGAGTTCTATAGGAATTATATACATTTATCTATAGATCCTATAGAAATTCTACAACAATTCTATAGAAAAGTACAATTAATTCTAAAGGATTTCTATAGAGTTTTATAGAAATTCTATAAATTTATCTATAGATCCTATAGAAATTCTACAACAATTCTATAGAAAAGTACAATTATTTCTAAAGGATTTCTATAGGACGTTTCTATTGAAATTCTATAAAGTTTTATAGAAATCCTATAGAAATTCTACAACAATTCTATAGAAAAGTACAATTATTTCTAAAGGATTTCTATAGGACGTTTCTATTGAAATTCTATAGAGTTTTATAGAAATTCTATACATTTATCTATAGATCCTATAGAAATTCTACAACAATTCTATAGAAAAATACAATTATTTCTAAAGGATTTCTATAGGACGTTTCTATTGGAATTCTATAGAGTTTTATAGAAATTCTATAAATGTATCTATAGATCCTATAGAAATTCTACAACAATTCTATAGAAAAGTACAATTATTTCTAAAGGATTTCTATAGAAATGTCTCTATAGAAATTCTAAAGAGCTGTATAGAAATTCTAAAGAAAATGGGCCAAAATTCTATAGAAGTTCTTTAGAATTTATATACACATTCTATAGGAGACTTGGTCAAACATGTACCACATGAACCAATCACGAGTTGGGAAAATCTGTGGATCAGTCTTGGCCGGAAACCTTGAGCGCACCCGACAAATCTAGCGGCCATCTTGGATGTCCCGGTACATGTACTTGCAAGCATAGCTTTATACGTTACTGTTATCGTTATCATGTTATTATTGAAGTGTATTGCGACACTGATAAAAGGCTGGACTTGTTACCAGGTCGTAGATGTCCATAAACATGTTTCTTTGTCGCCGGCGACATTATCTGCATACACAAATATAAACAGTAAACTATTTATATCGCTCTATTGTTTCGTAGCAGGCTCCAGAATCTACAATGCTTAGATATGGGTTTGATAGATTTTACGTAAAAAACAGAACCCGCGGCGGAACTCCGCGCGGGGAAAAGGGGTTGGGTGGGTGGGAAAACCGTTGATAAACTCACCACCACACTGCAACTTCTAGGTGTGCCAAACAAGAGATATTTACTCACCTCTGACGAGCTAAACTCTTACCCCGCATAGCCCCGAGAACTCCACGCCATCGGTCCACGAATGGCTTGATGTTTCTTCTGTCGCCCTCATTTTCTTGAGCGGAACAAATAGTTGATATAGATTTTTCTGACGCAGATTTAGCACACTTAAAGGCTGCATCGCCATGTTTCGTTTAGAATGTACTATACCCTCGAGTACAGAATACAAAGACAATAGACAATAGTTTAGGCCGCGTCCGAATTGCTGACTTTGGCTGTGACTTCAGCCGTTGCTATGCTGTTGCTATGGGCGGTCATTGTCAGCCCTTACCAACAGCATAATAACGGCTGAAGTCACAACCAAAGCCAGCAATTTGAACATGACATCAGAGAAATAGAGATGGTAGGCCTACATGTATATATAACCATGGAGGTAGGACCTCCATGATATAACCGTGTCGTTTGCGGGCGCACTGCGTGAAAAGATTGTACGCAATGTGCACACTATCGTTTACTATTGTCTATAAGACGATGTGCCCTCTGTTTACATCAGTATTGTAACGAAAACCGTCTGGTCGACACACACACAGCAAGAAAACTCGGACAGGTATTCTGTGTTTTCTGGTGATTCTTAGGCCTTTTTATTAACACTTCTCCGGTCAAAACAAGTGACATGAAGCCTACCGCTACAGTACAACGCGGCACCCGAAACTGGTCTAACTGCAACGCTTTCGGCGTGTGCGCTATCCAGAACGGGTTTCCCAGGCGTACCGTCAGGGAGCACTAGGCGATTTCACCATGAAATCGCTCTAGTGCCCTCTATCGGCCAACCGGCACAAACGTTACAGTATTCAATGTGCCCGGCAGTATGCGCACGCATCATGTTTTACATAAATTTGGTTAGGAGATGACATCAGAGGTCACATAATTCAAAGGTGATCTGACCTGCGACGTCACTCTTTAATCAAATGTTATGTAAAACACGATGTGTGCGCATACTGCCGGGCACATTGGAATACAGATGTAAACACGTGACGTCAGAGGGCACATCGTCTGTAGACTACCTGCTCAGCAGCCGAAAGGTGATGATGAAACTCTGAAATTCACAAAGAGTTCTAACAACGATTTCGCAACAAAGAGTTCATAATGCAACTGCCAGGCTAGTTAGCGATACACAGGCATTCAATTATATATCACCAGTTTTACGTCATCGGCTGTGAGATTTTGTATTTGACTTTTAACGTTTTACATGGTCTGGCCCCAAGGTATATTAATTATCTTGTTAGAGTGAATAAAAGATCTGCATATTGCTTACGTTCCAACAAGAAAGTAGGCCTATGCTTAGAAATTCCAAAGTGTAGAATATTAAAGACACTTTGAGGTAGATCATTTTCACCAGCAGCCCAAGAATTGTGGAATAAGTTGCCTGTTTTTTATTTATTTATTTATTTAATAAAATATCTTTTAGGCTTATTGAGCAAATGCGAGCAAGTTATTCATGTGCGTAGCAACAGCGCCTTTAGCTAGCTTTGCGCATACGAGCAAACGATCCACTTATGACCAATGGGAAGCAAAATACCAGAATGACATTTTACTTTTTCATGTAAAATCGAAAGAGCATACATGTATGGCATTCCATTTTTATTTCATCAAGTGTGGCTGAAAACATTAACAACTTTAACGATTTCCATAGTGCAAGATTTGTTGTCTTAAACTTCAAAGCACATTGTCTCTCTGTGGCTTCAAGTTCATTTTGTTGTGATTGGTCGCAAATAAAAGTGGTAAACTATATGAATGGTAAATGAATGTTTGCGAGTGCGATAATCATTTTATGAGGTGACAGATAGAATGTTCAATTCCACGAGGCAATCTGTCACCGAATGAAATTATTCTTTCCATGGCACGAATGTTAAACATTGAATTTGTTTAAACGCCTGAATAAATCCTCGCCATCCGATTGGTCAGGGCGCAACCGTGCAATGGAAGTTCTGTTCACCATTGAATATATATTGAATATATACCCAGCACGAATGTGGCAGCACTTTTGACCACCTGTAATTTGTAGGACTCTACACATCCTACAATCCTACACCATTATAAACAGTACAAAAAATCACTACAGAGATTCTACATGGGTAAGAAAATCCTACAGCCATTGAAATGTACAGAAATCCTAAAAGATGATTTCTGAGGAGAGTGGAGATCCTACAATCCTACACCATTATACACAGTACAAAAAGTCCTACAGAGATTCTACATGGGTAAGAAATCCTACAGCCATTGAAATGTACAGAAATCCTAAAAGATGATTTCTGAGGAGAGTGGAGATCCTACAATCCTACACCATTATACACAGTACAAAAAATCCTACATGGGTAAGAAAATCCTACAGCCATTGAAATGTACAGAAAACCAAAAAGATGATTTCTGAGGAGAGTGGAGATCCTACAAATCCTACACCATTATACACAGTACAAAAAATCCTACAGAGATTCTACATGGGTAAGAAATCCTACAGCCATTGAAATGTACAGAAATCCTAAAAGATGATTTCTGAGGAGAGTGGAGATCCTACAATCCTACACCATTATACACAGTACAAAAAATCCTACATGGGTAAGAAAATCCTACAGCCATTGAAATGTACAGAAAACCAAAAAGATGATTTCTGAGGAGAGTGGAGATCCTACAATCCTACACCATTATACACAGTACAAAAAATCATACAGAGATTCTACATGGGTAAGAAATCCTACAGCTATTGAAATGTACAGAAATCCTAAAAGATGATTTCTGAGGAGAGTGGAGATCCTACAATCCTACACCATTATACACAGTACAAAAAGTCCTACAGAGATTCTACATGGGTAAGAAATCCTACAGCCATTGAAATGTACAGAAATCCTAAAAGATGATTTCTGAGGAGAGTGGAGATCCTACAATCCTACACCATTATACACAGTACAAAAAATCCTACAGAGATTCTACATGGGTAAGAAATCCTACAGCCATTGAAATGTACAGAAATCCTAAAAGATGATTTCTGAGGAGAGTGGAGATCCTACAATCCTACACCATTATACACAGTACAAAAAATCCTACATGGGTAAGAAAATCCTACAGCCATTGAAATGTACAGAAAACCAAAAAGATGATTTCTGAGGAGAGTGGAGATCCTACAATCCTACACCATTATACACAGTACAACAAATCCTACAGAGATTCTACATGGGTAAGAAATCCTACAGCTATTGAAATGTACAGAAATCCTAAAAGATGATTTCTGAGGAGAGTGGAGATCCTACAATCCTACACCATTATACACAGTACAAAAAGTCCTACAGAGATTCTACATGGGTAAGAAATCCTACAGCCATTGAAATGTACAGAAATCCTAAAAGATGATTTCTGAGGAGAGTGGAGATCCTACAATCCTACACCATTATACACAGTACAAAAAATCCTACATGGGTAAGAAAATCCTACAGCCATTGAAATGTACAGAAAACCAAAAAGATGATTTCTGAGGAGAGTGGAGATCCTACAATCCTACACCATTATACACAGTACAAAAAATCCTACAGAGATTCTACATGGGTCAGAAATCCTACAGCCATTGAAATGTACAGAAATCCTAAAAGATGATTTCTGAGGAGAGTGGAGATCCTACAATCCTACACCATTATACACAGTACAAAAAATCCTACATGGGTAAGAAAATCCTACAGCCATTGAAATGTACAGAAAACCAAAAAGATGATTTCTGAGGAGAGTGGAGATCCTACAAATCCTACACCATTATACACAGTACAAAAAATCCTACAGAGATTCTACATGGGTAAGAAATCCTACAGCCATTGAAATGTACAGAAATCCTAAAAGATGATTTCTGAGGAGAGTGGAGATCCTACAATCCTACACCATTATACACAGTACAAAAAATCCTACATGGGTAAGAAAATCCTACAGCCATTGAAATGTACAGAAAACCAAAAAGATGATTTCTGAGGAGAGTGGAGATCCTACAATCCTACACCATTATACACAGTACAAAAAATCCTACAGAGATTCTACATGGGTAAGAAATCCTACAGCTATTGAAATGTACAGAAATCCTAAAAGATGATTTCTGAGGAGAGTGGAGATCCTACAATCCTACACCATTATACACAGTACAAAAAATCCTACATGGGTAAGAAAATCCTACAGCCATTGAAATGTACAGAAAACCAAAAAGATGATTTCTGAGGAGAGTGGAGATCCTACAATCCTACACCATTATACACAGTACAAAAAATCCTACAGAGATTCTACATGGGTAAGAAATCCTACAGCCATTGAAATGTACAGAAATCCTAAAAGATGATTTCTGAGGAGAGTGGAGATCCTACAATCCTACACCATTATACACAGTACAAAAAGTCCTACAGAGATTCTACATGGGTCAGAAATCCTACAGCCATTGAAATGTACAGAAATCCTAAAAGATGATTTCTGAGGAGAGTGGAGATCCTACAATCCTACACCATTATACACAGTACAAAAAATCCTACATGGGTAAGAAAATCCTACAGCCATTGAAATGTACAGAAAACCAAAAAGATGATTTCTGAGGAGAGTGGAGATCCTACAATCCTACACCATTATACACAGTACAAAAAATCCTACAGAGATTCTACATGGGTAAGAAATCCTACAGCTATTGAAATGTACAGAAATCCTAAAAGATGATTTCTGAGGAGAGTGGAGATCCTACAATCCTACACCATTATACACAGTACAAAAAGTCCTACAGAGATTCTACATGGGTAAGAAATCCTACAGCCATTGAAATGTACAGAAATCCTAAAAGATGATTTCTGAGGAGAGTGGAGATCCTACAATCCTACACCATTATACACAGTACAAAAAATCCTACATGGGTAAGAAAATCCTACAGCCATTGAAATGTACAGAAAACCAAAAAGATGATTTCTGAGGAGAGTGGAGATCCTACAATCCTACACCATTATACACAGTACAAAAAATCCTACAGAGATTCTACATGGGTCAGAAATCCTACAGCCATTGAAATGTACAGAAATCCTAAAAGATGATTTCTGAGGAGAGTGGAGATCCTACAATCCTACACCATTATACACAGTACAAAAAATCCTACATGGGTAAGAAAATCCTACAGCCATTGAAATGTACAGAAAACCAAAAAGATGATTTCTGAGGAGAGTGGAGATCCTACAAATCCTACACCATTATACACAGTACAAAAAATCCTACAGAGATTCTACATGGGTAAGAAATCCTACAGCCATTGAAATGTACAGAAATCCTAAAAGATGATTTCTGAGGAGAGTGGAGATCCTACAATCCTACACCATTATACACAGTACAAAAAATCCTACATGGGTAAGAAAATCCTACAGCCATTGAAATGTACAGAAAACCAAAAAGATGATTTCTGAGGAGAGTGGAGATCCTACAATCCTACACCATTATACACAGTACAAAAAATCCTACAGAGATTCTACATGGGTAAGAAATCCTACAGCTATTGAAATGTACAGAAATCCTAAAAGATGATTTCTGAGGAGAGTGGAGATCCTACAATCCTACACCATTATACACAGTACAAAAAGTCCTACAGAGATTCTACATGGGTAAGAAATCCTACAGCCATTGAAATGTACAGAAATCCTAAAAGATGATTTCTGAGGAGAGTGGAGATCCTACAATCCTACACCATTATACACAGTACAAAAAATCCTACAGAGATTCTACATGGGTAAGAAATCCTACAGCCATTGAAATGTACAGAAATCCTAAAAGATGATTTCTGAGGAGAGTGGAGATCCTACAATCCTACACCATTATACACAGTACAAAAAATCCTACATGGGTAAGAAAATCCTACAGCCATTGAAATGTACAGAAAACCAAAAAGATGATTTCTGAGGAGAGTGGAGATCCTACAATCCTACACCATTATACACAGTACAAAAAATCCTACAGAGATTCTACATGGGTAAGAAATCCTACAGCTATTGAAATGTACAGAAATCCTAAAAGATGATTTCTGAGGAGAGTGGAGATCCTACAATCCTACACCATTATACACAGTACAAAAAGTCCTACAGAGATTCTACATGGGTAAGAAATCCTACAGCCATTGAAATGTACAGAAATCCTAAAAGATGATTTCTGAGGAGAGTGGAGATCCTACAATCCTACACCATTATACACAGTACAAAAAATCCTACATGGGTAAGAAAATCCTACAGCCATTGAAATGTACAGAAAACCAAAAAGATGATTTCTGAGGAGAGTGGAGATCCTACAATCCTACACCATTATACACAGTACAAAAAATCCTACAGAGATTCTACATGGGTCAGAAATCCTACAGCCATTGAAATGTACAGAAATCCTAAAAGATGATTTCTGAGGAGAGTGGAGATCCTACAATCCTACACCATTATACACAGTACAAAAAATCCTACATGGGTAAGAAATCCTACAGCCATTGAAATGTACAGAAATCCTAAAAGATGATTTCTGAGGAGAGTGGAGATCCTACAATCCTACACCATTATACACAGTACAAAAAATCCTACATGGGTAAGAAAATCCTACAGCCATTGAAATGTACAGAAAACCAAAAAGATGATTTCTGAGGAGAGTGGAGATCCTACAATCCTACACCATTATACACAGTACAAAAAATCCTACAGAGATTCTACATGGGTAAGAAATCCTACAGCTATTGAAATGTACAGAAATCCTAAAAGATGATTTCTGAGGAGAGTGGAGATCCTACAATCCTACACCATTATACACAGTACAAAAAATCCTACAGCCATTGAAATGTACAGAAAACCAAAAAGATGATTTCTGAGGAGAGTGGAGATCCTACAATCCTACACCATTATACACAGTACAAAAAATCCTACAGAGATTCTACATGGGTAAGAAATCCTACAGCCATTGAAATGTACAGAAATCCTAAAAGATGATTTCTGAGGAGAGTGGAGATCCTACAATCCTACACCATTATACACAGTACAAAAAGTCCTACAGAGATTCTACATGGGTCAGAAATCCTACAGCCATTGAAATGTACAGAAATCCTAAAAGATGATTTCTGAGGAGAGTGGAGATCCTACAATCCTACACCATTATACACAGTACAAAAAATCCTACATGGGTAAGAAAATCCTACAGCCATTGAAATGTACAGAAAACCAAAAAGATGATTTCTGAGGAGAGTGGAGATCCTACAATCCTACACCATTATACACAGTACAAAAAATCCTACAGAGATTCTACATGGGTAAGAAATCCTACAGCTATTGAAATGTACAGAAATCCTAAAAGATGATTTCTGAGGAGAGTGGAGATCCTACAATCCTACACCATTATACACAGTACAAAAAGTCCTACAGAGATTCTACATGGGTAAGAAATCCTACAGCCATTGAAATGTACAGAAATCCTAAAAGATGATTTCTGAGGAGAGTGGAGATCCTACAATCCTACACCATTATACACAGTACAAAAAATCCTACATGGGTAAGAAAATCCTACAGCCATTGAAATGTACAGAAAACCAAAAAGATGATTTCTGAGGAGAGTGGAGATCCTACAATCCTACACCATTATACACAGTACAAAAAATCCTACAGAGATTCTACATGGGTCAGAAATCCTACAGCCATTGAAATGTACAGAAATCCTAAAAGATGATTTCTGAGGAGAGTGGAGATCCTACAATCCTACACCATTATACACAGTACAAAAAATCCTACATGGGTAAGAAAATCCTACAGCCATTGAAATGTACAGAAAACCAAAAAGATGATTTCTGAGGAGAGTGGAGATCCTACAAATCCTACACCATTATACACAGTACAAAAAATCCTACAGAGATTCTACATGGGTAAGAAATCCTACAGCCATTGAAATGTACAGAAATCCTAAAAGATGATTTCTGAGGAGAGTGGAGATCCTACAATCCTACACCATTATACACAGTACAACAAATCCTACATGGGTAAGAAAATCCTACAGCCATTGAAATGTACAGAAAACCAAAAAGATGATTTCTGAGGAGAGTGGAGATCCTACAATCCTACACCATTATACACAGTACAAAAAATCCTACAGAGATTCTACATGGGTAAGAAATCCTACAGCTATTGAAATGTACAGAAATCCTAAAAGATGATTTCTGAGGAGAGTGGAGATCCTACAATCCTACACCATTATACACAGTACAACAAATCCTACATGGGTAAGAAAATCCTACAGCCATTGAAATGTACAGAAAACCAAAAAGATGATTTCTGAGGAGAGTGGAGATCCTACAATCCTACACCATTATACACAGTACAAAAAATCCTACAGAGATTCTACATGGGTAAGAAATCCTACAGCCATTGAAATGTACAGAAATCCTAAAAGATGATTTCTGAGGAGAGTGGAGATCCTACAATCCTACACCATTATACACAGTACAAAAAGTCCTACAGAGATTCTACATGGGTCAGAAATCCTACAGCCATTGAAATGTACAGAAATCCTAAAAGATGATTTCTGAGGAGAGTGGAGATCCTACAATCCTACACCATTATACACAGTACAAAAAATCCTACAGAGATTCTACATGGGTAAGAAATCCTACAGCCATTGAAATGTACAGAAATCCTAAAAGATGATTTCTGAGGAGAGTGGAAAACCTACAATCCTACACCATTATACACAGTACAAAAAATCCTACATGGGTAAGAAAATCCTACAGCCATTGAAATGTACAGAAAACCAAAAAGATGATTTCTGAGGAGAGTGGAGATCCTACAATCCTACACCATTATACACAGTACAAAAAATCCTACAGAGATTCTACATGGGTAAGAAATCCTACAGCTATTGAAATGTACAGAAATCCTAAAGGATGATTTCTGAGGAGAGTGGAGATCCTACAATCCTACACCATTATACACAGTACAAAAAGTCCTACAGAGATTCTACATGGGTAAGAAATCCTACAGCCATTGAAATGTACAGAAATCCTAAAAGATGATTTCTGAGGAGAGTGGAGATCCTACAATCCTACACCATTATACACAGTACAAAAAATCCTACATGGGTAAGAAAATCCTACAGCCATTGAAATGTACAGAAAACCAAAAAGATGATTTCTGAGGAGAGTGGAGATCCTACAATCCTACACCATTATACACAGTACAAAAAATCCTACAGAGATTCTACATGGGTCAGAAATCCTACAGCCATTGAAATGTACAGAAATCCTAAAAGATAATTTCTGAGGAGAGTGGAGATCCTACAATCTTACACCATTATACACAGTACAAAAATTCCTACAGAGATTCTACATGGGTAAGAAATCCTACAGCCATTGAAATGTACAGAAATCCTAAAAGATGATTTCTGAGGAGAGTGGAGATCCTACAATCCTACACCATTATACACAGTACAAAAAATCCTACATGGGTAAGAAAATCCTACAGCCATTGAAATGTACAGAAAACCAAAAAGATGATTTCTGAGGAGAGTGGAGATCCTACAATCCTACACCATTATACACAGTACAAAAAATCCTACAGAGATTCTACATGGGTATGAAATCCTACAGCCATTGAAATGTACAGAAATCCTAAAAGATGATTTCTGAGGAGAGTGGAGATCCTACAATCCTACACCATTATACACAGTACAAAAAGTCCTACAGAGATTCTACATGGGTCAGAAATCCTACAGCCATTGAAATGTACAGAAATCCTAAAAGATGATTTCTGAGGAGAGTGGAGATCCTACAATCCTACACCATTATACACAGTACAAAAAATCCTACATGGGTAAGAAAATCCTACAGCCATTGAAATGTACAGAAAACCAAAAAGATGATTTCTGAGGAGAGTGGAGATCCTACAATCCTACACCATTATACACAGTACAAAAAATCCTACAGAGATTCTACATGGGTAAGAAATCCTACAGCTATTGAAATGTACAGAAATCCTAAAAGATGATTTCTGAGGAGAGTGGAGATCCTACAATCCTACACCATTATACACAGTACAAAAAGTCCTACAGAGATTCTACATGGGTAAGAAATCCTACAGCCATTGAAATGTACAGAAATCCTAAAAGATGATTTCTGAGGAGAGTGGAGATCCTACAATCCTACACCATTATACACAGTACAAAAAATCCTACAGAGATTCTACATGGGTAAGAAATCCTACAGCCATTGAAATGTACAGAAAACCAAAAAGATGATTTCTGAGGAGAGTGGAGATCCTACAATCCTACACCATTATACACAGTACAAAAAATCCTACAGAGATTCTACATGGGTAAGAAATCCTTCAGCCATTGAAATGTACAGAAAACCAAAAAGATGATTTCTGAGGAGAGTGGAGATCCTACAATCCTACACCATTATACACAGTACAAAAAATCCTACATGGGTAAGAAAATCCTACAGCCATTGAAATGTACAGAAAACCAAAAAGATGATTTCTGAGGAGAGTGGAGATCCTACAATCCTACACCATTATACACAGTACAAAAAGTCCTACAGAGATTCTACATGGGTAAGAAATCCTACAGCCATTGAAATGTACAGAAATCCTAAAAGATGATTTCTGAGGAGAGTGGAGATCCTACAATCCTACACCATTATACACAGTACAAAAAGTCCTACAGAGATTCTACATGGGTCAGAAATCCTACAGCCATTGAAATGTACAGAAATCCTAAAAGATGATTTCTGAGGAGAGTGGAGATCCTACAATCCTACACCATTATACACAGTACAAAAAATCCTACAGAGATTCTACATGGGTCAGAAATCCTACAGCCATTGAAATGTACAGAAATCCTAAAAGATAATTTCTGAGGAGAGTGGAGATCCTACAATCTTACACCATTATACACAGTACAAAAATTCCTACAGAGATTCTACATGGGTAAGAAATCCTACAGCCATTGAAATGTACAGAAATCCTAAAAGATGATTTCTGAGGAGAGTGGAGATCCTACAATCCTACACCATTATACACAGTACAAAAAATCCTACATGGGTAAGAAAATCCTACAGCCATTGAAATGTACAGAAAACCAAAAAGATGATTTCTGAGGAGAGTGGAGATCCTACAATCCTACACCATTATACACAGTACAAAAAATCCTACAGAGATTCTACATGGGTATGAAATCCTACAGCCATTGAAATGTACAGAAATCCTAAAAGATGATTTCTGAGGAGAGTGGAGATCCTACAATCCTACACCATTATACACAGTACAAAAAGTCCTACAGAGATTCTACATGGGTCAGAAATCCTACAGCCATTGAAATGTACAGAAATCCTAAAAGATGATTTCTGAGGAGAGTGGAGATCCTACAATCCTACACCATTATACACAGTACAAAAAATCCTACATGGGTAAGAAAATCCTACAGCCATTGAAATGTACAGAAAACCAAAAAGATGATTTCTGAGGAGAGTGGAGATCCTACAATCCTACACCATTATACACAGTACAAAAAATCCTACAGAGATTCTACATGGGTAAGAAATCCTACAGCTATTGAAATGTACAGAAATCCTAAAAGATGATTTCTGAGGAGAGTGGAGATCCTACAATCCTACACCATTATACACAGTACAAAAAGTCCTACAGAGATTCTACATGGGTAAGAAATCCTACAGCCATTGAAATGTACAGAAATCCTAAAAGATGATTTCTGAGGAGAGTGGAGATCCTACAATCCTACACCATTATACACAGTACAAAAAATCCTACAGAGATTCTACATGGGTAAGAAATCCTACAGCCATTGAAATGTACAGAAAACCAAAAAGATGATTTCTGAGGAGAGTGGAGATCCTACAATCCTACACCATTATACACAGTACAAAAAATCCTACAGAGATTCTACATGGGTAAGAAATCCTTCAGCCATTGAAATGTACAGAAAACCAAAAAGATGATTTCTGAGGAGAGTGGAGATCCTACAATCCTACACCATTATACACAGTACAAAAAATCCTACATGGGTAAGAAAATCCTACAGCCATTGAAATGTACAGAAAACCAAAAAGATGATTTCTGAGGAGAGTGGAGATCCTACAATCCTACACCATTATACACAGTACAAAAAGTCCTACAGAGATTCTACATGGGTCAGAAATCCTACAGCCATTGAAATGTACAGAAATCCTAAAAGATGATTTCTGAGGAGAGTGGAGATCCTACAATCCTACACCATTATACACAGTACAAAAAATCCTACAGAGATTCTACATGGGTCAGAAATCCTACAGCCATTGAAATGTACAGAAATCCTAAAAGATAATTTCTGAGGAGAGTGGAGATCCTACAATCTTACACCATTATACACAGTACAAAAATTCCTACAGAGATTCTACATGGGTAAGAAATCCTACAGCCATTGAAATGTACAGAAATCCTAAAAGATGATTTCTGAGGAGAGTGGAGATCCTACAATCCTACACCATTATACACAGTACAAAAAATCCTACATGGGTAAGAAAATCCTACAGCCATTGAAATGTACAGAAAACCAAAAAGATGATTTCTGAGGAGAGTGGAGATCCTACAATCCTACACCATTATACACAGTACAAAAAATCCTACAGAGATTCTACATGGGTATGAAATCCTACAGCCATTGAAATGTACAGAAATCCTAAAAGATGATTTCTGAGGAGAGTGGAGATCCTACAATCCTACACCATTATACACAGTACAAAAAGTCCTACAGAGATTCTACATGGGTCAGAAATCCTACAGCCATTGAAATGTACAGAAATCCTAAAAGATGATTTCTGAGGAGAGTGGAGATCCTACAATCCTACACCATTATACACAGTACAAAAAATCCTACATGGGTAAGAAAATCCTACAGCCATTGAAATGTACAGAAAACCAAAAAGATGATTTCTGAGGAGAGTGGAGATCCTACAATCCTACACCATTATACACAGTACAAAAAATCCTACAGAGATTCTACATGGGTAAGAAATCCTACAGCTATTGAAATGTACAGAAATCCTAAAAGATGATTTCTGAG
Source organism: Crossaster papposus (assembly GCA_037893245.1). Taxonomy (NCBI): domain Eukaryota; kingdom Metazoa; phylum Echinodermata; class Asteroidea; order Velatida; family Solasteridae; genus Crossaster; species Crossaster papposus. Next base: position 1,063,826 of record JBAIAA010000087.1, on the reverse strand, counting down.
GAGAGTGGAGATCCTACAATCCTACACCATTATACACAGTACAAAAAGTCCTACAGAGATTCTACATGGGTAAGAAATCCTACAGCCATTGAAATGTACAGAAATCCTAAAAGATGATTTCTGAGGAGAGTGGAGATCCTACAATCCTACACCATTATACACAGTACAAAAAATCCTACAGAGATTCTACATGGGTAAGAAATCCTACAGCCATTGAAATGTACAGAAAACCAAAAAGATGATTTCTGAGGAGAGTGGAGATCCTACAATCCTACACCATTATACACAGTACAAAAAATCCTACAGAGATTCTACATGGGTATGAAATCCTACAGCCATTGAAATGTACAGAAATCCTAAAAGATGATTTCTGAGGAGAGTGGAGATCCTACAATCCTACACCATTATACACAGTACAAAAAGTCCTACAGAGATTCTACATGGGTCAGAAATCCTACAGCCATTGAAATGTACAGAAATCCTAAAAGATGATTTCTGAGGAGAGTGGAGATCCTACAATCCTACACCATTATACACAGTACAAAAAATCCTACATGGGTAAGAAAATCCTACAGCCATTGAAATGTACAGAAAACCAAAAAGATGATTTCTGAGGAGAGTGGAGATCCTACAATCCTACACCATTATACACAGTACAAAAAATCCTACAGAGATTCTACATGGGTAAGAAATCCTACAGCTATTGAAATGTACAGAAATCCTAAAAGATGATTTCTGAGGAGAGTGGAGATCCTACAATCCTACACCATTATACACAGTACAAAAAGTCCTACAGAGATTCTACATGGGTAAGAAATCCTACAGCCATTGAAATGTACAGAAATCCTAAAAGATGATTTCTGAGGAGAGTGGAGATCCTACAATCCTACACCATTATACACAGTACAAAAAATCCTACAGAGATTCTACATGGGTAAGAAATCCTACAGCCATTGAAATGTACAGAAAACCAAAAAGATGATTTCTGAGGAGAGTGGAGATCCTACAATCCTACACCATTATACACAGTACAAAAAATCCTACAGAGATTCTACATGGGTAAGAAATCCTTCAGCCATTGAAATGTACAGAAAACCAAAAAGATGATTTCTGAGGAGAGTGGAGATCCTACAATCCTACACCATTATACACAGTACAAAAAATCCTACATGGGTAAGAAAATCCTACAGCCATTGAAATGTACAGAAAACCAAAAAGATGATTTCTGAGGAGAGTGGAGATCCTACAATCCTACACCATTATACACAGTACAAAAAGTCCTACAGAGATTCTACATGGGTCAGAAATCCTACAGCCATTGAAATGTACAGAAATCCTAAAAGATGATTTCTGAGGAGAGTGGAGATCCTACAATCCTACACCATTATACACAGTACAAAAAATCCTACATGGGTAAGAAAATCCTACAGCCATTGAAATGTACAGAAAACCAAAAAGATGATTTCTGAGGAGAGTGGAGATCCTACAATCCTACACCATTATACACAGTACAAAAAATCCTACAGAGATTCTACATGGGTAAGAAATCCTACAGCTATTGAAATGTACAGAAATCCTAAAAGATGATTTCTGAGGAGAGTGGAGATCCTACAATCCTACACCATTATACACAGTACAAAAAGTCCTACAGAGATTCTACATGGGTAAGAAATCCTACAGCCATTGAAATGTACAGAAATCCTAAAAGATGATTTCTGAGGAGAGTGGAGATCCTACAATCCTACACCATTATACACAGTACAAAAAATCCTACAGAGATTCTACATGGGTAAGAAATCCTACAGCCATTGAAATGTACAGAAAACCAAAAAGATGATTTCTGAGGAGAGTGGAGATCCTACAATCCTACACCATTATACACAGTACAAAAAATCCTACAGAGATTCTACATGGGTATGAAATCCTACAGCCATTGAAATGTACAGAAATCCTAAAAGATGATTTCTGAGGAGAGTGGAGATCCTACAATCCTACACCATTATACACAGTACAAAAAGTCCTACAGAGATTCTACATGGGTCAGAAATCCTACAGCCATTGAAATGTACAGAAATCCTAAAAGATGATTTCTGAGGAGAGTGGAGATCCTACAATCCTACACCATTATACACAGTACAAAAAATCCTACATGGGTAAGAAAATCCTACAGCCATTGAAATGTACAGAAAACCAAAAAGATGATTTCTGAGGAGAGTGGAGATCCTACAATCCTACACCATTATACACAGTACAAAAAATCCTACAGAGATTCTACATGGGTAAGAAATCCTACAGCTATTGAAATGTACAGAAATCCTAAAAGATGATTTCTGAGGAGAGTGGAGATCCTACAATCCTACACCATTATACACAGTACAAAAAGTCCTACAGAGATTCTACATGGGTAAGAAATCCTACAGCCATTGAAATGTACAGAAATCCTAAAAGATGATTTCTGAGGAGAGTGGAGATCCTACAATCCTACACCATTATACACAGTACAAAAAATCCTACAGAGATTCTACATGGGTAAGAAATCCTACAGCCATTGAAATGTACAGAAAACCAAAAAGATGATTTCTGAGGAGAGTGGAGATCCTACAATCCTACACCATTATACACAGTACAAAAAATCCTACAGAGATTCTACATGGGTAAGAAATCCTTCAGCCATTGAAATGTACAGAAAACCAAAAAGATGATTTCTGAGGAGAGTGGAGATCCTACAATCCTACACCATTACACACAGTACAAAAAGTCCTACAGAGATTCTACAAGGGTAAGAAAATCCTACAGCCATTGAAATGTACAGAAAACAAAAAAAATGATAGTTCTTCTCCGGTCACAATCATGAGAATTAAAGATTAGATTTCCTAACCACAATTCTTCAATGGTTAACAACGGAAAAAACTAGCAATTTACTTTAAATCTATCGGGTACTTCTTACCCGGAGAGGCTTATTTTGATGGCGCATAGTTTGAACAAGAGAAAGGAATTATTTGAATAGCAAGTACGTACGGTGTCTTCGTTTGGTAGAGGGAGGATTAGCGTTTTACGAAGTCTTAGGAGTGTGACAGGCTCATTTGGTATTTTCCAAAGCATAGTACAGTGTACATCTATTTATATGGAAATCGTATTTTGTATCTTTTCAGGGTTTTGTATTTCGCTTTTAAGAAAGCCCAGCGATCCATCTGTTTTGGAATGGGTCAGCGATGTCAAAGGTCAACTGACGGCGAGACAGCTGAAGGGGGGAGACGCAGTTGCCTTCATTGTCGACCACCTGGCCGGTAGAGCGAGGCAGGAAATCCTCGGCAGAGGGCACAATATCGGAGGCCAGGAGGAAGTTTTCCGAATCCTGCTAAAAGTGTTTGGAGAAGGGGACACGCTACCTCAGATCCAACAGAAATTCTTTTCCTATCGTCAGGGACCGACTGAAGATCTGTTGGGCTGCTCCCTAGAGCTGGTGGAGTTATTTAACTCCATGATCCGACACGATGAATCCTTCGATGCTGTAAAGGAGAAGACACTCAAGGGGAGGCTAGCAGAGGCAGTGAGAGACGAAGGCTTGAAGAGGGAGTTGCGTCGTCTCAACATTGAATCTTCAGACCTGAGCTTTTTCGATGCCAGGGATCGTGCCATCGAGTGGCTCGGTACTAGCCACGTCAAATCTCAGAAGGATGCAACAGTACAAGAAGTGAAGGCTGCCGACAGCGCACATGATGTAAAGGCTCTACTGGAGAGGCAGGGTCAGCAGCTACAGCAACAGCAGCACCAAATAGACACCCTCATTAAGGCACTCAATGATAGACCACAGGAACGCTGGGGTCAACCGCAACCTCGTAGGTGCTATAACTGTCAGTCAACAGGACATATCAAGCGATACTGCCCCAACCCCCCACGAATCAATCCCCATGGTCAGCAGTTTGTACCAGAGCAGTCCGCTCCCCGACAGTCAACCCAGCAGCCTATCCACCAGCGATTTGCCCCCCGACACCCAGCCCCCCGACAGCCGTTAAACTAGGACGGCCTGCCATTGTGAGTCAAACGACAGGCCACCGGGTTTTACAAGACAGCGGCTCAATTATTGAGAAGATAGTAGGGGACTGCCCAATAGCACAGGTGAAGATTGGAGGTATCGAGGTGACATGCCTACTTGACACGGGAGCCCAGGTATCCACGCTGACTGAGTCTTGCTTCAAAGAGAACTTCTCCCAGGAAGATTTAGTTGACATTCATGCCTTGCTCCGCATCTCGGGTGCCCACGGTGCTGTAATCCCCTATCTGGGTTATATTGAGCTATCACTCCAAGCGTTAGGGCAAACCTTCGACAAAGTGGGTTTCCTAGTAGTAAAGGACCCGGTAGGCACAGCGATGGTCGAACGTAAACGAGAAGTACCAGGAGTTATTGGCTCGAACATTTTCAGAGATATGAGAGAAACTCTGCAGCAGACGATTGGACCAGGGTTCCTGAACAGCCTGGAGGACAGCTCCAGTGGACCTGAGTGGGCCAACGTATTAGCCCTCTACGAGGAAGTAAGGAGCGCCTCTCTAGAACCAGACAAGCCTGGAAATGTTCGCATTCTCAGTCAGAAGCCAATTCTGGTACCAGCGATGTCTTTACTTGTTGTGCAGTGTTCTGTGAAGCCTGCAGCCGGCAACGATGTCTATCAAGCAATGGTGGAGGAGCTTGATGTACATACAAAACATCTCCCAAAAGGTTTGAAGATCGCCCCGACTCTCGTTAGTGTTGATAAAACTGGCAGAGTCCCTGTCCAAGTAGCTAACTTCAACGACGATGATTTGTACATTCAACCCAGGACCCCAATTGCAGTACACTCCCGTGCATTCCCCGAGTATTGCTTTCCCCAAACCCTTGCGACAGACTGTGAAGTTTCTGCACACAAAGACCCCGAGAGTGATGACACCACATCCAAATTGATGTCAAGGATAACGATTGGTGAGGACATAAGTGACGAGCAGCGTCAAGATTTGAGAGAGTTGCTGTCTAGGTATGGTGAAGTCTTTAGCAAAGATGAGGATGACATCGGCTTCTGCAACCAGATAGAGCACCGGATCATCACCACAGACGACATACCAGTAAAGTTACCGCACAGACGCATTCCCCCGCACTTATGGCCTGAAGTAAGAGACCACATCCAAGCATCTCTAGATCGTGGCATCATACAGGAGTCTTCAAGCCCATATGCTGCACCAGTAGTTCTTGTCCGGAAAGGCAATGGCAAGCTGAGAATGTGTGTTGACTATAGAGCACTTAATGCAAAAACACACAAAGACGCATACCCACTTCCCCGGATTGACGAAGCACTCGACGCACTCAATGGAGCCAAGTACTTCTGCAGTCTTGATCTTGCACATGGTTTCTACCAAATTCCGGTCGAAGAAAGAGACATCGAAAAGACAGCCTTTCGTGTCGGTACAGGCGGTTTGTACGAGTTTACTCGAATGCCGTTTGGCCTCTGCAATGCTCCAGCAACCTTCATGCGTCTAATGGACAAGGCTTTTGGAGATAAGAATTTCCAGTCCCTGATTGTCTACCTCGATGATATTCTTGTGTTTGGCAAGACGTTTGACGAGACACTCGAGCGACTCCAGATGGTGCTTGATCGCCTGCAGAAGTTCAACTTGATGGTGAAACCCGAGAAGTGCCATTGGTTTGCCAAGAGGTTGAAGTACCTGGGCCATGAAGTATCAGCGAATGGAATTGCACCAGATGCGGAGAAGATACGAGCTGTGGCCGAGTGGAAAAGACCAACCAATGAAAGTGAACTTCGAAGTTTCTTGGGCCTTGCAAGCTACTACCGCCGCTTTGTTCAAGGTTTCGCTGAGGTCGCTGCTCCACTCCATGCTCTACTTGGTGGTCCGAAGAAAAAGAAGGGTAAGAGAGTTGTACCGCCTCAGGGTAAATTTCCCGAAGCTTGGAACGACGCCTGTGAAGTCTCCTTCAATCAATTGAAGTCGCTTCTAACGACCGCTCCACTCCTTGGCTATCCGGACTTCAAACGTCCATTTATCCTAGAAGTTGACGCCAGCCACCTTGGTCTTGGTGCTGTTCTTTCTCAGGAACAGGACACTAGTCGTGTAGTTCTTGGATATGCTAGCAGAGGGCTTAGAGGAAGCGAGCGGAACATGGACAATTACAGCAGCATGAAGTTAGAGTTGTTGGCACTGCGGTGGGCAATAACTGTAAAGTTCCGTGACATTCTGTTAGGGGCCGACTTTGTTGTCTATACAGACAACAATCCCCTGAGCTACCTCAAGACCAACTCTAAATTGGGCGCCATTGAGACCAGATGGGCTGCGGAGCTGGCACAGTTTCGGTTTAGTATCAAGTACAAACCTGGCCGTAACAACACAAATGCCGATGCCTTGAGCAGGAAGACTAATCATGGAAATGAACCACAGACGGTCCGGTTCGAGGAGACTACGGCAGACACTGTACTCCCCACACCCACTTCTACTTATGTCCCACCCGTTCTGAGGCAGCACATAAGAGATACCCTGAAAGAGGCAGGATTGGACGAGGTTCGGGCCAGACCATCTGTGACGGCGCCCAAGGCAACAGCAACGCTGCCATCCATCCGTACCGAAGACCTCGCTGCACTTCAAAGAAGCGACCAATACATTGGACCACTCTGGCGCTTCTGGGAGAGACGGTGTAAGCCACGACCAGACCAGATTATGAGAGAGGCCAAACAAGTCCGTAAGTTGTTAAAATTCTGGGATGTCTTGGAGTTGAAAGATGATGTCCTATACAAGAAGAGGATAGATGCTGGTCAAGAACGTCACCAACTACTTCTGCCGTTGGCACTGCGGGCTAAAGTACTCGATGCACTTCACGGCCAACTTGGACACCAAGGCGTGGAGAGGACGACCAAGCTCGCCCAAAACCGATGTTACTGGCCTGGGATGACCACTGACATCGAAGCTCATTGCAGAGATTGCCAGAGATGTACACTTGCCAAGGCCGGTAGGAAGCTACATCCGACAATGGGGTCTCTGATAGCTAAACGACCACTGGAAGTTCTCGCAATGGACTTCACTGTCCTTGAGCCTGGGACAAACAACGTAGAGAACGTGCTGGTTCTGACGGACGTCTTTACGAAGTTCACCCAGGCCATACCCTGCAGAGATCAGAAAGCAACAACTGTGGCCCGTGTCCTAGTACGCGACTGGTTCGTTCGGTTTGGAGTGCCTCACCGACTACATAGTGACCAAGGGAGAAATTTCGAGAGTAATGTTGTCATCGCGCTATGTAGTATGTATGGCATTTCCAAAAGCCGAACGACCCCGTATCACCCCGAAGGAAATGGCCAGTGTGAACGGTTCAACCGTACACTGCACGACCGCCTGAGAACACTCCCACCAGAGAAGAAGCGACGATGGCCGGAACTTCTTCCCGAACTCATCTACGCTTATAATGCGACACCCCACTCGTCGACTGGCTACTCCCCATATTATCTCTTCTTCGGACGTGAGCCCCGGTTGCCAATTGACCAGTTCCTCCACGTAGATGACCAGGCAGAAGATGACAAAGCTCCCGAGTTAGATTAGTGGGTAGCCGACCATCACACCCGGATGAGACTTGCGTTTGAAATGGCTTCGAGCAAGACCACGAAGGAGGCTCTGAGAAGACAGCAGAGACACAACGAGACAGCAGAAGATGTAGACCTTCTCATCGGAACGAGAGTCTTTCTTCGAAACCGGTCCATCAAGGGTAGAAACAAAATCCAAGATGTCTGGGACCACAGACCCTACAAGGTGGTAGGCAAACCCAACCCTACAGGGCATGTATATATTGTAGCTCCACTTGATGAAGATGGTCAGGATAAGACTATCAACAGGAGAGACCTGTTGGATGGTCGGGCCTTGGTGCAGGATGTTGCACCTAATGCAGATTTTCACCCGACAAACGAGGATGTACGTAGCTCATCAGTTCACACTGATGCAGATGGGAAGGAGGATGAACTTCTTTTCATAGTGACACATCCAGAGGAGGCCCCAGATATGCCAGTCATCAACCAGAGTGTAGAGCCAGAGGAGGAACCCACAGCTTCACACAAAGCAGGGGCCGCAGCATCAACTAGCATCACACCCAGACTCTACAGGGCAGCTAGTTGATCCAGCTGATGTTCCGCCAGCACACATTCTGGAAGAGGACGAAATACCACAAGAGCCTGTCCAGGAAAACGACACCAGTGATGGTCCAGGTGAGCCACAAGTTGAAATTCGTCAATCCAACCGTACTGGAGCAGGCAATCACTCCAATCTCCATCACCTGCCCAAGTCTATAATCCAGTCGGAGGTACCCGCAATGCTCGCTCCAGCTCCAGCACTAGCTGTGGATCCTCGTGTACTAGCAGACATCAGCCGGACCCAGTTGCTGCTAGCACAGATGTTGGCAGGAGTCCAGCCAAGATAATGGTTTTTTTTATATAGTTTATACCGCTTTTATATTTGTATTAAACATTTCTTATTTGTTATGTATAGTTAGTAGAGCTTGTCGGGACGCCAACCTTTAAGCAGGGGAGTATGTGACAGGCTCATTTGCATAGTACCCTGGCACAGCGCCCTCGCTTGATATAAGATATAGATCTGTGCTGGTTTTACAAGTGGGTCATTCACCCATCAGCATTGAGATGGACAACACATACATGCACTTTGCAGAGCAGTCCCAAAGTTAAGGCCATCGCCTCATTAGGGCTACAGAGTAACTTGGCTGGGGTAAGTGTATTTTTTATATTATATTCATATTGTATTAAGAAGTTATTCTACTTTCCTCAGATTCTTTATGTTAAGAAAGTTACTTTGATTTTATACTAGTAATTGTTAATTCAACAGCGATAGTAGAGAATTCCTTATACAATGTAATTACAATAGTTTTGTCTGAAGTCTCTAAAGATTGTGTTATAGAAAATGTTCACGCAGATCATTTCTTTTCTTGCTTAGAATTAGAGATTTTTCTATTTCGTGAACTGGGAAATTGAGTTTACCTTACTTTGATTTATGTATTCACTTTATCTTTTAGTTCAAGTTATAGTTAATCCCCTAAAAATAGGTAAAGGATAGTTTTCCCAGTTCTACTGTATTTATGCCTTTTCTAGTATTTTACCACTTTTATATTTACACTCTTAGATTCCTAGTTTTAGAGTATAAATTCATAGTTTCTTTGTCCTGTACAAACTCTCCATAGTGCACTATAGTATAGCCCCTGTGTAACCCTTATTCCCTTAAGTTGCTGCATATTTAATGAGGTGCACACAGTTTCTTAGAAGTGGCCTATACCCCAGTACAGCAGGGCAGGAAGTTGACCATGAGTTTTATTGCCCTGGCATGGACTAGCTTTATTGTTTAGTAGACTTCATGTGCTGGCAGTTATCTTACTAGACTGGCCCACTAGTCCTTTAGAGTCTGATTATATTTATTAGTGATACAGCATATACATGTAGTTTCATTTATTTTGTTTATTGATTATCATCATTACTTCATTCTTCATTATTATCATAACATATTAGATTTACCTTTTTCTTTACTATGTTTTGATATATTCTTTAGTTTTATTTGATCATTATGTTATAAGGATGAGCGGACTGATTTAAGTCTTTGATTTGTCAATTCTATAGCAACAGAGGTCATTGCACTTTTACTTAGTTATTTCTTTTCTTGACTATGCAAGTTAAAGCATTTACATGCCTTGTATTTTCTTTTAATGACAACTTTACAGTTAGAGTAAATTGTGTGATTCGCGTGCAAGACATTTCCCTTTTTATATTTCTTTTATATATTGTTCTTTGCTCACTTGGTATTTTCCAAAGCATAGTACAGTGTACATCTATTTATATGGAAATCGTATTTTGTATCTTTTCAGGTTTTTGCGTGTTAACACCATTAAATGAACCAGGCACTGAACGTACACCATCCTGTAGATCGTGATTTTCTCAGTGTCACAGGAGTTTTACCGAGGGTGTAACTTAGTGTGTCTTTTATGATTTATAGTTGATACTTAACCCAGTTTCATTTGTAGTATTGCTTTTAGTCTATAGTTTTCTATGCCGTGATCTATATGAAGTTTACCAAAATAATTGCGAGCCTGCGAGGCTCTCTACCTCTTACCATTTTATTTGTCATTTCCACGTTTAGCCGTGCTACGTTAACTTTTTGATGTTTTTTAATCTCGATTTGTAACCTGATAAAGGCCGAATGGTCGAACAGTTGTTATAAAAAAAAACTTAGCCGTGTTTTAAACCAGAACATCTTGCCCTCTTTCCTGGTATATTTTTATTCTGCCTATTAAATATAGGTTTTCCCGGACGATATCGCGAAATGTGCACATAAGTTTGTAACTGGTGCATTCGCTTTCGTGCGAAATAGTATGAACGTTCACATTCCTGTTTTTTTATTTAACAATTGGTAATTCTTTTTTTGCATAATGGTGCATCCATCAGTCGTAAGAAATCAGCACACGATTTCCCGAATGTGCACTGAATTTAGTATATTGGTAATTCGTTTTAGCTCGAATTTGAATGCACACATGCAATCATGTTTTCCTTTTAATTTATCAACAATCAATTTCGCTAAATGTGCAACCGATTTTCTACGCATTAACGACTGGTCAAGCATTGGAATCCAATTTTATGTGTTATCAAAAGTAACACATGGGGAAATAAACCAGGTGGTTTCATCTTTGAAAAATACCAAATAAATGCTATACAAACCCCTAAGTTGAAGAACAACAATCTTTATTTGCTTAGCATTTGCCACGATCGCATCATACAGCTAGATTTTACTTTATGCCCCCTACAATTTCCAAAAATGGCTGCAAGAGGAAGATACAGACGAGTCTCGGACGTTGATCGAAATCGTCTCATCTGTGTCTTTGAGGCTGACAACGCGGACTACTTAGATGTAGAAAATATACTGGACATCAACCACTCATGTCTTGGTGGATAGTTCATTGACGGATAGACAATTGAACTGATAAAATGATAGAGAAGTCATTAACAAAAACAAAATAACCTCAATTCTTCAAAATCCTCATTTGGATAAATTCCTAAGTAACCTCAATCCTGCAAATTCATCTGATGCATCAACTACCAAGTGACCTCATTCCTGCAAAAACCTTCAAATTGCAAAGAGGATTTTGGAAGATTTGGGATGGTTATAGGGTTTAAATAAATTTAAGAGCCAACACATAAATGACCAATCAGTCCCACGATACATTGATTCATTAATGATTTAATCCAAGTTGTATCGTGAATTATGTACTTAATTATGTACAGAATATGCGAATTTAAATTATAACAAATGA